>JAJJWX010004549.1:0-1200000 GCA_023529315.1 Papaver bracteatum
AAGATTACTAGAGTTAGACCGAGTTTCTCATTTGGATAAACTGGTGATGAAATATATCGAAATTGAACATTCCAGTTGAAGATTACTAGAGTTGGACCTGAGTTTCTCATTTGGATGAACTGGTGACGAAATATATCATAATTGAACATTCCAAGTTGAAAGATTACTAGAGTTAGACTCGGAGTTTCTCATTTGGATGAACTGAGACTAAATATATCAGAATTGAACATCCCAGGTTCGAAGATTACTAGAGTTAGATATGAGTTTCTCTTTTGGATGAACTGGAGACGAAATATATCAGAATTGAACATCCCAGGTTCGAAGATTACTAGAGTTGGACCTGAGTTTCTCGTTTGGATGAACTTGAAACGAAATATATCAAAATTGAACATCTCAGGCTCAAAGATTACTAGAGTTAGACATGAGTTTTCTTTGAATGAATCAAGACTTAAATATATCGTAATTGAACATCATAGGTTCAAAGATTCTTGAGTTACTTTTTTCGGATGAACGAGGACGGAATATATCGATTGAACATCATGGGTTCAAATATCACTAGAGTTAGACACGAGTTTCTCTTTCTGGATAAACTGAGACGAAATATATCGAGAATTGAACATCACCGGTTCAAGATTACTAGAGTTAGACCGGTTTTGTTTGATGAACTGGAGACTAGAAATATATCAGAATGGAGCATCACAGGTTCAAATATTACTAAAGTTAGACATGAGTTTCTCTTTCGGATGAACTGGAAACGAAATATATCAGAATTGAACATCACACGTTCAAGGATTACTGAGTTACTCTTTCGGATGAACTGAGGACGAAATATATCAGCATTTAACATCACGGGTTCAAATATCACTAGAGTTAGACTTGAGTTTCTCTTTCGGATGAACTGGAGACGAAATATATAAGAATTGAACATCACCGGTTCAAAGATTACTAGAGTTAGACCCGAGTTTTTATTTCGGATGAACCTGAGACGAAATATATCAGAATTGAACATTCCAGGTCCGAAGATTACTAGAGTTGGACCTGAGTTTCTCATTTGGATAAACTGGTGACGAAATATATCAGAATTGAACATCACAGTTCAAATATTACCAGAGTGTCACCTGAGTTTCTGATTAGGAAGAACTGGAGACGAAATATATCGAATTGAACATCACAGTGTACAAAGATTACCTTTAGTTAGACCTGAAGTTTCGATTAGGATGAATCGGAGACGAAATATATCATAGTTGAACATCACAGGTACAAAGATTACCAGATAAGTTAGACCTGGGTTTCTGATTCGGATGAACTAGAGACGAAATATATCAGAATTGAACATCACAGGTTCAAAGATTACGAGTTCCACGAGTTTTACGATTCGGATGAACTGGAGACGAAATATATCAGAATTGAACATCACAGGTTCAAGGATTACCCTAGTTAGACCTGAGTTTCTGATTCGGATGAACTGGAGACGAAATATATCAGAATTGAACATCACGGGTTCAAAGATTACGAGAGTTAGACATGAGTTTCTGATTCGGGTGAACTGGAGACGAAATATATCAGAATTGAACATCACGGGTTCAAAGATTACGAGAGTTAGACATGAGTTTCTGATTCGGGTGAACTGGAGACGAAATATATCAGAATTGAACATCACGGGTTCAAAGATTACGAGAGTTAGACCTGAGTTTCTGATTCGGATGAACTGGAGACGAAATATATTAGAAATACAACCCTTATCAGAAATAAGTAAAGTAAATGTTACCGATTGTGAAAATGACCATACTACCCTTATTAGAAATAAGTAAAGTGAATGTCACCGATTGTGAAAATGACCAAATTACCCTTATTGGAAAAAGTGCAATAAATATATTACAGACTTTGAAAATGACCATATTACCCTTATTGGAAAAAAGTCTAATAAATATTATGGAGACTGTGAAAAATGACCAGACTATTGTTATCGAAAATAAATAAAGTAAATATTACAGCCTGTAAAAATGACCATATTACCCTTAATGGAAATAAGTGGAATTAATATTATGGAGACAGTGAAAATGACCATACTACCCTTATCATAAATAAGTAAAGTAAATGTTACCGATTCTGAAAATGACCATATTACCCTTATTGGAAAAAAGTGCAATAAATATTATGGAGACTGTGAAAATGACCAAACTACCCTTATCGAAAATAAGTAAAAGTAAATACTTTGAAAATGACCATATTACCCTTATTGAAAAAAAGTGCAATAAATATTATGGAGACTGTGAAAATGACCATACTACCCTTATCGGAAATGAGTAAAGTAAATCTTACCACTGTGAAAATGACCATATTACCCTTATTGGAAAAAAGTGGAAAAAATATTATGGAGACAGTTAAAATGACCATACTAACCTTATCGAAAATATGTAAATTAATTCTTACAGCTTGTGAAAATGACCATATTACCCTTAATGGAAATAAGTGGAATTAATATTACGGAGACAATGAAAATGACCATATTACCCTTATCGTAAATAAGTAAAGTAAATGTTACAGATTCTGAAAATGACCATATTACCCTTATTGGAAAAAAGTGCAATAAATATTATGGAGACTCTGAAAATCACCATACTACCCTTATCGAAAATAAGTAAAGTAAATCTTACCACTGTGAAAATGACCATATTACCCTTATTAGAAATAAGTGGAATAAATATTATGGAGACAGTGAAAATGACCAAACTACCCTTATTAGAAAAAGTGCAATAAATATTACAGACTGTGAAAATGACCATATTACCCTTATTGGAAAAAAGTGGAAAAAATATTATGGAGACAGTTAAAATGACCATACTAACCTTATCGAAAATAAGTAAATTAATTCTTACAGACTGTGAAAATGACCATATTACCCTTATTGGAAATAAGTGGAAAAAATATTATGGAGACAGTTAAAATGACCATACTACCCTCATCGAATATAAGTAAAGTACATGTTACCGATTGTGAAAATGACCATATTACCCTTATTGGAAAAAATTGCAATAAATATTATGGAGACTGTGAAAATCACATACTACCCTTATCGGAAATAAGTAAAGTAAATTTTACCAACTGTGAAAATGATCATATTACACTTATTCTAATAAAAAATGCAACAAAATGACCATACTACCCTTATCGGAAATAAGTAAAGTAATTCTTACAGACTGTGAAAATGACCATATTACCCTTATTGGAAAAAGTGCAATACATATTATGAAGACTGTGAAAAAGACCAGACTACCCTTATCGTAAATATGTAAAGTAAATGTTACCGATTGTGAAAATGGCCATATTACACTTATTGGAAAAAACTGAAATAAATATTATGGAGACTGTAAAAATGACCAAATTACCCTTATTGGAAAAAGTGCGATAAATATCACGGACACTGTGAAAATCACCATACTACCCTTATCGAAAATAAGTAAAGTAAATTTTACCGACTGTGAAAATGACCATATTACACTTATTTCTAAAAAAAATGCAACAAATATTATGGAGACTGTGAAAATGACCATACTACCCTTATCGGAAATAAGTAAAGTAATTCTTACAGACTGTGAAAATGACCATATTACCCTTATTGGAAAAAAGTGCAATACATATTATGAAGACTGTGAAAAAGACCAGACTACCCTTATCGTAAATATGTAAAGTAAATGTTTTCGATTGTGAAAATGGCCATACTACCCTTATTGGAAAAACTGAAATAAATATAATGGAGACTGTAAAAATGACCATATTACCCTTATTGGTAAAAGTGCAATAAATATCATGGAGACTGTGAAAATCACCATACAACCCTTATCGGAAATAAGTAAAGTAAATTTTACCAACTGTGAAAATGACCATATTACACTTATTCTAAAAAAAATGCAACAAATATTATGGAGACTGTGAAAATGACCATACTACCCTTATCGGAAATAAGTAAAGTAATTCTTACAGACTGTGAAAATGACCATATTACCATTATTGGAAAAAAGTGCAATACATATTATGAAGACTGTGAAAAAGACCAGACTACCCTTATCGTAAATATGTAAAGTAAATGTTACCGATTGTGAAAATGGTCATACTACCCTTATTGGAAAAACTGAAATAAATATTATGGAGACTGTAAAAATGACCATATTACCCTTATTGGAAAAAGTGCAATAAATATCATGGAGACTGTGAAAATCACCATACTACCCTTATCGGAAATAAGTAAAGTAATTCTTACGGACTGTGAAAATGACCATATTACCCTTATTGAAAAAAAGTCCAATAAATATTATGAAGACGATGAAAATGACCATACTACCCTTATCGGAAATAAGTAAAGGAAATGTTACAGACTGTGAAAATGACCATATTACCCTTATTGGAAAAAAAAAAAGTGCAATAAATATTATGGAGAATATGAAAATGACCATACTACCCTTATCAAAAATAAGTAAAGGAAATGTTACAGACTGTCAAAATTACCATATTACCCTTATTGGAAAAGGTGCAATAAATATTATGGAGACAATGAAAATGACCATACTACCCTTATCGAAAATAAGTAATGTTACCGACTGTGAAAATGACCATATTACCCTTATTGGAAAAAATGCGGTAAATATTATGGAGACTGTGAAAATGGCCATATTACCCTTATCAGAAGTAAGTAAAGTAAACGTTACAGACAGTGAAAATGACCATATTACCCTTATTGACAAAAGTGCAATAAATATTATGGAGACTGTGAAAATGACCATACTACCCTTATCGGAAATAAGTAAAGTAATTCTTACAGACTGTGAAAATGACCATGTTACCCTTTGGAAAAAAGTGCAATAAGGATTATGGAGACTGTAAAAATAACCATACTACCCTTATTAGAAATAAGTAAAGTAATTCTTACAGACTGTAAAATGACCATATTATCCTTATTGGAAAAAGTATAATAAATATTATGGAGACTGTGAAAATGACCATAATACCCTTATCGAAAATAAATAAAGTAATTCTTACTGACTGTGAAAATGAACATGTTACCCTTATTGGAAAAAAGTGCAATAAGTATTATGGAGACTGTGAAAATGACCAGTCAGGGTAATATGGTCATTTTCACAGTTTGTAAAAACTAATTTACTTATTTTTGATAAGGGTAGTATGGTCATTTTCACAGTCTCCATAATATTTATTGCACTTTTTTCAATAAGGGTAATATGGTCATTTTCAAAGTATTTACTTTACGTATTTTCGATACGGGTAGTTTGGTCATTTTCACAGTCTCCATAATATTTATGGCACTTTTTTCTAATAAGGGTAATATGATCATTTTTACAGTCTGTAAGAATTACTTTACATATTTCTGATAAGGGTAGTATGGTTATTTTTACAGTCTCCATAATCCTTATTGCACTTTTTTCCAAAGGGTAACATGGTCATTTTCACAGTCTGTAAGAATTACTTTACTTAATTCCGATAAGGGTAGTATGGTCATTTTCACAGTCTCCATAATATTTATTGCACTTTTTTCCAATAAGGGTAATATAATAATTTTCACAGTTTGTAACATTTCATTTATTTATTTTCAATAAGGGTAGTATGGTCATTTTCATAGTCTCCATAATATTTATTGCACTTTTTTTCTTTCAATAAGGGTAATATGGTCAATTTCAAAGTATTTACTTTACTTATTTTTGATAAGGGTAGTATGGTCATTTTCATAGTCTCCATAATATTTATTGCACTTTTTTTCAAATAAGGGTAATATGGTAATTTTTACAGTCTGTAAGAATTACTTTACTTATTTCCGATAAGGGTAGTATGGTCATTTTCATAGTCTGCATAATATTTTTTCCACTTTTTTCCAATAAGGGTAATATGGTCATTTTCACAATCTGTAACATTTACTTTACTTATTTTCGATAAGGGTAGTATGGTCATTTTCACAGTCTCCATAATATTTATTGCACTTTTTTCCAATAAGGGTAATATGGTCATTTACACAGTCCGTAAAAATTACTTTACTTATTTTTGATAAGGGTAGTATGGTCATTTTCACAGTCTCCATAATATTTATTGCACTTTTTTTTTCAATAAGGGTAATATGGTCATTTTCTAAGTATTTACTTTACTTATTTTCGATAACGGTAGTTTGGTCATTTTCACAGTCTCCATAATATTTATTGCACTTTTTTCTAATAAGGGTAATATGGACATTTATACAGTCTGTAAGAATTACTTTACAAATTTCTGATAAGGGTAGTATGGTCATTTTCACAGTCTCCATAATATTTATTGCACTTTTTTCCAAAGGGTAATATAGTCATTTTCACAGTCTGTAAGAGTTACTTCACTTATTTCCGGTAAGGGTAGTATGGTCATTTTCACCGTCTCCATAACATTTATTGCACTTTTTCCAATAAGGGTAATATGGTCATTTTCACAGTCTGTAACATTTCCTTTACTTCTTTTCGATAAGGGTAGTATGGTCATTTTCATAGTCTCCGTAATATTTATTGCATTTTTTTCCAATAAGGGTAATATGGTCATTTTCAAAGTATTTACTTTACGTATTTTCGATAAGGGTAGTATGGTCATTTTCATAGTCTCCATAATATTTATTGCACTTTTTTCCAATAAGGGCAATATGGTCATTTTCAAAGTCTGTAACATTTACTTAATTATTTTCGATAACGGTAGTATGGTCATTTTCACAGTCTCTATAATATTTATTGCATATTTTTTCCAATAAGGGTAATATGGTCATTTTCACAGTCTGTAAGAATTACTTTACTTATTTCCGATAAGGGTAGTATGGTCATTTTCACAGTCTCCATAATATTTATTGCACTTTTTTTCAATAAGGGTAATATGGTCATTTTCAAAGTATTTACTTTTACTTATTTTCGATAAGGGTAGTTTGGTCATTTTCACAGTCTCCATAATATTTATTGCACTTTTTTCCAATAAGGGTAATATGGTCATTTTCACAATCCATAATATTTAATTTACTGATTTTCAATAAGGGTATTCTGGTCATTTTCACAGTCTCCATAATATTTATTGCACCATTAAGGGTAATATGGTCATTTTCACAGTCTTCGAAATTTTTATTGCACTTATTCTGATAAGTGTAGTTTTGTCATTTTCACAGTCTTCGGAAGAAGCAGATATTTTTGTTGTGGTTTTGTCGAGAAAATCGAGAGAAAAGGTTGGTATTTGTCCAAGTCAAATATCCTACAAAGTCATGGTTTGTTGACTTGGTCTTGATCCTTTTTTTCTAATATTAAGAAAATTAAAAATTAAAAATTAAATAAATTTTGATATTTGGAAATTAAATAAAATTGTTATTTTGTATAACTGTTGCGAAAGTAGTGACAACCAAAATTGTAAGAGTGATTAATTCGGGGTTGTTTTAGATGTGATGGAATTTTTGGGTGGAAACATCATTTCATTTTATAATTGTGATTGTCTAGACAAATATAATTGTGACTAGTAAAAAAGTTAAATATTCAGATTCATTGTCACGATTACTAAATTTAGCAACAGTTATAATTGTTGCAGGACTTATCACAGGTATATCAGTGACTGAAAAATAAACTGTGACAGGTTACACTGTGAGAAAATCCTGGTTTTGGTGTAGTGGTAATAGATAAGTTCAAGTCTCCACATGCCTTTTAGTCAATGAAGTTCCACCAATTCCTTGAGTAGTCCTTCGTCATGTATGATGATCGTCATGGAGATCTTGAGCTCAACTACACTTTTTATCCTAATCCGAGACTTAGCTATAGCAGACTAGAAATCAAGACTTATAATTTTGATCTCTAACATTGATAACCATGCTTGAGATAGCAACGCATACGAGTTCAGCCGAGCAGTGCTCTAACAATCTCCCCCTTTGTAAATTTTAGTGACAAAACTATCAATACATATGGAATACAAAAATAGATAAATAAACTTTTGTAGCTCTTCTTCCACATGCCTAATCTTCAACATTACTCTAAAACATCGTCACTTCCAAGTAATCCAATGATTCCAAATCTTTTAAGTTTAGCATCATCGTTGTTGAAAATCCGTAGCTATAACAATGAGAAAACAAGAATTCTCAATCATTGTTATATAGTGTCATAGTATTATTATACAGCATCAAAGTTCAATTGAATCACAACTTCGACAACAATACTATGGTGATATGTATCACTCCCCCTTAGTCAATAGTCCATCTCACATGGAAACCACTCCCCTTGTAGTTGCAGGATATCCCACAACACACCCCATATAATATTATGATAATAATTTCTAGATCTAAATCTATTTCATAACCAAAATAAAGATTAAAGTGCTAAAATTATAAATAAGACACAAGATTTACGTGGTTCGATCAATGTGATCCACATCCACGAGGTTAGGGTTCTTCACTATGATTATTAAAATTATATTTGGGTTACATTGAGACTCCATTAATGAGTATTTGGAGCTCTAGATTTAGCTTTAGGGGAAGAAGATGATAAAGAAAAATAAAAGTCTCTCCTTAAAAAAATATCTATTTCTCTTACAAAATTATCCCCCTCTTTGTCTCTCCTGCTCTTCTCTTTATATATGTATTTACATAGTGGATGACAGCTCACATACAACTCATATTTCCCTTATTTTAGGATCCTTTATTACACTTTCGCAAGATCTCTCCATAACCTCACAGGCTCTCTCCCTCTTGCTATATTCTCTCGAGTTCCCGCTACATTCTCTCGAGCTCCTGCTACATTCTCTCGAGCTCCCGCTACATTCTCGCGAGCTTTCTCTATAACAACCACAAAATCTTCACATCTTTCTCATGTTTTATGTTGTCGTTGTATATTACATCACTTCTGTAATTAATTTGCGATATTTGCAATGTGTGATAGAAAAGCGATGTTGTTGTTGTTGCGAGATTCAGATCCTACATTTTGCCTCTTTTTTCTTGAAGTATTGCTTGAAAAGCGATCTTTAAGAAAAAAATTGTTGTTGTAGTAGTCTTTGACCTTTATTGATGAAGGAACGAGCGAAAGAATATTGGACTTGAAAAGTACGTACTTGCCTCTATTCTTTTGTGAAGTTCCGGATCTTTGCGAAGTAAATAAGAAGAATCAACTCTTGAAGAAATATAAGAAGTACTCAATCCTCAAAAAGAAGTATCCGTCCTTGAATAAAAGTCATAAGTATTGCCTCTATTCATGTGAAATTATTACTTCATTTTTAGTGAGAATTCTTGTCCATTTTGGAAATGATTCTCGCAGAGAAGATAAAGAACATAAAATGTTTTCTTGGTAATCCATAGTTGCCTCTGTTCTTTATCTTTGAAGGTAGAATCCTTGAGAAAATGTTGAATGAGCGAATTATTTCTTTATTCTTATCTTGCCTCTGTCTCATGTTCTGTTTTCTTGTCATATTATAATCTCTTCAAGTTGCTACAAATGTTGCGAAATAAATGAGCTAAATAATCACATTCTGCGAAATTCTGAATAATCTGTGAATTTATGAATAGCCCTGCGAATTTATGAATAACCCTGCGAAATAGTGCTGCGAAATTATGAATACTGCTCCTGAAATAGTGCTGCGAAATTATGAATTGTGTTCCTGAAATAGTGCTGTGAAATTATGAATAGTAATCCTGCGAAATTATGAATAATACCTCTGAGAGACTCTGAATAATACTTCTGAGAAATTCTGAATAATACTCCTGAGAGATTCTAAATAGTACTTGCTTCTCATTTTCTCTCTTGCGATGAACAAATCTTTCCTGCATTCTTAAAAGAAAATAGTTAATGTTTGGGATTATTCTATTGGTCTTATTTTGCCTTCCTAGTTAAAGGTCTTATTTTGCCAATTTTTGTTTTTGCGACAAAATCGCAGGACGTCCTTATATTCGCATGTAAAGACCCATTGATCTTGCCTTATTCGCGCTTTGTCAATTTCTCTGCGACAATATGACATGCCTAAGTTTTCTTGCGAAGACAAAGTCCCATGACATTGTCGTCTTGCGATGAAATCGCAGGACGTCTTTACACTTTCATGTAAAAACCCATTGATCTCATCTTATCTTTTTCTCATGTCTTTTTGCCTCTGTAGGATATTTTTCACGCGACAATATGACAGGCCTAAATGTTCTTGCGAACGTAAAGCCCCATGACATCGCCGTCTTTTTTGACACTGTCAGCTCCCTAATGAAGGGTGTCGCCCTTATCTTCCCCTTGGTTTCCCCTTCAAGGAGGCGTACATCGGCCATACAAGACTAGCTCCTCCCATCCGGTTTTACCAACAACCAGTTGTTTTCGCAGCCTCTTATCCTTTTTTCCTATATGGCTTATAGTTACGAGACTGCACCCTAAGTGAGGTTTTCTTTGGGCTGGGTGCATCATAGCCAAGACTTGCCAAGAATGGAAAGGATAGGTTCATCCATCCTGGGCACTCTTGTCTCAACCGTGTACCTCGGCGCCTTGGTCATACTCTTCACCCCTTAGAAGAGACCCTCGGTCGTCCAACTATTAATATATATATATATAGTTGGAAATCCAAGGTACCTCTCCTGGATAGGCTTTCACGGGCCCCAAATCTCCATGACTCAGGTTCCAGCAGTGGTATAACCTTATCCCTGAGCCATGCAAATAGATACCCCCTTATATGACGCACTTTAGGTCTTAAATTTTCCTCTTGCGAAATCTTATTCGCGAACTAGGGTGTACGCCATAAAGGTTCGTCCCATTCTAATGTCTCTGCGAAATTTTATTCGCGTTTCTTGCGAAATTTTCGCGTTTATTTATTCTTTCACTTATTCTTTCATTTCTGTCATTTCTTTTAATTCTTTGCGAGGTATCTGCGCGAAATAATCATCAACTCTTTTCTTTGCAAAATAATCGAAGATCTTGCGAAGTAATGAAATACCAAATCCATGCCTCTGACCAACTAATTGTACTAGAAATTCGCAATTGTACAAACTCTGTGCAAACTTAAGCCTCGATATTTTGTTTACTATTGGGTAAAATCTAATGGGCTTGGACGAACTGGCCTTTCCTGCTATTCATTTCTTCTTTATGCTAGTATATGGGAAGTAAGCATCTTTGCGAAGGAATTGAACATCTACGAAGTGTTCATTCTTGTTGTAAATGTTCGCAAGGTAAACGTCCGTGTCCTCTAGTTTGCAACACTTCTTCTCTAACCATCTGTACCACTTGTTGCGTACAAATGAAAGGCACAATGTTGATATTTTACTCCATTTCTTCGCCCCTTGAAGTTCAAAGATGAGTGCAAAAAAAATATGCTTGGCGAGGGATTCGAACCTGCGATATTGAACTCCTTATCTTCGCTACTGACTATCTATATTGGCTTCTGTTTGTGATTGAGAGGTATAATTCTAATAACATAATCTTTTTTAATCGCTCTTTTGTATAAATTTTGTCTTCGTCTTTACTTTTTCTGTTGTTCTTGAATATTATTACTTTCTCTTTGTTGTTCATATCATCGACCTATCATCTTCTGGCTTGGAAAAGTATTGAATGAATGTTGGCGAAGACTACATCTGATTGTTGATGATGTCCTTTACTGTCCTAAGATTGGCTTGGTTGTTGGGGTTATTGTGTATACAAGTAAGACTTAAGACTTGAGGAAATAAGTACAAAGCAAATAAGTTTGTCTTCACTCTGCGAGATTCGCAGAAACTATCTTTCTCTGTATGAAATGTAAGGCGGGCTATTAACCTGTTCTTCCTTCTTTCTCTTTATTGTTACTCCATTTCCTACTATCGGTATTAATCTGCGAAGAAAATTTGCGAAATCCTCTCCACATCTGCCGGTATCTGAGGCTAGTACTTTTCTGCGAGGATGTAAACTTGTTTAAAATTTTGTAACTTTTATAAGCTAAATTTTTGTTTCTATGTCTGCGATTGTCTCTGCAAAAATGTAGTTGGCCTGGTTTCGCTGATTTTGAACTGATCAATAACGATTGAAATGGTCATTTGCAAAGTGGTATTTTGTTTTCTTTTTTTCTCATTTTCTTCGCCGGTGCTCCACTTACTTTCGCCAAGCTTTGATATCTCCATGAATTATCACAGTTTTACCAACGTTAATAATGAAATGGTTGCGTCTGTCGTGATGGATGAACTGTAATGACAAGATATCATCTTCGCCGTTGCTAGATGACGAAGCAAACTTGAGCTTTAGGTCCTTTCTTCGCTTCTGGTTGATGTTTGTTTCTTTAACTCACATCTTGTCTCGTCATTTGTTGATGTAACTTGAAGTATTCCTCCCTTGAGAATTTAGCTACTCGATGATGATCCGCATTTTACTACTCATCAGTTCCTTACACTGGTTATACAGGCGTATTGTTGCTGCGGGGTGATGAAACTTTGTTTTGCCTGTGATTTCATCATTGATGTTTTACGAGCTTTATGACTCAAGAGCTTTACTTCTTCCTTCATCCTCGTGTCTGATATGATAAGTCATTTATTGTGAACTGAAGAATTATTAACAAGAGATCTTATGATGGCGATGTAAACTTTGACCATTGCATCCTCCTTCTTTACTCGTCTAATGGTGGTAACTACCCTCATAACTTCATCATGTAATGACTTTCTCATCCGAGTTCGAATTCCATAAATTCGTTGGTGATAGTATTGCAACTCAGTTCTTCATTGAGGCTCAAAATGATGAGAATGGTTATTCTTCGCTGTACGATAAACAACAAAAGATATATTAGATCTGTTTTGTTGAGTTTTCATTATTTGATGGGTTTGAAGATGACGACTCATTGATAATAAATCTGCTACTGACACTCATTTTGAATCAAAATATGGAGAGTAAATCTAGTTTCTGATAAAGAACAATTAAAGATTTTAATAAATTTTTTCTCTAATCTTTGTTTGTAAAACACCAAATCTGGAAATTTAAAGAGCAAGTTCAAGGAATTAAGAGAGAAATTCGTCCTCTTAGAACAAATTATCGATGTAGCTTTTCTTCGTCTCCATCTTCACTGTGCTTTATTTAATCTTATTTCTTCATCCTAAGACCTTCTTTAGCGAGTGATATTAGTTGTACTTCACTGGAACTTTTCTGACCGAACTTCATCAAAATCTCTGGATCTCTTCTTTGAATTAACAAATTGCAGGTGGATAAATTCTTTACTCGTCCCTGTTTCTAGCGCCAAAAATGTAGATGCAGGAAATCCCACAACACACCCCACATAATATTATGATAACAATTTCTAGATCTAAATCTATTTCATAACCAAAATAAAGATTAAAGTGCTAAAATTATATATAAGACACAAGATTTACGTGGTTCGATCAATGTGATGTACATCCACGGGGTTAGGGTTCTTCACTATGATTATTAAAATTATATTTGGGTTACATTGAGACTCCATTAATGAGTATTTGGAGCTCTAGATTTAGCTTTAGGGGAAGAAGATGATAAAGAAAAATAAAAGTCTCTCCTTAAAAAAAATATCTCTCTCTCTTACAAAATTAACCCTCTCTTTCTCTCTCCTGCTCTTCTCTTTATATAGGTATTTACATAGTGGATGACAGCTCACATACAACTCATATTTCCCCTATTTTAGGATCCTTTATTACACTTTCACAAGCTCTCTCCATAACCTCGCAGGCTTTCTCCCTATTTTTATATTCTCTCGAGTTCCCGCTACATTCTCTCGAGTTCCTGCTACATTCTCTCGAGCTACCGCTACATTCTCGCGAGCTTTCTCTATAACAACCACAAAATCTTCACATCTTTCTCATGTTTTATGCTGTCGTTGTCTATTACGTCACTTCTGTAATTAATTTTCATTGTGTGATAGAAGCTTTCGCAAGAGCGTTGTTGTTGCGAGATTCTGCTCCTACACCCCTTACATAATGATCCGAAAACCATGTGTATTTTTAGTGTGAACTACACATTAATTCTCCCCCTTTTTGTCAATAAAATTGGCAAAGGTACGAAAACGGGATCCTAATGAAAATTTCCCTAGAGACATTTCATGACCAAAAGAAAGTACATATCAACTTTTTAGATGCAATCATATAGCCGAAGCTAAATTCTTTCATCAAGGAGTTTATAAAGATACAAGATAACTTCTAAAATATTCCACAGCCGCACTCTCCACAAAGATTTGGAAATTAAGCACAAGTTCAATTAAGAATTCTCCCCCATAAATGTGATTCCCGAAAGAAAAACAAGAGCGACCTTAATTTCAAAAGAAAATAATGATTTATTTGGACATAACAAATCACATACGAATATGAAATTTGAATCCTAACATACTCAATTAGATTAACCACAAGAGAACCCATAATTAATCTAATCGGAATTGCTCGACATAAGAGAACTTACGGAGCCTCACAGTATATACATAAAATATGGATCAGGGAAGATCAATACTGCAGAATAGACAAGGATTCATTATATTTTCCATTACTATTTGCACAATGACATGCAATAAACATAATCCTCATAAACAAAAGTTCATCCTATCTTCCATCAATATTTGCATAATAACATAATAGGCTTCAAACTTTTGTAATGTCGAAAGTTCATTCATTCTTTTATTAATACATTCATGTCGACATACGAAAGACTTAACTTTTGAAAAAGTATGGGATAATCATAATTCACGGACGCAAACACACATATCCCATAACAAATTGCAATATATAAAATCATAAAGATTAATACTGCAAAAATCATCTTCCTAACAATTTTTTAGAATTTAAACAAATAAACCTAAAAATATGAAGATGAAAACGTTGGACATAGCTATGTGTATAATGGCAATTCCAAACTCTAGTTATTCTTCTAAACAAAATAATAAAATAAAATTCTTATCCGAAGATTTACTAGGCAAAATAAAATCAGCAAGATAAAAAACAAAGACAGGCTCCTAAGCCATCACAACCGAACACATACTGAAATCACATAGACGTTTTGGAATCCTCACGAGCCTTGAGGTCTTTGATCTTGTGATTGAAAGCATCCACTGCATATTCAGTGAATATATCCTCATTGAGAAGATCTTTAACTTGTGTCTTTATGATACCAAGATCAGGTGTAACCTTTTTCAATTCAGTTCTCAACACATCAAGACTCTTCAAAGTATCAATGAGTTGCAGTTTTGCTTCCTCAAAATATTTAAGAAAATCATGAACCACTTCAGCAGAAACCATACCCCCATTCTCAACATCCTAATGTGTATAGGCATAGTAACATTAGGCATTCATATGATCATCTTCTACTAGGGTTATTTTCTTCCTTCCCTTGGACTCAAAACCAATACCTTTGTCAAGAAACCCTTTTGCAAAGCCGCTAGAGTTAGAATAAGACATTCTTGAAAAACAAAATAAAATCCCAGAGTATGCATACGAGACTCAAGGGTTTTGGTATTTAAACGGTTTCTCAAGGTAGGTAGCTTTTAGGGTTTCTAAGAATTGGTTCGTGATAGTAACTCGGGTACATGTACGAACACAATTTAAACCCAAAAACAAAGGTACGCAACCAGTCGTAATTTTACGACAAGACTGAAATACTGCAATTGTGAAAAGTATCACAAGAATTTTGGCTCAGTAAAATTTATATCTCCATTGATAAATAATTTAGAGCACATAACATAGTTGCAACCAGCACAAAAGAAGAACAACATCAGACACAACCAAAATTTTAAGCAAAGTTGTCTGCAGACAATAGTTTAGCTATGGACGATAAGAAAATAGCTCAACTAATCAGAATGCAATTTTTCCAAAAGTATACCTGATTATTAACACATCTTACTCAACAGAATTTTTATAAGTAAGTTTTTAATACTTGTGATTACTTGACACAAGTATGAGCTCTAATCTCATTAAATGAACTGTGTTTATGATCGAGTCTCTCTTTCCTTTCAAATATAGAAAGGAATCCCTTTTTATGTGAGAAGTTATCATAAAACTTACTGTCATCAAAATACGAGACATAGTTTGAGTTCTTACCAGAATAATTTTGACTTGAGGAGGTTGACAACCTGTCGACAATTTATTTATAGCTTTCAATTATCTCCTTCAGGTTATTTCTCAAATCATTATTTTTGCTCCTTTGTCCTGGAATTTTGTTCACATCAAAGGTAATGTTATTAATATCCTCTTATCTTCTTCATAAGAAAAGACTTGATCTTTCCTTAGACGATTTTTGTTAAGACGTCTGTTCTGCTTCCGAGTGTTCGAAAAACCCATTGAACTGATTTTCGTGGGAGCATACACAAGGTAGGTACGAAAACCAATTGGTTTTGACATACGAATGTCAGTTACATCTTTGAGAATTGAATCTAAGGTGTGTTGAAGTTGAATACATGAATTTTTATTCAACCTAGGGTTTCTCTTTGGCTTGGCAGGTCCATTTGAATCACAAAATAGACATACATTCTGATCATAAGAGTGATTAGAAATTTCCGTCTTAACACCATCGTTTGAAGATTTCTTCCTCCCATTTGATGTGTAACATCCTGGATCAGGAGAGATTACGGGCACAAATTTTCCAATGGGGAGAGATACTGGTTTTACTTTTGAAACTGGAGTTCTCTCAGTTGTAACAGAAGTATATGGTGTAGAGGAATTTTTGGAACATCCTTGAATCGAGAGTTTACTCAAGCGATGTTCAATTTCCAATGCATCATTTTTGAGGATCGCCTCGAGTAAGATACGTGAAGATTTAACTTCAACATTTTTGGAATTATAGTCTTGTACTACACCAAAAAGAACATTGACATTGTTTTTAAACCGATTCAATCTATCAACTTGAATTCTAACAAGATTTAGAATCAGTTCACTATCTTCAGCTGTTTCCCTTTTATTAATAGAGATAGACTCTTTCGAAGGGTAATCGGGATAAGACATGTCAGTGTCTGTCTGTCTCATCAGAACGCTAGGTTCGTATATTTTAGAGATTGGCGGATCTCTCTCTTTAATAAATATGGTCGAGACAGAACTTTTATTTCTGGTGATGCGTTTATCAGAGATAGTGCTCTTGTCCATAGAGTCAGATCGCTACAAACACAGACTTATAAGGTCTTAAACGTGTTTTCCGACTCTGATACCAATTGAAAAAGCGGGGGTATAACAACCACACCCAATATTTCAATTAGCAATCTGTATGGACTAACTCCAATATACTATCAATAGAATCAAATAGACTCAATCTTAATAAAGTATATCAAAGAGTTATATCTATCTTTATCGATTCAATTCTTACTCAAGCAAATAGAAATCTGCGAGTCTAATTGAATACAAGAGAAAACACTTGAACGGTACCAAATACCAATGTTCAAGGATCAATCAATTTCCAATCAACAACCAAAGGTTGGATTTCACAATTGATCGATATAATGCACAACCTGTGATATTTCAATTATATAACAAAATATAATGCGGAAAAGAAATAACACAGACACCAGAAGTTTTGTTAACGAGGAAACCGCAAATGTAGAAAAACCCCGGGACCTAGTCCATATTGACCACACATTGTATTAATCCGCTAAAGACAATAGCCTACTACAAACTAACTTCGGTCTGGACTATAGTTGAACCCCAATCAATCTCACACTGATTCAAGCTATAGTTGCACTCCTTACGTCTCTGATCCCATCAGGATACCACACACTTGATTCCCTTAGCTGATCACACCCAAAACTAAGAGTTGTTACGACCCAAAGTCGAAGACTTTAATAAACAAATCTGTATCACACAGAAAAGTATACGATAATAGATAAATTTGTCTCCCACTGAAATACCTACGATTTTTGTTCCGTTTTTTGATAAATCAAGGTGAACAGGAACCAATTGATAACCCTGACTTATATTCCGGAAGAACAGCCTAGTATTATCAATCACCTCACAATAATCCTAATCGACGCGGCTTAGATTTTATATAGCGGATCAATCCTAAGAGTATTCAATTCTGGACAAGGTCCCGGGGTTTCTCTGCATTTGCGGTTTCCTCGTTAACAAAATCTTGTTGTGTCTTTTACTTTTCTATTTCCGCAATTACAATTGTTTTTATTATAATTAGAAGTAAAATACACAAATATTCATTCCTATTTACTTGATAGCAATCCTATTGTGTTTGATTAAGCCCGAACCTATTATCAAGTAAACATACTTTGTTGTTGTATTGTCTCGATCTTGCATTCATAGTCAATCACATAAGTGTTGATGGTGGATTTTCAACAAAAGTCAAAACTGTAAGATCATGATATTGCATGTTTCTGATACGGCTTCAGGCATGTGAAGATTCATATTTTATGAAGCCATGATGAATATGTCTTTCGAAAAGCCTCCACTAGCTGAGCGTTCGATCCCTGGCATTTCATTGCGCCCTATATGTAGAATAATAGAATTGGGAGGTCCACCTACATAATTGTTTGTTGAGAGGGCTTAACGCCTTCAGGACGTCGGTGATACTCACTGTTCCCTGACTACATGAGAGCTACCCCCCTCTACATAGAAGAACGATTGGGCGGTTGTCTGTAATATTGAGAGCAACAACGCCTTCAGGACAGTGACACTCACTGATACTGACTATGTAGAGCGACCGTGTATAGACTCGAGCATTCTAGTAAGATTTGAGAATGACTTCAGGCTATTATCTGTCTTCGGACTATGCACATAGATTAATTCTGCCGTGAGTCCGTGACATTCACCACTGAATTCCCAGAAATATATTATTGCTCCTATTCCATGGTCGAATCCACGGCATGATCCCATGGAATGGCAATAACAATTGCTCTTATTCCATGGTCGAATCCACGACCTGATCCCATGGAATGGCAATAACAATTGCTCTGATTCCATGGTCGAATCCATGACTTGATCCCATGGAATGGAAATAACAATTGTTCTAATTCTATGATCGAATCCACGGCTTGATCTCATAGAATGGAAATAAACAACCGTATTATCTCATTACTCCAATTTTACGAATCTCATGGAATGGTAATAGATAATGTTATTACTCCAATTTTATGGTCGAATCCACGATCCCATGGAATGGTAACGTCTGTTTTATTATTCCGAGTTCATGGTCGAATCCACAGCTGATCCTATGAATTGATAGTAAATAACTACTCATTTTTATTGTTCAATTTAATGAATTATTCTACACTGAATTCCATGGATTAGCAATAAATACTCAACAACCGGGCATCTGAACTATCATCGAGTAAGTCCCACAAAAATGGTGTAAGTGTACTCGACAATGATGCACGACTGAGCTCCCGGATGCACGAACGAGCAACCAAAAACATGGACAGATGAGGAATCCTACGCAAAACAGGAGAAAACAACAAATATTAATAAAATAATAAGGAGCGCCCAGGGGCCCGGCCCACCGGTCGGCCGGCCATGCCCTAGCCATGGCTGGTCCCCATGCTTCTTCCATTATTTTTCCCTATTTTGTTATTTTCATGAACTCATGAAAAACTCCTTGATTTTAGCAATTTTCCTTGTTTTTGCAAAATTCATGAATTTTCCATAGCTTCATGGATTCATGAATTTTTTTTATTATAAAATAGGGAAAGGTGTGCGGGACCGGGAAACATAGCCGGCCGACTATGCCCAAATCGTGGCCGGTCCCACACCTCACATTCCCTAGCTTTTTATAATTATTATTCCTAAATTCATGAAACTCCTCCGTTTCAACAAAAAACTCATGGATTCTCCATAACATCACGGATTCATGAAAAAAATAATTATAAAACAGGAAAAGGAGTGCGAGACCGGGCAACATAGCCGGCCGGCCATGCCCTAGTCGTGGCCGGTCCCACACCCTGCAATCCATAGTCTTTTATAATTATTATTTTCCTCAAATTCATGAAACTCCTTAGTTTGAGCAAAAATCATGATTTCTTCATAATTTCTCAAATTTTGCTCAAATCATGAAAATTCAAAAGGCAACATGGTCACATGACCGACTAGCCTCTCACGGAAATTTTAAATATTAAAATACTCTTATTTTAATATTTACTAAATATTGAAAAATTGAGCATACATGCTCATTCTAGCAAAAATCAAGAATTTCAGTCAAGACAAAATTCTTCTGAAAATTCACAATGTTGCTCGAACGCACATCAGAAAATACTGGAACTCTCAGTACGGGGACACGAACACCATGGTAACACGAGCATGCCTTAATGACTGACCATAGTCATTCCAAGGGCTTGCACGAATCCGGTCCCATATGTTTTCATAATTCTGACCTAATTTTCTCAATTGTTCATATTGGGCCCAAACTCTCTCCAACCAACCTGGGGATTGCTCAAACGGAAAACAGCTGGTCCCGTGGCCACCAAGAGCCGATCCCATGCTCTCTTGGTTGGTCCCATCTTTCATACCTAGGTTTTATCACCTAATGCTTAACCCAGCAGTAATTCAATAAATGATGAAACCAACACTTAATCATCATTCCTTGACCAACTCTCCAACTGAGAACCCTGGTGCACGCTCACTCATCAATTGGGAATCACATGGACGTCCATAGTCTTATGTGGTCGGTCCCTCCTTTGCTCATGACCTATTTTCAACAATTCGTCAACTAATGAGCAATTCATCAAAAATTAGGGTTTTCGAACAAACGCTCAACAAATCATTATCCTGAGCAAGTTCAAACACTAATAAATTTATATTGATTCAGCAACCAGCATCTGAATTAATCATATAATATTACGTAATCTACCAATATTTTAATATCTTATTGGGTCACGTCACCAATAAATATTTCTTCGAATTGAGCAACATTTTCTCAATTATTGATCCAACTATCAATATTTAGTAATTTATCAATAATTTGTCGAATTAAGCAATACTTGCTCAATTGCACGTCAAATTATCATTTTATCAGTAATTTGTCGAATTGAGCAATATTTGCACAATTGCACGTCAAATTCTCAATATTCAGTGATTCGTCGAATTGAGCAATACTTGCTCAGTTGCTCGAATATTGACCCGATTATCGATATTCAGTAAGTTATCAGTATTTCGTCGAATCGAGCAATACTTGCTCAGTTGCTCAAATAGTCCACTTATATTCAGTAACTCATCAATATTCAACAACTCGTCGAATTTGCAATATTTGCTCAGAACGAGCAATATTAACACTCATGAATCGCTGAGCATTTGTCAAACATTTTAGATTCAACAAAAACTAGGCTCATTGCCTAATCAGTAACAAACTAAGTACACGTATGTCATGCAGACTCCACAATTCGTGAGACAACAATCACTACAAATTGAGGGATAACAACTAGGGTTTTGGTCTGGCGGTCTACAGCACGTGGATTCATCCACGACGATAAATGTGCGTAAGGTGTGTAAACGGTTGAAGGAGTTAGAAAAGTAGTGGGTGCACGATCCGTCAAGTCTCTACACGACATGGAACTGACTTTACCACGATCTTCCACTTGCCAATTATTCCACTCATGAAACCCTCACACTTACAGGAATCAAGGTGTTCACAACTCTGACTGTATAAATAAGTCTCTGAATCCATGATTGAAAACAACGAAGGATCATTAGCTATCAATTGTTTACACAGAATTTATCGAGTAAACTACTCTCAAGAATTCATCAATCCATCAGAACTTATTCTAACTCAACAGTTCACCAATTATTGCAGAAACCTTCAACACATCCATAATCCTTGATCATCATTGATCCCACACAATTCTCAGCTTCCCTCCTATAGATCAACCCATCTCCCTCTTTGCGACCGAATTGACTCTGGAACAGCCATTGACTTGGTTTAGGCCGGAGTCCTACAGATTGATCTCTCGAATCTAAGCACTCCCTTTTCATTGCATCTGTGTGAGCTTGAGCATTTTGCCCGGTTTAAAGAATCTCGACACGCTCGCCTCTTCACTTCCCCAAAAAACCAGCGAACTATTTTTTCCAATATCTACAGATTGGAGACCACAGTGGGAGATCAATCTCTCGATTGTAATCCCATACTTTCACAAAATGGTTTGTCTTAGGTCTAACTCAACAACTTCAAATTCCGGTCAGAATCTTTCGAATGGAAATGTTCCTCCTTCCAGCGCTCCACTCAATGGAACGGTCATTCAGAAATCCCGACTTCGATCGAGTTGGCACAAGTACAGGAGGTTCATACAAGGAACATGGACCTGATGAAAGAAACGATGAATAACATATTTTATTTCCTCATCATACTGACATCTGACTTGGGAGGTGCTCATGCTCAGGAAGTCCCAACTGGTAATAATCCTCGAATCAATAACTTCACCACTTATGAAAAGCCAGTGGATCAGGAAGTCACACATTTGATTGGGAATCTATGTGAACTCCTACACTTCTCCAGGGATAAGCGTACGAACACGTTTGCCACACTAAACAAAATATCATACGACATTCCGTCGTTGGTTGAACAAGTGTCCATGAAATCTGAACCTTCGATCAACAACATCACCTTCACTGAGGAGGATCGAATGACGGAAGAAGGACATAACCGAACCATGTTCCTAACTGCTTCAATCAAGGATTCTGAATTCAAGAGATCCCTCGTCGACACGGGAACTTCTACGAATCTTATTACCATGAAGACTCTCAAGGAAGCTAAGATTACGAAAAGCAAGGTTGTTCATCATCCCATACTAATGAAGGGTTTTGAAGGAAGACAAAGTCACACATACGGATACATCTATGTGGACCTAAAATTAGGGTCGATTCAATCTACTATGAAGTTCCACGTAATCGAGAAGGATCCTAAATATCACATGATACTCAGACGACCATGGCTCCATGATAATAAAGTTATTCCTTCAACGTACTATCAATGTATGAAATCTTTGCTCAACAACAAAATCATCCGCATCGCAGCTTCAGTGTCTCCTTATGCTCCGGTTTGTGATGCTGAATTCCTGAAATCACCAAAGAGCATCCCAGAACCTCCAAGCAAAATATGCGGCACTCCACTTCTAAGTTGGAAATATATTGTGGAAACCGACAAACCATCATCAATAGATGCTAAATCCATCAAACCGTCGACTACACCACTCAAGCGTCGTCAAGGTCAAGGTACGGTTCATAAAAAGTCCAAATTTATTACTGATTATGATGCAGAAGGGAGAGTCATTTATCTCCATTGAAAAGATTAGCAATTAACAGGGGAGGTCGATGAAAAGTCACCCCGCCCTGAAGAATCATGCTAGAGTGAGCAATCACCCGACGAAGAAATTCAAGATGCACCACGACAGCTGCAAGATGGCACAGACTCCACCACAGATAACCTTGAGACTATCAACATCGAAATAGATTAAAACCCAAGGCCTGTTCTAATCAGTTATGCTCTCTCACCTGAGGAATGGGAAGGATTGATTAAACTATTGAAAGAGTATCAAGATATCTTCACCTGGACGTACGAAGAGATGCCCAGACTAGATGATAAATTGGTTACTCATCATCTCCACCTCACTCCCGGTTCCAAACCTGTCAAGCAACCGCCTAGATAATTCAAACACGAAGTTGAGGAATAAATCAAGGTAGAGATGAAGAAACTACTGACAACAGGATTCATCAAACCTATTCAACATCCAACATGGCTGGCGAACATCGTCCTAGTAAAGAAGAAGAACAGTCAAATCCGATGTTGTGTAGATTTCAGGAACTTGAATAAATATTGCCCAAAGGATGATTTTCCTTTACCCAACATTGATATGCTCGTCTTTGCAACCAGCAGTCATGACATGTTTTCATTCATGGATGGCTACAGCGGATACAACCAAATCAAGATGTACTAGCATGATGCCAACAAGACTGCATTCCGAACTCCCATTGGAAACTTCCAGTATACAGTTATGCCTTTGAAGAATGCAGGAGCCACTTATCAATGGGCCATGACTGCAATATTTCATGACATGATGCACAAACAAGTAGAAGACTATGTCGACGATGTGGTGGTGAAATCGAAGACTCGGGCATCCCACATAGTCATTCTAAGACAAGTCTTCGAAAGATGCAGAGAATAAAAATTGAAGATGAATCCTCTGAAATGTGCTTTTGGTGTTTCTTCCGGAAAGTTTCTTGGATTCTTAGTCACTGCAGAAGGAATCAAGTTCTATCCAAACAAAACAAAATCCATTACTACCATGCCTCCTCCACGAACTGTGAAAGAACTCCAGAGTTTCATAGGAAAAGTCAACTATATCCGGCGTTTTATCCCTGGACTTGCTCAACTCATTGCTTCATTCACTCCTCTGTTGAAGAATGGAGCAGATTTTGCATGGACATCTGTTCAACAAGAGGCATTTCAAAAAATACAATAAATATTATTATCGCACGCTGTCATGAAATCTCCAGTGCAAGGATGACCGCTGATACTTTACACGGCCTCCATCGATGTAGCAATTGGAGCATTCCTCGCCCAAGAAGATGAAGA
The DNA here is from genome assembly GCA_023529315.1 of Papaver bracteatum. Taxonomy (NCBI): domain Eukaryota; kingdom Viridiplantae; phylum Streptophyta; class Magnoliopsida; order Ranunculales; family Papaveraceae; genus Papaver; species Papaver bracteatum. The sequence goes on from JAJJWX010004549.1 coordinate 24,447, forward strand.
AGGCATCGAATGTCCAATCTACTACTTCAGCCGCATAATGAGAGATGCTCAACTCCAATATCCAAAATCTGAAAGGGTGTGTCTAGCATTAGTTCATGCAATTCATAGGTTCAGACATTATCTACTATCAAACAGGGTCGTGCTGGTGTCTAAAGCTAATCCCATAAAGTTCTTACTGTCAAAACCTACTTTGATCGGGAGACCGGCAAAATGGCTACTACAAATGTCAGAATTTTACATAACGTGCGTCCCTCCAAAAGTAATCAAAGGACAAGCAGTTGCAGACTTACTTATTGTTTTTCCTGGATAAGACGTCACAATATTGCATGAAGAGGTGCCCGGTGAGTTTTCAGAAATTTTAATCATCCAGGAAGAGACATGGTTACTATATTTTGATGGATCTGCCACTCCAAGCAATAATACTGGTGGAGCGGGCATTATGCTAGTATCTTCATCCTTGGCCAAGAAAGCCAGAGCGAAGCACTTAGAAATCAGAGAAGACTCAAAGTTGATGGTCAATCAAATAAACAGTGTGTACTATCTCAAAGAGATAACGCTTGCTCCATTCAGGGATAAAGCACAACAACTGTTAATTCATTTTTCTGATGCAACAATTGTCCATACCGGCCGTACCAATAATAGACATGCTGATTGTCTAGCAACTCTATCATCCAAACTATAATTCGAAGGGTCCAAGAAATCCATCACCGTACAAATACACTCTGTATCATCTACCTGGCTTACTCAAGTCGAAGATGCTCAATCAAGCGACTGGCGGGCGCCCATCATTCATGAATTGAACAATTCTCTCACAGAGGGGAAAATTAGTCTCAAGGAGTTGAAAAACTTTTTTCCTGCTGCACGGAGCATTATATTATCTCAATCCCGATATATCCCTGTCACGATGCCTTGGATATGAAGAAGCCAGTGAACAACTCAAACGCGTACATGAACAAATATGTGGGCAAACCCTGGTGATCACGATTTACAGAAGGCTTCAAAGACTTGGATATTATTGGCCCTCTATGGAGGCTCAATCGAGGATGCTTCAAGGATCATGTCCCAATTGTCAAACACCCACCTCATCATTCGGAGATTCTAATAATCCATCACACTGGGGACTGGAGAGAACCTTACATAAAGTATCTCCGCGACAACGATCTTTCATCAAAGAAGAAGGGAGAAATCAAACTTATTCAGAGGGCCAAACGATGCTTGGCCGAGCATGAAATTCCTACAATCTTGAAATAGATGCACACAGGTGAACACCAAGGAAAGAAGAAATTATTTCTCCAAATTCATGAGAAATATTATTGGCCAACCATGGAGGACGATATGGCTGCTTATGTTCAGAGGTGTCATTAATGTCAAGTTCATGGTAATCTCATTCACACTCCTTGCATTCCATTACATTATGTGAGCAGTCCATGGCCCTTCTATAGTTGGGGATTGAATATCACTGGGAAGATCAATCCAGCATCTTCGAAACAGCATGAGTACATCATCACGAAAATGAAGTACTTCAAAAAATGGGTCGAGTCTATCCCTATTCGAAGCACCACGGGAATCACAATCGCAGCTTTCATCAAAGAACACATCATATGCAGATTCGGTGTTCCTAAACATATCATCACGGATAATGGAACTCCTTTTTCCAACAAACATGTTGCAGAGTTGCTCGAGGAATACAAAATCAAATAGATTTTCTCCACACCTTACTATCCCCAAGGAAACGTACAAGCAGAGAGCACCAACAAAACTCTGATTCGGATTCTTAGTCGAAAAGTTCATGACAATCCACGAACGTGGAATGAAGAATTGACCATGGATTTGTGGGCTTACCGAACCACACCAAGAATCTCTAATGGGACGTCACCATACTCTTTCGTCTATCGCGCTGACGCTATTCTCCCAGATGAGATCAAAGTTCCCTCTACAAGAATTGAAACAGCTAGTGGAGTGCAATGGGATGAAGTTGAAGTGTCCAATTTGAGAATTGCTGAATTGGACATGCTCGACTCGAGAAGATCCAAGGTAAAAAAATATGTGGAAACCTACAAACAGAGAGTTTCCAAGGCATATAACAAAATGGTAAGACCTCGAACATTTCAAGTAGGAGATTTGGTTTTGAAAATATCAAAACATATCCAGCAAGACATGTTCGCTCCCAAGTTCTCTCCTAAATGGGAAGGGCCTTATGTGGTTATCAAGGAAGTGTCTAGCGGATATTACAAAATCTTAGTTGTTGATGGAGGATTCGAAGGAAATTAACATCATCAATGGCAAATGGCTCAAGGCGTATTATGCTTGAACGATCATCAAAATATTAAATTTCTAAATGTAATTTCTGTTTTCTCCAAAAGAATATGCAGTATACTCATTCGTTCAAAATTCGAAGTATCCTATGAATCTCACAAGAATCTTTCAATCATCTGCTTTATTCAAAACAAAATCTCAAACCTACATAAGAAATCTTTCTCTCAAATATTCATTCAGAACAAACCATCCAACAGAGGATAATCTCTATAGAAAACTCTGTCAAGATTCTTCTGGAAATTTTTGGTCTTCACTCTCAAGTCCTGGACTGCCTTCTCAACTCTTACTGACTCCAAAGCGAGTATCTTCTCCTCCTCCAATATGGAAGTGGTTTCATAAATCGCATCAGCAGCAGCTGACGCCTTGTGAACCTTGATTATCTCGAGTCGATGACGAAGCCATCCTATGTTGAACTACAAAGTTTTGCAATTGGAGATCATCTCATCCCATTTGTGCAGTTCATGATTCTTGACATCTCACAGATGCATCTGGTCCATCTATTCAATGATCGGTAACAAACATGCAACTGTAGTCAGAAGGGTTGGTAGAAAACCTTTCCATAATTTGGTCGTAGCAATATGCCCGTATTTTCTCCAAATTTTGGTGTACAAGAGCGCGTGACACTTGGGAATGACGAATCCACCAACCAATTCATTATTCGGGCAATTGTTAATCATGGGAGCCTCAAATGGGAGTCAAGCTATTGGGTACTCATGCGTATGAATTATAATCCCAGTCTCTACGGAATCGGTAGAGTTCTCGTCAACATGGTTGCTTCTATCATCAACTACAATCAAAGATTTCCCGTTCTTCCTCTTTTCACCATCGACAACAACATGAATATCAACCTGCGGTGGAACGAAGGAGTATTTAATTTTATTGACCTTTAAGCATGGTAAAACTTCAGTCGAGAAGTTGTGGAATTACTTACAGATATTATGGCATCAGCATGAGCCGACCTATATTGGGCAGGAGCTTTGACAGTTCGTTTGGGTCTCAAGCTATTGGAGGAAAGTTGATTCTTCTGATTATCCTGCAACAGAATTTTCTTCTGATCAATCATCCTGATCGAACAAAGATAAGAAATATATATAACTCACCAAGATAGATACCTCCCCAGCATGTTCATCGCGAGATTCACTTCTAGAAGAGACACTGCTTCACGACATGATGATGAAATGTAGAATTATGATCAAAATTTCTTATGACAATACACAAAGGCAGGAGATAGTCGACTGTTTAAATAAAACCCTAATTATCACAAGTCAAAGTGTGGATGATTATATCATAATGGGTAAACAAGTCTTTTGCGGTTTCTACTGAAAAACTAAATCTCGAATCAGATACATGACAATGGGAGAAGCGTAACAATACTGGGGACTGATAGTTTGGGAGTAGTCAACATTGTGACAATAGATTGATCATCTTCCAGGCCACGTGTTTCCTAGAATAGTTCATGTGATTGCATTCCGTGGATAGTTATTGCCTACGTGGACATTAGTCCATCGACTGAAGATATGAAGAAGATTCGGGAAAGAGATACTACAAGGAATTACGGTTCAAAAAATAATAATCTCTAAAGAAACATCTCTACATCCAAACTATTCAAATAACCAGAAAACATCTACTTCAACGGAAAATAAAATATTCTCAGGGAGATTCACGAGCAAGATTAATCATCAGATTTGTCGGAATCATCTGATTTTTCAGAGTTATCAGATCCGTCATCATCGTCTTTTGCAGAGTCCTCTTCAGATTCTTTATCAGAATTAATATCAGGGGCATTGGCATAGTCTGGATGAATGTCAAGATCATCACTGGATCCCAGTACTCCTCCTTTTCACGCTCAGCTTTGACAACTTTCTCAATCTCCCTGGTACGCTGATCCGGCTTGATCTTGCGATCTCGTGGTACCCACAAGGGTTCATCTTCCGAAGCATCAGAATCAGAGGGTACACCATCAGCTCGAGATCGAAGTTTCTCCTCAGCAGCTGCTATTCTGCGTCGAATTCGGTCCCTTCTTCGCCAACGATCATCCATCTTGTCATTCTCGGCTTTTCTCTTCATGAGCTCAGCTTAAGTAACTCTACGGTTGTTGAGAGGCACACCAGGTTCTATCTTCTCAATACGATTCATCTAGGCTCGTGATTTCGCTGTGGAAACTTTGGAATCCTCTTCAGAAGAGCTGGAAGAACACTCATAATCATAATCATTGATGCTGGAAGCCACTATTTTCTAGAACCACAAGCATGAGATTACAGATATGCTAACATCGAATTCAAAGAAAAATGGTAATCCTAAACTCTTACCTATTTACGATTTCACGAACTTAGTGATAACAACGTAAAACCTCAAAAACTTGTTCGTTCTTTCAAACCTGCAAAGCCGAGCAAAAAACTTATTATTATTTAAAGTCAACATTGGCTTTTCATGAAACCATGAATAATTCACACACACTGCCATGTGAATATTCACTGATTTTTACGTGTACATATGCTATAAAATCACTAAACTCACACATATACTACGAATTCATCAACTCATATAGATATTGCTTGGTATCAACGATTTTTCATAAAATCAAAGCATGAATGTTTTTAAAAAAAACGTGAATAAGTCACGTAATTTAAAAAAATAAATCTTGTGAGCTAATAACTCACGTAAAAAAAAAAAAAAACTCTTTTGCTCAAACGAGCGTTTGTCTACGAAACCAATGTCTTTTTTATTTTTGTAAAGATCTACATATTCTAAATAAAATTTTGAAGGTTCACAAATAAATTTTATCATGAACTCCAGGTCTTTTTAAAATTTCCTTTAACCCTAAGAATCATTGTTTATTACTCTACAAACAAACTTACGTTCTTAAAAGTATTTGCAAAATACATGCTTTGAAAATAAACTTGGGTTTTCATAAAACCTGATAAACAAAACTTTTACTACTGCAACTAGACCCTGTCTATGCAAAATTTTATATATCTCTTCCATATTAAGGATTTTTGTTCGTTTCCTAAAACTAACGAAAAACGAGCATTCATATGTTTTCTAAAAATCCTTCATAAATCCTACGCATGCTCACAACTATGGGATTTTTGTTTTATGAACAATTCATAAAAACATAGAACATACAACAAAAAAAAAATTATTACCTGGTCGGCACGGTCGTCGGAGATGAAAATTCCATCAGCTTCTTTGCTTCCTGCAGGCGTAAAGGAGGTGAAGAGAGAGTGGTCGGTCAACTTAAAAAAAATATATTAGGGTTTACCCTTTTATATTAATTTTAGTAGGAAATATCATTAGGTCCTAAGAATAATATATTAGAGATAGTCTAGTCCATTTGACCCAGTCAAATGTATGTTTGGTCCTATTTGGTAATATAAATAAATTTTGGTCCTACAAATTATCATTTGGTCCTACGCTAATGTAATGGATGATGTAAATGTTAACCTATAGTGGCAGAAATACCCTTTTGGATAAGGACCATATATATAGTCAAAAGGTAAGAGAGATGGAATCATTTTCAGATTTATTTTCTCTCACCTCCATATTTTCAAATCTAGAATCTCTCTCTCTCTTTTTTTCTTCATGCTGCTGCACTAATGTTGTGTTGATGAAGATGAAGATGAACTCGTGCTGGTGATAATTAATACAAATGTTTTCTTTAATCTGTAGACGATGATGTTGCTACTATTGATCTGTTTTCTTTTCTCTTTGTTTTCTTGATTTGTTTTGCGAATCTAGATCTATTGATATTGATATTTTTGAATACGTTGCTGCTGCTCATGTAGGTGATGATGAATACATATATTTTCTTGAAGACGACGACGAAGATAATGATTTTTGAATGAACTATTGTTGTTGATGATGATAGAGTTCATTGTTGTTGTTTTTGTTGATTACGATCTTGATTTTTGAATTATCATTGTCTCTGTTGATGGTGATGATGATGAAGAAGATGAAGATTTGTTGTTGCTGCTGCTGTTGACGATGAAGATGATGATGTTGCAGTTCATTCCATAAATGAAGTCTGTATTTATATGGACTTCATTTCTGGAATGAAGTCTATTTTCTTTAGGTTTTTATATGGACTTCAATTCTGGAATGAAGTCTGTTTTTTGTAGGTTTTTATATGGACTTCACTTCTGGAATGAAGTCTGTTTTTTTAGGTTTTTATATGGACTTCATTTATGGAATGAAGTTTGTTTTTTTTTTAGGTTTTTATATGGACTTCATTTCTGGAATGAAGTCTGTTTTTTTTAGGTTTTTATATGGACTTCATTTCTGGAATGAAGTATGTTTTTTTAGGTTTTTATATGGACTTTATTTCTGGAATGAAGTATGTTTTTTTTTAGGTTTTTTATATGGACTTCATTTCTGGAATGAAGTTTGTTTTTTTTTGAGTTTTTATATGGACTTCATTTCTGCTTTTTTTAAGTTTTTGTATGGACTTCATTTCTGGAATGAACTGCTACAAGAATATAAATAAAAATTAACACGGAAGGGTATTTTTATCAGTTTAATATTTTTAAATAATTATGGACCAAACAGTAAAGGTGTTTGACCAAAGGACCAAACAGTAAAGGCGTTTGACCAAAGGACCAAACAGACATGGGCCCACCTAAAAAAGGACCAAACGAAATTTTTCCCTTAATTTAATTTCCAAAATATAATAAAACACGGGTTTCCTTTTTTTGGGCTCGGGCCCGTAAATCCTAAATCAACCAGAACTGGACTTTTGACCGACCAAATCATCAATGCTCCATTCCTCCATGCTCATGGAATTGCACTCTATCATACCATTAGGGTCCCCACCCTCACATTTGCTCGTACATGACACTATTGGAGCAAATCGAGGATTCTGAAACTACCTTTGTAGACTGAGTTCAACCACGATCTCGTCGACTGAAAATCACCATCTAATGCTTATCTCAGAACATAATTGTCCCTCACTAAGCAAGGTACTTAATGTTGATGGTGGATTTTCAACAAAGGCCAAAACCGTAAGATCATGATACTGCATGTTTCTGATACGGCTTCAGGCATGTGACGATTAATATTTTATGAAGCCATGATGAATATGCCTTTCGAAAAGCCTTCACTAGTTGAGCATTCAATCCATGACATTTTATTGTGCCATCAATGTAGAATAATAGAATTAGGCGGTCCTCCTACATAATTGTTTGTTGAGAGGGCTTAACGCTTTCAGGACGTTGGTGATACTCATTGTTCCCTGACTACATGAGAGCGACCCCCCTACATAGAAGAAATATTGGGCGGTTCTCCGTAAGCTTGAGAGAAACAACGCATTCAGTACAGTGACACTCAATGATCCTGACCATGTAGAGCGACCATGTATAGAATCGAGCGTTCTTGTAAGAATTGAGAACACCTTCAGGATATTATCCGTATCCTGACTATGCACATAGATTAATTCTGTCATGACATTCACCACTGAATTCCCAGAATAATCAATTATTGCTCTTATTCCATGGTGAAATCCACGATATGATCCCATGGAATTGCAATAACAATTGCTCTGATTCTATGGTCAAATCCATGGCCTGATCCCATTTGCAAAAGCGGGGGTCTAACAACCATACCCAATATTTCGATTAGCAATCTATATGGACAACTCTGAGTTACTTTTTAGAGAATCAACTAGATAATCAGACTCAATCAATAGAAAATATCTCAATGAGTTATTATCTCAATCTCTCAATTTGATTTACTCAAGCAAATACAATTTGCGAGTCTTAATCAAAGAGAGATAACTTGGATGGTACTAAAGACCAATATCCAAGTTTCAATCAATTTAAATCAATAACCAATAAGGTTGGATATTCTAATTGATTGAACAACGCACAACCTGTATTATTTTAATTATATAAAAAAATAATGCGGAAAATAAATAACACAAACACCAGAATTTTGTTAACGAGGAAACCGCAAATGCAAAAAAAAACCCGGGACCTAGTCCAGATTAAACATACACTGTATTAAGCCACTACAGACACTAGTCTACTCCAAATTAACTTCGGTCTGGACTGTAGTTGAACCCCAATCAATCTCACACTGATCCAAGGTACATTTATGCTCCTACGCCTCTGATCCCAGCAGGATACCGCACACTTGATTCCCTTAGCTGATCTCATTCACAACCTAGAGTTGCTACGACCATAAACAAATCTGTCTCACACAGAAAAGTCTACAATATAGATAAATTCGTCTCCCACGAATAAACCAATGAGTTTTGTTCCGTATTTTGATAAACCAAGGTCAACAGGAACCAATCAATAAAACCAGACTTATATTCCCGAAGAAAAGCTCAGTTTTATCAATCACCTCACAATAGTCTTAATTGATGCAGCGAAAAAAGATATTGTGGAATCACAAACGATGAGACGAAGATGTTTATGATTACTTTTATATCTTGCCTATCAGAGATATAAATCTCAAGCCAATTATTATAATTGTACTCGTATGATAGAAACAGCAAGATCAGATCACACAACTACAAGAAAAGTGATATTGGTCTGGCTTCACAATCCCAATGAAGTCTTTAAGTCGTTAACCTAGTTTTAGAAGAAGAAAACCAAAGGTTAAAGGAGAATCGACTCTAGCTTAGCAAACTAGTATCACACAGAATGTGTGGGGATTAGGTTTCCCAGTTGCTAGAGTTCTCCCATATATAGTCTTTCAAATCAGGGTTTGCAATCAATGTTAGATTAGTAACAAAGCATTCAATATTCACCGTTAGATGAAAACCTGATTAGATACAAGCTAATATCTCTCAACCGTTAGATCGAAAACTTAGCTTGCCATACACACATGTACTTGACGATTTTGGGATTGTGTAACTGTACCCAAACGTGTACAATAGTTGGTTCAATATTAGTCAACCAAATGGTTAGCCAAATGATAACTTTTATATCAACCATATTCTTCTTCACCATAACTAGTACAAATGACTCAAATGAACTAGTTAGAGAGTTGTTCAATTGCTATGAGATCTCATGTACTACACAAGACACAATTGAAGAAAAAACGATGTGATTCACTCGAATCGATTCATGAACTATAAAGCCACGGTTTGCAATAGCATTCCTTAAATAATTTAGATAAGTTCACGAACATCATTTTTAGACATAACCACTCAAGTTCTCGGACTGGGTTCGCAGACTCAAGTTAACCAGTTGGAGTTCACAAACTCCAGCAGAAATTTTCGGGTTCGAGAACTTCCGTCAGTTCGCGGACTGAAACTGAGCTACAACTCCAGTAAAAATTCTCGGGTTCGAGAACTACGCACATTCACGGACTGAGTTGGCTGCTCAAGTTCCAGTTTCACTTGATCAATAAAGTTCGTAAACTTCGGTTCAAATGCTAAGGACTTATACATATATGTGTTACCAATACAATGTTTATATCCCCCAGTGGTTATATTGTCTAAACTCTCATTTCAACCATTGAAACATTCTCAGAGGGCGTTATATAGTTATTATTCACAAACTATTTTTCGTCAGGGCGATTTCCAAAGTGATTGAAACATAACATGACTATCGTCACTAGGTAAAGATGAACTTGGCTAAAGCGAAAGCTTTACCAACACATATTTCGAGAAATAGATAAGCGAGATATACTCAGCTCGAAATATCACATATGTATATTCTTAGTCTATATAGTAATACAACTTTTGTCTCAAGATAGGAGATAGAGTAAATAAACTTTCGAGTGATAGATAAGTTCAAGTCTCCACATACCTTTTAGTCGATGAAGATCCACTGGTTCCTTGAGTATTCCTTCATCTTGTATATTGATTGCCATGGAGTTCTTGAGCTCAACTACACTTTTTATCCAAGTTCGAGACCTTATCTATAGTACACTAGAAATCAAGACTTTATAGTTTTGATCACTAACATTGACAAACATGCTTGAGATAGCAACGCATGCGAGTTCGACCGAGCAGTGCCCTAACAATCTCCCCCTTTGTCAATTTTAATGGAAAAACTATTAATACATATGGAATATAAAAAATATATAAATAAACTTTGTAGCTCCTATTCCACATGTCTAATATTCAACAATACTCGAAATCTTCGTCACTTCCAAGTAGTCCAATGATCCCAAAGGTTGTAAGTTTAGTATCATCGTTGTTGAAAATCCGTAGCTATAACAATGAGAAAAGCATCTGTTCTCAATTATTATTATACAGTGTCATAGTATTATTACATAGCATCAAAGTCCAATTACATCACAACTTCAACAACAATACTATGGTGATACTTCACTCCCCCTTAGTCAATACTCCATCTCACACGGAAACCACTCCCCCTTACATAATGATCCGAAAACCATATGTATTTGTAGTGTGAACTACATATTAATTCTCCCCCTTTTTGTCAATAAAATTGGCAAAGGTACAAGAACGGGATCCTAATGAAATTTCCGTAAGAGACATTTCATGACCAAAGGTAAATGTATATCATCTTATTTATATGCAATCATAAAGCCGAAGCTAGATGCATTCATCAAATAGTTTATAAAGATATAAGATAACCCCTATAATATTCCACAGCCGCACTCCCCACAATGATTTGGCAATTAAGCAAAAGTTCAAAAGAACTCTCCCCCATAAAATGTCATTCCCAAGGGAACAACAAGAGCGGCCATAATTTCAAAAGAAAATAAGGATTTCGTTAGACTCAACAAATTACATATAAGTATGAATTTGGAATCCAACAAGAAATATTCAATCATATTAACCAAAGCGAACCAAGATTAATTTTACTAAATATGCTCAACACAAGTGAACTTATGGAGACTTAATAACTCGATTAGATTATTCACTAGAATACTCATAATTAAACTAACCGGAAAACATAATTAAACTAATCACAAAAGTAATCGATTCAATCGTTTAAACTCACATAAGAAAATATATGGAGCGATGACTAAGTTAATCATAAAAATAACCAACCCAGTCAATCATGCTCAACACGAGAAAAACTTACGGAGTCATAACTAAATAATCACACAAGATGATTGATTTAGTTCAACATGTTCAACATAAAGTACCTTACGGAACAATAACTAAGCTAATCACAAAAGCAATCAACTTTTATTGTTTTAGTGCTCAACATAAGACACTTCATGGAACAACACAGTATTTACACAAAAATTGTGGATCGGAGAATCGACCGCATACCGTGGAATAAGCAAGGATTCATTATATGTTTCCATCACTATTTGCATAATGACACACAATAGACATCATCCTTGAATCACAAAAGATTTTAACCTATCTTACATCAATAATTGACAGTATAGGCTTAACTTTTGTGTTTGTCAAAAGTCTATTCATTCTTTTATCAATACTTGCATATCAATTCAGGAACGACTTTACTTTTAACAAAATATGGGACAATAAAGTTCACGGACGTAAACACACATGTCCCATAACAATATTGCAATATATAAAATCAAAAAGATTAATACTGCAAAAATCATCTTCCAAACCAACTTTAGAATTTAAATGAATGAATCTAAAAGCATTGAAGATGAATACGTTGGACATAGAAATCACAATAATTGTTATTCCAAACTCTAGTAATCCTTCTCAAAAACAATAATAAATTCTCATAAGAAGTTTCCTAGGCACCAAGACAAACTTGTAATGCACATATAAGATGATTTGTCCTTAGAGCGTGGAATCAATCTTTTTCGCTTGGATTTATACCAATAATAGCTACCAAAGGCGTATAAAAATATTTTCCAATAACATTCTTGTAAAAGCTACAAATTATCTTAGAAGAGTAGTACTCAAAGAATCCAAGTGCCCAAGTTCAAGAGAAGTGGAACAAGTTCAATGAAACGGAGCAAAATACTCAAAAACAAGAGATAGGACAAATTCCAAATTTTAACTCATCCAAATTCAAGGTTTCTCATCTCCATTTTGAAGGTAAGTTAAATAGGAAGAGAGTTCAAAAAGAATGAGTTCATTCTGAGTTCGGACGAAGAAGTTACGGCCAAAACAAGTTGACAGAATGTCAACATCTACAGGAAAGTACGCGAACTTACGGGTTTGCACACGAATTTTCAAGTCCGCGAACTTAAGCTCTTGGATTTTGGTTTTAAAAGATGTTATGCATACTTGGTATTTGTACCATGAAGTTCAAACATACCGAACCACTATTTTCAAACCTAAACATTTAAGAACCTTAAACACATATGATGTTAGGTAGAAATGAACGATAAGCAAGATACATGGATCATTATAACTACTCTAAGAAAATAAAAACTCAAATATTGCTCAAGTTTATAGACATACCTTTTTAGAAGAATCCAATCGACTTATCGAACATAATCTGTGTGCCCCAATTCTCGTAGTTTCCTCACCGTATTCATAGCAGGCCATTCCTTGGTGAGGATGCACTTACAACACATTCAGGTTGTGTTGAGGTGAACAATATCTTGCTCACCACAAGTGACTTTTGGATTATCATGAAAGAAATCACTTTTAAAACCTTTCACATCCAAATCCATCTTTCCAAAGAACTTTTTAAGTTCCAACATCATGGAAACTTCCTTTTCCATAGTCATGGAATTTTCTGGGAGATCATTCCTTTTCACACTCAAAACATCATTGAATTTCTTTGGTATCCACTTCTGAGTGCGTTTAGGAATAACCGGTGTAGGATCAGAATATCTCCATGACAATATTCTTGCGAGATTAAACAACACTTCTGCGAGAATACCGCGAGCTCTTCAACAACACTTTGTGAGTGTCTCAGAGTAGGTTAAAGAATGATGTAATAGCTGACGATTGAGGAAACACGAGAAGAGCATGACTTATCTGCGATGGTTACAATGCTTGCGAGATTTTGTATTATAGCTGTTGCGATAAGATCGCAAATCAAATCCAAAAGTAAAGGACAACTTAGCTGTCATCCATTATGTATCTACCCTATATATAGAGATCCAGTATGTCCAGAGAGATGATGATGTATTTTTGAGAGTTGAGAAAGTCTTGAGGAGAGAGAAACTTTGAGGGAATAATTGTGTTCTTGATTTCTTCCACTTTTGTAATACATTTCTGAGAATTAAATGATAAAGAGTTGTTTTTAATCTTTATGTATGAGTTGATTTTTATGAAATCTTAACAAGGGTGTAGTGTAGGATTTCTTGCAACTACATTTTGGCGCCCGAAATAGGGATGAATTGATGATTACTTGAAGAAAAAGATAAAAATTGACATTGTGATTGATAGGAATTTGGAACAATTAGTGAAAGATCTAACGCAATAATGGCTAGAAGAAGAAGAAACACATCAGAACCACCAACAACCGTAAGGAGGAGTAAAAGGCTTGCAGGTGGAGGAACAAATAAAATGGGAGAATCTTCAAGAGTAAGAACAAGAAAAAATGGAACAATGAATAATGAAGGAAATCAGGTTCAACAATCAAATCAGCAAACACTAATACAAGATAGAGTTGTGGATTATGATAGAGTTAGTGTGCATACTTGGAAACCAGATACAGTGGAAGAAGAAGAAGATCGAGAATTAAGAAATGAAAGAAGAGAAGAAAGAGATCGAGGAGTGGTTTAAGGATTAATTCATGGAAAAGATGAAAATGAAACAACAAATGATTTAAGACAAAGAATACAGGAGGAAAGGAGATTAGAAGCAGAAGAACATGCGAATTTGACAAGGCAAAATCATGATTTAAGAATGGAAAATTTAAGATTGCAAAGAAGGAGATCAAGAAGTACTGCTAGATCCAGTTCAAGGTCATTTAGAAAAGAACCAAGACGAAATTACCCTATGAGAAATATGGAAAGAATGCAAAATCCAAATGAAGAACAACATCATAGAGAAGAAGAGATAATTGATGATCGCCATATTCCACGCGATGAAGCTATAAATGGCAGACAAAGTCAAGAGGGTAGAAATAATCAAAACGATGAAGAAAATCGAGAAGAAGGTAGAAGAATATTACATGGGCGAGAAATACAAATAAAACAAAGAATCATTGAGGACAAAATTGAGAGACATTATGCTGAACAAGCACGTCTGGCTTGCGAGAGGGAAAGATTAAGAGCAGAAGTGGAAGAACAAGAATCACTACACCAAATCAACGGTTTAGAGACATATATATGTGTTGCCTTGATTTTATGAGACACATATAAGTGTCTCAATTTTGGCGTAGGGAACCTTCTGAGGCATATTCAGAGACGTTTATAAGTGTCTCTTAATTAATTATTGAGACATTTATATGTGTCTCTTAAATTAATTTTGGCGACCTTTATATGTGTCTCTTAATTAATTATTGAGACATTTATATCGGTCTCTTAATTATTTACCTACAGTTTATTAAGTGAACCAATTTTATTGTTCACGTTGTTTAAAGCGACGCATAAAAACTTACCAGACGCTTGTATTCCTCTCAAATAAAATTCATATTTTAAAATAAAATATTTAAAATATTCTCCACCTGCCCATTTAATTTCCGGCACCAGAATACAGGTATATCTATCCACTCCATTCACAATCAAATATGAAACCATTATTCAATCAAAATTATATTATCACATACGAATCCATCCAAAATGAAAGGTGGAATACAAGAGAAGATGTTGAAAACGACTCAAGTTACTTATCAGGAAATAAAAGATGTTGAACATAATCAGTGACAGAAAATTTAAATGCCGAAGACTTGAAAGTCATCTAGTTTAGAACCTTGGCAGGATGGGAATTCCAGAATGATAAATTGAGTTCCTTGTTGTCTCACAATTAGGCACAAGCAATGAGCTTCCATACCTGAAAAAAACAATGGAGTTCTGTAAGAAACAATGGAATTACTACTTAAGCTTTCCAACTCATCCCACATTAACCATTTCATGCTACTGCGATTATGAACTGCACCTTGCACTTTACGTAAATATGCAATCAACTTGTACAAAGAAAATTGGCACAATTCAGGCATCAAAAGTAAATTACAAGTTCAAGGTTCTACTTTGAGGTAAGAAAAAAGAAACTTTTCGAAGCAAGTGAGAGGCCAATATAAATAAAACAAAACAACCAACGCCCCTTGATCGATGAAGGTTAGGATTAAATTATAGCATCACCTGACAGGTGCATAACCACTGGCTGGTGGTAGAGAGATGGGTGCAGTCGTCGTTAGTGGAGGCACGGAGGGTCCTCCATATATGGTTCACGACACAATGGAAAGGATGTCTCCATGTCTACATATACTTTTAGCAGGTCTAACGAAGTTAAAACAGAATGTTACACACCTCTCCTATCATGACTACGTTAGAGGCAATTCCAGGAAATGACTTGGAATTTCCAGGTACCAACCTGGAGAATGTCTAAGCATAAAAGCTCAACATACAGTGCATTGTCAAATCCTGAAAAAAACATTCCATAAGCAAAAAAAAAAAAGACTCAAATCAGAGGGCTTCCACTTAGGTTATGTACTATTTTTTCATCCATTCAAAGCACATAGTACTCAAGATTACATGAAACATGTGATGACATCCAACTACTTATTCATTGAACAGACATGGAGATATTTTACCGACAGTACCACTTCTCATTTCATAATATAACTGTTAAGATCTGATTGATAAAACACATTGATAGAAATCCGAGACAAAAAGTTTCAGTGACAAAAACATACCCATGTCATGGCATCAGATTGAGCCTTGAACACTCGCAACACTGAACTGTAGGCTTCTTGCTCAAGGAGATGGATCTGAGTCTCCATATCATTTGGCAGCCTGGCGAAAGGAGCAGAACCCGCAACTGCAGGCCTTCCATTACCTGCCAGATTCCCTGATGTGGTCGAAAACATACAATATACATTATGCTAGGCTAGACGTTTACAACACCTTCGCACATTTTCGTTTCATATCTGTGTGTTAAAGAGTTTTAATATATAAGGAGGTTACCTTCACGGGGACTTAGTCATTGCATAAATGTGGTGGTGAATAAACATCAATGACCAGGAAACATCATATCAGAACATGGATGCAGTAACGTGTAAAATTCGAATCACAAATTTGTGAAAATGAAGACCACGAATATTTTACTTCAACAAAATAAAATTGTGTTTGTTTAGTGTACATGCAGTTATTCCAGGTAAATACCGTGACAGCATTCAAATGGCCCTTATACCAAGAAAGAAAATCATAGTAGCTTACATATGCCATCAGGGAGATAATATAAAACCAACACCCAAAATAATCGATCTTGTTAATCGATGTTGCTTTGTAACTCAATCACGGAGAATGACTATCGAACTGACTATCGAACGTAGGACGTACAAAGACCACTAGGGACACCTAATGGCATCAGTGAGAGTCCATCTGACTAGCTTCATGCACCAAAACTGAGTATCGGCGCTAGTTGAGATACCATTTCAGTTCCTCCCTCCACTATTATCAGGAGATGTTGTGACAAGACGGTTGGAGATGCCACTGACAATTCTCTAGAAACCATCCGCTAGAAAACTAAGTAAGCATCATATATCCTATATAAAAGTTAACTATCAAAATTTACTAAATCAGTTCATTTAGTGTAAGAAGACTTTGGAATCTCAAGTTATTTTCTCATGAGTAGCACTTTACCCATAAAACTTCACCATTTTCATTTTCAAGAATTTTGAGTCCAGCATGAATCAACGAGTTTATCTCCTTATATTCCAGTTACCGTATCTCTGCAATCTCATAAGTATCTGATATGAGTAACCAAATTCTCAAGTTTATCTCCTTTCACAAGTAGTTCTCCATTACCTGCCAGATTCCCTGAAACCACATTACTATAACTTGATGGATCTAAAATAAACTAATCAAAATAATAAAAGTAAAAACCCATCAAGTAAATCTAAAATGAAGAAAAAAAGAAAAGAAGAACTATGCAAAAAAAATACAGAGTACCCAAATCTTACCAGTAACAACCTGGAAAATTAAGGAAAACACCATAACTATCAAAGATTAAACCCCATCAGTATTGCATACAGTTCAACATATTAAACATCAAATCAAAAATAAAATCAATGAAACCCTAGAAAATAAAAAAAAAATCCCCAAATCAGAACTACAAGAACCAAAAATCCCTAAAGAAAACACTAGAAACATTTCATAAACTCTGAGAAGAGTTTCAATATTTCGTATAATAGAGTAATCATGAGAGAAAAAAATAAAATGAAGAACTATGTACAGTTAGTACCCAAATCTTACCAGTAAAATCCTAGAAAATTAAGGAAAACACCATAACTATCAAAGATTCAAACCCATCAATATTCCATACACCTCATCATATTAGACATCAAATCAAAAAGGAAATCAGTAAAACCCTAAAAAATTAATTAAAAAAACATCCCCAAATCAGAACTGCAATAACCAAAAATCCCAAATTAAAACATTAGAAACACTTTATAAACTCTGAGAAGAGCTTCAACATTTTATATAAAAGAGAAATTGTGAGAAATAGAAGAGATCTAGAGAAGTTTCAAACATGCACTTACTGTAGTATAGAAGGAGAAACAGATTTATCAACTTGCTGTAGGAACGAGAAAGGCTTCAGACAAATTCGGTTGAGAGTTAATAGGAACAAGAGAAAAAAATCGTGATAGGAGAGAAAAAAATTGTGACAGGAGAGAAAAAAATGGGAGTGAATGTTTTCTATGAATATGAAATTTGGGCGAAAGGAGCTGAGCAAAAAAAAAGAAATTTGGGCGAAAGGGAAAGATGAGAGGGGTAGAGAGAGAGGCAGAAAGGGGAAGATGCTTTTTATTCTCGGTGCTTCCCTTGGTTAAAACCCTCGAATTGAGACATGTGTCCTATTAAAAGAATAAAGTGAAAGAAATGGGCGGGCTAGGAGGGAAATGGCCAAATTTTGAGTGAAAATTGGGGGGAGATTTGGTTTTACCCACAAAATGAAGTGGGAAAACGTCCAGACACAAAATTTTGGTCAAAAAATTGAGGGAAAATTGGGAGTTAATTTTGGGGAAAGTTTGGAGTTTTGGAGGGAAATAAAATGGAATTATAATGAAAAAGAAATGATTAATTAGATATATATTAAAGTTATTAAATTTTGTAGAGACACATTTTAAGACACTTATATGAGTAGTTGAAAAATCAGAATTAAAGCTACTCATATTTTTTATTTGAGACTCTTATATGAGTGGAAGCACTAAAGACATATATATGTGTCTCAAACCCAAAAATCAATATGTCTCAAAATGGGCCATATGGTGTAGTGAATTTCAGGAAGCGATTCGACAGAATAATCATGATAATAGAGAAAGAAGACGCACACAAAATCGCCATAACAATGATATCAATGAGGAATATGATAGAATACAAAGAAGAATAGAAAGACAGCGAAGAGAAGCAGTGAGAAATGAAGAAACTCGCAGAGAAGAAATTGGAAGACATAACCAGTTACGAATCCAGGAAGAAAGAGAAGAGGAAAATCGTAGAGGAAGACAAAATAAAGATGCAGATGAAGATACACAAAATCTCGCAAGACAAGAAAGGCATGAACGTTGAAGAAGAGAAGTTGCGCTAAAAAGACCAATGGAGCAAAATTCAGCTGGAAATGAACAAATTTTAAGAGAATTAGCATAAATGAGGGGAATGTTGAATAACAGGAGAGAAGGAGGCATAAGGCAACTTGATGAAGCTATTGAAGAAGCTGCGAGAACTCCATTCACTCAAGAAGTACAACTAAGAGGAATCCCTCCAAAATGTAATTTACCAGCGTTAAACAGTATCTTTGATGGGACTACCTGTGTTGTTCAACATGTCAAAGCTTATGTTAGGTGTATGCTACAATGGGAAAACCATGATGATGTGTTACGCAAGTACTTTGCATCTAGTTTAACTGGCGAGGCATTAAAATGGTTCGAAGGCTTGCCTAAAAATACAATAACTTCTTTCGACCATTTTCAAGCTACATTTCTGGGAGCATATATAAGCAACAATTCTTCACGACCCGGTATTGAAGATGTATTTGGGTTAAAGTAGAGGGTCGGCGAGAGTCTGAAACACCTAACCATAAGATGGAAAACAATGTGCAATGAAATGGAAGGAAGGGTGGATGAGAGATATCTTATTTTATCTTTTATCAATGCAATGTTCGCAACCAATCTGCTGTACATAAAAAATTTCAGAATCAAGAATACAATTACCATGACGGAGCTACGAGAATTGCAAGAAGAATACATTGCCTTGGAGGAGAAACAAAATGAGATGGAATCATATCCAACTGCAAATACCAGCTCGATAGCGGCAAATGGAATTTTACTTCCTAAGATGATTAACAATGTGGCGAGTACCTCGCAGACACAACAAGAGAAAGTGGTGATCGGTAACCAGCAGAAATTAGTAGCCATGGGTAGTCGAGATCAAGAAGAGTATGAAAGGGAAAAGAATTATTACAATCGCGGCGGAAATAACAAAATCCAAAGACTTGATCAGCCACAAGAAAGTTATGATGGTCAGAGACAAAATGATTTCAGAGGGAAAGGGAATCAAAGAGCAATATGGGAAGAAATTAAGATGCCACCCCTGAATGCCAACATAGAGAAAATTTGGGAAGCTATCATTTTGATGGAAAATATACCATCACCTTGGAATATGGGTAAAGAGCCACATCCGAATAATCGAAATCAAGCATTTCGTTCCTACCATCATTTTCATGGTCACTCAGTAAACGATTGCAGGAATGTAAAAAGAATAATTTTGAGGATGACTGATCAAGGAAAGTTAAATCATTTTATAATAGGACATCCACAATCTCAGCAGCTACCACCAGCACCAGAAATTCGCAGAGTGAATACTGTAAAAGAAGCAGAAACATTCGTAATAGAGGTTGGAGCAGAGGCAAAGAATTTGTTTTGTAATTCCATCGTACATTCATACAAGACTATTGAGCACTTCCACGACCACGTTCTTAGACGAGTCTTCGCGAGAGACACAGATGGAAGAGAGATTATGAACATTGCGAGAGTCTCACCATTAGAGGAGTGGAAAAAACAAACCATTTATTTCACCGCACAAGAGGTACCTGAACCTGGAGAAATGCATGATCAACCATTGGTTGTGAGATTAGAGATAAACCCAAAACAAAAAGAAGATGAAGGTGAGGATGAAGATAAAATTCAAGAGGATGAAAATGAAGATTCGTGGGCAATAAATAAAGTGTTGATTGATACAGGTAGTTCGGTGGATATCTTATTTTATCACACTTATAAGACCATGGGAGGGAGAGACGAGGATTTAATACCCTCAACATACAAAATATATGGTTTCAATGGTAGCGCCAATAAACCAAAGGGAGAGATCACAATGAGGATAACATTAAATGGAATCAAGTCCAAAGTCTTATTTTGTGTAGTAGATGTGGAGACACCCTATAATGCCTTAATTGGCAGACCATGGTTACACGGAATTTTAGGTGTGGCGTCAACCTATCATCAATGTATTAAATTTCCACATCCACATGGTGTCGGGGTCATCAAAGGAGATTGGGGTGAGAGTAGAAAATGTTATGAGATTGATATAAAGTATTGTGAAGATAGAGTTGCGAAGAATAGCAATTGGAAGCAGAACATCAAACAAAGACAAAGATGTGAAAGGTTAATGGTAGATACAATAGAGTAGCGAGAAGATGAGATGATGCAAAATCAATATGAACAGCAGAAAATAGATGGCGAGCGTATCGCAAATGGAGCAAAAATAACAAAATGCAGCAAAAGAGAAGAAGCAAAAAGCAGTGAGTAGGAAGGTAAAATGATGAAGTCTATAAATGGTTTTTTGTTTTATTTTGTTTGAATGAGAAGGATGAAATTGAAAAAATTATGCAAAAGCTGAGATAAGATCAAAAGAAGAAATTTTATTAGAAGCTGCGAGTACAATTGCGAGATTATTCAAGGTTACTCAAAGAACAAAAGATTACGATATTTTCAAAAGAAACAAAGAACATGACGAACCTTTATGGCGTACACCCTAGTTCGCGGATACAATTTCGCAAGAGGCAAATGTAAGACCTAAAGTACGTCATATAAGGGGGTATCTCTTTACATGACTCATGGATAAGGTTATACCGCTGCTAGAACCTGAGTCATGCAGATGTTGGGGTTAAAGAAAACCTATCCAAGAGAGGTACCTTGGATTTCCAAATGTATAAGGTTATACCCTGGTTGGACGACTGAGGATCTCTTCTAAGGAGTGCAGAGTATGACTAAGGCGCCGAGGTACACGGTTGAGCCAAGGATGCTCGGGATGGACGAACCTACCCTGGACATTCTTGGTAAGTCTTGGCTATGATGCACTCAGCCTGAAAAAAACCCCACTTAGGGTGCAGTCTTGTAACTATAAGCCATATAGGCATAAAGGACAAGAGGCTGCGAAAACAACTGGTTGTTGGTAAATCTGGATGGGAGGAGCTAGTCTTGTATGGACGATGTTCCCTCCTTGAAGGGGAAACCATGGGTAAGATAAGGGCGTCACCCTCCATTAGGGAGCTGATAAGTGTCTTAAGACGGCAATGTCATGGGGCTTTACGTTCGCAAGAGCGTTTAGGCCTGTCATATTATCGCGTGACAAAGATTACACAGAGGCAACAAGCCATAAGAGAAAAGATGAGATGAGATCAATGGGTTTTTACATGAAAGTGTAAAGACGTCCTGCAATTTCATCGCAAGACGACAATGTCATAAAGCTTTGTTCTTGCGAGAGAACTTACACTTGTCATATTGTCGCAGAGAAATTGAAAAAATATAGATAAGGTAAGATCAATGGGTTTTTACATGCAAGTGTAAAGACGTCCTGTGATTTTGTCGCAAATACATAAAGTGGCAAAGTAAGACCTTTAACTAGGAAGGCGTAATAAGACCACAAGAAATTGAATGACTGCGATATTTCTGAAGAGATTATAAAATTAACGATATTCATGCATAGATCATAAAATTATACAACTGATACTTGCAATGATGCTCGCAATTCAATTTTATTTACAATGGATATCTAAGATCTACTCAAATTTTTTCATATTGCAGATGAATAATAGAGGCAAGTATGGGAATGCACGGAGTGATGAAATTATTATTCATCATTATACGATAAAATTACGTAGATCTTATTATATGACACATTCACGTAGATATGACACATTTACATAGGCTGTTAAAAAATAATAATTACGTTGATTAATCATGTTGCAGAAAATAATTATTTTCTAATTCATACAGATAGAAGCAAAAGAAATTAATACATCAAGTTGGAGAAACTCGCAGTAATATTACGAGAAGCAAAAAATAAGTGTACAAAATTACAAGAAAGATAAAAGAAGAAATAGATCTAATTAGATCCACCATCATTGTGGCCAGATTTTTATCCTTCTTCATCCTTACCATCATCTTCATCCTCATCAGATTCCTCAGCTTCACTATCAGAGATAACAAGGTTTGGAGTTTTTGCCGGAACTTCTTTTGCAAGATCAGGATATGTAGAATGAGGGATGTTATGATCATCACAGACCAATTTAATGGAATTATTTCGAACATCAACAAGAGTACTACTAAAATTCGCAGCATTAATTCTTAATTGGTCTTTCAATCTTGAATACTTTTCGTTGCGAGCATCAAGGGTACTTGCGAGATGATTCTTATCAACTTCAAGTTCTCCAATTCTTTCAGAGTATCTTTTTTCATCTCCTGCGAGTATACAACAATAAGTTGGAAATTTTGTAAGGAAGAATAACAAAAGCAAGAAATTAACAAGGGAGAACAGTTAACAACCTTCTCTTCCAGAAATCAAGTCTTTAATTAAAGCTGCTTGTCCAATATGGAAACTAACATCTACACCTAAATTAGTTCTGGCATTGTCAAGAACTTTCACATCCCAAGCAAACTCCTCGTCACTATTTATAAGAAGAAGGAAACGAATTTGGTTTTATCTTTCAATAAAACCTTCCTTCTCGTGGATAAGCCCATCCCTTTCAATTTGAACTTCAAGAATGGTCTTATGGAAATTTGCTAAGGTTTCAGCTCCTTGTCTAGATATACGGTCTTTGTCTTTTGAAAGATCCTTGTTCCTGGCCTTTAAAGTTTTAATCTCAACTTTGGAGTTGTGATAAAGTTGTTTGAATCTGTGGGTTATATCTAAACAAGATATGTGATAAATTTCAAAAAGGCGAAACTTAGATCTAAGTTCATCTATGGAAAGGGAATTAATATTGGAAGGATTATTCAAAGAATTATTAAGAAGTTCTAGAAGAGTATCATTGTCTATTGGTTCAGGAAAAGAACGAATGGTTAGAGCCTCATCAGTGAGACCATAAATGTATGCGAGAATGATGAATCAAGTAAGAAAGAATAATGAAACATAAAATTATGAAGGAAAAGAAGAAGATTATCATACCTAAGAGTTGTTTGTTAGCAGTATCAAGATTGGATACTTTGAGCGATTATTGAGAAAGATTTTTCTCAAGTTCTTTATTCTTCTCACGAAGACTGGCAAGTTCAGATTCCATTTGTTCATTCCTCTCGCGGAGGTTAGAGAATTCAGATTCTAACTTCTCATTCTTTCCACGAAGAGCAATGTTCTTCTTATAGGAAGATGCACGCCTTCTATCCAAGTCAGAGGTAGCAACAAATGAAGCTTTCCCAACCTGCGAGAGAATAATATAAGTCAAGATATAATGATAAAATAAATACATAAGAGTGATGAAGAAATAAAAACATACCAGAATACCAAGCGAATTTAAGAGGATGGGAGTCATCGATCTTGAGATTCCTTGGAGAGAATCATTACCAACTAATATGGGAGCATCGCAGACTTTTTCAAGAGCCTAGGATACCCCATTAAGAGCTTCATCTCCATGATCATTTGCGATACCATGTGTAACATTGCCAATTTTTTTGGATAATTGAGTCATAGAAGACTTAGGAGGGGAAGAACCATTATTATCTTCATCATCACCATCATTATCATTGTTAAAATCATCATCCAAAGTTCCTTCATTGGATTAAAGAGTTGAAGAAGAAAGAAGTTGAATTTCTCTTTTCTTTAAGGGAGGAGCACCAGATTTTCCTCCGCGAGAAGTAGAAGATTTTTCCTTGAGAGGTGCAGTAGATTTCTCTTTGCGAGATGCATCTTTGTCTTTCCCCTTGGTTTTCACAATTTTTACAGGTTCTATTTCTTCAATTACCTGCGAACACAGATAAAGATAAGAAACAGGGGAAACAATATATTGTTAAGATTTATAAAGAAGTATTTCTTACTTCATCTGTGAGTAATTGAAGAGTTAAGCGAGTAGCAGGTTTCCTAGATTTCTTGTAGCTGGCTTTTAACCTTTCAATCTAATAAAAAGGGATAGTCAGCGAGAGCTTAAAGATATGGAAAGATTGATAATAAAAACTTACTATACAAAGACTTAAGAAGAACATACTCCTTTATTTCTCTCAGGCCAGTTGAAGACCCACGGTTGATATTCTGTAAGATTCGCAGGCAAATTATGAAGACCAGAGATGTAAGGACCTTCAAGACATAAAGGAAAGATAAACCATTTGTTATCGCTAGAGTGGCGAGGGCCTTGATTAGTACTTGTATGCTAATAGATATCCAGTATAAGTGCTTTATCTTCAGCGATCTTATCTTTCTTTTGCTAGCGGACACCCCAGCAAGTGTTATCCCTCTTCATGGGGATAATGTCATAATTTATGAAGAAATTATCTACAGTATACATCGCAGGAATACTTGGAATATCCTTAAATTCAGGATTCTTTGCGGTTTCAGGATAGCGAGATTTTTTATTAGCACTGCGAGTAGCATATTCCATCAACAGACGAATGCAATCCCCACTCAAATGATATATCGCTCGCGAGAACTTCTCATGAGAAAGAATCTCATAAAATAGAGGAAGTTCAGGGTTATATAGAGGAATGGGAAGACCAGCTTCAAGCTGACCTAGCGAGACTATGATTTTCTCGCGATTACATTGAAAGTTAGATAATAATGGTACAGAAAGTTCAGACTTAGGGTTTTGATTGGGAATGGTGGATAAAGTAAAACCTTTGTCTTGATATTCTTTTTGAATCTTCCCGAAGGCAGCCTCATATTTGCGACCAGCTATAACCATCTTGAGTATGGGAATGAAGATTGAATAAGTAAAAAATTGAGAGAAAATTTATGAAAGAAAACAGATCCGGAATTTACGGAAGAACAATGAATTTGCAGAGAATTTATGAAGAGAAGGAAGAAAGAAATAAAAAGAGGGAAAGAAAAGAGTGAAAGAAGTATTTATAGAAGAAGAAAGCTCTCGAAAAGATAAATACAATCAATGCAATGAAAGGATATGAACGGTTATATCGCATCGGTTGAAAAGGACGTGTCAAAAATTGAATGAAAGAAAATATACATGAAGACAGCTGGCGAAGAATACAGAAACGTGTCAAAATAGAAGAATGCAAAAGATAAACAGTTGCGGCATTATAAAAATTTCAGTTCTCATGATCTTTCCTCCTTCGCAGAAACGATATGAGAAGAGGCAAGATGTAGGATCAGAATATCGCCATGAAAATATTCTTGCGAGATTAAACAACACTTCTGTGAGAATACCACGATCTCTTCAACAACACTTTGCGAGTGTCACAGAGTAGGTTAAAGAATGACGTAATAGTTGATGATTGAGGAAACACGAGAAGAGCATGACTTATCTGTGATGGTTTCAATGCTTGCGAGATTTTGTATTATAGCTGTTGCGGTAAGATCGCAAATCAAATCCGAAAGTAAAGGACAGCTTAGCTGTCATCCATTATGTATCTACCCTATATATAGAGACCCAGTATGTCCAGAGAGATGATGATGTATTTTTGAGAGTTGAGAAAGTCTTGAGGAGAGAGAAACTTTGAGGGAATAGTTGTGTTCTTGATTTCTTCCACTTCTGTAATACATTTATGAGAATTAAATTATAAAGATTTATTTTTCATCTTTAAGTATGAGTTGTTTTTATGAAATCTTAACAAGGGTGTAGTGTAGGATTTCCTGCAACTACAACCGGAAATTTCTTCCCATTACTCTCTTCTAGATTTCTCGAGAGAGAATTGGATTGACTATTCTTTTGCAATTTAGTCTTTCTACAATTGGGAGATTGGATCCTGTCTTCGTCTTTACAAAGTTATCCTTTTGATAACCATTACGATTATGGAAAGGCTTTGTATGACGTTTATAGGCAAAACTAGGTATACCACGGCACTGATTTCTTTGCCTAAATGTTGGACATTCACAACCTGTAACGTTAAGGGGATTAGTCTTAACATATGATCTTGGTTTCACAACTTCTTGTGATGCCCAAACATGAACATCATGAAGTTTCTCATTCCTAATACGAAAACAACATCTCCTTTCCAGGTGACCTTTATTTTCGCAATAGTGACAAACATAAGGAATGTTCTTATCTCGATATGTGTGTGCTGACTTTGGAGGTTGATATACTTTGCTCTTTCAAACCTTAACTGCCGGTGAAGGTATTTCACTTTTTCCATTAGTGGAAACCTTTTGTTGAGAAGAATCACTAGCCTTGACAAATTTTACCTCTTTGCTAATACTTGGAGCATCTATTCCCTTATAGCCCAATCCTCGTGTATCACGATGATTTTTACTTGCTCCTAGCATAGTGGTTAATTTGGTTGAACTAGTATTGAACTTTTTCAAGTCATCTTCCAACATCTTTATTTTATCAAGAGCAGCAGCTAAATCAGCCTCAAGGCATTTTTCTCGAGCGAGAAAAGCGTTTTCTCTGTCATTAAAACTTGCTTGCTAAGAGTTAACCCTTCCTTCAGTTTCTGCAAGTTTCTCTTCCAACAAGAAGTATTTTTGACAGACACGATCACATTCAAGTGACTTTCTACTCGGGTTTTCCTAGATATCTTTTAGGACCGCTTCGCAAGAGAGATTCTGACCATAAAGACCACCGTAGATCCTTTTCAATTTCTTGTTTTCTCGACATATATGAGTCAGAAGAGATGTGACATAAGAAGTTGTAATCTTATTCATATTCAAGGTATCCAAAAACTTATTGTACTCTGAGATTTCCTCATCAACATCTCTATCAATATATGAATCACCTTCATCAGAAAGTTCATCCAACTGTTCTTCTAGGAGTGTTTCCAAATCAACAGTTTTTACATCAAGATAATGTTTATATATTAACTTTGATGTGACATTTCTCAGGTGAATCCAAGCTTTCAGTATCATCTGGTAATTTCTGAACTTGTACGTTATTAGAGATAGACTCGTCCATAAATTCAGATCGCTACAAACATAGACTTGTAAGGTCTTGAATGTGTTTGCCTGATCTGATACCAATTGAAAAAGCGGGGGTCTAACAACCACACCCAATATTTCTATTAGCAATCTATATGGACAACTTCGAGTTACTTTCTAGAGAATCAACTAGGCAGTCAGACTCAATCAATAGAAAATATTTCAAGGAGTTATTATCTCAATCTCTCAATTTGATTTACTCGAGAAAATACAATCTGCAAGTCTTAATCAAAGAGAGATAACTTGGATGGTACTAAAGACCAATATCCAAGTGTCAATCAACTTAAATCAACAAATAATAAGGTCGGATATTCTAATTGATTGAACAACGCACAACCTGTATTATTTTAATTATATAAAAATATAATACGGAAAAGAAATAACACAGATACCAGAATTTTGTTAACGAGGAAACCGCAAATGCAGAAAAATCCCGGGACCTATTCCAGATTAAACATATACTGTATTAAGCCGCTACAGACACTAGCCTACTCCAAATTAACTTCGGTCTGGACTGTAGTTGAACCCCAATTAATCTCACACTGATCCAACATAAATTTATGCTCCTACGCCTGTGATCCCAGCAGGATACTGCGCACTTTATTCCTTTAGCTGTTCTCACCCACAACCAAGAGTTGCTACGACCATAAACAAATCTGTCTCACAAAGAAAAGTCTACAATATAGATAAATTCGTCCCCCACGAATAAACCTATGAGTTTTGTTCCGTCTTTTGATAAATCAAGGTGAACAGAAACCAGTCAATAAAACCAGACTTATATTCCCGAAGTAGCAAGATCAGATCACACAACTACAAGAAAAGTAGTATTGGTCTGGCTTCACAATCCCAATGAAGTCTTTAAGTCGTTAACCTGGTTTTAGAAGAAGAAATCCAAAGGTTAAAGGAGAATCGACTCTAGCTTAACAAACTAGTATCACACAGAATGTGTAGGGATTAGGTTTCCCAGTTGCTAGAGTTCTCCTTTATATAGTCTTTCAAATCAGGGTTTGCAATCAATGTTAGATTAGTAACAAAGCATTCAATATTCACCGTTAGATGAAAACCTGATTAGATACAAGCTAATATCTCTCAACCGTTAGATCGAAAACTTAGCTTGCCATACACACATGTACTTGACGATTTTGGGTTTGTGTAACCGTACCCAAATGTGTACAATAGTTGGTTCAATATTAGTCAACCAAATGGTTAGCCAAATGATAAATTTCATATCAACCATATTCTTCTTCACCATAACTAGTCCAAATGACTCAAATGAACTAGTTAGAGAGTTTTTCAATTGCTATGAGATCTCATGTACTACACAAGACACAACTGAAGAAAAAACGATGTGATTCACTCGAATCGATTCATGAACTATAAAGCCACGGTTTTCAATAGCATTCCTTAGATAATTTAGATAAGTTCACGAACATCGTTTTTAGACATAACCACTCAAGTTTGCGGACTCAAGTTAACCGATAGGAGTTCAAAAACTCCAACAAAAATTCTCGGGTTCGAGAACTTCCGTAAGTTCGCAGACTGAAACTGAGCTACAACTCCAGCAGAAACTCTCGGGTTCGAGAACTACGTATGTTCACGGACTGAGTTGGCTGCTCAAGTTCTGGTTTCACTTGATCAACAAAGTTCGCAAACTTTGGTTCAAGTGCTAAGGACTTATACATATATGTTTTACCACAACAATGTTTATATTCCCCAGTGGTTATATTATCTAAACTCTCATTTCAACCATTGAAACTTTCTCAGAGGGCGTTATATAGTTGTTATTCACAAATATTTTTCGTCAGAGCGATTTCCAAAGTGATTGAAACATAACATGACTTTCGTCACTAGGTAAAGATGAACTTGGCTAAAGCGAAAGCTTTACCAACACATATTTTGATAAATATATAAGCGAGATATACAATGCTCGAAATATCACATGTGTATATTCTTAGTCTATATAGTAATACGAATTTTGTCTCAAGATATGAGATAAAGTAGATAGACTTTCGAGTGATAGATAAGTTCAAGTCTCCACATACCTTTTAGTCGATGAAGATCCACTGGTTCCTTGAGTATTTCTTCGTCGTTGCATGATGAACGCCATGGAGTCTAGATCTCAACTACACTTTCTATCCTAGTCCGAGACTTAGCTATAAGTAGACTAGAAATCAAGACTTATAGTTTTGGGAACTAAACTTGACAGCAAGCTTGAGATAACAACACTTGCGAGTTCGACCAAGCAATGCTCTAACAGTCTCCCCCTTTGTCAATTTTAGTGACAAAACTATAAATACATATGGAATACAAAATAAATAAACTTTACTTCTTTTCCACATGCATGATCTCCTTGGTTCTTCAGCATTACTCGAAATATTCGTCACTTCTTCTAACTACTCCAATGATTCCAATGATCTTCAATGCATCATCATCGTTGTTGAAGATCCGTATCCATGACAATGAGAAAACAAAAGATCTCAATCATTATTTCACGGGGTCATAGTATTATTACACAGCATCAAAGTTCAATTGTATCACAACTTTGGCAACAATACTATGGTGATATGTATCACTCCCCCTTAGTTAATACTCCATCTCACATGGAAACCACCCCCCCTTACATAATGATCCGAAAACCATATTTATTTGTAGTGTGAACTACACATTAATTCTTCCCCTTTTTGTTAATAAAATTGGCAAAGGTACAAAAACTAATGGGATCCTAATGAAATTTCCATAGAGACACTTCATAACCAAAAGAAAGCACATATCAACTTTTTAGATGCAATCATATAGCCGAAACTAAATGCATTCATCAAGGAGTTTATAAAGATACAAGATAACCCCTATAATATTCCACAACCGCACTCCTCACAAAGATATGGAAATTAAGCTCAAGTTCAATTAAGAACTTCCCCCCATTAAATGTCATTCCCGAAAGAACAACAAGAGCGACCTAACTTTCCCAAGAAAAGAAAGATTTATTTGGACAACAACAACTCACATAAGAATATGAATTTGTATCCAAAATACTCAATTAAATTAACCACAATAGAACCCATGATTAATTCAATAGGAAATGCTCAACATTAGAAAAATTACGGAGCCGCACAGTATATACATAAAAATATGGATCAGGGAAGATCAATACTGCGGAGTAAACAAAGATTCATTCTATCTTTCATCACTATTTGCACAATGACATACAATAGACTTAATCTTTGTAAATAAAAGCTCATCCTTTCTTCCATCAATATTTTCATAATGACATAAACGACTTATCTGTTGTTTTTGTCAAAATTTCATTCATTCTTTTATCAATACTTTCATATCGACGTACGAAAGACTTAACTTTTGACAACGTATGGAACAATCATAGTTCACAGACGCAAACACACATATCCCATAACAAATTGCAATATATAAAACCATAAAGATTAATACTGCAAAAATCATCTTCCAAACAAACTTTAGAATTTAAATAAATAAATCTATAAACATTGAAGATGAAAACGTTGGACATAGTGTGTAATCACAATAATAGCTATTCCAAACTCTAGTTATTCTTCTTAAAACACAAGAATAAAATTATTATAAGAAGTTTTCCTAGACAAAAAGAGAAAATCAAGTTTCTTTGACAACTTTATACCTTTGAAAGGGTCCATCATAAAAGGTATCACTAATATCCTTGATTTTCTTGACCGTAGAGACTCCATGTTCATGAGTTAGAACATTAGTTTTCCGATCAACAATTAGGGAAAGATACCTAGCTTTGACACATTCCAGGATAAGTTTCTTCTGATTCCTGATCAAGATGTTTTGATTATCAAGGATTTTGGCCTAACCATCAAGCATCTAATTTATTTGCAGTTGAAGGTTTGCAAACTCGACCCTAGAGTCATTCTGAAAAGGAATTAAATCCTTGACATATTCTCCAACCCAAGAGTTATACTCTTTCCTTTTAATCATCCTTTTTAGGACAAGATCTTGAACAGAATTGCATCTTTTAGAGTCTTCTTCCATCTCAAGATTCACAACTTCTTATCTTGAGGAGTTTTCCATACTTTTTTTTATATATTATTAGGGAAGGAAAATCAAATCAAAACAAAACAAAAGAAAACAAAACAATATAAGATATATATATATGTTTTCAGGCAAGTGATTGACACCCTTGTTGTGAAAACCCTAAACTCCCAAGAGAGACCCTGACGTTCGTGGATTGTTTGAAAATAACAGAACTGACGAGATTAAAATAAATACCTCTGTTTTCATATATCCCACATCATCATGACTCAATAATTAAAAATTTAATCAGAGCATAAGAGTGAGATTCAAGACAACAAGGAGTAAAGAGACTCTACTTTTACATCAAGAGAAAACAGCATAGTCAAACGCAACACAGATGAAAAAACTACATTAGGCTTGAGTATCTCCCAACAATCATTCTTGCATCTCTCAACTTAGATATAAGAATAAAAATGCATACGATTAGGTAGTCAAGTGAGATATGATCCCACTATGAGTGTTGAGAGATGAGTTGTCAATTCCATCTGAAGGTTTGAACCTGGTATTCCTTACCTTCCTTCGGTTATTTTTTATTCCACAAGAATTTAACATAACATTGTCAGGTGATCCATCAAAAATATTTTTCTGAGGATTAAGTCTAGGACCTCTGGAAATCGGTTCCAGAGAATTAAAAGAGACATGTCTCCACCATCTAGACTTAGATTTACTAGACATATTCTCATAAACACTGGGAATGTGTGTTTTCGTGGTGTAAAAACTAGCAGCATATGGAGACACACGGTTCCTGTGGAGATTTTGAGATGAGTGACCATTGAAAATCCTTTTATGAGAATTCTGGTTTTCTGCAGGAATGAAATCCATTATAGATGCCGTCAGATGATTTACTCGGTTGACAGTAAAAAGAAGTAGATTTTGAAGATCATAAATCTGTTTCTTTATAGCAAAATAATGTTGAACATAGTGATTCTTTTTCCCATAGAAGGAAAAGGTTCATGGAAGTGAAATATTGGAAGGAACCTGTTTCAAATTCATAGCCCTATTAGAAGATTGCAAGTAATGTAAACATTTCTTAGCAGGAACTTCCTTTGGAGAGCTTTTCTTCATGTACTATAATTATGTCTGAGATTTAGAGATCGGTACAGAAGAATTTCTCGTTAACACAGAGTTTTCATTTTTTAAGGATTTACGCTGTTCCCGGGCAATAATAAGGGATGCACCCAGTTTTTATTTTTCAAAAACGAAGTCTGTTCAGATTAGATGAATGCATCTCATTCAAACAATTTTCTCTAATTGAGTATTCTTTAACAATATCCTCAAGAACACTAATCTTTTCATGTTGTAGGGTAGTTACTTGAATTAGTTTTTCGATATTGTTAGAAAAGGACTCAGTGATACTGTAGAGTTCTCGTTATCGACCAAGTGAATTTTTAAATTCATCAATGAGCTGAGTATTATTATGAAAATCAATAAACTTAGTAGTTTTTTCTGAGATTCTAGTGGGATCCATTTCAGCTTTTGACAAAGTGTCAAATGTCTCATTTGAGGAAAAGTTATCAGAATCCGATAAAACAACCTTTTTATCTCGGGATTCGGAAGAATCAGTTAAGGAGTTATCCTTTGAGGCAATCCCAATACATTTGGCATAATTAAAAGCTTTAGAGGACATCCTGATGTGCGTAAAGTAAGATATGAACTTCTTGTCCACAGAGTCAGATTGCTTACAAACACAGACTTATAAGGTCTTATACATGTTTTCCTGCTCTGATACCAAATGAAAAAGCGGGGGTCTAACAACCTCACCCAATATTTCGCTTAGCAATCTGTATGGACTAACTATAATATACTTTTAAGAGAATCAACTAGACAGTCAGACTCAATCTTAATAAAAAAGTATATCAAAGAGTTATATCTAAATTTCTCGATTCGTTCCCAACTCAAACAAATAGAAATATGCGAGTCTGATTGAATACAAGAGAAATAAACATGAATGGTACCAAAGACCAATGTTCAAGGATCAATCAATTTCAATCAAAAACTAAAGGTTGGATTTACCAATTTATCGATGCAAACGCACAACCTGTGATATTTCAATTATATAACAAAATATAATGCGGAAAAGAAATAACACAGACACTAGAAGTTTTGTTAACGAGGAAACCGCAAATGCAGAAAACCCCCGGGACCTAGTCAAGATTGAACACCATGCTGTATTAAGCCGCTACAGACACTAGCCTACTACAAACTAACTTCGGTCTGGACTGTAGTTGAACCCCAATAAATCTCACACTGATTCAAGGTACAGTTGCGCTCCTTAGTCTCTGATCCCAGCAGGATACTACGTACTTGATTCCCTTAGCTGATCTCACCAACAACTAAAAGTTGCTACGACCCAAAGTCAAAGACTTTAATAAACAAATCTGTCTCACACAGAAAAGTCTACAAGAATAGATAAATCTGTCTCCCACGGAAATACCTACGAGTTTTGTTCCGTATTTTGATAATTCAAGGTGAACAAGAACCAATCGATAACCCAGACTTATATTCCCGAAGAACATCCTAGAATTATCAATCACCTCACAATAATCTTAATCGGCTAGCGAAACATGATATTGCGGAATCATTAACGATGAGACGAAGATGTTTGTGACTACTTTTCTATATTTTATATCGTAGAAATTAATCTCAATCCAATTTTACGATTGTACTCAATACGATAGAAACATCAAGATCATATCACGCAACTGCAGAGAAAATAGTTGGGTATGGCTTCACAATCCCAATGAATTCTTTAAGCCTTTAACCTACAGGGTCTCGATAGAAACCTAAGGTTAAAGGAGAATCGACTCTAGCTTATACAACTAGTATCACACATGAGATGTGGGGATTAGGTTTCCCAGTTTCTAGAGTTATCCTTTATATAGTCTCCAAAAAAGGGTTTACAATCTAAGTTACCTTGGTGACAAAGCATTCAATATTCACTGTTAGATGAAAACCTAATTAGATTCAAGCTAATATCTTTCAACTGTTAGATAGAACTTAGATTGTTATACACAAATGAAACATACGTCATTTAGGTTTGAGTAACCGTACCTAAATGTGTACACTTAGTTGATTCAATAGTAGTTAACCAATGGTTAGCCATATGAGCACTTTCATATCAACCTTATTCATCTTTACCAAAACTAGTCCAAATGACTCAAATGAACTAGATACAGAGTTGTTTAATTGGTTAGATCTTATAGAAGTATACAAGACACAATCGAAGAAAAATTGGTTTTGATTCACTCGAATCGATTCATGAACATTATAGCCACGGTTTGCAAATTGCATTCCTTAATATATAAATGTTTTAGTTCATGAACAAACCAATTTTCGAAAGTAACACACTTAAGTATGCGTACTTAAGTAACCGGATTTGAGTTTGTTTTGGTTTCCAAACTCAGCAGAAATTCACGGACGTGAACTTTCCGCCAGTATGCGTACGGGTACGCCTACTTAGGTAACCAAATTGAGTTGGTTTTGATTTCCAAACTCATCAGAAATTCACGGACGTGAACTTCAGCTTGTATGCGTATGGGTGCGCATAATTACCCAGTCTCCATCAACCATTTCGTACACACACAAGTATGCATACATTTGGTTCCCGGTTTTGGACTTATACACTAATGTGCGAACACATTATATGCTTATATCCAAAGATGGTTATATGTTCTAAACTCTTTATTTCAATCATTGAAACATTCTTGGAGGATGTTAAACAGAGGTTATTCACACACTATTTTTCATCAAAGCAATTTTCAAGATATTGAAATAATCAACATGACTTTCGTCACTTGTAAAGATGAACTTGGCCAAAGCGAAAGCTTACCAACACATATTTCGAGAAATAGATAAGCGAGATAAACTCGGATCAAAATAGCAAATGTGTATAATTGAAGCAATACGACTTTTGGCTCAATATAAGAGATAGAGTAGATGGACTTTTGAGTGATAGATAAGTTCAAGTCTCCACATACCTTTTCGTCGATGAAGATCCACCAGTTCCTTGAGTAGTTCTTCGTCTTTGCATGATAAACGTCGTGGAGTCTAGAGCTCAACTACACTTTCTATACTAGTCCGATACTTGGCTATAAGTAGACTAGAAATCAAGACTTATAGTTTTGGAAACTAAACTTGCCAACAAGCTTGAGATAGAAACACTTGCGAGTTCGACCGAGCAATTCTCTAGCAGTAAAGTTGAAAGAACTTGTCCTATCGATTTTCCTCCTTAAACTCTCTCTAACTTTCATTCCTCTCTATGCCTTCAAAAGCCCTCAGATGGACTAGTAAAAGCTAATTTATATTATAAGTATTCACTAAACCCTCATTCTCCTTTTTCTTCATTTTTTTCTGATTATGTAGGTATTAGAAGAAGTAAAAAAGTCCCAATGAGACAGATTTTAACATGGTGCTTGAAATTCTCATTACTTTATCTTTCTTTCATCTCTACACTCTCTTTTGATTTGAACTGGTGCTCTAAATTGGAATAATCTCCTGACCTCACTAGCTAACACAGTTTGGGTTGCTTTTATTTGTCCTTTTCCGAACTGCATTTAACATATGTATTGATCACTTCGATGGCGACCATATTAGTGAATCCACCATGTTATTGTCTCTACGTAGAAATGGAGGGCAAGCAACAGATGGAAGAACAAGCACATGTAAGTCTCTTTCTGGATCAATAGGGAAAAGAACACAACATGTTTGAGAAAAGTCTCGTGTTAACGTTAACTGACGGTGTTAAATAAATAATAAATTGATTTAAAAGCAAGAAAAATCATAATTATCAAGATAGTCAACCACGGTCCTGGGATCCAAACTTTAATATTGAATTTTTTAGGACTAAAATGCAACTCTGATCATAAAGTTGGGACCCAAAGTCAAAGTAACCGAAAGTAAAACTGAGAAAATAAGGATATTCAAATGACTTTAAAATGACCAAGTATAGAGGAACGACATGCAAGCGAAAAACAAATAAATTCAAGATAATAAGATCAACAAACTGCAAAGGGATTTTTTCTGGGGTAAAGATGTTCCGGAGCATATGGGTGTGTATTTAATGGCTTGGATTATTGCGTGTAAACCGATGGATGTGGGTGGGATGGGCTTTCTTAATCTGCGGAAGTTTAATGAAGCAATGTTAGCTAAGGTGACTTGGAGACTCATCAAGGACCCTGATTTTCTTTTGGCACAAGTGATGAGAGGTAAATATTATCCCACTAACAATCTTCTTAATGACAAGAAAAAATGTCCATCAACGGCCTCATGGGGTTGGAAGAACATCAACAAAGAAATGTATAGTATAAGAAACAATTCGAGGTGGGTGGTTGGAAATGGCAAGAGCATCAGAATATGGGAGGACTTGTGGTGCATGGAAGTGGTGGGCAATATGCAACCAGTCAGTGAGGTTAGTATGAGTTTCACTTTTGTGGGGGAATTGATGGACTGCAGCGGAAATGTAGGGGACTGGGATAGATCTAATCTTGAGTTATGTTTTGAAAGAAACATAGTTGAGCTCGTGACCCCTGTACGAATCAATAAACACGAGGATGATAAACTGGTATGTGAGCTGGAACCAAGTGGTAATTTTACTACTAGATCTATATACAAACAAATTGTTACAAGGGGACACCAGTTTCAGAACCATCAACATGAGAAAGAAATGTGGAGAAGAATTTGGTCGATGGTAACAATTCCAAGAATAAAGACGTTTGCGTGGAAGTGTGTACACGATATACTACCACTGAATGAGAGGATTGCTAGGATCATCCCAACCATCAACAAATTGTGCCCCATGTGTGGGAAGTAGGATGAGACTCTAACCCACACTTTTATGCATTGTGATTTTACATTAAATATTTTTAGATGTATGGGGCTTAACATTGATTTTTTGTTGAACAATCAGGACTATTTCATTGGTTGGTGTCAGAATTGGTTCATAAGAGCCGATACTAGGGAGAGAGGCATATTTATTTGGCCAGAAATAATGGCAACCATGATGTGGGGGATTTGGAAGACTATGAGTGATTTGGTATTTAGGAAAGTAAAACCAAATGTAAATATAAGTAAAGGGATAATTACTTCCTTAGTTAGAGATAATGCTAGAAGTAGAGAGAATAGTGATAAGGAGGAGGAAATTGACATTTCTGTTTCAAATGGCATGTTAAATCCGAGTGTTCTGAATATGAGAGTAAATGTGGCAGTCACGTGGGATAATAGAAACTATTATTCTGGTATTGCTCTAACAGTTTCTGATCATGAAGGAGAATATTCAGGAGCGCGATGTGTCTTTACAACATGTATTAGCCAAGAGGAGCTAGAGGACAGGGCAGCTTCGCTGACGGTCAGATGGACACGAGATTTGAACATCCAAATTGTACAAATCGAAGGAGATAATTTGAAAGTCCTTGAATCTACTAGGAGAGAAGTCAACAAGATAACAAAACAAGCGGCTGGGGTGCAAGAAGGAAACAATTCTTGGTTTAAATTATGTATGAAAGGAATTAAAACTCTTACTAAAATTCCTAAGTCTGAAAATGGTATTACTCGGAATCTAGCGAAATGAAGGTTTATCTAGGTCTTGGTCTGATAGTTCTTTCTTGAATGATCTGAATTGTCAATCCGGTATGCATGGGCAGAGATACTTTACTGTATAACTTCGGGGTTTTCCCTGTTTTGTTATTAAAAAAAAAAACATAATTTGTGGGAATGTAGCTTCAAAGAACCTTCTTTCATTAGAATAACGTTATTGTAATTGGGACAATGATAACATATTTTCAACAGACACTTGAAAAATAAACGGTCAATAATATGCTTTTTTTTTTTTTTGAAGCATGTAATTTATTAAGAGAATTAGTTTACAATTTGTCGTGGGTAGGTGATACCCACTGAGTCTGAGAATAAGATTTGAGAAATGAAAGATGGGATTGCCTGGTCCCATATTTTGGTTGCTGAGTTTCCTGTTTGACTTCCATCTGCCGCGTGATTGGTCAATCCATCGGCTGCCTGGTTTCCTTCTCTGTAGTTGTGTTGGATGGTCGCCTGCGGGATCCGTTGGAATCTCGTTTTTATTTCTTCAATCATTTCTGCTATGTGCCATGGTAGAGGGGTAGATGAGGTGATGAAATGCAAAAGGTTTTCTGAGTCGGTTTCAAATAAAACTTTTGGCCATCGCTTTTCTTCTGTTGTTCTTGTAGCTAAGAGCATCGCCCAGGTTTACGAAGTTAAAGCAGTTGTAATTCCCAGTGGTTGAGCCAGTGCTAAAAGAGTTCAGGCGTCTAAGTCCCTGCAGATGAAACCTGCTCCCGCAAATCCTGGATGACCTCTGGCTGCTCCATCTGTATTAATTTTGATCCAGTTGATGTTCGGCATTGTCCATCCTACTAATATTGTGGATAGCCCTCTATCTCTTATTGGGTGAGTAAATTTTGGTGTATCTCCTGGAAAAACTGGTGGTGAGGAGTGAATGGCCCGGTAGTAGTTTTGTTGCAGTTTTTGTGCCCAAGCTAGGATTTCTTCCGTAGTTGTTTGCTTTTGTTGGTATATTAATTCATTCCTAGCTAGCCATAAGGTCCAGAAAAGAAAACAGAAAGAGGATATTACCGGAGTTAAAGCAGGTCAATAATATGCTATATGGCACTATCTAAAGAAAGAAATGGACTGAGAAGAAAAGCAACCATTTATTAATTTTATAGGTACCAGTGAAGATCATGAACTCCCCGAAGTTCAAGGTTTAGGTAATTAGTAAATATAATAGTTTGTTTCAACTATTTTAAAAGTAATTTTATTTAAACTAGTTTTTCACCCGTGCGATGCATAGGTCTGGAAGGGGTAGAAAATCAATAAGCACGATACTCTTTTTATAAGTATAACTAACCCTT
This sequence comes from Papaver bracteatum, assembly GCA_023529315.1. Lineage (NCBI taxonomy): Eukaryota > Viridiplantae > Streptophyta > Magnoliopsida > Ranunculales > Papaveraceae > Papaver > Papaver bracteatum. The sequence goes on from JAJJWX010004549.1 coordinate 64,037, forward strand.
AACCCGTGCTATAACGGTACTGTCCATGATGTTGGTTCATTTTTAATATATCGTATAATTTGTGTCTCGAATACTTATCAACTCCTTATGATTTAATATGTGTTTTTCATAAAAATAGTTGGGATTTTTCTCTCTCTTTTTCTTTGTTTTTTCCTTTAATATTTTACCGCGGAGATTTGCTCAAACGAAAGAAATATAATCTTAACTTCCAGACACTTTTTTATTTAGGTTCATTGCTTATAATGAGATAATGCTCTACATGAACATGGAATTTTAAATATTTTTTGGAAATATGTTGTCAGCAGCGCTCATCTCAGTGAAATCAACTAATCAATATCGTCCATAAAAGTACCCACATGCTCCTATTTCGCTCCAGCTGACTCATCTATCATGGTCATGTTTTCGATCCTCCAAATAGGCAGAGAATAATATTTTTTTGCATCGAAAAAATGATGATTTTCCTGTAATTTTTCAACACCCATTAGATGACAATGTTTAAAATGTATACCCATTACCTTTTCGAATGGATTGTATATATGCCAACCCCTGCCATTAAATCTTCAACAAATTATTGAGCCCAGCAATTCTTCTTAACGAAGGCTTGGGTAACTTCAAAAGTCTTGGACATTTTGTCACTTCCGTATGTTCCTACCTTCACTTGGAATACAATCTGGCGACACATTACCTCATAAGGAATCTTGAACACATATTGTACTCCCTGATCCTATTCCAAATTAATAGGTTGTCAATAGATCCTTTACCAAAAGTTGACATATTCTACGTTGAATATTTATAAAAAAAATTTATATTTTGGATCGTTGCTTTCTAAGATTGTAGTTTTTAAAATTGGCCTCTTCAAGTCCCACAGCTTTCTAAGTTTATATATCTTGTTTGTTTTTAACATTTTAGTTAGCCATATTATGTTTGTTACTGACTTTAAACTTGATGTCATCTTCTATTGTGAACTTTATGTGATTTCAGAATTGAAATAGTTATATCTCTTTCATTCGTATCAAGTAATCCGTTGTATATCCCAACAATTCTTCTATAACAATTCCTTTCTTTTGCCGTTTCCGGACCATCAGTAGCCATTATTGTCAAACGCAATCTGTCTAATTTTTGTTGATGTTATGTATTTGCAATATTCATTTTTCTTAAATAAATAGATTGTGGAAAAACTAAAAAAAAAAAAAAGAATATAAGTATTACATCGGGTCTAAGTTACTATATCAAAAATACTTCGGACACTGCTTCTGGTTCCCTGTTTCCTCAAATTCCTCGTTGCATTCTAGACAGTACATGCAACACCAATCATTTGCGAAGTGAGCTATTTGCGCAAGTGTGGTCAATGTATCCCTTTCCTGTAATAATAATAACAACACGTCAATTTTTTTTTCAAGGCATCCAGTTGTAAATGGTATGAATCTAATAGATTTGAATTATACCTCAATCTTAGATATCACCTTCTTCTCACATAACATAGAAATTGAGGAAGGACAAATCTTGACCACTCTTTACATAGGCAGAGTTAGCCAAACTTTGTTTTGCAATTTTCTTACGTGAAAATTATTATTAATCCATATTTTGGTCAGCTCCTATCGAAGCCGATCTTATTAGTCCTATAGAAAGTTAATCTTAAATTTTTGACCTTATCTCTTGACAAAATTATTGAAGTATTCTCAGTCATGTTCTGCTTTGTGTGGTCTACCCATCTGTGTCTACTTTACCTTCTGACCCAGTGAATGAAACATATACATGTTGATCCGTAATTTGATATTGTTGATTGGTAATCAAGAGGTCGCATGATTTGAGAATGTAAAATATAAAAAATATTCTATAAACATCGGAGGCGAAATCTAGATTTATGATTTAGAGTTTTTATGATGATTTTGAAGAACAAACATAATTTTCAAACAAATATTTTAGAATGCAAATACATTTTCCCGGTCAATAAGGTTTTATATCGGGAATTGAGTGAAAGTTGTTGTCTTTGTAGGTAGTTGTCGCGAAACAACTCGACATTGATGGTCTTTCAGGAAAAAGAATGTAATAGTACTTGAGATTGAGTGAGAGCGATAATGTTCTTTTATGCGGGGTACACCAATTGCCTTTATATAATGCGGGTGATCGAACAATCATGATCATATTATCTTATATGTTCCGGTATCATCCTCGAAATATTTATTTTTTTGTCCTTATCAATCGTGCTAAAAACAACCAATTACATCTTTCACAATACAATGTTGCATGTTTTGTGAAGATTATTTTTTTACTTGGTCAATAAAACTCACTAAAAAGCAAAAACTATTATTATACACTACTATTACCAACACCCACCACCATAAAAACCATCCACCGCCACTATTTCTTCCACCAATAGTAATGTTACCGCCTCCACCATTCACAAACACCCGCCACCGCTTATACTAACCCTACTTCCACTACCACCGTTAGAATTAATATAGTTTTTAGTAAAATTATTTGTTAATAAAATTATGTATTTATGTTAGATTATTAAAGGGACATTTATAATAGAAATTTAATTAATCATTATGAACAATCAATGAGACACTAATTAATAAAACGTTTAAAAATGGTTAGGTTGTACAAACCCCATCGGTAAATTTATCTATGCCAAGGACAAATCCTGACCACTCTTTACATAAACAAATCGATAATAAATAATTTCATATGTTCTGATCTTGATTCGTGTCGTTCGTTTAGTTATTACATAACATGGCAATTGATTGCACCAATTTTTTAAAATGGACATGTGTTTTATCGAGTTTATTTTAACATTAGAATGATTAACCACGTTTTATACTTTATAATATAACGTTACACATTTTGTGGCGTTACGAAATTAGCATAATATGTTTTTGTTCACCATAAAACCATGTGAATCCACTTTTTTTATTCACCACTACCTAGTGGCGGATTCAAGGGTTGACAAACTTGGCTCTAACCCCTTAATTTTTTAATAAATACATAATTTTTTTAGTTTATTTTATAAATAGTACTTTGTCCATATATATTTATGGTTTAGTCCACCAAAGTTTACATGTTATTTTTTTTAAAAAATAGGCCTCCTCAATGTCAATTTTTGACTCCTCCACTGCCACCATCATTGCCACCCATCACATGTAGGTTGTTGGACGCAGTTCTATTTTTCAATCACAAATGCCATGTATGAGGTTTGGATTGAACAAAATTTCGTCAATTGATTAGTTTCATTATTTATTTTTCGTGTATATATTCTTTTTTGTATTGCAATCAATTTTATTTTAACATTAAAAAATCATGATTTATACGATATAGTACCATTTGGGTGATCCAACTACGATCATGAAAATATTTTCTTGTATGATATCATCCCTGAAATATATGGTACCTTCCTTTATCAAAAGTTTTAAAAACAACCAACCACATCTTCCACACTACGATGTTATCGATGTTGTAACGACAACATAAAAATAATATTGTCCATTAATACTCACCAGCATTCACCGTCACTACTTCTTCCACCACAAACTAGAGGCGGAGCCAGGATTTTGAGGAGAGAGGGAGAAAAAATTCTTGGCAAGTTGGATACATGTGAAAAATGGACTTTGTATCCCATTTTACGATAAAAGAACAAAAATAAATATAATTGTGCTTGGCTCCGCCCTTAACCACCATTAATATTTCGGCCGCCACCTATTCTACTACTCATTGTCGCAGAAAATGTCTATTGATATTATTTATCAAAATTACTTATTAATAGAAATAAATATTATAATTAATTAAGAAAATATTTATAATTAAAAAATGATTAGTCATTTATTATGAGCAATTAGTGAAACACTAATTAATAAAACACTTTATAATGAATAGATTATTTATTATGTGCAATTAGTGAAACACTAATTAATAAAACAATTATGGTATTTAAGTTGAACAAACCACCACTGTTGATTTATCTTTTCTATCAATTCCAACCAAGGTGGAACACTGGTTAGGGGCCACTTTTATGGCACAATAGGTCATGAGTTCGAACCTCCCCATTATAATTTTTGAAATTCCATATCTTGACTTGAGTATTCATTTTTCATTCATAATATTGGAATTAAGGCCACACGTGCGAGTTGTAGGGGGTGGCCAGGAGAACCACAACCCTTGATTTATCTTTGCCAGGACAATCCTGACCACCACTAACACAGGCAAACTTAGCCTAGCTTTGTTTTGTACTCTTGATTTTAATAAACCCATGGCTAAGCTAATGTACGACAAAACTTCGATAAATTAATAGTTCTGGGACTTTCAAATTTTATCAATTTAACGAAGTATTAATTTATCGATAAATTAATAAGTTATTAATAAAACGGAATATACCCAATTTAGATTTCAAAATAAACTGTAGTATATTTTCCCATAAAAAGATTGTAAAATTAAGTGTGCATGACAATTTTCCTATAGTAAAAAGTATTTGTAGATTTTATTTTCTAATCTAATTATTTTTTAATTATTTTATGACATTATAAAATAAAATATATTGCATATTATTTGTGCAAATAAATAAACTTTGATGTTTGGAAAAATAATACAACAAATATAAACTCCAAAGGAGATAATGTAATTAAAAATGACCTCTTAGTTTTTTTTTATCCTCTTTATCATGGATGTAAGGAACAATTGTTTCTAGCAGATATAAAACATTTTCTCATTGAGTGATTCTTAACGTACCGAGAAGAAAACATCGGAAAAAACCCGCCTCTCACATTTTTCCATCGTTTGCAGGTCTTATTGGGCCCCGCCCCTCCTGAAGTTAGCAGGGGCCCGCATATTGTTGTGTCTATCGGTTTTTTCGTTGTTTTTTCCCTCGGTTCGTTTGGACTTTTTGTTTCTCATTTCATGTTTGTATGGTAAAAAGTATCATAATTATTTATTTAATCTGTTTTTTCTTTCTCTTGGTAAAGAGTATCATAATTAATAAAAAAGTTCTTATCTAAAATAGGTTTATCTCCAAATGAACTATTTTACAAAGTTTCAATATTTCATTTCTCCTTTTAGCCGAAATCATTTTGGTCATATGATGCCACAATCGAGTAAACATTGCAACAGAATATTTTAGCATAGCTAGTGTTCCCTCCTTCCCTATTATAAAGGAGAATTTTGCAAAATCTCTTAGATTAAGGAATTATGTTGACTTTCTATATATCCATCTAATTTCATGTTTTAGCCTTTGTATCATTCCCAACAAAATTTTCAATGTACTATAAATAAAGGCATATATAAAAATAAGGAATCTTGGAATTGTTATCCCGCCTATCTGATGGGGATACAAAGATCCAAATTTACACCTTTATATTGGGGATAGAGGTAGTACATTTCTTACCTATCTAATCAAGGCAATAAAATGACATAGAAACCTATTGAATATTCAAAATCATTATCTCGGAAAAGAAACAAATTTTCTTAACAACCTTTTTATCTTGAGTTGACTAACTATTATGATACATGCATGGGCGCCTCGATGATCGTGGTATTGATACAAATTTTACGTTGTTTTTATGACATAGCGGGGTTCGATTCGATTGATAGAGGTCCATATTTGTGTACATTAACCCTATCTCACATCTCTTTTCTAGTAAAAAACCAACCATGAGGACTACCAATGTCTATCCGACCATACGTACCAACCCGATCCTTACAGGCCCAGATTTGTATAATGATCAGAGATGATGGACTTGATGATTTACCGAAAAATATTTTTGGATATCATAAATTATTAGAAATGCTATTGAATACCAAATAGAGTCGGAGGTTTATCTTACAATCCACAAATTTGTTGATGTACAAAATTATTCAATCTGGTATGCGTAGTAAGTGATAGCATTATTAGAAACTCACTCATAGTAAGAAAACATAAGTAGTAATATCTATCAAATGGATAATTAAGTAGAAATCCAATAACCACTGCACACAATAATAATCTATTGTGATTGCGTATATATATATATATATACAGAGTTTTCTTTGTTATAAGCCATTGTTAAACAAAAACAAATTCCAAAGCACGAATCAAATATTTATTTTTTTATTTTATTTTTTCGAGGAAAAGGTTGAATTCAAATAAAGGTAAAATCAAAACTTCTGATGGCAAATAAATTCTATTACATTTCTAGTCCAAGTAAACAATAAAGAATTAATTGAGAATAGCAAACGCGTTTTTAAGCATAGGTAAATTTAAATTATTTTCTACGAATTAAACTTATTTTGGTTGGATGAATAAAACCATACCATTATTATCTAATTTCCTCATATGAGAATCTGTTTCTCGCTTATGAAATAATGGATTGTTATTTTAAAATTAAATTCATTAAAAACAAAAAAAAAATTGTTAAAAAAATTATAAAAATTGAAATTGTGGACTTAAAAGCTAACAAAAATTCAGATGCAACTAAATTATTTTTCTAGAATTATGGGCTTGTCGTGCCACATTTTGATGGCGCATTATATTCATTCTAGCTCGATGCCATATTGTCGAATTTTCGGAACTTTCAGAGCTTATGTTTTATTTTTACATACTCTCTCCGTCCCTATTATATAGGCGGATTTTGCAAAATCTCTTAGATTAAGAAATTATCTTGATTTCCTAAATATTCATCTACTTTTCTATTTTAACCTTTGTTTCACTCCCAACACAATTATCAATGTACAATAAATAAGAGCATATATAAGAAAAACCCACATTGGAATTGGTATTCCGCTTATCTAATGGGACTACAAAAAATGAAAACTCCACATATATATTGGGGACGGAGGGAGTAATATATTGTTAACTTTTCTGGTCCACCTTATAATTACATGCCTTTAGTAGAAGGGTCATTGAGATTGTGAAGTGTAGGGTTCATGGTTCAATATCTTAATTTGTCTTCAAGTCACACATTCCCATCAATCTAAGAAATTGGAATGAGTAGTTATGATTTAGTTTTAGAGATAAATTTTGATGAAACTCTACTTAGACATACGCCACCTGCCACAATAGCTTCCACTGGGATACCACTTAAACATTTTGGATTTTATCATGATACTAAGCATACTTAGAATTTTGTATTCATATAGCCTAAAAGAAGCCATTTTGATATGATATTCAAGACAAACACAAAGGAAACTCATAAAACTAACTACTGGTTAAATCATACTACTTAGGCTAAATTAAAAAAGTGAACGTAAAACTTTACCAGAAATGGAGGGAGTATCTTTTTTATCGGACCGACAAAAATCATTTAAGTTACTAATTAAAGAATAAATGCAAGTAACTAAAAATAAAAAAAAATAAACGCTCATATAACAAATGAAAATGATGTATCCACCTTTAATTTCTTCGGACACCTTCTTCGTGTGAATCATGTTCATTTTCCTTAACAACCAAGCAAATAAAATATGACAAAATTCAAATCAAACTTCTTTCACGTGAGGTTTGAATTACGTGCTGGTGGTGGTGTTGTGTGTTGGTTCTAGTGGTGTAAAATTTTGACGTCATACACTAAATTGGTCGCAACACTCAAAATGCTCCACCAGTCAAACGCGCAACACCGCTAACAGAACCACCCACTCTAATAATAGCCCCGGACTAACATCATCAACGCCATCGATGTCACCACAACCACTTTTCGTACCATCTAAATGATTTCTAATGGTTATTGATTATATCGAAGGGAGTGGATTTTTTATGTCTGTCTCCCATTTTTTAAACACTATAGGGGATTATTTCTCATTGCTGGCACCAAGGTTGGAGTCATCTTGATCGATCAACAGACTTGCCATTTATTCAATTTCTATATCTATGGGGAGGGACATGCTACGCGCATAACTATGCACCGGCACTTTGCAAATCTGGTGGTCTTCTGTCGAGAAACTAACTTATTGGGCTAAAGACACATTAGAGATCTCAGCATGTCAAAGAGTAGTAACAGCGGTATGGTTTAGTGGAGAACTGAAACAGATATTGTTGCTGAAAGTTCAAGGATTTCATTGATCTGTACATAGTTGTGTTCTATGTTCGACTGTGAAGTTAGCACATCGATTGCAAAAAAAATAATAAAAAAAAAATTGCTAACACCCAAAATCTGGTTTGTACCAATGATTTTGGCATACAAAAATAGTAGCTTTCCTAGGTTCCTCTCAACGAAAAAGCAATGAGAATCATAAGAATGGATAATGTTATATGGTGATCAAATTTTTTCAACCCAAAACATTGGATATATAAACTCATACATTGGATATATAAACTCATATGAAATAGCTGTCGTACGCTAAAGACTCTTGTGAATGAGACCAATTTTAACTTCATTTAACTTTAACCATTTGGTCGGTTTGAATTAGCAAGAAAATTGAATCGAATCCAGTTGTTTCATAACAACTTCAGTAAGAAATATAACTAAATAAATTAGTGCACATACTACATAAATGCTTCATAATATCAATAGGCTTGAGTATGTTATCTTCTGAGTAGAGGAACTGAGAGGAAACAAGGGGGGAAAGAAAAGAGGATCAAAATTATATATGCATCTTTCTCTAATTAAGATTCTTTAAGAGATATTGATATTATAGAATGATAAATCACATACTCGTAATCATGGCAAGTTCACAAGTCCATTGAAATTATGGACAACATTTGAAAGAATTACCCAAATAGTAGAAGTCCTATATGGGTGCTAGACGATACTAATGAGCTAGAAGAACCCAAGTAATATCATTTAGTTAGTTGTGGTTAAAAGTTCGATCACCCGGTTTCCAAGAGTATTAAACTACATTGGCGTTTCGCCGCTTCCAAATCATATACACTACTTCTTTATTTGAACCTTTGTTGTACTTTGAGGGAACACAATCAAACTTTTTAATATAAAAAAGGCATTGAAGAATTTTACCTTCTGCTTCAATTTGTTTGAATTGATGGGATAGATTGTGTTTCTTGGGTCCTATATATGTTTCAAAAGATGTAGACCCAACATCCAATGCCCAAAATTATTCTTCAGTTGTGCTTGTTGTTCCATGGCTTTGAAAAAAAACTTTTGTTCTTCCAATTTTTCAGCGTCAGTTGCCTAGACAAAGCGGTCGTTTTTATCTACAGAATCTTAAATTCTGAAATGTACCTTACCTTGGTTTATTAGAACGCGTAACCCCTGGAACATTCACTAAAATCCTGAAACATTAAGTCATCGCTAAAATATTTAAAAATAAGTTAGAAAGTGAACTATCTTAAATCATCACCATGCTTCAAAAAAAAAAAAAACTTAAATCATTAGAAATGAATCTTCTTTACTGTTAGATTGTTCCTTCTTTTCAATAGCTACCTTCTCATCAACCTTTGACTTCGTCTTGATTAGTCAACCAACACAAAAATATCAAAAGAGAAAATAAAAAAAATAATCATATGAACGTACCTGCAAAATACCAGCTGAATGTACATTTATTTCCTGATTGAGCAACATGTGAAGAAGCGACAACCGAAATAGACAATAATAATAGTTGCAAAACAAAAAAACGATTCTGGTGTTTGATATCACAACAATACCATGATATCTTTTTGTGGGTGCATGATCAGAGGATAGCTGCAAAACGAAGAAGCAATGTATACCTGCAAAAAAAAAAAACCTATATCGCAAATGAAAAATACAGAAGCAACATGGAAACAATAGGGTTTCGCTTTGGAACACATGACTTATATAAGAAGATAAATCCTATAAAAAAACGAACTTTGTTTTGGAAACATTATTTTTTTGAGGAAACGATATTACAGTGTCTACAATTTTTTTATTTTTGGATAGCTTGCATTTACTTGTTGCAAAACAAAAAAATTATTGAGAATCTTTTTACACGGGAATGGAGTTGAGTTAAAATTCCACGTGTATTTTTTCGATATTTTTGTCCAAAAATATCGAGCATATCTCGCACTAATTATTGTTATTTTATTTTTGTACGGAAATAAAAAAAATTAAGAAAAAAAAATTAAATCTCATTTATTGATGGCTATCTCCTTTTCTCTAAGAAAAATGGGGAAAAAAACGTATTATGTTACCTTATGCGGAGTCACCAATACCTGCAAAACAAAACTGAAAGAAAAACACTAAAAATATCTAAAAAGCTTGATTTCACCATTAAAACGAAAACCATAAATGAGGAATATATGTGAGTTCAGAATTAATACCATGAAACTTCAAAAGAATTTTTATATCCATGGCTTTTTCAGCATCAAGGGCCAAGATACTTGTCTGAGTTAAATATTTTTTTTCGAATCTCTTCTCCAAAAGATTCACATATGATATGGCAATTACCGTACTTAGTAATTCATCCTCAGTTTATATAATCAAATCCTCTTCAGTGTAAGCACCATTCCTTATTTGACTTGTTCCATTCGCCATTCCATTGTGACCGGCACCCCTCCTTCCTAATCTGTTGATTTTCCGCGATGCCTGCCATTATTCATTGGAATCAAATCAATATTCCCATAATCATCCGAAACAATAAGCAGCTAAATAAGAAAGAGAAGATGATAAATAAGGGAAAGGTTAGTTCTTCTATTTATCAATCAAATGATCAAAATACCAATCCAAAAAAAATAATCTAAAAACAGAAACAAACATGTCAATTTTTCCGTGATTAGTTCTTAATAATATCGTGAAAAAAAAAAACTACCTTGAAAATATTCCTGATTAGCCCGTTATTTGTTTGCAGCAAAGCCAAAAAGTGTCCCATTTTTTTTCGGGTGTATTACCTGCAAACCCAAAACCACCATCAATAAATGAACCCTGGTATCAAAAAGACTCGCATGACAATGGCAAAAATAATAAACCCTAATTATAAAAAACAATAAACCCTAACCGTTCTGGAAAAAACGATGAGATTCCACCCTTGTTGCACCACTTTATATAAAGATCATCTTGCCAAATTTTACAATTATATAGAATGCGGAAATAGTTAAAAAATCCCAATTAAGGTAATAATATTTTTATAAAAAATAAGAAATTTTTGTAATTTTGGATAGCTACATTATTCTCATATACCACCATAATTAGTGGTTCCAAATATTTTCTTATGAAAGATATATTTCATATTTTTTTAGTCTAAAAATCACACAGAGCTGCTAGTTGGCAACCTAGCAACAAGCTGGGCACCAATTTTTATACATATCAAATTATTCTCATATCATAATAATTAGTGGTCGCAAATATTTTTGCATAAAAAATATATTACTTATCAAAACATAACAAAATTAGAAAATTGGTTTTATTTAGTTTATTTTTTATTTTAAGTTTGTTGTATTTTTAATTATGGTATGAATAAAATTAAGAAAAATAATATGAAAATGAGGTGTATTATTTTGTCATTGCTTGAATTTTTGTATGATGGTTTTTGTATTGGCTTGCTCTAGATTCTAATCTTTGTTTCAATCTTTTGTTTCAGATATTCTCATAATTCCGTAATCTTTTACTTTTGGATAGCACAACCAAAAAATAATTTCGCAACAAAGAAGGTTAGTACCCACGATCAATCTTTTTTAATTAATAAAATAGAGTTGTAATTAGGAAAAGAATGATTCTGAAAACTGTAACTGGACATTAATCTTCTTTTTTTTTGCATTTTTTTAATTCGTTGATGTGTTTGATTATGATGCATGATTGATTTAATTTTTAAATTTTTATGATGAATTGTGAACGCGTGATTGATTACTGTTTTAATGTATTTTTGGCAACATTATATTCTAGATGATTTTTTTTTTGTATTTTTGGTAGTTTTATAAGATTTAGCTATTTTGGTAAATATTTTTGTTGGATTAGTTGGAAAAAAATATTTTCCTAAAATATTTATTAGGGAAAATATTAAACCATTACCAAATATATTAAAAGTGGGCCCAGAATGAACCAGAAGCGAGAATCAACCAGGAGCTCCGGTGAATGAGATCGCTCGAAAAAACTCTGTTATTATATAAAGAATGTATTAATTTATTTTGAAATAAATTTAGTAGTTATTTTAAGTTAAGTGTAAAATATGCTTCAAAAAAAAAAAGGTTAAGTGTTATATTTTAAGTTTAAAGTTAGATTTAATTCAAGTTAAGCCTAATAATTTTAGTTTGAAACTAGATTTAATAGTTAATTTAATTTACATGGTTCGATCAATGTGATTTACATCCATGGTTCTTCACTATGATTTTTGGAATTACATAAATGTTACATTTAAAATATCCATTAATGAGTATTTGGAGCTCTAGATCTGGTCTTGGGGAAGAAGATGATAAAGAAAAATAAAGTCTCTACCTCTAAAAATATGTCTCTCTCTCTCTTTTACAAAAAAATGTGTATTATCCCTTTTATCTCTCCTGCTCTTCTCTTTATATAGGTGTTTACATAGTGGATGACAACTCACATGTAGTGGGGTACAACTAATATTCCTCTATAATTTCGCAAGTTCTCTTATAATTTCGCAAGCTCTCTACATTCTTGTAAGCTTCGCTATGTTTTCACAAGTTCTTGCTGTTGTGTGATATTTGGATCCTACATCTTGCCTCTTTTTCCTTGAATATTGCTTGAAGAGCGATCTTTAAGGAAAAATCCATTTTGTTACAGTTGTTGGAGGAACGAACGAAGGAATATTGGACTTGAAAAGTATGTACTTGCCTCTATTCTTTTGCGAAGTTCTGTAACTTTGCGAAGTAGATAAGAAGTATCAACCCTTGAAGTATAAGAAGTATCCTTGAATAAGTATAAGAAGTACTCAATCTTCGAAATATAAGAAGTATATGTCCTTGAATGAGAATAAGAAGTATTGCCTCTATTCATGCAAAATTATTACTCTACTTTTGGTGAGGATTCTTGTTGTTCATTAATGAATGTCCACTTTGGAAATGATTTTTTCCGAGAAGATAAAAAACATAAAATGTTTTCTTGGTAATCCATAGTTGCCTTTGTTCTTTATCTATGAGGGTAGAATCGTTGAGAAAATATTGAATGAGCGAGTTATTTATTCATTCTTATCTTGCCTTTGTCTCTTGTTTTGTGCTCATGCGATAGTATAATCTCTTCAAGTTGCTTTTAATTGTGCGAAATAACCACATTCTGCAAAATAATCACATTCTGAGAAATTCTAACACATTTTGCGAAATTATGAATACTTTTGCAAAATTCTGGATAATCCTGCGAAATTCTAAATAATAATGCGAAGTTCTGAATAATACTGTGAAATTTTGGATAATACTGCGAAGTTCTGAATAATCCTGCGAAATTCTGGATAATCCTGCGAAGTTCTGAATACTTCTTATTTGTCATTTTCGTTGTCTCAGTTTCATTTCCATGTATATATTCGCAAACTTATTTTCTTACATATAATCATTTTCGCAAGCTTATTTGCTTACTCATTTTCTTATGTGGTCTTATTTTGCATTCCTAGTTAAAGGTATTATTTTGCCACCCCTTGTCATTGCGACAAAATCGCAGGTCGTCTTTATATTTTCATGTAATGACCCATTGATCTTGCCTTAACTTTTTTCTCTTTTGATTTTAGTTGCGACAATATGATAGGCCTAAATATTCTTGCGAAAACAAAGCCCCATGACATTGTCGTCTTGCGACGAAATCGCAGGACGTCCTTACACTTTCATGTACTGACCCATTGATCTCGTTTTATCTTTCTCTTTTGTATTATTGACTCTTCAGGATTGTTGCACAAATATGACAAGCCTAAATATTCTTGGAAAAATAAAGCCTCATGACAATTGCGTCTTAAGACACTTATCAGCTCCCTAATGGAGGGTGCCGCCCTTATCTTCCCCATGGTTTCCATTTCAAGGAGACGCACCTCTACCATATAAGGTTGTCTCCTCCCATCTGGTATTAACAACAACCAGTTGTTTTCACAGCCTCTTATCCCTTTCGCCTATATGGCTTATGGTTACGAGACTGCACTCTAAATGGGGTTTTCTTCATTCCGAGTGCATCATAGTCAAGACTTGCCAAGAATGTCCAGGTACGCTCCAAATGCCCCAGGCACTCTTGGCTCAACCGTGTACCTCGGCGCCTTGATCATATTCTGCACCCCTTAGAAGAGACCCTCAGTCGTCCAACCTAAATCATAAGTCTAGGTCAAAAATCCAAGGTATCTCTCCTGGATAGGTTTTTATTGACCCCACATATCCATGACTCAGGTTACAGTAGCGGTGTAACCTTTTCGCTGAGCCATGCAACAGGTACCCCCTTCTATGACGCACTTTAGGTCTTATATTTTCCTCTTGCGAAATTTTAATTTCGCGAACTAGGGTGCACGCCATAGTAGGTTCGCCCCATTCTAATATGTCATTAATCTCTGCGATTTTTTCACACATTATCATTCTGTTTCTTTTGTGTTTCTTTGCGAAATTTTCGCGTCTCTTTTAAAATATAATTCTTGCGAAATTATCGCATATTTTCATTCTCATCTCTGTAATTTCTTGTGTTTCTTTTGCCAAATTTTCGCATGTCTTTATTCTTTCATTTTTTCATTTTAAATTTCATAAGTCATTTAATAAGTGTGCGAGAAGCAAGAATTGATCCTGCGACCTGCTGCTTGCATTCATGCCTCTTGACCAACTGTGCCAGTTTTCTTGTGCGAAATAAACGCATACTGCTGTACCATTATTCCATTAATTTCTTCGCCCCATGCAACATCCTCTTGTGCGAAATAAACGCATAGTGTTGAAGTTCAACGTTATCTTCTCCCTTAGCGGCTTAGTAAAAAATGTGTTCAAAATGAAAAGTAAGGTGAGATTCGATCTCGCAACTCCAATCTCTTCCAGTACTCCTTTGACCATCTGTTCCGGCTTGTATTTGTGCTGCTGAGGTATAATTAGCATCATTTATTCTTTTGTGTTCGTTTATTGTATTTCGACCTCCAAAAGTTTGTCTTCGCCTGTAAGTTGAAATTTGAATAGTTTATTAAGATAGATCATCGATGCGACTTTTTCTAGTTCTGTTGTTATTTATATCCTCTCCACATCTTTGTTCCTCAATGTACTATGACCCCTTTTGTTCCCTACGTTAGCTTCTTTGTTGTGATGATCATTCCTTTCATTGTTCCTGCTGGTTTTTTGCCACAAATATATCGTTTATCGATAAGGTTTTTGCGGGATCTTTTGCTTTAGACCCCTTGCTGTAACGTCTTGGTTTTATATTTGATGGACTATTAACTGTGTAGCCTTGGATTTGTGAACTTTTGGTGACTTTATCTCGATATCGTTACTGATGTCTTGAGTTTTCTCCCTTTCCTTCGTTGTTGGCCATGCACTTATCATTTGCTCCTTACTAGCTTGTTTTGTTAACCTCCTTATTGACTTTTGTATAGATTTCCTTACTGATGGCGTTTCTATAGATGGTGGATCAAATATTTTCTCCACCTATCCTTCTCCAACTGGACAACGTTCTTGAGAGAATATTTGAACTCCTTGATTCTTGGTTTGATCCAAATTTGTGCTCATGTTTATTTGTCGAGTTAACTTCGCTCCTGTTTACACTTCACTTGATGTCTTCGCAGGAGAGCTTTGTATCTTCGCAAGACTTCCTCCTTGTTGAACAAAAGCTCCAGTGATTATTCTATTTGCATGACTGTTGTCTTCGCGTGTGCAGAGATATTTTTGTTGCTTTGTTTTCGTGACTTTCTTCGCACGAAGCCTGATCGCCCAAGTCCTTCTTTACATCTGTGTGTTTTCTTCAAGTATTCCCTTTCGTTTTGTTGTTGTGTGATGAATTCAAATTTCCTTGTGCGAAAATATTGCTATGTCCTCTTCCTTTATTTGTTCTGTTTGTTTATTGAGCTTAAGGTGATTTTATCGCTTATGGGTTCGTTGAGAACTCTTTTTGTTGTTGGTCGACAATGACCTCTTCCCGTTATTGATGGATGATGATAAGTTCGCGCTGATAAATGGCGATGAAGTTTTGAATATTGCACTTTTACTTTTCTCATACATTTTCGCGTAAAATGTTCTCTTCGCTCAGAACCAAATGTGCTATCGATTGTCTGTGAAGAAGCGGTGTTATTCGCTTACTTATACTCATACTACCTCCGTTTGTGTACTTTTTCTTCGTCTTTTCTTCTTCTCTTGCCTGTAATTCTTGTATCTTCTCCATGAACGATATAAATGTCCCTGCTAAATTTCGCCAATGGAGTTAACTAGTTCTTTCTTTTCCCACTACTTTACCGCGTCTACTATTTCCTTCAGCTTTAGAGTTTCCCTTAGGTTTTTTGATAAATCTCAGAGCTATTTGAGTTCTTTTCGTTCCATTATTCTGCCGTTGAATTTCGCAAAAACGTATCCCCCATTGTCCACCTCTAAGAGTATTTGTTGATTTGCTGATGTTTCATCATACTCCCTTTGTAGGTACAGAAAACCACTCCGCCACGTGTCCGAGGAAGATTGAGCGAGATAATGAGAAGAATCTTCGAGAAAGATATTATTCACCACTCCCAAAGGAGTGTAAGTGAGTAGTCTAATCAACTGTCAGATACGCCTTAACTAGGCCCCGTCAGCAAAGAAGAACTAACTTTCTCGGAAAGATATCTAGCGAAGTAGAGCTAACCTGCTCGGAAAGGCATCTAGCGAAGTAGAGCTACCCTCCTCGGAAAGACATCTGGCGAGGTGGACATAACTTGCTCGAGAAGACATTTAATGAGGTATGGATTGTTGCACAAGAAAAGTGAAGGGTCACGAAGTCGATTGTGTGACGTATGACTTGTTGCCTAAGAAATAGTGAGGTTTCCCGAAGTAATGGCGCGAAATGTGGATTGTTATGCAAGAAAAGAGACAGCTGTCCCCGACATGAACCGATCTTTAAGGCGAAAAGTAAGCATAAAAGTTGTTATGAGCGATATAAAAGCGTCATTCCGAGATAAATCGAGCTGTATTCCATTATGTAATTTTGCCCTATAAAAGGGGGACTTAGCCTCCTGAGAAGGGGTTGAATCATTTCGAGGAGAGAGGGAGAATACTTTGTAAGGAGAGATAATCTAGATCTTGAGTGTTCTTGAGCGTATTGTAACTTTGAATCAAAAGAATTCTAATCTGATATAAGATCTGTGCATAAACTTGTGTTCGTAATATCGAATTAGTGAAAGGGTGTAACTATGGATTTTCCGTAGTTACATTTTGGCGCCGAGAAACAGGGATCTCATGTTGAGATTTTAGTCTCACTTGAGATAGTTTGGGAAATCTGTTATCACACAAATTACTAAGTGAGTTGTTACTTTGCAAGAATTGAAGAATAATGTTCAAGGAAGCCTGATAGTGCTAAAAGAGGAAAGGTAGATCTGAAACTTGCTGACCGGAAGGAAAGAAAGCTAGATCTGGTCAAAATCCGGTAAATCGGAGAAAGAGAGTTTAACGGGTTGTCCATGGCAAGAGTACCGGAACGAGCACGGCACCTCATCGCATCAAGGAGAAGCTTGCGTCTAGCAGGAAGAGGAGGAAGGATGGAGATAGGCGAAACATAAAGCAGAAGAGGAAGGCAGGGTGAGATCCAACATGAGGAGGACGAACGTTACTGGGAAGGATCGATCCATACCGTTAACACTGAAACAGAGGTGGAAGAAGAACCTCTACAAGAGAACGGAGGGGAAACTTCCGGTGAAGAAAATATAACATTGGAGCAGATCAGAGAGGTGATGCGCTTAGAAAGGGAAAGGGAGAGAGCTCTAATGGAGCAAAGGACAATACTCATGAAGCAAAACGCGATCTTGGTACAGCGAAACAACCAACTTGATGAAGAAAGGACTATCCGAGATGCACGAGGTGAAACTGGTATGGGAGAAAACGTGAACCAAGGAGGGGAAGTACCGCAGGATGAACATGAAGAAGAAAGAGGAGAACGGAGAAGGAGACATCGAAGGGAAAGCAGCGAAGAAAGGTTGCTGAGGAGAGCTTTGGAGGAAACAAGATGGGAAGACCAAAGACGGCGATTTGAGAAAGAAAGAACTCGGGAGGAGGGGAGACTTCAGGAAGAAGAAAGGCGAAGAGAAGATGAGAGAATCCGAAGGGAGGAAAGATCTCGGGAAGAGAAAAGATACAGAGAACAACAGTGGCAGGAGGAAGCAAGGAAGTATGCAGAGGAAGAAGAGAGATACCGAGCAGAGAGAAGGGGACAAGAGAAAGAAAGGAGAGAAGGTGATGGTGAGCGAAGTAATAGGAGGAGAAAGCGAAGGCGAGAAGAAGGAAGGGATGAAGTTAATCAGACAGTCCTGAACGAAATACAGGAAATGAAAGCATTACTCAATACTCCACGAAGGGGAGGAAGATTACAGTTGGCTGAGGCAATTGTGGAAGCTGACAAATCACCATTCTCGCGCGAAGTACTAGAGGGAAGAATCCCAGGAAGGTGTTCACTGCCTACCTTCGGAAGCATATTCGACGGAACAGGGAATGTTGTGCAGCACCTGAAACAGTACACTCTCTCATTAATGCAGTGGGCGAGGTATGAAACAATACTGTGCCAATATTTTCCAGCTAGCTTAACCGGGGAAGCCTCAAAATGGTTCGAAGGGTTAGCAGAAGGTACAATCTCGTCGTTCAAATATTTGCAGAGAGTATTCCTAACGACTTACATAAGCAATAACATGTTAAGGCCAGGAATAGAAACCTTGTTCAACTTGCGAAGAAATCCAGGCAAAAATTTGCGAAGTTTAATTACGAGATGGAGAACCGTGTGCAGTGAACTCGCGGGAAGGGTAGATGAGAGAAATTTCATCTTGGCCTTCGTTAACGCGTTAATACCAACCGATATCTTACACACGCATCTCTTCGTAATTCGGAACACAATATCAATGAGTGAACTCTGAGAATATCAGGAGGAGTATGTGGCGTTGGATGAGAAACAAAGGGAGGCAATTGAAGCAGCCCCAATTCAATCCAAGGAGGGGAACTCGCGTCTGCTTCCCATAATAACAAATGTGATAGAAGGTGATATGAAATATGAGGACGCATAACCATTGGCAAAAATACCCGCGAAGTTGGTAGCAGTATTCAGTGGGGACCAAGAATGGATAGATCAACATCCGAGGTATATCGATCCCAGACCTCAGAATTACGAAGGGTTCTGAGATGATAATCCGAGGAACTCAAGAAGATACCTACCGGGGCAGCAATACGGGAGAAAGAAACCACAGTTCGAGGACGTAGTTTTGCCCGAGCTCAACACCACTGTCGAGAAGATATGGGAATCAATTGTCCTGACGGAAGAAATCCCCCCCCCCCCGGGAAATTTTGGGGTAGAGCCATTGTCAAGTGTGATAAATAATGACTTTTGCAAGTATCATTGCTTCCATGGACACCGCACAGAAGATTGCAGAAACATCCGACGAATAATACTTCGCCTAATTGAAAATGGAAAACTCAAGCATTTCTTGGAAAATTCAGGACCCATACCACCGCCACCACCTCAAAGAAGTGATCAAAATCAATCAAAAGTATACAGAATCGAAATCGACAGAGGAACACAGAAGTTAAACTGCAACTCCATCATTCACTCTGCGAAGAATATACAAAACTTTCATGATAATATGTTACAAGGGGTTCATAAGCGGGATTTTGAAGGAAACGAGATATACAATATCACGAAGAAAGAGCCATTAGAAGAATGGCAGAGAAGGACTATTTCTTTCTCAGCAGCAGACGCCCCGGAAGGAGGAGCTTCGCACACAGATCCTTTGGTGATCACTTTGAACTTCGGAGAGCATACGAAGTGGGAAGAAAGTTCCGTGGAAAAAAAGAAAGTATGGGCAATAGATAGGATCTTGGTGGACACATGGAGCTCGGTGGATATTCTCTTTTACCACGTATTTAAATAAATGGGCTACCGAGATTCGGATCTGGTGTCGTCGACCTATGATATCTATGGGTTTAATGGAGTAGCATCAAAACCGAGAGGGGAACTGGTCGTGAAAATCTTTGCAGGGGAACTTGAAACCGAGGTAACAGTATGCGTGGTGGATGTAGAATCTCCCTACAACGCTCTGATTAGGCGGCCATGGATACATGGGATCAAGGGAATAGCATCCACATATCACTAAGCTATCCGATTTCCTATGCCAAGCGGTATTAGCTAGATAAAGGGAAATCAGAAGGAAGCCAGAGAGTGTAATGATGAAGATGTGCATAACTATGACGAGAAGATAAAGCGAAAGAAGGAACAAAAGAAGAGAGTGAAAGAAGCAAAGAGATAAGAAGAATTAATGGTGTATATGGTCAAAGCAAAATAAGGATGAGCTATTCCAAGTGAAATCCCCGAAGATAAGGATGAGCCCGTGCAGCAATTAAAGGGTCCGTCTCCGCTCGGAGACCCAATCATGAACTTCGCAGCAGTAGAACCCACGCAAGAGATAAACTTGGGCAGCGAAGATGAAACGAAAACGGTGAAGATCGGAATGACGATGGAGGCGGATGAAGAGGAAAGGTTGATAAAGCTGTTGAAAGAATACAGTGATATCTTTGCATGGGGCATGAACGAGATGCCTGGGATAGATCCTGAAGTTGCTTGACACAGACTGGATCTAAACCCAGCAATCAAGCCAATAAGGCAACGAATACGAAAGATAGCCACTGCTTATCACGAGCAAATAGAGCAAGAATTACAGAAAATGTTAAACTCGGGAATAATAAGACCCGCGAAGTATCCAACATGGATAGCCAGCATGGTGATAGTACCGAAGAACACCACAGGAATAAGAATATGCATAGATTTCAGCGACTTAAATATAGCTTCTCCAAAGGATAGTTTCCCTTTACCCAATATACCGCAAATGGTGGAGTCAGCTTCAGGGTACAAGAGGTTAACTTTGATGGACGGTTATTGTGGATACAACCAGATACCACTCGCGGAAGAAGACCAAGAGAACATAGCCTTTTTCGCTCCTAGAGGCTTGTATTGCTACACGAGAATGCCGTTCGGACTGAAAAACGCAGGGGCAACTTACCAGCGGATGGTGGAGAAGATTTTCGCAAAATGGGTGCACAACAAGTCAGAGGTCGTCGATGACATGCTGGTTAAAACTAAGGAGACAGGGGACCATGTTGAAGACTTGACAGAAATCTTCGAGCAGATGAGGGCATTCAAAATGAAAGTAAATCCTGCGAAGTGTATATTCGGTGTGGAGTCAGCGAAGTTCTTGGGGAACATCGTGTCCGAGAAAGGGATGGAAGTAGATACATCCAAGGTTCAAGCCATATTGTACATGCCATCGCCAGCAACGGTAAAAGACGTGCAAAAACTGAATGGGCAGTTGGCAGCTTTGGGAAGATTCATTTCTAAATCCTCGGATAGGTGCAAACACTTCTTCGATATTTTGAAGAAGGGAGCAAAATTTTCGTGGACACAAGAATGCGAACATGCCCTACAAAATATAAAAGAGTATCTTATCAAATTATTAATTCTCCAAAAGCCCGAGCCAAATAAAGAACTACTGATTTGTCTCGCAGCTACACCGAATGCCATCAGTTTGGTGTTACTTCGGACAGATGAAGGCGTTGAGAAGCCTATATTTTACGTCAGCAAAACACTCAATGCTGTTGAAAATAACTATACAAAGATAGAAAAGTTGATTCTAGCACTGGTGTATTCATTAGAAAAACTAAGAACCTATTTTCAGACTCACAAGATAAAAGTTCTAACAAGAATCCCTATAGAGTCAGCTTTAAAGAATACGAGGAGAGTTGGGCGAGTTGAAAGATGGAATACCCGAATAGATCAATTTGGATTGAAATACGAGGTACAAACTTCAACGAAGTCACACATAATTGCGGAATTCCTGGCTGAGTTCCCAATAGAAGAAGACGAAGGAGTGGAAGAGATGTTGGATATATATGAAGACCGTCCGGATCCTACAGATCTACTTAAAGAAAATCACCCAAGGAGATGGGAAATATTTGTAGAAGGATCATCCAACAACGCTGGAGGAGGAATGGGAATAGTATTTACTTCGCCAAAAGGAGCAAGGACAGTATTTTTCTTCCGACTGGAATATAAAGCCACTAACAACGAGACAGAATATGAGGCAGTCATACAGGCCTTGAGGCTGGCTATCGAAATGAAGTTGGAAGAAATAAGAATAACTAGCGAATCTCAGCTGGTAGTCAGGCAGATAGAAGGGAGGTATCAAGCGAACGATGCAGTGATGAATCGATATTTGCGACTCGTAAAAGAATATTCAAAGGAAATACCCAATATAATATGGAGACAAGTAAGCAGAGATAATAACAGACACGTGGATGCTTTAGCCTTTATTGCATCAATGATAGAAGACACCTCGGAGAAATATATTCGAATTGAAAGGTTAATGCAACCCTCAGTAACTAACGAGTTGGAAGATGAGAAGTCCATGATGATAATAGATGGTAGCACATCCGACGAATTGGGAGAGGATGATTGGAGGACACCTATTCACAAGTACCTCGAGAAGGGTGATCTACCTAGAGACAGGTTTGAGGCGCACAAAATCAAAGGGAGATCTACCAACTATGAATTAAGAGAAGGAATCCTATATCGGAGATCATTCCTAGGACCATTGTTGCGATGCTTGTCACAATAAGAGGGGGTGAAAATCATGAAGGCAATACATTACGGTGACGTTGGAAATCACAGCGGAACTAGATCATTGGCTTACAAAACTAAAACGCAAGGATACTTCTTGCCAAGCATGCATAAGGACGCAAACGGTGTAGCAACGAGGTGTGAAGCTTGTCAAAGATTCGGAAGACTCATACACGCACCCTCGACGAGCTTGAATTCTGTGCTAAGTGTGTGGCCATTCGCCATATGGGGAATAGACATCGTGGGACCGTTTGTTGCTGGAACCTTGCAGCGAAAGTACCTAATAGTGGCAACAGACTACTTCACGAAGTGGGTTGAAGCCAAACCAGTAAAGAATACGCGAGATGGAGATATATACGATTTTATACTTGAACACATCATATGCAGATTCGGAATTCCACTGCAGATAGTCTCGGATAACGGAATGCAATTCGAGGGAGAGAACATGAAAATGTTATTTAGCACTTTTAAAATACAAGCCACAAAGTCGACTCTGCTATATCCGCAGAGTAATGGACAAGCTGAAGAAACAAACAATACAATTGCATCCACTTTAAAAAAGAAACTAGATGGGCATCTCCATAATTTGTGAGAAGAAATCCCGAAGGTGCTATGGTCATACAGAACCACCAGACGAGAGGCGATAGGGATGTCACCTTTCTGGTTGGCATATGGAGTAGAGGCGGTTCTTCCTACTGAGATCATGTTCCCCACTACAAAACGAGAAGCCTGGAAAAAGGGTCTAAACTTGGACATGATCCTAGCGAAATTAGATGACTTGGAGGAAAACAGGGAGATGGATCTATATCACATGATGAACTATCACCGGAGACTATCTCGTGAATACAACAAGAGGGTGAAAGAAAGAAGTTTCGTCCCAGGGGAGCTGGTTATGCGCGAGATACCCCCATATCAAAAGGGACCCGAAGGAAAACTGGAGCCTACGTGGGAAGGACCTTTCATCGTAAAAATAAAAGTGGGAAACGGAGCTTATGAACTCGCGGACTGTGAAGGAAAAGATACATATAGTAACGGGGACATCGTATATGGCGAAGCAGAAAGGCAAGGTCGCAGACTGGACCACCCGTGGAATCCAATTTACATCAAGAAGTATTATCCATGAGCAACAGAAACTCGTGAAAAATTGATAAAATAAAATAAAATAAAATAAAATATATATATATATATATCAATCAGAAAGTGAAATGAATCATTTGTTGAGCAAGCATCGAAAAATTAGAAAAAACAAAGCAAAAAAAAAAAACACAAGTTCAAAACATGTGAATATGAGGGCCACAAGTAAGACTTCATTTAGGAGGTCTGCTTACGACCCTCAAAGTAGGCGATCGTAAGTCCTATATAAAACCTCTACTTAGGGAGGCTGAGACCTCGTGGCGTGCAACCTATTTCGCACAAAGTGCAAGGGGAAAATGTAAGACCTACACGCGCGTCACGAGATAATCTCAGATGTGTCTAAAAACTACCAGCTAGGGGCAATCGTAAGACCCATCCTCCGAGGGCCCCAATTGGGTTACCTTCGGTAAGGGGTGTAAGAACTAGCCAGTGGAGAAGAACATGGCCTGGTGTAGTTCTTCCGCTCGGTCCCAAAACCACCCCAACTAGGGTGTGACTTCGAAACCAGGAGCCATATCGGCGAAAGGGCACGAGGTCACGAAATAACTGATGCCAAAGCCCAAAAGCACGGGGTTATTCAGAGGGGAAGGGACGGCACCCTCCTTTAGGGAGCTGAGTGACCACCAAAGTCGGCAATGTTACGGGACTGGTACTCACGGGAGTAGGTAGGCCTGTGATATTGTTGCATATAAGACCTCAATGAGCGAGATAAGGCGAGGTTGATGGATCTTTACTTCGCAAGAGTAAAGAGCGCCAGAGACTTCGTCGAAAAGCCCTGACCAACGGGGTGGGGCACAATAAGACGTTAACTAGGAGGAAAAATAAGACCCCGAACTGATGATAGAGATGTGAGAGAAAAAAAAATGAGACCTGAGGCAAAACAAAATGGCAAGTGTATACTTGCAAAGAGGTAGGTATATACTCCAAAGAAAAAATCAAGCACATTACAAAGCTTGACCACACAAGCCATACAATTCTAAGGAGTACTTCTTACATTGCATAAGAAGCACTCGCAACTGAAATCTTATACATGATGATATATGCACTAACTCGATTATGCTATGAACTGAACAATAATAATTGCAGCGAGATGAAAATAATGCGAGATCGACTCGCACGAACAACTAAGGCAGAGAAAGTAAGGTCAAGCGGAGCTAAAAGCACAAGGTATGCTACATAAATCCACCAAAGAATAAGAGGCAAGTATATACTTTAAATACGATTTTATTCTTTCGAGCATTTATTTCGCATTAAGGCAAAAAAAAAAAAATTTACTTCGGAAACACCCAAAGAATAAGGGGAAAGTATATACTTAAGCAACATTAATTATTCTTTGATTATTTCCTTCGTCAAGTATATACTTAGTATCTCGGAGTGATTCCGAAATACTAGGGCAAGGCAGCCATTAACAAACATGCAGGTTATATATATAAGCGCATCAAATGAAGCAAAGAAAGGGAAAAGCTAATATATTAAGGCAAAATACGAGCAAAAATTGTCATGCCCCCCCAAGCTTGGGAGCGCCCAGATAAAGTGTTAGAAGGACAAAGAACCAAAGTATCACAAACATCAAAGCAAATAATCAGGGATTGTTAAGTCCCTCTTCATCAAGATTGCCATCAAATCCCGTAGCCCCATCATTGTTACCATCCCCAACATCATTATCTCTTGTGCCTTGAGGAACCTCGTGATGAGGTCTCTCAATGTATTCATCAGTCTCTGTATCTTCGTTCTCAACTTCGGCGAAGACAATGGGTTCATCATCGGAGAAAATCTCGAGGTTCATGTTAGGGACGTCGAGACCATGAGAGTTGCAGAAATCGGTAACAAATTTCACCTTCTCTTCCTGGGAATTTCGGCGAGTCCATTTCACTACCTTCTTAGCGTCCTCCTACATCTTATCGCAATCCTCGTTCAAGGAAGCAAACTCTCCCTGCAATTTGGATAACTCCTCAGCCAAGCTATCCTTTCGGCGAGACAAGTGCAAAATTTGATTCTTCAAACTCTCCTCGGATTCTGCAAGATAACAGCGAAATGAGAAACAAGAATAACCAAGTGAAGCACGAAGCAACAACAACACCTAGAGCTACCTTCTTTATGCAAAATAACAGAATTTAAGGTTTTCTGAACGTCAAGATTAAAATGATCAAGTCTTGATATTTCTGATTCGAGAAAGCTGTGATGTTCTAGAGGTGATTTTTCCATGTCCTCTCCAAGGCCTGACATGGATCTATCCTCATCAGGGGATCCGATAACAAGTTTACAGCCTAGGGGAGGCATAACAAGCTTCTTCTTCGCAGGAGGAGCGGGAGAAGTTTTCTTGCCCTGAAGCCTCTCCAAGCGAACCAAGATGGAGGACATGCCATTATTTAACTCGTTGTTCTCATTCCTTAACTCAGCATTCTCAGTCTTCAGCTTCTCATATCCAGACTTCAACTCGGAGAGCTCACTCCGGAGCTTGCGAAGTTCAGCTTCGGACCTGTCCTTCCTTTTAATTATTCTATCCTTATCCTCCTCAAGGCGCCTAGCTCGGTCCATGGATGAGGAGTGAAGGTTACGGGAAGTAGTGAGAGAATTACTGATCCGCCGAAGCTCGGTCCTCAATCGTTCATTCTCCTCACGAAGGTGTAAATTTGACTCTTCGTGATTAGCGGACTTATTAGTTAGATGCTCAGCTAGAGAATATGACGTTGATATATTTTCACTCAATATCTCATTTTCAGATAAGTAGCAGTTAATCTGGGACAAAAAGTTTGCTTGTTCTGCTTGGTAATCGTCCACGGTCGACTTGGATTCTTCAAAATTCATATAATACTTCGTAGAACGGCCTTGACGAAAACAACAAGATAGTAAAAACGAGAACGAGATAGAAATAAAGACCGAGAAAAGATTAAACTTACTGCGAAGCTCCGAAATCTTTTCATATTTCTTGACTGAATGCTCCCTCTCATCAGCGAGATCATTCCTAAGATCCTGAATTCGTTCATTAGAAGTCTTCAGATTCTCGCGGGCAATCCTCATCTCCACGAGTTGAGCCATATGACGGTTGAACTCCTGCGAAGTATTTTCAGAAAGATGGCGATTTGTACGTCAAATGCATTTAAGATTGAAAATACTAACCAAGGCCATAATAGCAGCGTGCTGGTTGGTGGAGAGATTCAACGAAGCGTTTTGCATGAAAGATTGATCTTGAGCTAGAAAAGTATCGGCGCATAGAGAGATTACAGATTCCATAGCTGCAGACCTTGTGGAAGGGTTGTTCCGAGTTAAAATGAGAGCGTCCCTTAAGAAGTCCATGTCGGGGGCATAGGCTGGATCCTCTGATTCAAAAACCTTCCGAGTCTTTCCACTAGAAGGACCTGCTAATGGTTTAACCGGGGACTCTTCCACCGTGATTCGAGGAGTTGGCATGGGAACCTTCGGAGAAGGAGTGGCACCCTTTAGCATCTCGGGCTTGTTCTTGCCAAGAGGAGAAGGAAATTCTGCAGGCTTCTGGGCAAAAGATATACGGGTGAGATCCCCCATATTCAAAACCCTGCGACGTTTTTGGGGTTCATCGGCAGGAACGGGTTGAGGAACCTAGGAAATAGGGGTTAGTATCTCGGAGTTGAACAAAGTCAAAGGAAACAAGAAGGGAGTGCTATTACGAAGTAAATATGGTAGCAGAATACCTTGGTAGCAGCAGCCGCACCAGAAGATCTCTCCTGATGACTTCGCTTCATAAGGACACGAGGGTTTATGACGGGAGTTTCCACGAATTCTTCCTCCTGTCAAAACCAAAAGTTAGATTCCGAAAGCAAAATTTGAACACCAAAAGCGAAGCAGGAAGCGGGTTACCTGGTCCGTAGCAGGAGATCCAACAACAAGCTTCTTGGAGGATCTATCCTTGATCAAGCCGGGAGCGGGCAATGAGTACTACAAAAAATAAAATAAAAAAACAACAAAAAACAAGGAATTCAGATAAAAGACACCAAAATGAAACGATGGGAGAAGACTAGCGAGCTCACATCGGAGGGTTTCTCGGGCCAGTTGAACTTCCAAGGTTCAAAGGAAGCGAGATGAACGTGACTTGGGAGGGGGCTTCCCGATCATTCCCGGATTCTTCATAACCCCAGACAAGGGGGCCCTCGATAACAATTGGGAACATCATCCAGTCCTCATCATTAGTTAGACGCAAAGAAGGGCCTTTGGGAGCCTCCTTCGAAGAACCAACGGGCTCAACATCCAAAAGAAGAACTTTGGAAGGATCCTTCAGGGACTTCCGATGTAAAGCAACACCCCACTATTGATACTTCCTTCTTCTACCTTGAGTCTTATCGAAGTAATTCTCCGAGAAATAAGCAATGTTGTAGTCCGCAGGGTTGAAGCTCTCCGCCACAGCTGGGATCTGGGATGAACCGCCGGAGGAATGCCTCACAAACTCGTTACAAATCCGAATTGAATTACCGTTCAACTGGAAGGATCCCCTGTTGAGATGAGCAAGAATCTCACAGAGAAGAGGATTCTGGGCGTCATATAGAGGAAAGGTTAAGCCCGCTCTCAACTGACCCAAAGTGGCAATCATCCTGGTAGATGACAACGTCTCTTCCTCAATCCAACGATTGTTCAATTCCATCCGTTTGGTAGCGGTTACCGGAGGCACAACTGAAAGATCCACCGCCGGTGATAGAGTTAAACCTAGTTTTTTGAAATTAGCCTGGAAATATTCAAGCTGCTTTGTTGTAGTGGCAAGGGGAAATTTTCTGGGTTCCATTGTTGAAATGAGAGAAGACGATGTGGAAAAATTGAGGAAGAACTAAGGAAATCGGAAAGAAGACAGAGTTTACAGAAGAACAGTGCCGGGGAAGAAGAAGTTGAAGGACGTAAAGAAGAAAAAAAGATGAGGGAGAAGACTATTTATAATGGACCCAGGGTATGACCTAGAAAAACTGTTGCACAGGAAGGGGAACCGGTTGGTAACTGTTGCTAAGAATCATGGGAGACAAGATAGCGGAAAACCCGCGTACGTGGCGGTTACGAAATTAATGCAGGATTCTCTTTCTTTTCTTGGTACCCGCAAAAGGAATGAGAAAAGGCAAAATATAGGTACATAAAACCACTCCGCCACGTGTCCGAGGAAGATTGAGCGAGATAATGAGAAGAATCTTCGAGAAAGATATTATTCACCACTCCCTAAGGAGTGTAAGTGAGTAGTCTAATCAACTGTCAGATCCTCCTTAACTAGGCCCCGTCAGCAAAGAAGAACTAACTTGCTCGGAAAGATATCTAGCGAAGTAGAGCTAACCTGCTCGGAAAGGAATCTAGCGAAGTAGAGGTACCCTGCTCAGAAATACATCTGGCGAGGTGGACATAACTTGATCGAGAAGACATTTAATGAGGTATGGATTGTTGCACAAGAAAAGGGAAGGGTCACGAAGTCGATTGCGTGAGGTATGACTTGTTGTCCAAGAAATAGTGAGGTTTCCCGAAGTAATGGCGCGAAATGTGGATTGTTATGCAAGAAAAGGGATAGCTGTCCCCGACATGAACCGATCTTTAAGGCGAAATGTAAGCATAAAAGTTGTTCTGAGCGAGATAAAAGCGTCAGTCCGAGATAAATCGAGTTGTATTCCATATGTAATTTTGCCCTATAAAAGGGGGACTTAGCCTCCTGAGAATGGGTTGAATCATTTCGAGGAGAGAGAGAGAGAATACTTTGTAAAGAGAGATAATCTAGATCTTGAGTGTTCTTGAGCGTATTGTAACTTTGAATCAAAAGAATTATAATCTGATATAAGATCTGTGCATAAACTTGTGTTCGTATCTATCGAATTAGTGAAAGGGTGTAACTATGGATTTTCCGTAGTTACACCCTTGATGTTGTTAACTAGAGAAATTTGTATGCTTAAGTTGTTGACGAAGTGAACTGTTAAATGTCTTACTTCGTTGGTGGTCACATAGTTGATTTTCGCTGGAACCTCTGTCCGTGTAAACTTCTTGTTTACTTGTGCGAACTCGACCGCATAAAGTATTAATCGTGACTCTAACTAGACACTGATGGGTGTCTCTGTGAACTGAATTCTTCGTTGCTTGCAAAAATTACACCTTCGCCAACTTGAGAACTGCAAGTGATGAATTTCACCAGCTTTATCTCCACGGGCCATATTCTCCTATGATCTAAGCAAGTGTAATTGGTGGCTACTTCGCTGCAATCAACCAAGTTAATTCAATTAGCAATTCAGATCGTGAATTCGAACACATCGCTGATAGAACTGAAATTTTTTAAATACTTTTTTTTTAAATCGATCATATGGGTTTGTAAAACTAAACTTAGATGATGCAAATCTTTGAACAAAACTCGTTTTGGTGTAAGATTACAGTTGAGAATCAAATTTCTTTGAAAAACAAAGTTTATTTCTGACGGTGGTTTTGTGAAGAACAAAGCTTAATAATCAAATTAATTTTCCCGAAAATTCCGGATCTAAACAATTAAGCGTAAAACAAGATAGATTGGTAAGAGATTTGTCCTTTTGAAGCTGGTAGTTGATGTAGATTCTGCTGATTTTCATTATGGTTGCACTTTCTTATCTCTGCTTCTGTTCTCGTATTTTGATCATCTCCCACATCAGTTGTTCGTCTCCTGAAGATGTAATACTCTAATCTCTTGATAAAATTCTTTATTTGATCTTGAAATTTATAGGTCCATGTTTCTAGCGCCAAAAATGTAGTTGCATGAATTCCCACAACACACCCCATATCATATTTTGTATATCTAACACAATTTCATAATTAAAATAAAGATTAAACTAAAGTGCTAAAATTGTAAAATGGACATAAGGATTTTTACATGGTTCGATCAATGTGATCTACATCCATGGTTCTTCACTATGCTTTTTGGAATTATTTTTGGAATTACATAAATGTTACATTTAGAATCTCCATTAATGAGTATTTGGAGCTCTAGATCTAGTTTTAGGGAAGAAGATGATAAAGAAAAATAAAGTCTCTCCCTCTAAAAATATGTCTCTCTCTCTCTTTTACAAAAAATGTGTATTATCCATTTTCTCTCTCCTGCTCTTCTCTTTATATAGATGTTTACATAGTGGATGACAACTCACATGTAGTGGGGTACATCTAATATTCCTCTATAATTTCGCAAGCTCTCTTATAATTTCGCAAGCTCTTATAATTTCGCAAGCTCTCTACATTCTTGTAAGCTTCGCTATGTTTTCGCAAGTTCTTGCTGTTGTGCGATATTTGGATCCTACACTTTTAGTGTCAAATAATATTGGATAGTTAATTTAACTTGAATACAATTGTATGTTTCATATTAAGTAAAAGTATATTCACCAAATGAATACACATATTACATAAACTAAACTAGTCAAAAAAATCAATTAAAATTTAAAATCAAAGTAAACCTCCCACATTCCTACCAATAGCTCCATAAGCATCCCAAACATACGCAGTCAGATTAACTTTTATTTGTCCGTATAATTTTGGGAAAATTAGGGGGAGACCCAAAAAATAATAATATTATCATTGTCAAGCCCACAATTAATTTTTGGTACCGTGACACCCATAATTATATGAAATTATTAAAAATGTATGCATGACAGATTATGCATCCGCATGACAGATTATGCATCCGCATGACAGATTATGCATCCGCATAACAGGTTATGCATCAGGGTTATAATTGGCAATGCAACTTGGATATAACATATCTAAAAATCCGCGCCTTGGAATTTTACAAATTTTATATCGTTGGAAATCTTTTTAAGAGAGCTCCGCAACGAGTACAAACAAGTATATCAAATTTTTAACGAATTATGCAACCATTTTCTCCACTGCATAACAAATTATGCATTTGGATAACAAAGTTATGCATCTATAACAAGTTATGTAACCATTGTTTTGGTTGATTTTAGTGCGTACATAAAAAAAATTTGATGCATAATGCAGTATAAAAGATTGTTCATCAATTTTCTCGATGCATAACGCATTATACAGTCATATTTTCGGATGCATAACAGGTTATGCATCCATTTTCTTGACTACATAACATGTTATGCAGATATTATTATAGGTGCATAACGTGTTATGCATCATTTTTTTTTTGTTGGTTTCAATACTAACAAAAAGTAGTTGCATAACGTGTTACACAACCATTCTCTATAATGCATAACTAGTTATGCAAACAAAAAAAGGTTGCATAACTTGTCATCCACCTACAATAATAGCCGCATTATGTGTTATGCAAACATCGAAATGCCAGAACTCCATGTTGTTGCTTCTCATTTCATCACCAATTCCTTCCATTAAATAAGACATCAATCGGACTCATTCCATGAGCCCGGAAACATCACCACTTCCTTCCATTAAATAGCCACTAACCCAAACACTTCCTCCATCATCAAAACAAACTCATTTGAGGTACCAGAAACATCACCACTTCCTTCCATTAAATAAGACATCAATCGGACTCATGGAATGAACCCTCAGGCCTGTTATCGATAACTTCCAAGACACCATTCAGTGGTGTATAGGCAGCTTAGCCGGTAGTTTATTCAAAACCACCAGATGTGCTGCTGCGTAAGGAGAATGGGAATGGAAGGTACGTCAACAGAAGACACAAACAGAGGCTTGAAACAGCAGCTTAGGGAAGTGATGAAGTGACTAAAGGATATAAATCATACTTTAACTACATTTGATTCTTTAGTGCAGAGAAGTCAACATATCGAAGAGGCTAATACAAAGATACGAGACTCTGCAACTAATAAAAAGTTTGAACCAACACACACTTTCAAAGAGTTCTAACAAAAATGTTAATTTTTTTCCTAAAAGAAGTAAAACATTGCACAAAGCATGACATACATATAATGCGATATTTTAATTGGATTAAGGAATTCCTACATCATGACCTTAAAATATTAGACTAAGATGAATTTTAATTCAAACTCAGACCAATTGCTGACCTATCACAGCATACATATCTTACTCATCATGTACCTGATGCCGCAGATGTTGTTTCTCAATCAGTCGATGCCAAAACCCCCAATTCAGTTCATGCCTCAGATCCTCTTTATGTAATTGATTAGCTCTACCAAAATTAGTCAAAAACCCATTTCCATTTCCATCTCGAAACCATAATCTGCGTACAACCATCACCAATCAGTACCAGCTTCATAGTTTCTGTCTCATTCGAAAATCACATTTAACCCATCATTTACAGTCATGAATCAATGGCAACAACATTAGTTCCTCTCGAAACAAACCCCATTCGAATCTGTGCTGAAATATCCCAAACTCCATCTCCATTCACAATCAATTACATCAACAGATCAGACCCTAACTTCTTCCTCTCAAACATTACCTCAATTGTAGATGATTCGAATCACAAACGAACCCTTGAATACACCCAATCCAGTTGACAAACAGACCCAACTTGGTTGCTGCAATTTCTCATCTCAATCGAGATTTTAGACTCCGTCGGCAGATAGGAAAGAAACAAACGAAGAAAAATAAAAACGAAGCATAATTTAGGAAAATATGGGTGCGTGAACAATTTTTTCTCCAAAAATGGGTGCGCCGAGGTTTTTTGGAGGTTTTTTTGGACGTTTTCACTTAAATTTGGGTTTCAATTATATTATTGGAGGAAAAATCTCTTTGAAAAATGGGTCTTAAATCTTCACTTGGATAAGTTTTCACTTAAATTTTAATGACCGTGGTCTTCAATTATATTATTGGAAGGAATATAATCTCTTTGTACCCCACCTCTGGTTGAACAGTATGCCTTAAATCTTCACTTGGATAAGTAGCCCAAGAATTATCACGTCAAAATTCCTCAATGACCGCTATGAAAGTAATTGATGCAAAATCATGCACGAAGAACGACTACAACAATAGGAGAATTCCAAAATATGCGAAATTTCAATGGAACTGGATCAAAACGATGATAAGGCCCATTGGGAAGATGTTTTGAAAAAGTTAGTATCAAATTCTTTCTTTTTTAAGAACTTCTTTTTAGAAAATGCTCGTTAAACATCCTTTTGCAAAGCCATTTGGTCCCTGTTATATACTACCAGCCTGTTTGGTTGGGAGAATTAGAATCCTAGGAATTGGATTCCAATCCAAAAAAATTATGTTCGGTTGAGGTAATTCATTTACCTTTGTTTTTACCCTGGAATCCAATTCCATTGCATCATTGGACCAATGCAATGGAAATCTATCATATTGGAGGAAATTGGATTCCTAGGAATTAAAATTCCCAATTACATATATTTCATTTGCGCCGTTCGGTTCAAGGAATTGGACGCATTCCCTAGGAATTGTATTCCTTGGATTCCAAGGAATACAATTCCTTGAAACGAACGGGATGTACATATGACAAGCCTAGCACGCTCACTCTATGCTTGAAATAAGGTTTATCATTCTGGATTGATTTCATCTGCCAGATAATATATGTGCATGTAGTTATATTCATTGATGGTTAAGTTTATGTTGGGGGAGCCTGACTCTCAAGTAGGAAGTCAGCGGATCGAGTCTCCGCTCACGAGTTTGGAGATCTCATAAAATACGCCTCTTGTGTAAATACTTATATCTTTGTTGTGGGAATGGGCCGGGTCTGTTCAGGGGAGTAGACTACGCTGCTAGGGGGAAGGATGGGCCTATGCCAAGTTTCAAAAAAAAAAAAAAAAAAAAATTATGTTGGGGGAATTCCAAATTTTAGATCTTTCAAAGGAGGTGATTTTTACAAAAAAACTATGTTGTTTTGTCATAAAGTCCAAAGAAAATATGTCACCTCCAAAAATCATAAATAGCCGTTTTTCCAAACTAACAGTTGGTTTTGGGTTGGGAAATGATATGTTGACCCAGGGAAACCACCGACAAAAATCCCGCAACAAAATCGAATGGCTAGAAAACATATAGTGGCCCCATCATCCCATGGAATTCCGCCATGATTTGAACAGCTGGCCAAAAATGGGTTCACGGGATTACTCTCGGGGGTTTCCTCGGTTGCTCTATCATTCCCCTTTTGGGTTTCTAACCGGACAAGCGGTAGGGAAACTCTGCTACACCCATTGTAAATCAAGACTACCTACATTCTTGGAAATCTCATTTTACTGTATTGCACTAGAATACTCTTGCCACGTTCATCGTCACAATTGCGTAAAAATCTTCGACCAAAATGACTAATTATATTTTTGCAACATGGTGATAGATTTGAAAATGTTGTTGTTACACCTACGAATATATTCATTGGTAAGGCTGCACAGGAACCGGTCAAGAGTACCTGTACCGGTTTAGAACCGAAAATACCGGATTGGAACCGAACCGGTACCTGTGTAGGCGGTACGGGGAATGGGAATGGAGTAGGGAACCGGATCTGTACCGGTACAGGTAATCGGTTCCAATGCATTCCCGGCCTGTACCGGACTAAATAACCCGGTCAATATGAGCCGTTAAATTTCTAGATTAGGAATACATATTAAGCTCTAAAAAACCAAGGTGATACTCTTTGAGTTACAAAGACACCAGCCATATTATTTGGGCTAAATGAAAACCATATCCAATAAAAATGGAACAAAAACCCCATTTCAATTCAAAATAGTTAAATTTAGTTTTTGCTAGATCCCAGAATTCCGATCTCACCCTTCACGGTAGATACACGATATTTAGAATGGAGATTTTGGGTAAAACAGATGTAGAAATTATGAGGATCATATTTACAGAGATTCGAGATGTTCTCTACCGAAATTTCATGTTTTTAGATTTTAGGGTTCAAATAAATCTGATTCTCCCCATTTCATCAATATTTTAGGTTCAATTTCATACCTGATCATCTTAGAAATCAATTTGAGATTTGGTTTTATTTTAGTTTTGTTGAAGTTGCGAAGAAATCATAAACTTCAACCTATCGAATTGTGTCTTAAGATTTATCTAATCATAGTAATCGAATTCGTTTTATTTTAGTTTTGTTGAAGTTGAAGAACATCTGTTTTTCAAAATTCGTCTTCTTTCAGCTTAATTCCAAGAGAAGAAGAGAAGTTTAATCATTCGAATTATCATCTTTAGATTGATCTAATCATAGTGATCGAATCTCCATCAAACACGATTGGAACTTATAAAAACGATGTGTGTTAGTAATGAGAATTCGGATAGTCCATTTTTTTTTTCTGCATTTTTTATAGTTAAACATGTTAATTTTCTGCTGGTGTTTAATTTTGATTAAGTCTTTCCTTTTGGTTTCACCTGAAATATGTTGGAATCCTTTTTGGTTTCATCAAATTTATTGTTGTATTTTGGAACCAAAATATGTTGGAACCTTTTTTGGTTTCATCATTTTTTACTCTATGTAAAAATAAAAATCACTTAAACATACCGCTTGGTGTCACCTAAATATATATAGATAGGATTTCTGAGTGCACCTATATGAATTATGGATGAAGAAAAATCACAGTACTACTTTTCTAAAAGTGTCATTAATGTTAAAATAACTAGTTATTATTTGAAATTATTTGTTAGACCATTCAGTACAATATATCAAACTATGTTTGGTCTGTCTTCTGTTGTAGTTTAATACTTGGGTGTAATTTATGTTTGGTCTGTCTTCTGTTTTATATCAAACTATGTTTGGTCTGTCTTCTGTTGTAGTTTAATACTTGGAACAAGAAAATGTTTCATACATAGAAATATAATATAATTTTTCTTTTTCATATTAACATCCTCAATTCTGGTGTATGTGTGTCTTAAGATCAGAAATGAACCCTGTATAAGAGTTCATATCATTGTTATATGCAGCATCTACGTTAATAATACAATTTCTGATTAAGACTTTAAATCGGGATCAGGAACACTTCATGGTCCAAAAATCTAGGAAGAGAAAAGATTTCATTTTCCTATATCTTTACGAGAGTAAGCCGTGATATGACCATCTTCCTTTTGGTTTCACCTGCAATATGATGGAACCCTTTTTGGTTTCATCATAAAACAGTTAAATACATAACATTTCACTACACATCCAGTATATCGATATGGTTTAGGTTAAGTTACAGGGTGCCAATAAACACAAATGTGGTAATAATAATTGAAACCATTTAAATCTTTTACTATATAAGCATTTAAAAAAAATAGACAATGTTGTAAAAGGCTATTACATATATTACAACTAGCTGATAGTACACTAATTTTTATGTGTGCAATGACAGTAGTGTCTTCTTTTCTAATTCTTTGGTGGTTTATCCATCAGTATCTTATAGGACGCCTTTTCTCTCGTGTTCCACCTTTTCAGATATATTCTTTTCATAATACTTCGTGTTTTCCTTTACGAGGTTCTTCATCTAATATCAAACATGAAGTCTACAATTTTTCCTGAAATTAAAAAACAAATGTACAACTAAATGAATTTTCACGTCTTTTCCCTGCAAAACAAAACTAAAATTATCCAAAACAATAATAAACACCAATAAACCAGTATTGGTGTAACTAAATTCGACAAGGTAAGAATGATGAAACCAAAAACGGTTTCATCAGAATGACCAGAATCAAGCAACACCACCAAACTAGTATTGCTGGAACCAAATTCAACAAAGTGAAAAATGATGAAACCAAAAATGGTTTCAGCAAGATGACCAGAATTAATCAACACCACAAAATTAATCAACACCACCAAACCAATACTTGCAGGACTAAATTCGACAAAGGGGATAATGATGAAACCAAAAACGGTTTCACCAAAATGACCAGAATCAAGCAACACCACCAAACTAGTATTGCTGGAACCAAATTCAACAAAGTGAAAAATGATGAAACCAAAAATGGTTTCATCAGGATGACCAGAATTAATCAACACCACAAAATTAATCAACACCACCAAACCAATACTTGTAGGACTAAATTCGACAAAGGGGAGAATGATGAAACCAAAAACGGTTTAATCAGAATGGCCAGAATCAAGCAACACCACCAAACTAGTATTGTTGGAACCAAATTCAACAAAGTGAAAAATGATGAAACCAAAAATGGTTTCATTAGGATGACCAGAATTAATCAATACCACAAAATTAATCAACACCGCCAAACCAATACTTATAGGACTAAATTCAAAAATGGGGAGAATGATGAAACCAAAAACGGTTTCATCAGAATAGCCAGAATTAACCAATACCACCAATACAATACTGGTGGAACCAAATACCACAAAGCAAAAATGGAGAAATCATTTTTTTGGTTTCATCAGAATGATTAGAATTAAGCAACTACACAGTACCGGTAGAACCAATTTCGACAAAGTGAAAAATGGAGAAACCAAAATAAGTGAATCATATAAGAATTTTGTGAAACTAACTTATGAAACAAACAAAATCCTAAGTATGAAATCCATGATGAAACCTATTTTATGTTGAACCAGTGAAGAAACTAAAATTTGTGAAACCAAAAATCACAGGCTACACACGAATGTTGATTTTAAACCATCACGGAAGAACAATTACATGTTAACAAAATTATTGAAGAAAAATGAAATCACTAAAGAACATCTGAAAACAATAAATCGATGAAACAAAATTGGTTTTGATTTACCTTTTGGAGATTTTTTGACCATCTTCTTCATCTTTTTATCCTTCGCTTTCTCTTGATTCTGCACCATTTTCTAATTTATTCCCAAATCAAAATGAAACTTAAACCTAATTTGAGTTCATAAAACTATTTAGTGTAGTAAGAATAAGAAAGAATCAAAATTGGTTTTGGATCTAGGTTTTTGAGGGAAGAGAAGAGAAATTTCCATAGAAATTTTTCGTTACGGAGGAAAATAGACGGTATGAGATTTTAATAATAAGGTTTCTGAGGTGGGTCTATTACCGCAGGCTGTAATATACAGAAGGGTAATTTTGACAGTTGAGGTCAAATGGGGTTTTGGTATTAATTTTTTTTTTGATGGGTCTGTTTTAGACGGATAGTGACCCTCTTGGAGTTGTAACGCGTGCGTTATTAGGATTAATCGCATCCCTCCATCCTAGGTATTTGGATATCTAATCGAGAGTTTCATTCATTCATTCATTCTTTCTTTCTTTTTTATTTTTGTTTCTTAAGAGCAACGACCTTTGTT
Organism: Papaver bracteatum; assembly: GCA_023529315.1. NCBI lineage: Eukaryota > Viridiplantae > Streptophyta > Magnoliopsida > Ranunculales > Papaveraceae > Papaver > Papaver bracteatum. Next base: position 102,842 of record JAJJWX010004549.1, read on the forward strand.
AAACTCGAGATGGAGAAGAGATCGATGGGTTTTGTAATTGAGAAGAAGATCCAAGAGATGAAGTCGACTAAGTGAAGATGTGTAATGAAATTGATGTTTGAAGTTTAGTTCAAAGTTGCAATTGGTTAGATAGTCAAATACAAGAACAAGGAAGAAGAAATTGAGAGTATGAGATGGGTTTTGATGATTGGGTTCACTCGAATTACTAGCAAGAAGATGCAGAGTTCGTGTTGATGTGGATGATGGGTTTAAATTAGATCGATTAGGGTTTGATCGATTATGAGTTGGTAAATCAGATTGATTAGGGTTTAAAACTAGTACAACCGTTGCCACGGTGTGAGGACGACCGAAGAAGAATTTGAAGATGGGTTTGTCTGCGACTACTTTCTCCCATTTCAGGAAACATGATACTTTCGCCTTGTTAAAAAAAATGGTACAACGGAAAATTAGTTGATGCATAAACCAAAATATGGCTACATATAGTATTATGTATCCTTTGTGGTGGTTTGCATGATGGATATACATCTAATTTTCTAAAATTTTACCTAAAATGATATACACCACCGAATTTTTCGTAAGAACTCTAAATTTGATATTGTTGTTTTTACTCATTGCGTAGATTTTTTTATAACCTTTCCAATGAGATAAAATTTGTAAAATTCCAAGGTACGGATTTTTAGATATGTTATGTTAAAGTTTGGTTGCCAATTATACCCCTAAAAAAATAGGATACATAAGAAATTATAATACAATTTGATATTTATATCTATTTTCCTTTCCTCTTTGGTTTATTTATGAAAATGTCTAATACCTACTGCCCTTCTTTTTTGGTTTATTTACGAAAATGTATACATGGTGCCCTTCCTCTTCGGTTTATTTATGAAAATGTCTGAAGGAAAAAAAATTAAAATATGATTTAGAGTGTCATTTTTGGTTTTTCGGCCCTAACCATTTCCAATCTTTTTGTTTCAATTGATGACTTAGATTTTACAAAAAAGTGGCCATATAAGGTCCTCCCTCGCTTCGCTCGGTCGGCCCAATTAAAAGTTATTCTTCTGTTTTTTCTTCTTCTTTTCAGTCCTTCTTCGAAATTGTTTAGGGTTTGCTTAATTTTCTTTTTCATTTTCTCACTGGTTCGAGCAAATGGTTTTTGGGTTTTGTTAAAAATATTTTTTTACATTAACTCACTGATTCAATTAAAATTATTCATTAAGAATTTGGATTTGTGAAAGAGTATACAGGCAGCTTGATGGTGGTTTGATTTAATAAAATTGAGTAAGAAATTGTGAGCGTCGATCATGGTGGTATTACTAATCTTTTAATAAGTTTCATTCTGGTAGTGTAGACAAAATAATTGGTGTACTGAAATTTTCTGCTAGTGGTGATACTGAAAGGGTAGGCAATGTTTCTGGTAGTGGTGATACTGAAAGTTTTGTGGAAATTTCTATTACTGATGTTTCTGGTAGTGGCGATACTGTGAAAATTTTGGGTAGAAATCCGGTACCGACCTTGTACCGGACCGGTCCTCAAAATGAGGTACCGGTCAACAACAGGTACATGGACCGGTTCCAACAGAGAACCGGGCCGTACCGGCTCTTGTGCAGCCTTATTCATTAGTGGAATCCGCTAGACACCCATAATATAGAACCCTAAGGGCTGCAGTCAATTTTTATTTAGGATTATGTCCTCCGGTTTATCGTGCACCATATTGATAATTAAATTTAGGTTGTATCTGACAGATCTCGGCAGTGACCTTTTGAACTAAGTGTTGAGACATGAGAAATAAACACAATAAGTTCTAATAAGAGTATGCACATCCATGATATAAACAATCGTGCATCAACTTTTGGTGGTAAAATTACCGCCCTCTAAACGTTCATCTTCTTAAGAATACTTGTTTTAGCCCTGGAAGCGTAGCTATTTTTCCCTGGTTGTAATTGCAACATAATGTTAGTTAGTTCTCCATCCTCGAATGACTGATCGTCCAATTATTGAAATATATGGATATATATTTGTCGTTCTTCTTTATACCAATCGATCTCAATTTCCATCTTTTGAACAGAAAAATCAAAATTAGGATTTAAAAATCAAAATTAGGATCCATTTTTCATAAATTAAATTAGAGAAAATTAAGGAATTTATGTTATAAATAGGTGAAAACTTGTGAAAATTTATTTACGAAAGAGATTTTAGATGATTGAGGATGTGAAGTGGGTTAATATAGGGTGTGAGCTTTGAAGTAATTTGCATGGCCCGAGTTAGAGAATGTATACCTATGAACTAGGTTGCCTCAATTATGCACATTCTTGTGCGTGACTTACAAAAGTCCCTTGGATTACACATACTAGGATTTGCTGGGTCTTTGTCCTAGCAACACGAGTTGGTTTAAGTTGCTAATTCGAAATGGATGAACTACGCTTTGTGCTTGATCCCTTCAAGGTACAGAGAAAGGTACATAGGATGTGGTAATGAGTTTTGAGAGATGATTACGATAACTTATATTATCATTGGATACTCATGAAAATCAGAGTGTGCCAAGTACACCACCAATTTTTTCATTCTGCAACCTGTATGGGCAAAACCTAATACAATCACAAGTAGGCCAAAACCAAAGACCCTTGAATAAGTTTCTATGTAAATTTTTTATTTTTCTCTTTCACAATCAATATTTATAGACCAAAGGTCCATGTACCTGATTGTGTAGAAGAATTCTTGGACGATCTCAAAAATTAATATCCAAGATCAATCTAGTATGCATCTGAATTGTACAAGATCTGAATTCAAACAAGTATGAAACTTACAATCTATCTTTCAAAATATGGATTCAACAAAGAACAAGTTTTGATTTAACCTCAATCAATAAGGGCAATTCCTATGGTAATGTACAAATCCATTTTTTTGTTGAGCCAGGTGGATGGACAAACAGGTTTTTCCACTATGGTAAAGCAATGGGTGGTTTATAATCAAGCGCCAGAACTTGGGACACCCGCTGGCGTGTGGGGTTTAAAAAAGGCGTTGACAACACAAAAACTGTCGTTGAAGACACCAACACGGGCATTAGAAACAAAATCGCCAACGGTAAATTCTCTAACGCCCATATTTCAACAATATTATTTTCAAAACTATAAATTCCTATAACTGAATTTATTTTCAGTTACACCACTACCATTTCCTTCTTATAAAACTCTTTTAAACCAAAAAAATTTGATACAATATGAGCAACTTAATAAGAAAAGCGGTCAGTAATGTAAAGAAGATAAGAGATCGAAGAAATGAATGGTACCGCAGCCTGCCACAGATGTATATTATTCTCAAAATCGTGAAGCAGAGTTTTCTTCGCCGAGTGTTATTACTGCTTCATTATTAGTTCAAGGTCATGTGTCGGGGAATCAAGAACGGTCTGATAGAATGAGAGGTGGATTTTTAGACTTAAAGGTTGTTTATGAAGGTCTACCCCCTCAAGTATGAGAAAGGGTTGACAGATATCCTCGGCGTGCGCTTTATAGTCTGAAGCCTAGAAGACACAACAACAGAATTATGAAAACAGTGGTAGAAAGGTGGTGGCTGACGACGCACACATTCCATTTTATGGATTTTGAAATTGGTAAGCTTGTTTAACTTAACTCAAATTATATTTTTAAATAATTATTAAATAATCAAAAGAATTAATCATAGTTGATATTAATAGAAATTACGCCCCTTGATTTGTATTTCATTTGTGGGATCCCAAGTGGAGTGGGAGAACCGATATCATTCAACCTAGACAAATGGATATCAAATAGTAAATGGGAGATGCTTGTTCCCTCGATTATAGAATCATAAATACGTGAAGATCATAAAGAATTGAAAGGAGGTGGGATTAAATGTTCAGCGTTGAAGTCTTTCCTTACCCAAAGCAGAAACCCAGAAGATGTAGATGACTATCCTGAACTCGAAAGGGTGTTTATCTTATGGTTACTGGGTCAGACATTTTTTCCAAACTCAAAGCACCAAATTATGACTGGGGATCTACAATTTTAGCAGAATTGTACTGTGGGATGGATCAAGTGTCCATGGGTATGCCTAATTTCACTGGTTTTTGGGGCATCATAGAGGTAAATATCAAAATTATTATTTTTAAATTTAAATAAATGAACAAATGTAGGTTAAGTCAAAATACTAAAATTATGGAGTAATTTGCAGTATTGGTGGTATACCTACTTCCGTGTTGGTAAACCAATCCTAAAAGACGGTACACATAGATTACCAATCTTGGACATGTATGTCTCGACCAACTTGGAGAAGGACACTGGCAACGACGTCTTGGGTTCCAGTTTTGTTCAGAGGTTTGAACAGATGACTCGGAGACACAAGAATGTTATTGTTCACCCTTACATTGATTTTCCTCAGTATTTTGAAAATGATGGATAACGTATACTTGATTATTCTCTCCGTAGAGTTATTTTTTACACTCCAGATTTGGATAAAGGGGCTTGGTAGTTGGAGAAAGACTGCAGTACCAAATACAAGGTATATATGCAATTGCAATTAACCTTCCACAACAGATGCAAACCTCTGGATCATATTTTGATCGGCTGAGTAGAACCAATTGGGAGAGGTATGAACTAAATACAAAGAAGGATATTTGTGAAGCTGAGTATGTCACCTGGTACAAGTCGATTGTGAAGCCTGTAATTGGGACACACGACATGCACATCTATGGGTTTGATTTAAGCATGTCCCATGATGAAAATATTGTTCCTATCCAGCCACTTCCAAAAGAGCCATGCTTCATGATTTACCCCACCACGGGTGCAAGTTTTTCATCATATTCGTCAAATATTCCCGAAATTCGTTGGGAGATTCCAAGTATTAATTCACAAGGTGAGCCAACCACGATCCCCATTGTTTCCCAAGTTATGGAACGTAGTTATCCTTGCTACTATGGATGGGGAAAAAATATGTCGCCGGTTTTTCGGGAAAGTAGAGAGTCGAGCGAGTTGTCGAGACTCCTCAGCCGAGCAAGATGTTAATCCTCACACAGATGCACCGCTGCAAATGGGGTGCTTAGATTCGGGAAATCAATCTGTATGACTCCGGACTAAACCAAGACAATGTCCATTCCAGAATCAATTCGGTCGCAAAGATGGAGATGGGTTGATCTGTAGGAGGGAAGCTGAGAATTGTGTGGGATCAGTGATGATCGAGAATTGTAGGTGTGTTGAAGGTTTCTGCAGTATTGGTGAACTGTTGAGTTCGAATAAGTTCTGAGTGATTGGTGAATTCTTGAAAGTAGTTACTCGAGAAATTCTGCAAGGATGATTACTGATGTTGTAATTCGTTGTCCTCAATCGTGAATTCAGAGACTTATTTATATTGTTAGAGTAGTAACACCACTGACCCCTGTAAGTGTGACGGTTTCTTGAGTGGAAGAGTGGAAAAGTGGGAGATTGTGGTAATGTCAGTTCCACGTCGTGTGGAGACTTGGATGATCGTGCACCCACTACTTTGATGACTCCTTAAACCGTTAACATGACTTATGCACATTTCTCGTCGTGGGTTGAATCCACGTGCCATAGACCGCCAGACCAAAACCCTAAGTGATATCCCCCATTTGTGACGTGATTGATGTTTCACGAATCGTGGAGTATGCGGGGCAGACATGTTTAGGTTAGTCAATTATTGACTGATTAGACACTGAGTCTAATTTTGGTGAATCAAGCATGAATGGTGGATGCTCAGCGATTCATGGGTCGAACATGTAGTTCTCTGGAGAGATGTCAGTATGACAAATTACTGACTAATTGAGTGGTTGAGCAAGTATTGCCGCGAATTATGAAAATTCAATGAGCAACTGAGCAACACAGAATTATGGGAAATTGAGCAAGTATTGCTCAATTCACCAAATATTGGAGAATAGTTGAATATTGACTATTATTCAGGCGATTGAGCATGTATTGCTCGATTCAGCGAATTATTTACTGGTGATGTGACCAAGTAAAATATTAATTAAAATATTGGTAGATTACCGAAATATTGTTTAATTAATTTTAGATGTTGATTGATGAATCAACATAAATTTATTGGTGTTCGAAATTGCTCAGAATGATGGTTTCACAGAGCGTTCATTCGAAACCCTAATTTTTGGACAATCCTCCATCCATTGGAGAATTGCCAAAAATTGTTTGAGTGATGGAGATACTGACCACATGGGATGAGGAACATCCATGTGATGCCCAGCGCCCGAGTGAGCATACACTAGGGTTCTCAGTTTGAGAGTTGGTGAAAAGTGATGATTAAATGGGGATTTCACTATTTACTGAAAATCTTGTTGGGTTCAGTATAAGGTGTAAAACCTAGGTATGAGATATGGTACCGACCAAGAGGGAATGGAACCGGCTCCTGGTGGTCACGTAACCAAGTATTGGTCATTTGGAGGATTCTCCAGTTAATTGGAGAGATCTAGGGCCCAGTATGAACGATTGAGAAAATTAGGTCAGAATTGCAAAAATGTGTGGGACCGGCTTCGTGCAAGACCTAGGGGCGACCTGGTCGGTCATGGAGGTATGCACGTTTTTCCATAATGTCCATGTCTCCATACTGAGAGTTTCAGTATTTTATGATGCGCGTTTGAGCAATGTTGTGAATTTTCAGAAGAATTTCATCTTGGCTGAGAATTCTCGACTTTTTGGTGGAATGAGGATGTATGCTCAATTCATCAATATTTTGAAAATATTAAAATAAAATATTTTAATAATCCAAAATTGTCGTGAGGGCTAGACGGCCGCGCGACTATGTTGGCTTTTGGTTATTTCTCGCTCAACTCTCAAGGATGAGAATGCGTTCTTTGGTAGTTCTAACTTCGTGTTACTAGCATGCAGAAACTCTATGTCCTCATATCTCCTTGGATGCTTGAGACTCTTTTACGCTCTGAAGTTGGAGAAGGTTTTGTGGGTACATCTCTGGTAGGCCCTCACGAGACTACAACTCGTCCACTAGGGACACCTAGGTGATAAGCATTTAAATGCTACATTTTATACCCATATTTATATTAGCTAGGACTAGGTATTTGGCTAATGACACTATTTTAGTGCTTTTGTAGAAAGTACAGGTAAATCCGATCATTGGCGGAATATATGGCCAAAGAAGCTTAAGATGGCATTTATAACAAAAACAACAAAATACTGCCAACGGCAACGAATGGACGAGCTTCATTAAGCTGCCTTGTTATGTTCTTGAGTTGGCTGCCATTTAAATTACTTCCTCTCAATTCATATGGAAGGAAAAGAAATTGATCCCTTATGAAAATCCAAGCACCTGGATTCCAGTGGTGGGCAAACAATAAGTGTAACTTTACTACTCAAAGTGGGCTTGGACTTTGTATGCTGCTGCCATATCCGTGAAGGAGGGGAAAGAAGTAGTGGTGACTTGCACGAGTTGCTGACACAAATTACTAAGTGAATAGATGGAGCCACTGCAACGGGAGTTCAGATATGGAATGTACATTGTTGGTTTGAATGAAGGTGCTGAGACGAACTGGTGGACCTTGAGACGTGCTGCCCGTAGTGATCTCTCAGGTCCGATTGCATGCAGTGCTGGTTCACAGCAACAAATCAATGGATTTCAGGGGTTTGTATAGTTCTGGGTAGTTGGTTTTTCCGGTGATGATTGGAAGGACGTTGGTTGAATTGGAATTGATCGTTTTCTTATGGCGAAAATGATTACAAGGAGTTGATGTTGCCTGTGTTGGATCTGTGGGGTTTCTTATTGTGTTTTGTACTTCGAACTCTTGGTCTCAATTGATAAGCAATTTGGCAGCAACGAAGTGGATGAAAATTTTCCGAGTTAAATGGTGTTGATTAAGCAATCTCAAGGAAGAGAACTGATGCCATGGTCTGGGTGTTAGTCTGGTTTGAATGGGAAGTGGTCGGAGTTGGAAATTGGAACTGCCGTGTGTGGTTGATTTGATTGTGTCTCTACCAAGTGAGCCAGAGAGACAGAAGATGGATTTGTTGTTGTGATCGTTGGAGCTGAGGTTAGATGGTCAGAGAAGAAGTTGCTGGCAGAAATGGGTTTCGTTCATTAAAGATAATATGGAGATGTTGATTAGTGCAGCAACGATGGAATGAAATAAATCATGTTTGACTGTAAAGGAAGTTCTGATGGGAATGGAAAAGGAAAAAGTTAATGCAGTGGCTCGAGTTTTAGATGGTTTCGGCCAATTTCGCATGCCTTGAAACGACTGGAGTAGCTAGTGTTGTTGGTTAAATTGTGCAGCCGGATTTGGGGAAAAGATACAGACTGATCGGTGAGTAAATGAAGTTGTTCGGTCGGTGATGATGGTCAAAGAAATTGCAGTTAGTGGTCTGGCAATAGAGACTGTAGCAGGTGGACGAGATTGGAACGAACAAGAAGTTGGAAGTGAAGAAGTGCGAGTGGCTAAGTTGTTGGTCGGTTTCTGGAGCTAGTAGTGGACCGAAATGGATGGTCCTAGGAAGATTTGCTAGGTCTAGTTTTTAGACTCTTTCAACATCAATAAAGAGAAAGAGGTACAGAGACGAAAGGAGGAGGAGGCCGACTGGGAGAGAAGATTTGTGCGGCGAGACAAATAGCCGTGAAGGGGAGGTGCAGAGCAACGAGAGAAGAAGAGGAGATTAAAGGGTTGCGTGACACAATCATATTTGGTTAAATCTTTTCCTCTTGTAATTTATTTTATGGGTTTTAAGAAACCCATTTCGATGTATTGCTAAATTTCTTTGTAACTAGGGTTTGATAGTTGAAATCACTCTGGGTATTAGGCTAATTTGAAATGATTATATAACATTAGACCATTATGATTTGAATTGATTAATTATTGAATAATGTTTATTGATTGATCGAATAAATAAGTTGTTGCTTCACCGGTTTTAAAAACCTACGTGCGTAATTGATAATTTTACAAATATTTCTGTCTTATTATTTGATGATCCATGCTTCTTTAAAAACGTTGATAGGTTATGCTTATAAAAGCCATGTAGAATTTGTGAATCTATATTTAGTTTCGTATAACTTTCTCGCTGATGCAATTTGATGGTTCATGCTTGGATTTAGTCTTTTGATGTGCCATGCTTAGGGTATACCAGTGATATTTGCGACTCTAATACATATAATAGGTGATGTCAATAGAACGAACGATAAATAATTATTCATGAGTTATGTTTCATTTCAGTAATTGAACAGAAATAGTGGTGGATACGATAAAACCCTGGTTACTGTTTTTTTTCCCATTGATTTTATTTTATTAGTTTAATTTTATTATTATTTTTTTCAATTATAAAAATCCAAAAACATCATCTCTGGTTATTCGATTGAGAATATTGGTTACAGTATTTCCACCGCTCCCTGTGGGTTCGACCCGTATTTGCCTCTGTCTACTAGTTAGACACTGTGCGATTGCGGTTATTACAAATAGGTATCTCCGGATCCTATTAATTTTTGGCGATGTTTCCGGGGAGCGGTTGTTGAATATTGTAATTGGTATTTTATACATAATTATTTTTTTGTACATAACTTATTTTTCTTTTATTTTTATATTTTCTTTTAGTTCTTTTTACGTAGCTTATTTGATTTTTCATAGGTACCTAAGTCTAAAGAGCGGCGATTGGGGTCCACAACCGGCCTTAAGTAAGTACTTGATATTCTCACAAAGCTTTTGCAAGGTGAGTTATTGAGAATAACTTTGAATAATGGTTTCCAGTGAGTTGACTTCTTTTATAGCTTTTTGGAATCTTACAAAAAGAGCTGAGACAGAGGAGTCATTTGATATTTCACCTGAGGAGTATGCATATGCACCTTCTCATTATTAATAACCTGTCAAGTGTGTAAATAATGATTGGAATTATTCTCATAGGTATGATCATTCCGGACCTTGTGAAGGTTATGATCATTACCAACCTTACCCTGGTTATGAGCCACAATTTGTTGATTCCAATTATTATTCACACATTTATCCGTCACAGTATGAGAGAGATGATCAATCTTACTGTGACCCATCTGCATCACAACTATCTTTATTAGAACGCCTCAATATTGAAATTGTTGAAAAGACCAAAGCTAATGAGTTATTTTTTGCTGAGCAGAGTAAAACTCAAGCTTATATTGCTCAACTTTCTGAACAAACTGATTTATCGATTGCTAAACTAATGTATTTGGTAAAAGATCGTGGTCTTACTGAGGATACAAGTTCTAATTTTTCTAATACTTTTGATATTAATGATGAAACCGCTTTAAATAATGAATCAATGTGTATGGAGAATGATGATGAACTTGATAGTTGTGATCATAGGAATAGAGACATTGTCATACCAAGTGAAGGTGGTGTATTTAGTCCAACTCCTGGTCATGTTATTGATCACTCGCCTATTCAAAAGGATGAGTTTAGGATTGGGGACACCATTATTTTAGACGGTGTGACATATCAGTGCTATAACAATGATGCTTATGAAGAATGTGTTAATTCAGAGGACAGTGTAGTTAAGTCTAACGACTTAGAGACATTACACTCTATCTATAAGGTTACTTCTAATCATCTTTATTGTGATATTCCTATTGATTCCTTGGTTGATAATGATTATGATGATGATTTCGTACAGGTTTGCAAACCTAGTGGAGAAGTTAATATACCTAGAATTGTTAGCACAACTTTTCTGAAGATTCCTAATTTTGGATTAGAATTGCGTGCTTCTCCAATATTACTAGATTATTTTGCATCTCGTGACTTCTCTTTGCCTGTGCATGACTCCCAGATCGTTTCAGTTCTTAGCTTTAGCGAACCCTTTAACTCGGTTATTTTTAATCAAAATGATACATCCTTTGCAAAAACCAAGTTTGGGGGTAGCTCTTTCCTTTTGACAATCTCTACATCTTTGTGTTGTTACAACGAGAGTGTGAGGTTGTCATTAATTGTATATATTGTGCTCTGGGCTGATCCCCAAATTTTTAGGTTGTTGATATATGGTGAGTCTTATTTGTATATTCCAGTAGGTACATATATATTCTTATTTCATTTTATTTATTTATTTTATTTTTAACATTTTATGAATTTCCCATCTTAATTTTTACGTTGGATGACTCAATTAAATTGAGGACAATGTAATGTTTAAGTGTGGGGGAGTGGTTAACTTTTACTTTTCTTTTCAGGAATTTTCTTGCAATTTATGACTAGCTGTTGAGCGGGTCTAAAAATAAATGCATATTATGACCAGTTGTGTAGCGGGTCTAAAAAAAAAATGATCAGCTGTGTAGCGGGTCTTAATAAATAAATAAATAAAAATTATTATCATTATGACTTTTAGGGTTATGACCAGCTGTGTAGCGGGTCTTTTGTAGGGTGTTTTCTATGACCGGCTGTGTAGCGGGTCTAACTCTCTTTTATGATATGACCAGCTGTGTAGCAGGTCTTCTCCTGTTTTGCTCGTGGACTAGCAAAATATAAGTGTGGGGGTGTTGATAAGCATTTAAATGCTACATTTTATACCCATATTTATATTAGCTAGGACTAGGTATTTGGCTAATGATACTATTTTAGTGCTTTTGTAGAAAGTACAGGTAAATTCGATCATTGGCGGAATATATGGCCAAAGAAGTTTAAGATGGCATTTATAACAAAAACAACAAAATGCTGCCAACGTCAACGAATGGACGAGATTCATTAAGCTGCCTTGTTATGTGCTTGAGTTGGCTGCCATTTAAATTACTTCTTCTCAATTCATATGGAAGGAAAAGAAATTGATCCCTTATGAAAATCCAAGCACCTGGATTCCAGTGGTGGGCAAACAATAAATGGAACTTTACTACTCAAAGTGGGCTTGGAATTTGTATGCTGCTGCCATATCCGTGAAGGAGGGGAAAGAAGTAGTGGTGACTTGCACGAGTTGCTGACACAAATGACGAAGTGAATAGATGGAGCCACTGCAATGGGAGTTCAGAGATGGAATGTACATTGTTGGTTTGAATGAAGGTGCTGAGACGAACTGGTGGACCTTGATACGTGCTGCCCGTAGTGATCTCTCAGGTCCGATTGCATGTAGTGGTGCTGGTTCACATCAACAAATCAATGGATTTCAGGGGTTTGTATAGTTCTGGGTAGTTGGTTTTTCCGGTGATGATTGGAAGGACGTTGGTTGAAATTGAATTGATCGTTTTCTTATGGCGAAAATGATTACAAGGAGTTGATGTTTTTTGTGTTGGATCTGTGGGGTTTCTTATTGTGTTTTGTACTTCGAACTCTTGGTCTCGATTGAGAAGCAATTTGGCATCAACGAAGTGGATGAAAATGTTCCGAGTTAAATGGTGTTGATTAAGCAGTCTCAAGGAAGAGAACGGATGCCATGGTCTGGGTGTTAGTCTGGTTTGAATGGTAAGTGGTCGGAGTTGGAAATTGGAACTGCCGTGTGTGGTTGATTTGATTGTGTCTCTACCAAGTGAGCCAGAGAGACTGAAGATGGAGTTGTTGTTGTGATCGTTGGAGCTGAGGTTAGATGGTCAGAGAAGAAGTTGCTGGCAGAAATGGGTTTCGTTCATTAAAGATAATATGGAGATGTTGATTAGTGCAGCAACGATGGAATGAAATAAATCAGGTTTGACTGTAAAGGAAGTTCTGATGGGAATGGAAAAGGAAAAAGTTAATGCAGTGCCTCGAGTTTTAGATGGTTTCGGCCAATTTCGCATGCCTGGAAACGACTGGAGTAGCTAGTGTTGTTGGTTAAATTGTGCAGCTGGATTTGGGGAAAAGATACAGACTGATCAGTGAGAAAATGAAGTTGTCCAGTCGGTGATGATGGTCAAATAAATTGCAGTTGGTGGTCTAGAAATAGAGACTGTAGCAGGTGGACGAGATTGGAACGAACAAAAAGTTGGCAGTAAAGAAGTGCGAGTGGCTATGTTTGTTGGCTAAGTTGTTGGTCGGTATCTGGAGTTAGTAGTGGACCGAAATGGATGGGCCTAGGAAGATTTGCTAGGTCTAGTTTTTAGACTCTTTCAACATCAATAAAGAGAAAGAGGTACAGAGACGAAAGGAGGAGGAGGCCGACTGGGAGAGAAGATTTGTGCGGCGAGACAAATAGCTGTGAAGGGGAGGTGCGGAGCAACGAGAGAAGAAGAGGAGATTAAAGGGTTGCCTGACACAATCATATTTGGTTAAATCTTTTCCTCTTGTAATTTATTTTATGGGTTTTAAGAAACCCATTTCGATGTATTGCTAAATTTCTTTGTAACTGTGTACACGAAAATCACGTAGGCATTATGAATATGACATGAGATGCTTGGGTAGATGTTGATTCATTGATTCTCAACCCCCCGGGTTTATCATGATCTCCTCAACATCCATGACGATAGATCTAAGGAATACATACGAATATAAGGATAGACAAATACGAAATGTAAATGAGACAAGGATTTATGTGGTTCGGCCCTAAGGCTTACGTCCACAGGTCTGGGGGGGGTAATCACTATGTGGTAAAAATTACAAGAACAGTCGAAAGAGTTTGGATGATACATGAAACCCGAAGGTTGATGGTGATACTTACTTCTCACTGGTTACTCTCTTATTCTCTCTTCCTAAAACTGTTCGACCCCCCCTAAATGTATTAGGAAGGGACATATATATAGACTTATCTAAGTGGGACCGTTGGAAAAGAGCTGTTGTAACCTTATCCTCTTGTGTTTTGTGCATAGTCCGCGGATCTCTTTGTCATCCCGCGGCTTCTATCATTCCTATGCTCATCATGCTGATCAACCCTTGTTCTTGTCGTCGGTCAATTGACACGTGCCCTTCGCGCCAGGCGGTGTCAGTATTCTCCTGTCACGTCTGTCAGCTGAACTTTCCCTGGACGTTGATCATATCTCGCCTCGTGATGAGATAAAGTATAGCAGAGCAGCTCTTTGGTGTTACGCGGGTATACCTTCCCTTGATGTTCCTTCATCTTCGATCGTTTATCTTGCCAGATGGCGCACTATCTAGATCCCACGGATGCTCCTATGTGTCACCCACCTTTGTGACGTGGATTCCACATGGGACTGCTAGTACACGTGGCGAGGGAGATAAATAAGGGTATCTACAATTTGCCCCTCTTCTTGTGACTAGGCGTCAGTTATAGTCGGAAGAAGAATCGTGTGATATGTTTTTATCTCCCTCCTCATAACTTCTCCTAAAAAGGAGTCCCCTGCATTTATTGTGCACGTTTCCCCTAACGGGTCATGACTGCCCCTTGGGTAGTGGACGGTTTCTTTTGGTCACATAAAAGAAGAGAGAACGAGGGAATGTGAATTAAATTCACATTCTCTGTTTATTCTCTGCCCCACTCTCTCCTTTATCTTCTTTATTTCTTTTGCAACTGTTCTTGCTGCTGCTGCTGTTTCTACCGCTGCTGCTGCTATTGACGTTATTGCTACTGTTGGCACTGCTGCTGTTGTCGTTGCTATTTCATTATAGAAGTTCAGGTAAGATCTTATTCCTATCTTACTAGCCATGCCCCTGTTGAATTTTTGATGATGAATAAGGATGGGTTTTAATCCCATGCATGTCATGGAATCGGAGATTGCTCCTGCTGAACTGGGTGTTTTACCGGTTATGTTTTGATCCTTTTTGAGCGGGGTAATGAATAGAGAGCTTAATCGGCGGCGGGTGAAACTTAGGGTTTTCTTCACGTTTGTTGCTGTTCTTGAGTTTTTCCGGTTTTCTGATCATCCTGGCTTTGATTTTCCCTTCTATTTGTGTTTGTGATCGTAGCTATGTCTGATCATCCACGGGTTCCTTATCAGACTCCTCCGACGAGTCCTCATAGATCTCCTCAGAGAGATCTCCATATTAGGGGTGGAACTTCGCCTTCTCCTTCTCAGGATAATCCTCGAGATAGACGACCGTCCTCGTCCTCTAGTCAAAAGCCTTCGCTCCAGAGAGGTGATCCGCCGCGGGGGTCGAGATATGCCGCGAGCCGACCTAGAGATGAGTCTCCCAAGGAGCAGCAGAATCCGCGCACTGAACTTTTAGATGTATAGCCTCTTCGTACCATGCCTCCACCGCGGGCTAATCTTCCTCCATCTTCATCTGTGCCTAGTTGAGGTAAGACAACTAAGATTCAGCCCGCGAAGAGGAAGGCTTCAGAGATAGAATCTTCGGGTGACGTGGTTCCCCCTAAGAAGAAGGTAGCGGATTCTGCGGAAGATGCTGCAGGAGATTCTTATGAAGACGACTCCGCTGTCACTTTTCATCCTTTACCTTTGGGTAACAAGAAGTTCACTTTCAGGCACATAGATCTTGAATCCTTCAAAGTGAAGCACGGTCTTCAGCACTTCCAGGTGCGCTTTCATGCCCCTGATAAAGATATAACCTACAAGATGGTTACTAATTATCAGTACGATGCCTTTCATCTGTTGACAACCGTGGGTGCTTTCGAGGCTGGTTTGATGCTCCCCTTGTATAAAGCGGGTGATGATTTCTACTACCGTGTCTTATCTAGCCGTGATAATGCTAAGAAAAGTCATAACCGCAGGGTGCAGCAGTTGACGGGAAATTATCTTCGTCATCTCCGAGAATGCTATCTTCGTAGAAAAGGGCAAACGATGATGACCTGCTATGCCCCCAACTTAGAAGAGGAGAAAGGGTGGTATACTCCTGAAATTTTTAACAAGTCCTTTGGAGATTACGTCAATAGGAAGACGCGTAAGCCGTGGTCTGTAAATCTGCGGAATATTGCTCCTGTTAGGGGGGGAATTCGCCTTTTGAGCGAAGTAAGTGATTCCAAGATGGCGAGGATTACTGGTGTTGAAGGTCTTCCTATTCCTGCTGACGAGAGGATCAAACGTGATCATGACTATGAGTGGTCTTCCACTGTTCTTGAAGTGGTTGGTCCGTGGGCCTATGGTTGGGTCCCCAAACCCTATGGTTGGCAGCCTACTGCTGACAGCTCCTACCGCGAAACCTCTCCTTCTCGTTATGCCCATTACTGCCCTTGGAAGATGAATTTCGAAGGTATGGATTTCAATTATAGTCGTGATGTTGATGACGCGGATGACGAGGATATCTCCGACGCTAACCTTCTTCCGCGGAATGCTACTGTTGCTAAGGTATGTTTGTATTCTTCGTATATATGCCCCTTCATTTTCTTAAGTAATGTGGATTATGCCAAGGAAAGGAGATGCTCAAGGATATTTATTATTATGCCTCGTAGGTGGTTAAAAAGAAAAAGATCAATCCCAAGCAATCATCAAATTCCCCTACCAAAGACTCTACGCGCTTCGAGGATGTGAGCAGTCCAGTGAACGTCGAAGAGGATGTTTCCGACGAAGAAGAGCGGATTGATACTTATCCACCCTTTGAAGAAGGAAATGGTGTTGGTGGTGCTGATGGGGGCGTTGGTGTAGATGATGGCGATCAGGCGACTGGTGGTGGTGTTGTTGATGAGGCCGCTGGTGTGGGTGCCGATGGTGGCGATGATGGTCAGGCTGCTGGTAGAGCCAATTCGAGTGGGGCCGCTGATATGGAAGTCGGTCAGCAGCGGACTGTAGCGGACAAGGGCAAGGGAGTTGCACTTGCGGTTAGTAGTGACAAGGACGGGGGTGCTTATGGTGAGTTCTCTTTTGGTAAGGTTTTGTCCGGGGAGCAATCTTTCGATATGGCCGCCGCTATTGGGATTGTCTCGGATTTCAATCTTCTCTCTCCTGGTGATGAATGGGATGTCCTTAAAGGTAGCTGCGTGGGTGGGACGACACCTGGATCTGATGCTGAGGTTTTTGTGGTTCACCCAGAGGGTTTTGTCGGCACTTCCCCCGCTGTTCCTGGTGGTGGGGCTTTGATGCGAGGCGAGATAGGTGCTTCAGTTGGGGCCGTGGGTGGAACTTCCGTAGGCGGGAAGTCCTCGGGTTCTCCCTCGGATGATTTCTCGCAGTCCTTGATCGCGGATGGCGATGATGCTATTTTGGCCTGGCTTAAAAAGAAGGAGTTGCTTGTCGTGTCACATCCTGCCCCCGTGGTAGAAGGGGAGAAGGATTCAGACTCTTTTACTCGTCAGCACATGGAGATGACCTCAGTGGAGGTGGTAGATGAGGAGTGGGACAAGAATCTCGTGGCCAGCGGGATTGATGTCGTGGTGAATCCTCCTTCCACTATTGCTGGCATGATGGATATTGCTGATGGGTACCAGTATAGTTATCCTCAGCAGCGACTATTGGAGGTGTGTACTATTATTTCTAAGCTTGATTTTACTTAGATGTGTTATGTGAACTCATATATTTTTTATTCCTAGATGATGAGGAGTGAGTATTGTAACCATACTCTTTACCGGCTCTTCAAGGCCAAGTCTCTTAAGTTAGAGGCGAAACTCCGCCATCGTGAGGGAGAGCTTTCGAGTGATGAAACTGCGGCCTCCGCTAGAGAGAGAGATAGCTGAGCTGAAGGAGCTTCTCAAGCGTAAGGAGCAGCAAAGCGTGGAAGAGGCCAGGCTTCGTTCCGAGCTAGCTTCGGTGAAGGAAAATCTAGAGATGGCTGAGAAGAATTCATCGTCTATTTCAGGTTTGTGCCTCCTCTATTTTTCTTATCTGATGTTCCCTATATGTTCTGAGTTGTCTTGTTCTTTCCTCCTCCCGCTGTATTATCTTTAGTGGGTGGAATCCCTGAGTTGATGTGGCTTCGTGGTGAGAGAATTCGCCAAAAATGTCGTATCGCTGAGTTAGTTGAGAAAATCAAAAGTGAATCAGTGAAGTGGAATGCTCACGCGGATGTCCACAATGCCATGGCCGAGGAATGACGCCATAATTATTTTTTTTTGGGTAGATCTGCAAAATAAAAATGATCACGAACGTGATTTACTCAACGGGGCTCTTTCATGGACGCGTGATAATCTCGAGGAAGCTCGCGGCCATATTTCCGCCCTAGAAGTTAAGCTTAATGATATGGAAGAAGAATTGCGGCAAGCGCGTTCTTCTCATCCCTCTGATGTGCGGGTTTATATCCAATGTCTTGCTAAGGAAAGAGATGACGCTAGGGCAGAATCTGGCGCTTTTAGTAATGCCTTATCCGCGTCTCGAGCTGATGTGGCTCGTCAGGATGAGTATGAGAAAAACTTAGAGGTGACTATGTATCGTCTTAACAAGGGGTTGGAATCGAAGAATGATGAGGTTAACCGGTCTCATCATTCGAACTCAATACTTTGGGATGACCTTAGTGCGAGTCAATATGCTCATAATCTTCTGCAGGTAGACTATGATAGGTTATCAAATGAATATGAATATGCCGCAGAAGCACGGGATTCCGCGGTTAACCATTGTGAAGGTATATGTTTTTGTTATCGAGTGTGCTGTGTTGTATTTGTCATTACTCACCGTCTTCTTCTAATATCCGTAGAGCTCCAAGGACAGCTTCAAGTTGCGAATGACAAATTTTCCGAAGCTCAGGCTAAGGTAGTTCAATTGGAAGGCCAGGTCAGCCACCATCGGGGTCTGGCTTTGTCTCAAGAGGAAGCGATGAAGCAAGCTACTGAAAAGGCGGAGCATCTTTCCATTTCCCTAAATCAAGCTGAGATGAAGAGTGTAGCTATAGGCTTTGTGGCTCGTAAGCAGTTGGCGGAGGAGATTAACAGGACTCTTGGTGAGATTGAGTTGGATCTCAAGAAGACCCACGGAATAAGCAAGAGTTATACTCGTCGTCCCGTGCCCACGCTCCCTTCAGGTTCCTCCGGCCCCTCATCATGTGGTAGTGTTCCTTCGTCGTTAAAGGAGAAACCAGCGGATGGTGCTCCTTCTCAGTAGATGATATCTAGTATGTTGAGGATTGATCTCAGTTGCTTAATTTTCTTGGCGTTTTTTCTACTTTTCTTGCTAGGTTTGTAATCAACTGCCGTGTAATAGATCAAACTTTAGCGTCCGAATATGAACTTGTATTTTGTTGAATCCACATCTATTTGTTTTGTAAATCAAGTTAAGTAATTCCGTACATTTCATAATTAAGTAGTTCCGTGGATTTTGTAATCCACGGCATTAGTTTTTTAATCCACGGGATTGGTTTTGCAATCCACGGATCTTGTTTTATAGAATTTGAGAGTGTAGTGTTCATGAAATTCCGTAGGTTGGTGTCCTCAGAATTATCTTGTGACCTGTCACCCCGTTCATCTAATTACTGGGCCATAGGATTACTGAACGGTGGTGGTCTAGCCGGCGTTCAAGGATAACGTGGCTTATAACATTGCTTGGATATCTCATTCCATGGGAAGTCACCCCCTGGCCGTACACTTATAGACACTTATGGGGGAGTTCGAGAGATTGCATGTGTATGCTTTGTTCGGGTTATTCCCGGTATATTGCAGTGGGTATGGTCCGTGCTTTGTGCGGAACATTCCCCTTATCAAAGTACAATGCAGGTTTTTAATGATAATAACTGCACACGGATTTACGTGGTTCAGCCCTAAGGCCTACGTCCACGGGTTAACGATAGTGTTGACATTTTATTAAGTTATGGAATGGTTTTCAATATACATTCATATTTTTTTCCCTTGTTGATCTTCTTATGTACGGATGGGTATGTGAGTGGTATATGAGTATTGAGTAGATTGAGTAAATTGAAATGCGTATGGGTATATACATGTGTCTCATTCGGTATTGGTTATGGGTATTGAGCGCATCGAAATGCGTATGGGTAACGAGTAGAGTTATGTCAACTGAAGATGAAAGTTTGTATTGCTTGAAAAGTTGAGGCTTGCTATTCCTCCATCAGAGATAGAAACATGCGGACTTGTAAGTCAATTTTCTTCTTCTGAAATGCATACGAAGGTGATAGATTATGGGTAGTATGGTTTGAGATATTTGGCGTTCCACGGATGCCTGAGTATTTCCCCTTTCAAATTACGCAGATAGTAGGAGCCATTTCCTGCGATGTCTTGTATTACATAGGGTCCGCCCCAAGTTGGTGCTAATTTTCCCCATTTCTTTTCTCGCTGGTATTGGGGAATGGTTCTTAACACATACTGCCCTTCTACAAAATTCCTAAGTTTTACTTTCTTGTGATATTCTCTGGCCAGCCTGCGCTGGTAGTTTTCCATTTTTTGTAGTGTGGCCTCTCTTCTTTCTTCGAGATCATCAAGCTTTTCTAACATCATATCCGTGGTGAGGTTCTTCTCTCATGCTTCTGTCTTTGTTGTCGATAGTAGAACTTCTGTGGGAATTACTGCTTCTGCTCCGTATGTGAGTAAAAATGGAGACTCCCCAGTAGCCGATCTTCGAGTTGTCATGTATGCCCACAGAACGTTATGTAATTGCTCGCACCATCGCCCCTTGTACTCGTCTAACTGTTTTTTGAGGATGAGTGCCAGAGTTTTGTTTGTGGCTTCCGATTGTCCGTTGCTCTGCGGGTATATGGGGGTGGATTTGTTTTTTCGAATTTTGAAGGTGTCGAACAACAAGTCAATATTTTTTCCTTGTAACTGTTTACCATTGTCGGAAACTATCTCTGCAGGGATTCCAAACCTGCAAATGATATTTTGAAATATAAAAGTGAAGACGTCTGAATCAAGAATTCTCGCTAGTGCCTTGGCTTCTACCCATTTGTTGAAATAATCCGTTGCCACTATTAGGAATCTTCTTTTGCCGGTTCCTGATACAAGTGGGCCTACTATGTCGATGCCCCATCTTGTGAAGGGCCACGAACTGTCCACAGAGTTGAGCTTTGTGGTTGGGGCGTGGATTCGCCTGTCGAATCTTTGACATTCCTCACACCTTTGCGCCATTTTGGCCGCGTCTCGGATCATTGTTGGCCAGTAGTAGCCCTGTGTCTTTGCCTTATCTGCAAGTGATCTCATTCCGCTATGATTTCCCGCATCTCCTCTATGGATGTCTTTCAGGATGTCATGTCCTTCGGATCGGGACAGACAGCGACGAAGTGGCCCGAGGAATGATTTTCTGTATAAGATTCTGTCTCTTAGCTCGTACATCCCTGCTTTGGATTGTATTTTCCTAGCTTGTTTGGTGTCCTTGGGTAGTCTCCCTTCCTGCAGGAAAGAATGGATTCCGAGTCTCCAATCTTCTTCCCGACTGTAATCGTCGTCCTCATCTGCTTGTTGCATGATGTCATCGTCCTGAAAGTCATCGAATATGTGTTCTCCAACATCATCTTCGGAGATATCCTCCTCCCTAGACTTGCGTTGGTTAACCGCGCATATCTCCTGGAGTTTGATAGATGGTTCGTACACTCTTGTTACCTTGATTGCTTTGACATCTTTGTTCTTGAGCATGGCCGAAACATAAGCCAAGGCGTCTGCGTGTCTGACTTCCTTCCTACGCAGATGTCGGAACTTGATTTTTGGTATTTGGGAAACTAACGTTTGTACCAAAGCCATGTATGCCATTAGTGTCTCGCCGTACACGTTGTATTCGTAGCCTATCTGTCGGATGATTAGTTGGGAGTCACTTGTTAACCGTACTTCTTGTATCCCCATCTCGATTATCAAGCGGAGGGCGTGGATTACTCCTTCGTACTCTACAATGTTGTTTGAATGGCCTTCAAATTCCAATCTGAATGCGTGCACGACCCTATCCCCTGTGGGTGTGGTGATAACGATGCCTAACCCCGCGCCCTCTCTATTTTTGGAGCCGTCTACGAAGACCTCCCATTGCAGTGGGCTCACTGGCTCAAGAATATCGTTTGGATCCTTTTGCTTTTCAATATATGGGGCGCCCGCGGCTCTCCATCCTTGTATGCGCACTTCTTCTTCGTTGTCCAGAGGTAGGTCTGCTAGGAAGTCCGCGAGTACTTGGGATTTCTGGGAGTGTTGAAGCTCATAGTGGATGTTGAATTGGTCGAGGTATGTGCTCCATTTTGCTATGCGTCCTACCTTTCCTGACCCTTTGAGGATGTCTTCTAAGGGTGCTCGACATGGGATACGTATGTCATGCGTCAAGAAGTACGTCCTCAGCTTCACGGTAGACCATACGATGGCTAAAATTAGTTGTTCGATTCTTGTGTAGTTTTTTTCCGCGGAGTTCAGGGTTTTGCTGACATAGTAGACTGGATGCTCCTCCTTTGTGTGGGTCCTGACAAGTACTGCGCTTACCGCGTCATCTGTTGCTGCGATGTACAATGCCAAGACTTCGTCAGGGTCCGGTTTCTGAAGGATAGGGATCTCCGCTAGGTATTGTTTGATGCCTAGGAAGGATTCTTCGCATTCTGCAGTCCATTCAAATTTTGTTTCCTTCTTCAATATGTTGAAAAAGAACTTTCATTTATCCGAGGATCTCGAGATGAATCTTCCTAAGGCTGCTATGGATCCGTTGAGATTTTGTACTTCTTTTAGGTTCTTTGGGGATGGCATGTCTACTATGGCTCGGATTCTTGCGGGATCTACCTCAATGCCCCTTTTTGTCACCAGGTATCCGAGGAATTTTCCAGATTTTACTCCGAAGGTGCACTTCTCCGGGTTTACCTTCATGTTGTGCTTCCTCATAGCTTTGAAGATGTCCCTTAGGTCTTGGTGATGGTTATTCTTGAGTCTGCTTTTCACGAGCATATCATCAACGTAGACTTCTAAGGTTCCACCAATCCACGGCTTGAAAATAGCATCGACCATCCTTTGGTATGTTTCTCCTGCGTTCCGGAGTCCGAAGGGCATCCTTACGTAGCAATATAGGCCGTGGGGTGTGTAAAATGTCGTATGTTGTTGGTCTTCTTCTGCTAAAAATAGTTGATTGTACCCGGCATATCCTTCCATGAATGATAGCTCTTCGTATCATTCTACCGCGTCGACTAGTTGATCAATGATGGGTAGTGGGTAATTGTCCTTGGGGCATGCTTTGTTCAAGTTGGTGAAGTCGATGCAGATTCTGACCCCGCCATTCTTATTTGGTACAATCACCATGTTAGAGATCCAAGTAGGATATTTGACTTCTTTTATGAAACCAGCCTCCAACAGCTTTCGCAGATCCGTTTCCACTGCTTTGTGATACTCCGTGGCCACCTTTCACACATTTTGTCTTACCGGGTGTGTGCCCGGTTTAATGCGCATCTCATGTTGTACGATCTTCGGATCTATTCCGGGCATGTCAGATAGTTTCCACGCGAAGACGTCCGCATAATCCTCAAGCAGTTTCACCAAAGAGGCTTCGCGTTCTCCATACATTAGAGTTCCTATTTTGATATTCTTTGGGCTCTCCTCTGTCCCGATGTTAACTTCCTTGACTGCCTCCAAGGATGTGAATGTGGGTTTTGGTTCCCCAAGGTGAGGAACTTTCTTTAATTGCTATTTGGCAGGCTCGGGTTGTTTGTTCGCAAGAGCGTCCTGGATAGCAATTGATGTTGATGCTTCCGTGTTTCCTACGGAGTGCTCCTTGGATAAGATTTTCCCTGAGATTTCTTCCAGGTATTCATCGATGGCTTTGTCCTTTGATATTGCTTTGTTTCGAGCCTTACGGGTCCTCATTTTCTCGCCTTCTTCATTGTTGAATTGCATTTACATTGTCTGGCATTGTTTTGCGGAAGCTTGATCACCCTTGATTTCCATTACTCCTAGGGGGGTAGGAAACCTGAGGCATTGATGGTAGGTGGCTGCGAATCCCTTAAGCTTGTGGACTCATCTCCGTCCAATAATGGCATTGTAGGGTGAAGGCGCGTCTACCACACTGAAACGAGTGTCAACTTTCATGGGGCCTGCATTCACCTGCAAAATAATATCCCCGAGAGGCTTCGTTGCCGTACCATTGAACCCATGGATGGTGTGGTGCGAGGTCGAGAGTTACTTGTCATTAAGTTCCATACGCTTGAAGGTATCGTAAAACATGACATTTACGGAGCTCCCTCCGTCGATGAGGATTTTCTTTATGTTGTATCCTGCAATTGGCAAGGTGAGGATCAAATTATCGTTGTGGTCTTGTCCATTCATGTGTTCACAACCTTGTTATACATGTAGGTGGCTAAGAACTTTTCGGTGAGCCGATCATACGAATCAATGGACCC
Organism: Papaver bracteatum; assembly: GCA_023529315.1. Lineage (NCBI taxonomy): Eukaryota > Viridiplantae > Streptophyta > Magnoliopsida > Ranunculales > Papaveraceae > Papaver > Papaver bracteatum. The sequence continues at coordinate 126,792 of JAJJWX010004549.1, forward strand.
TGGCTTGAGGTTATCAAACCAGGATAGTGCGGATCCTTTCAGGATCGAAGGGAAATATCCGCACAGTATAGCTTCATCATAGTCCCACCTGGCCATTACCCTGTTTTAATATCGTAGATGTGCAGCGGGATCCGCGGACCTGTCGTAATATTCGAAGGATGGGACAGGACATTTCTGTGGAATAGTAGCCGTAGCTAACTGGTGCGCTAGGGGTGTAGTGCTAGCCTCTTTCATAACCTGTTCTAGTCTTCCACCTCCTTGCCTGGTCTTGATTTGGTTGATTTCTGCTAGCATCTCTGCATGAAGACTCTCCATTGCCAAATAGTGCTCGTCTTGAATGGAAGACTGCGCCCTCTTCGTAGGTTGCGGCAACGTGGCCTCATCTTCATCGTAGTAGTCTGAAGTCTCCGGATGATAGTCTGGGTCAGACCTCCTGCTGTTACGTGCACCTCTTCGGGGTATTCTTCTTTGGTTACCTTCCGCGGGGACGCTTTCGAGGATCGCTCTCCGGTCTCTATTTTGTATCGCAGAGTTAGCCTCGTCTTGCTAATTCTCTAGCTCCGCGTTTTGGAGGATCTTTTCTCTTAATTGCTGGTTCTCTTGGGCTAGTAAGGCCACCGCTTCCGTTTATGCCTTTTGATTCCTTTTTAGCTCATCTAGCTCCGCCCATATCTGCGCAGACTGGTTTGATTCTTGACTTAGCGTTCCTGTCTGTAATTGAGCTTGTCCGTCGGGGGCTGCGACATTGACTTCTTCCACCAGCTGTACAACCGATTCGATAATCCCTTGGTATCCTGCTTAAAGTTGTGCATTTTTTCCATTGGTCGGCGGCATCCCGTAAGGAGGGTCCTGGATTACCGAGCCTAATGTTGTTTCTCGGGGATCAGTAGGTATGGATGTAGTTGTCACTTTGGAGACGGCCGCTTGAAGAGTTACTACACTAGGTGTAGCATCTTTTGCCGCCGCATCCTTCTGTGCTTCCATTGAAATGATGCCCGCCTCTAGAAGTAATGCTCCCTCCGCTCCATTCTGCGTCTTGCCCCCGGCTATGAGTCTATCGCCTGTCTGTTTGCTCCTTGTTACTATTGGCATTGTCCTAGGCGCATCTTTTGAAGGTACCTTTGATTTCCCTATATCCTTGTTCTTTTCCATTGTAATATTCTGCAGAGAGAGCGCGGAGGTAAATCGAGACAAAAGATCCACGGGTTAGTTGTTAGTTTAGGGTACCCATAAGCTAGATTTCTAGCGGCAAAGAGTGTATTCAAACTACTGGTCTTGCAAATAGTATGAAAAACATAGGTAGATGTGCGGAATCAATTGGGCTAAAGATGTCCATGAGTTGTTATGAGACTCAGATTTATTGGTAGAAAATACGTATGAAAAAATAGTTAAAACATAGATCCGTCGGTTAGAGGTTATGAAACGCCCAGATCTGTTAGTAGAAAACACAATGATCACAAATACGTACGAAAAATATCCCAAAACACAGATCTTCTAGTTAAAAGTCGTAAGAGACCCAGATTTGTGAGTAGAAAATACAAAGAATATAGATGTGTGCGAAAAAATAAGTTTAAAACGCGGATCTGTCTATGCTCTAAGTAAAATTTTTGATGGAGAGGCTACAAAATCACAGGAAAAGATAAATCTTTTTACCGGGACAAGAGTCCTTGTTTCTAGCGCCAAATTGTGAACATGAAAATCACGTAGGCATCAACGTGTTCACAACCAATCTCCGCATGTACCGAATACACGCATTAAAGTATGAATATGACATGAGATGATTGGGTAGATGTTGATTCATTGATTCTAAACCCCGCGGGTTTATCATGATATCCTCAACATCCATGACGATAGATCTAAGGAATACATACGAATATAAGGATAGACAAATACGAAATGTAAATGAGACAAGGATTTATGTGGTTCGTCCCTAAGGCTTACGTCCACAGGTCTGGGGGGGTAATCATTATGTGGTAAAAATTACAAGAACAGTCGAAAGAGTTTGGATGATACATGAAACCCGAAGGTTGATGGTGATACTTATTTCTCACTGGTTACTCTCTTATTCTCTCTTCCTAAAACTGTTCGACCCCCCCTAAATGTATTAGGAAGGGACATATATATAGCCTTATCTAAGTGGGACCCTTGGAAAAGAGCTGTTGTAACCTTATCCTCTTGTGTTTTGTGCATAGTTTGCGTATCTCTTTGTCATCCCGCGGCTTCTATTATTCCTATGCTCATCACGCTGATCAACCCTTGTTCTTGTCGTCGGTCAATTGACACGTGCCCTTCGCGCCAGGCGGTGTCAGTCTTCTCCTGTCACGTCTGTCAGCTGAACTTTCCCTGGCCATTGATCATATCTCGCCTCGTGATGAGATAAAGTATAGCAGAGCAGCTCTTTGGTGTTACGCTGGTATACCTTCCCTTGATGTTCCTTCATCTTCGATCGTTTATCTTGCCAGATGGCGCACTATCCAGATCCCACAGATGCTCCTATGTGTCACCCACCTTTGTGACGTGGCTTCCACATGGGGCTACTAGTACACGTGGCGAGGGAGGTAAATAAGGGTATCTACAGTAACTAGGGTTTGATAGTTGAAACCACTCTGGGTATTAGGCTAATTTGAAATGATTATATAGCATTAGACCGTTATGATTTGAATTGATTAATTATTGAATAATGTTTATTGATTGATCGAATAAATAAGTTGTTGCTTCACCGGTTTTAAAAACCTACGTGCGTAATTGATAATTTTACAAATATTTCTGTCTTATTATTTGATGATCCATGCTTCTTTAAAAACGTTGATAGGTTATGCTTAGAAAAGCCATGTAGAATTTGTGAATCTATATTTAGTTTCGTATAACTTTCTCGCTGATGCAATTTGATGGTTCATGCTTGGATTTAGTCTTTTGATGTGCCATGCTTAGGGTATACCAGTGATATTTGCGACTCTAATACATATAATAGGTGATGTCAATAGAACGAACGATAAATAATTATTCATGAGTTATGTTTCATTTCAATAATTGAACAGAAATAGTGGTGGATACGATAAAACCCTGGTTACTGTTTTTTTTTTCCCATTGATTTTATTTTATTAGTTTAATTTTTATTTTTATTTTCAATTATAAAAATCCAAAAACATCATCTCTGGTTATTCGATTGAGAATATTGGTTACAGTATTTCCACCGCTCCCTGTGAGTTCGACCCGTATTTTCCTCTGTCTACTAGTTAGACACCGTGCGATTGCGGTTATTACAAATAGGTATCTCCGGATCCTATTAATTTTTGGCGCCGTTTCCGGGGAGCGGTTGTGGAATATTGTAATTGGTATTTTATACATAATTATTTTTCTGTACATAACTTATTTTTCTTTTATTTTTATATTTTATTTTAGTTCTTTTTACGTAGCTTATTTGATTTTTCATAGGTACCTAAGTCTAAAGAGCGGCGATTGGAGTCCACAACCGGCCTTAAGTAAGTACTTGATATTCTCACAAAGCTTTTGCAAGGTGAGTTATTGAGAATAACTTTGAATAATGGTTTCCAGTGAGTTGACTTCTTTTATAGCTTTTTGGAATCTTACAAAAAGAGCTGAGACAGTGTAGTAGCAGGATTTCCTACACTACACCCCTATTAAGATCTTATAGAAATCTAAGTGAAACTAGTTGAAGATTGAAGAATTAAACGACACTTTTTATTATTTAGATCTCAGAAATGTTTACAGAAAATATTCAAACTCAGAATTACAACTTTCTTTCTCGGAGTTTCTCTCTCCTCAAGATTTTCTCAACTCTAAAAAATACATCATCATCATCTGGACTTACTTGATCCCTTTATATAGGAAATTACATAGTGGGTGACAGCTAAGTTTTCCCCTTCTTTCGGATATATTCTGCGATCTCATCGTGGTATTTGCAATACTAGTCTTCGCCAATTTTTGTAATCCTCGTGAAATAACACTCTCATAACATGTCTCTTCAATCGTCAGTTATTATGAAGCTCACTTGTGACGCTCGTCAAATGTTGCTGAAGAATCCTTACGATACTCTCGTGAACAATGTCATTTATATTTATAGGAATATTTGACCTTCTCGTGAAAGCGTTGTTCTTATTACGAGAATATCGTTGTGGAAATATTCTGGTACTACATCTTGCCTCTTCTCATGTCTTTTCTGCGAAGAAGAGAAGATCGTGAGAATAAATTGCCGTAATCTCCTATCTTTTCACCTCCATCTTTATTCTGACACATCTCTAAACCTTTCACCAGCTGTCTTCATATAATTTTATCACCCATATATTTTTCGACACGTCGCCTTAAACCGCTGTTATTTGACCATTCACGTCTCTTCATTGTATTAACTACATTTATTTTCTCGAGAAACTTCTTCTACTATAAATACTTTCTTTCATTCTTCTCTTTTTCTTTCTTCTCATTCTCTTTCCTTCTTTTTCTCTGCAAATTTCATTGCTTTCCCGCAAATCGCGCATCTACTATCTTTCGCCATTTTTTCAATCTCCTTTCATTCCCATTCTCTCAAAATGGTTTTCTTTGGTGCTAAAAATCTTATTGCTTTCAATTTGATGCAAGAAAAACTTAAAAATCAAGGATTTGATTTATCTTTAATCCCAGATCAAAGTCCCAGATCTGTTCTTTCTCTTGAATTATTTTCTAACTTCCAGTGCTCTCGTGAAAAAATTATAGTTTCGTTAGGTCAACTTGAAGATGGTCTTCCACTTCCTCTCTACAACCCTGAACTTCCACTCTTTTACCAAATAATTTCTGATAAGAGATTTTCGCGAGCGGTATATCAACTTGGCGGGGATTGTATTAGACTATTACTGGAATATGCCTCTCGCGGTGCTGGCAAAGGATCCCAATATTCCGAAGAACATAAAAGTCTTAAATATAAACATATTCCAATTATCCCTGCAAAGTATACTGTAGATAACTTCTTTCGAAATTACCAATTACTCCCCATGGTAAGGGATAGTACCTGTTGGGGTGTTCGTTTGCATAAAAAGAAGGTCGCTGGCGAGAATGCTCTTATGCAAGACATTTATTTTCATACCAATACAAATGATGGCCCTCGTCATTCTAATGACGATAAGTGGTTTATTTTTCCCTTATGCCTTAAAGGTCCTTATATATCCGGTTCTCTCCAACTTCCTGCGAATCTCTCTCACTATGAACCATGGACTTTCAACTGGCTTGATAGGTCTTCCGATGTATGTTCTCTCATCTTCTTGTGCTATTATTATTTATTCCTTCTCCACTCTCGCTAACTTTTCCATTATCTTGCAGGTTGACAAAATGAAACTTAATTACGAGAAATATAGGAAGCCCAACACTCTTCTATCTCTTAGATCTTTCACAGATGAAGTAAGAAATATTCCTTTATTAACTAACAATATATTGTTGCCCCTATTTCTTATCTTTATCTGTGTTTGTAGGTAATTGAAGAATTACCACCTTTAGAGCCAAAACCTAAGGAAAAATCTTCAACTAATCGTAAAGGGAAATCTACTACTTCCAGTGGAGGAAAACGTTCTGCCCCTCATGATAAAGAAACCAGCGAGCCTCCTCTGAAGAAAAATAAAACTCAGCATTCTTCTTCTCAACATACCCAATTGAATAAATCTAATGATGAATTTATCGAAGAATTTGACGATCTTAGAGAAGTTCCTTCTGTGAAAAATTCTTCTCCTTCTGATTCTTCCATGGCCCAACTGTCCATGGTTTTTGGCGATTCTTCTCGTGGAACTTCAAATGAGTATGGTGATGAGACTCTTAATGGGCTTGCTCAAGCGCTCGTCAAAGTGTGCGATGCTCCAATCTTATCTGATAATAATTCTCTTCGTGGAATTTCTGGAAATGTGACTCCAAGCTTCTTAAATGCACTTGGTATTCTGGTACATTTTCTTAATTCGACAAATTTCTCTCATCAATTTTTTTTTTTTTTTTTGTACTTATAAAACTCTGTTGCAGGTTGGGAGAGCTTCTTTTGCTGCTGCTGCTGATTTAGATAATAAATGTGCTTCATTTAAGAAAAAGGTTGTTAATCTTCGCCAAGATAAAGAGAAACTAGAGGCTGAAATTGCTTTGAGCTTTCGCGAGAAAAATAAACTGTTGGAAATCAAGCTTCAGTTGATAAACAGAAGATTTTGGATCTTAACAATGCCAACAAACAACTTTATGGTATGATTTACCTTTTCTTTCTTTGAGATTTTTTATTTTTCTTTTATATAGCTTATCCAAGCAATCATTTTTGCAGATGTTTATGGTCTAACTGACGAAGCTACATTCCTTAAATCCTTTCCCGAACCTGTAGATGATAATACTCTTCTTGCTCGCCTTAATAACTCCTTAAGTAATTTTGCTGACGAACAAATTAGATCCCTCTCTACAGAGGAACTTAAATTTAAGTTTAACCTCCTGAGCATTGAACACAGACACAATTTAGGATTATCTAATAAATTTAAGCGTCTTTATCACGAATCAAAAGAAGTGATCAATGGATTAAGAAGTAGAAATAGCGATCTTGTTGACGAGAAAGATCAAGCAATTAGAAATGGCAGCGAGACTCTAGCAGATTTCCATAAAATTCTTCTCGAAGTTCAAAGGGAAAGAGATATGCTTATCTGCGAGAATAAAAATCTTCTTGCAAGAGAAACTCAAGTTCGTTCTCGCCTTCTTATTACTAGCGATGATGAGTATTCTTGGGAAGCACAGGTTCTTGATAATGCTAGGAATAATTTAGGTATAGATGCTAGTCTTCATGCTGATCAATCAGCCTTAATTAGGGACTTGATTTCTGAAAAAGAAGGTTGTTAACCAATTTACTCTATTAATAACCTTTTGCTTTTTATTATTCTTTCTTATAACTTCTATCTTATCGATGCCTTATTCTCGCAGATTCTGAAAACAGATGCCGTGTAAGGATGAGAGAACTAGAAGATATTAACCATCAACTCGCGAACGATCTTACCGCTCGCAACAATAAATACTCACGATTAAAATCTCAATTTGGGATTACTTCTGCAAATTTTAACAGATCCCTCCCCATTACCCGTAATAATACTACTAGGCAGGTTTGCGATGATCATGGAATTCCTCATTCTTTGTATCCTGATCTTGCAAATGCAATACCATCAATGGTTCAAGATCTTGATATCTCTGATACTGATGAAGATCTTGACGAAGGTGAAGAAGAGAGTAATGACGAAGAAATAAATTCTGGCGATGATGAAGAGCCCAACAAAGATAATGAAGAAAAGAAATCTGGTGAAGAAGAAGAATCTGATAAAGATGACAATGTTGATAAGTGAAACAATGTATCTGTCTAACTTCTTTCTTTGATGTAATCAATCGCGAGTTTTTTCAATTTGCTGCAGCTTTCTTCAATTTGATGTGTAAATTTCTTTGCCCCCTTATCTGTATGAATGAAAGAATAACCTCTTTTTTGCAATATAACTTGGTCAATATAGTTTGCATCTGCTAATTATCTGTGCTTTAATATCCATATAAATTTCTCATATGGTGATGAATAATAATCTTCATTATTCTATTCATTCCCATACTTGTCTCTTGCCTCTATTATTCATCTGCAATATGAGAAAGTTAATAAACAAATATTTTGGATAATTTCATAATTTCTGCGATATTTTCGCAAACCTTGATATTTTTGCGATCTTATGGTCTTATCATGCCTTCCTACTTAAAGGTCTTACTTTGCCATAGTATTCTTTCCGCGACAAGATCGCAGGACGTCTTTACATTTTCATGTATTGACCCATTGATATTGTCTTATCTGCATTTCTTTATTGTATCGCGACAATATGACGAGCCTAAGTTTTCTTGCGAAAACAAAGCCTCGTGACATTGCCGTCTTGCGATGAAGTCGCAGGACGTTTTCACATTTGCATGTAAAAACCCCTTGACCTCATCTTAACTTTTTTTCTCTTATGGATTTTTGCCTCTGTATAATTTACGCGACAATATGACATGCCTAAATGATCTTGCGATCCTAGAGCCCCATGACATTGTTGTCTTAAGACACTTATCATCTCCCTAATGGAGGGTGCCGCCCTTATCTTCCCCCTGGTTGCCCCTTCAAGGAGGGCACATCGGCCATACAAGACTAGCTCCTCCCATCCAGATTTACTAACAACCAGTTGTTTTCATAGCCTCTTGTCCTTTAAGCCTATATGGCTTATAGTTACAAGACTACACCCTAGGTGGGGTTTTCTTCAGGCCAAGTGCATTGTAGCCAAGACTTACCAAAGATGGCCAGGGTAGGTTCGTCCGTCCCGGGCACCCTTGGATAAACCATGTACCTCGGTGCCTTAGTCATACTCTGCACTTCTTGGAAGAGATTCTCAGTCGTCCAACCAGGGTATAACCTTATAAAGTTGGAAATCCAAGATCCCTCTCCCGGATAGGTTTTCTTTAACCCCTACATCTGTATGACTCAGGTTCCAGTAGCGGTATAACCTTATCCCTGAATCATATAAAGATACCCCCTTTATGACGTGCTTGTAGGTCTTACATTTGCCTCTTACGAAATTGTATTCGCGAACTAAGGTGCACGCCATAAAGGTTTGTCCCATTCTCTTAATCTATGCGAAATTATATTCGCGTTTCTTAAAATTTCTTGCGAGCTTCAAATCTTAATAATTTCTTTTCTTTTTCTTTCTTCAACTTTTCAATTTCATTTTCTTCATTCAAACAGAAAAAACAACTTTAGCTTTCCACTTCTAGCGATCTGCTCGTCATATTTCATCTTTCTATCACTTCATTCTTCTTATCTTCCTTATCATTTTTTTTTACTTAGTGTTTTCCCGCAGGCTGCTCTTAATCAACCTTTTATGCTTTTTATACCTGTACTTTTGTTGCGTTTTGTTATTTGATTGATATCTGCGAGGGACTCGTTAGTTAATTCTTCATGCCTTTCTATTGAATCAACCATTAATTTGTCACTTCTATGTTGTTGCTTAATTCTGTATTTCCAATTGTTATTCTTCCCTGCTCTTTCCTCACAAGAATTGATATTTATCTCATAACATTTCTTACTTTCTCCCCAATCTCCTTTAATTACTCCAACACCATTTGGATGAGGGAATTTAATGCACTGATGAAAGGTAGATGCAACACCCAATATCCTGTGTAACCAAGGTCGACCAATAAAAGCGTTATATGGTGATTCAATATCAACAACACATAATAAAATCTTGGAAATCATTCCTCTTAACGGAATTCTCATTGTGATCTCCCCTTTAGGCTTGTTGGCAGTTCCATTAAAACCATAGATTTTGTATGTTGATGGTATCAAATATTCATCTTTCCCACCCATGGTTTTGTAGGTGTGGTAGAACAGGATATCTACGGAACTACCAGTATCAATTAGGATTCTGTCAATGGCCCAAGACTCTTCCATTTCATTATTGTTTTCTTTATTTTATTCTTCTTCTTCTTCTTCTTCTGCTTGTTCTGGTTTTATTTCCAACCTTACCACCAATGGGTTATCATGCATCTCGCCAGGCTCTGGTACTTCTTGTGCTGTAAAAGAAAGGACTTGTTTCTGCCACTCTTCTAATGGCGAGATTCTCGCAATATTCATTATTTCTTTTCCATCCATATCTCTGGCGAAGACTCTACTTAAGACATTATCGTGGAAATCTTCGATGGTTCTGAAAGAATGCACAATAGAATTACAAAATAAATTCTTTGCTTTAGTTCCAACCTCTATAACAAAAGTTTCTGCTCCTTTTACATTCGTCATTCTGCAATCATCTGGTGGTGGTGGAAATTGTTGCAATTGTTGATGCCCTTTTAGAAAATGATTTAGCTTCTCCGGATCGATCATTCTTAAGATTATTCTTTTTACATTTCTACAATTATTTATCGAATGCCCATGAAAATGATGATAAGGACATAATTCTTGATTACGAGTGTTAGGATGTGGTTCCTTCCCCATGTTCCATGGCGAGGGTATATTTTCCATTAAAATGATAGCTTCCCAGATTTTTTCTACACTAGCATTCAAGGGTGGCATCTTGATCTCCTCCCATATGGTTTTCATGTTCCCCGATTTCGAAATTATTTTGCTTTTGTCCACCATAAGTTTCTTGGGGTTGGTCAAGCCTTTGGATTTGACTATTTCCTCCACGATTGTAATAATTCTTCTCTCTTTCAAATTCTTCTTGATCACGACTTCCCATAGCCACTAGATTTTGTTTGTCATTATTCGCCACTTTCTCTGCTTGAACTTGCGAGGTGCTCGCCACGTTATTAATCATTTTGGGAAGCAAACTTCCATTAGCCACTACAGAACTTGTGTTTGCAATTGGGTATGACTCCATTTCGTTTTGTTTTTCTTCCAAAGCAATGTACTCTTCTTGTAGTTCTCTTAGTTCAGTCATTGTGATGGTGTTTTTGATTCTGAAAATTTGTATGTAGAGCAAATTAGTCGCAAACATTGCATTAATGAAGGATAAAATGAGATATATTTCATCTACTCTTCCCGCCATCTCACTACACATTGTCTTCCATTTTATGGTTAAATGTTTTAGACTCTCGCCAATTCTCTGCTTTAATCCAAACACATCTTCGATACCTGGTCGTGAAGAGTTGTTGCTTATGTATGCACCCAAAAATGTAGCTTGTAAGTGGTCAAAAGAAGTAATAGTATTTTTCGGCAATCCCTCAAACCATTTTAGCGCCTCGCCAGTCAGGTTGGATGCAAAATATTTGCATAAAACAGCATCATGATTCTCCCATTGCAGCATACACCTAACATAAGCTTTAACATGTTGAATATCACAAGTAGTCCCATCGAAAATACTGTTTAGTGCTGGTAAATTGCATTTTGGAGGAATTCCTCTTAGTTGTACTTCCTGTGTGAAGGGAGTTCTAGCTGCTTCTTTGATTGCTTCATCAAGTTGCCTTCTTCCACCTTCTCTTCTATTATTGATTATTCCTCTCATTTATGCTAATTCCCTCAAAATTTGCTCATTTACAGCTGGGCTTTGTTCTATTGGTCTTTTTAACGCACTTTCTCTTCTTCTGCGATTTTCCTCTTCATTTCTTTCCGAAATTCGCAATTGATTTTGTCTCCTAATTTCTTCTCCACCAACTTCTTCATTTCTCGCCAATTCTCTTTGTTGTCTTTCTATCCTTCTCTGTATTCTGTCATACTCTTTCTGAACATTGCCATTTTCGCGATTTTGTGTACGTCTCCTTTCTCGATTATCATGATTGTTTTGCCTTATTGCTTCTTGAAACTCATGTTCTTCCATTTCTTCCCTCAGACTTTCTCTCTCGCAAGCTAGGCGTGCATGTTCAGCATAATGTCTCTTAATTTCATTCTCAATAATTCTTTGATTTCTGACATGCTCTCGTCCATGTAATACTCTTCTACCTTCTTCGTGATTTTCTTCACCATCTTGATTACTTTCATTTCTTTGATTTTCAATATTTCGCCTTCCATTTAAAGTTTCTCCTTGTGGATCGTTACAATCATCATTTACTCTCTCCTCTCCCTGACGTTGTCCTCTATTTGGATTTTCAGTTTCTTCTTGTACATTTTCTCCATTATTTCTTGTGGGAGAATTTCGCCTTGGTATTTCTTTAAATGATCTTGAATTTGATCTAGTAGTACTTCTTGATCTTCTTCTTTGTAACCTTAAATTCTCCATTCTCAACTCATGATTTTGTCTTGTTAAATTTGCACGTTCCACCGCCTCTAACCTTCTTTCTTCCTGTATTCTTTGCCCTAATTCCTCTGGTGTTTCATCTTCATCTTGATGAATCGACCCTTCTTCTACCTCCTGATTTCTTCCTACTTCACTTTCTTCTCTTACTTGTCGATTTGTTTCTTCTCCCGTTGAATCCGATCTCCATGTGTGCACGCTTATTCTATCATAATCCACTCTTCCATTTTGTACCGATATTGATTGGTTTGGTTGTTGAACTGGATTTTCCCTTTCATTCCTTGTTCTATTCCTCCTACTTCTCACCCTTGAAGATTCTCCTAATACACTTGTTTCTTCACCTGTAAGTCTTTTACTTCTTCTTACTGTCGTTAGTGGTTCTGATGTATTTCTTCTCCTTCTTCTAGCCATTTCTTCAATTTCTCCAAATCTTCAAATTGTAATTAGAGATTTTGAATCTCTTCGTTCCCCTTAGTCGGCGCCAAAATGTAGTAGCAGGATTTCCCACACTACACCCCTATTAAGATCTTATAGAAATCTAAGTGAAACTAGTTGAAGATTGAAGAATTAAACGACACTTTTTATTATTTAGATCTCAGAAATGTTTACAGAAAATATTCAAACTCAGAATTACAACTTTCTTTTCTGGAGTTTCTCTCTCCTCAAGATTTTCTCAACTCTAAAAAATACATCATCATCATCTGGACTTACTTGATCCCTTTATATAGGAAATTACATAGTGGGTGACAGCTAAGTTTTCCCCTTCTTTCGGATATATTCTGCGATCTCATCGTGGTATTTGCAATACTAGTCTTCGCCAATTTTTGTAATCCCCGTGAAACAACACTCTCATAACATGTCTCTTCAATCGTCAGTTATTATGAAGCTCACTTGTGACGCTCGTCAAATGTTGCTGAAGAATCCTTACGATACTCTCGTGAACAATGTCATTTATATTTATAGGAATATTTGACCTTCTCGTGAAAGCGTTGTTCTTATTACGAGAATATCGTTGTGGCAATATTTTGGTACTACAGACAGAGGAGTCATTTTATATTTCACCTGAGGAGTATGCATATGCACATTCTCATTATCAATAACCTGTCGAGTGTGTAAATAATGATTGGAATTATTCTCATAGGTATGATCATTCTGTACCTTGTGAAGGTTATGATCATTACCAACCTTACCCTGGTTATGAGCCACAATTTGTTGATTCCAATTATTATTCACACATTTATCCGTCACAGTATGAGAGAGATGATCAATCTTACTGTGACCCATCTGCATCACAACTATCTTTATTAGAACGCCTCAATATTGAAATTGCTGAAAAGACCAAAGCTAATGAGTTATTTTTTGCTGAGCAGAGTAAAACTCAAGCTTATATTTCTCAACTTTCTAAACAAAATGATTTATCGATTGCTAAACTAATGTATTCGGTAAAAGATCGTGGTCTTACTGAGGATATAAGTTCTAATTTTTCTAATACTTTTGATATTAATGATGAAACCGCTTTAACTAATGAATCAATGTGTATGGAGAATGATGATGAACTTGATAGTTGTGATCATAGGAATAGAGACATTGTCATACCAAGTGAAGGTGGTGTATTTAGTCCAACTCATGGTCGTGTTATTAATCACTCGCCTATTCAAAAGGATGAGTTTAGGATTGGGGACACCATTATTTTAGACAGTATGACATATCAGTGCTATAACAATGATGCTTATGAAGAATATGTTAATTCAGAGGACAGTGTAGTTAAGTCTAACGACTTAGAGACATTACACTCTATCTATAAGGTTACTTCTAATCATCTTTATTGCGATATTCCTATTGATTCCTTGGTTGATAATGATTATGATGATGATTTCGTACAGGTTTGCAAACCTAGTGGAGAAGTTAATATACCTAGAATTGTTAGCACAACTTTTCTGAAGATTCCTAATTTTGGATTAGAATTGCGTGCTTCTCCAATATTACTAGATTATTTTGCATCTCGTGACTTCTCTTTGCATGTGCATGACTCCCAGATCGTTTCAGTTCTTAGCGTTAGCGAACCCTTTAACTCGGTTATTTTTGATCAAAATGATACATCCTTTGCAAAAACCAGGTTTGGGGGTAGCTCTTTCCTTTTGACAATCTCTACATCTTTGTGTTGTTACAACGAGAGTGTGAGGTTGTCATTAATTGTATATATTGTGCTCTGGGTTGATCCCCAAATTTTTAGGTTGTTGATATATGGTGAGTCTTATTTGTATATTCCAGTAGGTACATCTATATTCTTATTTCATTTTTATTTATTTATTTTACTTTTAACATTTTATGAATTTCCCATCTTAATTTTTACGTTGGATGACTCAATTATATTGAGGACAATGTAATGTTTAAGTGTGGGGGAGTGGTTAACTTTTACTTTTCTTTTCAGGAATTTTCTTGCAATTTATGACTAGTTGTTGAGCGAGTCTAAAAATAAATGCATATTATGACCAGCTGTGTAGCGGGTCTAAAAAAAAAAATTGATCAGCTGTGTAGCGGGTCTTAATAAATAAATAAATAAAAGTTATTATCATTATGACTTTTAGGGTTATGACCAGATGTGTAGCGGGTCTTTTGTAGGGTGTTTTCTATGACCAGCTGTGGAGCGGGTCTAAGTCTCTTATATGATATGACCAGCTGTGTAGCGGGTCTTCTTCTGTTTTGCTCGAGGACTAGCAAAATATAAGTGTGGGGGTGTTGATAAGCATTTAAATGCTACATTTTATACCCATATTTATATTAGCTAGGACTAGGTATTTGGCTAATGACACTATTTTAGTGCTTTTGTAGAAAGTACAGGTAAATCCGATCATTGGCGGAATATATGGCCAAAGAAGCTTAAGATGGCATTTATAACAAAAATAACAAAATGCTGCCAACGGCAACGAATGGACGAGCTTCATTAAGCTGCCTTGTTATGTGCTTGATTTGGCTGCCATTTAAATTACTTCCTCTTAATTCATATGGAAGGAAAAGAAATTTATCCCTTATGAAAATCCAAGCACCTGGATTCCAGTGGTGGGCAAACAATAAGTGGAACTTTACTACTCAAAGTGGGCTTGGACTTTGTATGCTGCTTCCATATCCGTGAAGGAGGGGAAAGAAGTAGTGGTGACTTGCACGAGTTGCTGACACAAATGACGAAGTGAATAGATGGAGCCACTGCAACGGGAGTTCAGAGATGGAATGTACATTGTTGGTTTGAATGAAGGTGCTGAGACGAACTGGTGGACCTTGAGACGTGCTGCCCGTAGTGATCTCTCAGGTCCGATTGCATGCAGTGGTGCTGGTTCACAGCAACAAATCAATGGATTTCAGGGGTTTGTATAGTTCTGGGTAGTTGGTTTTTCCGGTGATGATTGATAGGACGTTGTTTGAATATGAATTGATCGTTTTCTTATGGCGAAAATGATTACAAGGAGTTGATGTTGCCTGTGTTGGATCTGTGGGGTTTATTATTGTGTTTTGTACTTCGAACTCTTGGTATCGATTGAGAAGCAATTTGGCAGCAACGCAGTGGATGAAAATGTTCTGAGTTAAATGGTGTTGATTAAGCAGTCTCAAGAAGAGAACTGATGCCATGATCTGGGTGTTAGTCTGGTTTGAATGGGAAGTGGTCGGAGTTGGAAATTGGAACTGTCGTGCGTGGTTGATTTGATTGTGTCTCTACCAAGTGAGCCAGAGAGACAGAAGATGGAGTTGCTTTTGTGATCGTTGGAGCTGAGGTTAGATGGTCAGAGAAGAATTTGCTGGCAGAAATGGGTTTCGTTCATTAAAGCTAATATGGAGATGTTGATTAGTGCAGCAACGATGGAATGAAATAAATCAGGTTCCACTGTAAAGGAAGCTCTGATGGGAATGGAAAAGGAAAAAGTTAATGCAGTGGCTCGAGTTTTAGTTGGTTTCGGCCAATTTCCCATGCCTGGAAACGACTGGAGTAGCTAGTGTTGTTGGTTAAATTGTGCAGCCGGATTTGGGGAAAAGATACAGACTGATCGGTGAGAAAATGAAGTTGTCCGGTCGGTGATTATGGTCAAAGAAATTGCAGCTGGTGGTCTGGCAATAGTGACTGTAGCAGGTGGACGAGATTGGAACGAACAAGAAGTTGGCAGTGAAGAAGTGTGAGTGGCTATGTTTGTTGGCTAAGTTGTTGGTCGGTTTCTGGAGTTAGTAGTGGACCGAAATGGACGGGCCTAGGCAGATTTGCTAGGTCTAGTTTTTAGACTCTTTCAACATCATTATTCATTAAATAGAAAGAGGTACAGAGACGAAAGGACGAGGAGGCCGACTGGGAGAAAAGATTTGTGCGGCGAGACAAATATCCGTGAAGGGGAGGTGCAGAGCAACGAGAGAAGAAGAGGAGATTAAAGGGTTGCGTGACACAATCATATTTGGTTAAATCTTTTCCTCTTGTAATTTATTTTATGGGTTTTAAGAAACCCATTTCGATGTATTGCTAAATTTCTTTGTAACTAGGGTTTGATAGTTGAAATCACTCTGGGTATTAGGCTAATTTGAAATGATTATATAGCATTAGACCGTTATGATTTGAATTGATTAATTATTGAATAATGTTTATTGATTGATCGAATAAATAAGTTGTTGCTTCACCGGTTTTAAAAATCTATGTGCGTAATTGATAATTTTACAAATATTTTTGTCTTATTATTTGATGATCCATGCTTCTTTAAAAACGTTGATGGGTTATGCTTAGAAAAGCCATGTAGAATTTGTGAGTCTATATTTAGTTTCGTATAACTTTCTCGCTGAGGCAATTTGATGGTTCATGCTTGGATTTAGTCTTTTGATGTGTCATGATTAGGGTATACCAGTGATATTTGAGACTCTAATACATATAATAGGTGATGTCAATAGAACGAATGATAAATAATTATTCATGAATTATGTTTCATTTCAGTAATTGAACAGAAATAGTGGTGGATACGATAAAACCCTGGTTATTGTTTTTTTTCCCATTGATTTTATTTTATTAGTTTAATTTTATTATTTTTTTTTCAATTATAAAAATCCAAAAACATCATCTCTGGTTATTCGATTGAGAATATTGGTTACAGTATTTCCACCGCTCCCTGTGGGTTCGACCCGTATTTGCCCCTGTCTACTAGTTAGACACCGTGCGATTGCGGTTATTACAAATAGGTATCTCCGGATCCTATTACTAGGGGTTTAAAGGCTTAGTGCATACGCTAAATGCATTCGAGAGACCAACGATAATGGTATAGTTAGGATTTCTTAAGTTCTGTTTTACTTGAGGACAAGTAAAATTCAGGTTTGGGGGTATTTGATGAGTGCCAAATATTGCATATTTCTACACCTTTTTATTGGAATTTAACTCATATTTTTCCTGGCACATTTAGGGGCGACTCAGTCGCAATTAGGATGACACTAAAATAAAAAAAGGTCACCCAACGTAAAATTGAGCTACCCCTTATCCGCGATTTTTCAAAATGGCAACTATGCCCTTATATAATCGGTAGCCAAAACCACAATCGGTAGGTTACAAACAATCGGTATTTTAAAATGAATCATTATCTACCGATTAATGTATGGATATTTCGGCTAATGTTCCCTTTTATAATCGGAAGGTTAACTGGTTACATTACCTTCCGATTATAGGTTGCTCCAAAATGAGTTTTTTTCTAAAATCCATTTTCTCCAAAATTTTGAAATCTTCCATAATCGGTAGGATATTTGGTTACCGATTATAAGTAACCCCACATCGGACCTTTGCCAAATTTCCACTTGGCTCAGGGTGCAGAGCCACCCCTAACCATTTGGTTCGTGTTTGAGACGTAGCCATAATCGGAAGTTTAACTGGTTACATTACCTTCCGATTATAATAATCAGAAGGTTAACTGGTTACATTACCTTCCGATTATAATAATCGGGAGGTTAATTGGTTACATTACCTTCAGATTATAGGTTGCCCCAAAAATGAGTTTTTTCCTAAAATCCATTTCCTCCAAAATTTTGAAATCTTCCATAATCGGTAGGATATTTGGCTACCGATTATAAGTAGCCCACATCGGAACTTTGCCAAATTTCTACTTGGATCTGGGTGCAGAGCCACCCCTAACCATTTGGTTCGTGTTTGAGACGTAGTCATAATCGGTAGTTTAACTGGTTACATTACTTTCCGATTATAGGTTGTCCCAAAATGAGTTTTTTTCTAAAATCCATTTTCTCCAAAATTTTGGAATCTTCCATAATCGGTAGGATGTTTGGCTACCGATTATAAGTATCCCCACATCGGACCTTTGCCAAATTTATACTTGGCTCTGGGTGCAGAGCCACCCCTAACCATTTGGTTCGTGTTTGAGACGTAGCCATAATCGGAAGGTTAACTGGTTACATTACCTTCCGATTATAATAATCGGGAGGTTAACTGGTTACATTACCTTCCGATTATAGGTTGCCCCAAAAATGAGTTTTTTCCTAAAATCCATTTTCTCCAAAATTTTGAAATCTTCCATAATCGGTAGGATGTTTGGCTACCGATTATAAGTAGCCCCACATCGGACCTTTGCCAAATTTCTACTTGGCTTGGGCAGAGCCACCCCTAACCATTTGGTTCGTGTTTGAGACGTAGCCATAATCGGAAGGTTAACTGGTTACATTACCTTCCGATTATAATAATCGGGAGGTTAACTGGTTACATTACCTTCCGATTATAATAATCGGGAGGTTAAATGGTTACATTACCTTCCGATTATAGGTTGCTCCAAAATGAGTTTTTTTCTAAAATCCATTTTCTCCAAAATTTTGAAATCTTCCATAATCGGTAGGATGTTTGGCTACCGATTATAAGTAGCCCCACATCGGACCTTTCTCAAATTTCTACTTGGCTCTGGGTGCAGAGCCACCCCTAACCATTTGGTTCGTGTTTGAGACGTAGCCATAATCAGAAGGTTAACTGGTTACATTACCTTCCGATTATAATAATCGGGAGGTTAACTGGTTACATTACCTTCCGATTATAATAATCGGGAGGTTAACTGGTTACATTACCTTCCGATTATAATAATCGGAAGGTTAACTGGTTACATTACCTTCCGATTATAGGTTGCCCCTGAATGAGATTTTTCTAAAATCCTTTTTAATCGGTAGGTAAAGGTGTTACAAAGCTTCCGATTAGGTTTTAATAATCGGGCACAAAATACCTTCCGATTATGAAGGGGCATATAAGTATTTTCAACCTATTTTGTCTTTTTGTGTCGCCCCTAATTATGTCGGGGTCGCCCCTAAAAGTGCTAGATCTTTTGCGCTTTAAAATCAGATATTATCCCAAATTATGTATTTTCTCTGTTTTCAAGAATAAGTATTTGTACTAATTAACTTTGTGTTTTTAGGTACCAAATAAAGCTTGGATGAATTGAGGAGCCAACAGAACAGAAAATTCGAGACTAGCAACTGTGGGAAAAGAGTTGCAACCCACTTGCGCATCAGTTGCAACCTGACAAGTAGCAACATGTTTACAATGATATGGGCTTGAGCTATCCAAGATCCGACCCATACCCGAATCCAAGCCCGCTCCATCATGAGCCGTTAGATTTGATCTATCTGCTGCATCCAACGTCCTATCCGTGCCGTACATCAGAGTTCTCTGCACCCGCCTCACACCTTAGCCACCTACCCCCTTCACCTAGCCGAGCAGCAACCAAACAACCCCTATCCATTTTTTCTCTCTTTCTTCCTCCCGACCAAAAACCAGAGCCCTCAGTTCTTCTTCTCCACCCGACCATTTGCAAAGACATTATCCATCAGCTCTCCACTCGACAACACCAGCACCAGCTCAGCTACCTTCACTTCCCCTAGCTCTAGCTCTCTCGATTTTAGCTTCTCTCAATCACCCTAGAAGCTAAGCTCGAGATAGATAAAGTCAGGGTTTCTCAAGACATGGAGTTAATGATGTGCAGAGGCGAATTGAAAGAGGAGACAAGGAATTCAGGCATTGATGTTTAGTGGGTGAGCATTTAATTTGTATTTTGTGAGTGTTAGAAGAGAATTAGGAGGTATAAAAGAGAATTGTTCTCTGTGTAAGAACGTCTTCTGAATTTTTAGGGTTTTAATTGTTAGCATAATTCAAATTTGTTTTGAGTAATATTATCATGTTCTAATTCACTTTGCTAGGGTGTAGATGAAACCCTTAATCATATGCTAGATTAGTCAAATTTCAGTTATTTTTCTTGATGTGCTTCATGGCTTTAGGAGTAATAGTTAGCTAATGGATCAAATTAGCCTGTAATTAGTTGTACTGTAAGAAGACAGCTAATACTAGGGGAGAATTAGTGAAATCAGTTGATAGATTATCCACCTGAGACCTTCAAGGGAAGGACAAGAGCATAAATTGAGTTGTCTTACCTTAGAATAAGATTAGGAGGTAAATTCAATCACCCTAGTGCTCTCTAGATTTGTTTACAATCTGCTTTACATTCAGTTTCACCATTTTAGTCATTTGAAAATCATCTTGTCGTATCGACAACAAAACAACACCTTTTGGCTACTTCTTAGTTTGAAATAAGATTTTGTGAACATATTGAATCAACATAGCACTCCACAAGTCTCTGTGGATCGACCTGTTCTTGCCCTGTGTTGCAAAACAACACTGTGCACTTGCAGTATAATTTGTTGGTTACTTTTCTAAGCCTACCAAGTTTTTGGCGCCATTGCCGGGGACTTGGTGGCAGTGTAGCTGAATCTGTAGTTTACTTTATTGGTTTTTAGTTTAGTCCTGTATATATTTGTTTGAATTCTTTTGTTTTCAGTCACTATGATTAGTCTTGCATGATGTAGCTTTCTAGCTTACTTTAAGTTGTAGCTTTTGGTTTAGTTGTTGTTGTAATCTTCTCATCACCTGTTAGTTTGTTGTTTTTAGATCATTACAATTTGTAGTTTATTTGTTAGTTTTTCTCTTGCTTGCTTTCCCAGTTCATTGGTTGTAACTTTCAATTTCAGTCAATCCACTTTCTATTACATATTTGCATCTAGTTTGGTCTTAACTTTCTCAGTTTACTGCATATTGCATTTTATAGCTTAGCTCTGTGATACTTGCTATAGTTTTTAATTTTAGTTCATCACCACACCAACATCATTATTTGTGTAGGTATCTTATTCCTATATTTTAGTCCATCTGTTTATACATTCTACATCTTGTTTCAGATAAGTTAACTTCATCATTTTCTTGCTTCATCTTAAAGTTCATTTGCACCATTGTATGTCACCTGCATCATCTAATAGCTTGCATAGTTTGTAATAACTTAGATTTTGAAGCCTTTAATCATCTGTAACTTTGCTATTTATGTTCAAACTCTGTACATTGTTGTTTCAGTTTAGATTGTAGCTTATCTGTCATTAGTTGCTATTGATCATTATAACTATCAGTATATATAATCTTCACCAGCATCATCATTATAGTTATTAGCCATCTGTTCATATTGTTCTCATTTTCATCTGCATATTTGCAAGTTGTTCTTTTATTTTTCTTCCTCAGTTCATTAGTCTCTTTATAATCTGCGTTGTTCTTTTATTTTCTTCCTCAGTTCATATAGCTCTTCAATCATTGTAGCCTGTAACTTCTCATCAGTGCATTCTGTAGCTGTAACTCCATTGTGAACTTCATCTGTTCTTTTCAATTGGTTTGCTATCATTGTCCTGTAGCTGTAACTGTAGGATTGTCGTAAATCTGTAGCAAGTAGCTTAGCTTGTAAAGTTCTTAGTTGAGTCATAGCATAGTATAATCCTGTAGCTCATCAGTCTGAAATTCTTTGCTTTACCTGCACAATTCTCAGTACTAATATTTTCCTTTGAGTAAACCAGGTGCCTGAGAAGCTATTGTAAAAGCCAAGCAAAGGTGGGGAGAAAAAGATTGCGAGATAACCTGTTGGTTGTGCCTAAACCCGGTCTTGTACCGGCGGTATCGTTCCTCAACTTCAATATTCTTGTATTGAATGATACACCATCTTGTATGCAAACTGAATTACTGTTATCCATTGTCTTTCCCTGCAACCGTTGAATCAGTGATTTTTGAGCTGTAACTTGCTGCTAGCCAAGTTTGATGCTATTGTCAAATTGTGCTGAATTTTGAAGTCAACTAACCCAGTTGATGTCAACCAAACCAGTTGATGTCAAGCTGTGCTGTAACTTCTTAGTGTTGTCACTCCATATTCACTTGCCAAACTAGTTGATTAGCATAATCACATAGCACATGTTGCACCTTGAGTGAGCATAATCACACAACACCAGCAATCACTGAATCTACCTCCATGGTAAGCATCATCTAAAACTCCTGATATCTGTATGCACGTGTGTGTCTGTGACTAGTTCCATGAGTACTGCCTCCATGATCTGTGCATTGCTATTTATCTAAACAGTGTAACATTTTGGTTCTGTGTGCATAGCTTGGTTCCTAGAGATAGCTTTTGAATCTCGCAAACATTGTTTTCCCTGTATTGCAATTTCCTTGTTTCTCTGGGTGTTATAACATGATTAGTATGAATGCTAGGCTATGATTGTGTCATATAGAGACCAAACTACTCGTCTAGTTAGAATCAGTCAAGAGGACATTGTTAATATTCCCAGCTCTGAAGTAGATAGCCCTGACCCACCTGAGACAATGAGTGATGAGAACCAACCCCGTAGTCTCAAGGACTACATGTACCCTACTAGGGCAATTCACATGTTGAACTGAAAGCAAGCACAATTCACATGTTCCCGTGTTTAGAGGTGTTGATGTTGAAAACCCCTACCACCATGTTAGAGACTTTGAAGATATCTGTGGGACTCTGCATTTTAACCAAATACCGGAAGAGTCCCTCAAGCTGAGATTGTTCCCTTTCTCTTTGAAAGAAAAATCCAAGTCCTGGCTTCATGCCCTATAACCACAGTCCATTAGAACATGGGACGATCTCACAAAAGAATTTTTCAAAAAGTTTTTCCCCAACTATAAGACTGCGACAATTCGTTAAAGTCTAAATGGTTTTGTGCAATTAGAAGATGAGACTCTAGAAAAATATTTGGAGAGATTCAATGAATTATTGCTCCAATGTTCCCACCATGGTTTTGAAAAATGGAGACTTGTGCAAATTTTGTATGAAGACATAGATGTCAGGACCCGAACCACTGTTGAGTCAATGTGCAATGGTGCATTTATTGACAAAAGTGCTGATGAGGCTTAGACTTTCTTAATCGAAGTCGCTGAAAAGACTCAGCAGTGGAAGTACATTTGTGAACCAAAAAGGACTACCCCTGTAGCTAATGTCCATAGAATTGAGTCTGACTTTGAAGGAAATGCAAAGATTGCATCCTTGGCTAAGAGAGTAGAAGTACTAGAACTGCAGAAGAATGTGAAAACTACTGCCCCTACTCTCCGTGGCCAAATTGAAATGGCCACTTGTGCCGCTTGCCATGGTTCAGACCACTTAGTGGACAGTTGTCCAGACCTACATGCATTTCAAGAGTCTAAAACCGAGCAAGCCAATGCTTTGTACCATAGGCCAGAGAACAACCCTTATTCTCAGACCTACAACCTAGGGTGGAGAAATCACCCTAACTTTTCATGGTCTAAAGGGCTTGTACAAGGGGGGACAACAAATAATAACCAAGGATACTCATATCCTAGAAACCCCCAAGTGCAACCACACACTCGGTACCCTGTAGAGAAAAATCCTAGCTTTGAAGACAGTTTCGATCTGTTGACCCAAAATCTTGTACAACTTCAAAAGACCACCGACCAACGTTTCACAAGTCTAGAACTTAAAATGGGTCAAATTTGTGATGCTTTGAATGAGAGAGAAAAAGGCAAACTGCCTAGTCAGCCCCAACAAAATCCAAAGAATGTATTTCAGGCAGGTACTTCAACTTGCAATGAAACTTAACATAGTCCTGTGAATGCTATCACCACTCTTCGTAGTGGTAAAGTTGTTGAGAACAATGTAGGTGTACCACCATCGAGTGAGTCTAGATCAGACCCACCAGTGCATACAACTCCACAGAAAACACCCGTTATGGAAAAGGAATCTGAGCATGAGAATGACTCTAAGAATTCCAATGATAATGTCCCTGCACCATCTCATGTGCATGTTGCTCCATTCCCACAAAGGTTGGTACAACAAAAAGGAGGTACCCAGTACAACGAGATCTTGGAAATGTTTAAACGAGTTAAAATAAATATTTCATTTCTCGAAGCAATCAGGCAGATACCCACCTATGCTAAGTTTTTGAAGGATCTGTGCACACAAAAGCGAAAGCTTCATGTGCATAAGCGTGCTTTTCTCACTGAGCAGGTGAGCTCAATAATTCAAAACAAGATTCCAACTAAGTTTAGAGACCCTGGTAGTCCAACAATTACATGCACCATAGGTGACCATGTGGTCGAAAAGGCTTTACTAGACTTAGGAGCAAGTGTGAATCTTTTGCCATAATCTGTGTATGTGAAGTTAGGCCTTGGGGAGCTGAAACCTACTCCTGTTACGCTACAATTAGCAGACAGATCTGTGAAAATACCTCGTGGCATTGTTGAAGATGTGTTAATCAAGGTTGATAAATTTTTCTTTCCTGTGGACTTTATCGTCTTAGATACTCAACCTGTGCAAAACCCAGATAATCACATTCATGTCATTTTAGGACGTCCTTTCCTGGCGACGTCCAATGCTATCATAATTTGTCGTAATGGAGTGTTGAAATTGTCTTTTGGTAACATGACTGTAGAATTGAATGTTTTTAACACTAGTCAACAAACCATTGATCGCGATGATACTGATTTGCATGAGATTAACATGATTGAGAATCTGATCCAAGACTCATTGCCTGACATTTTGTCAGTCATGTTTAGATAACTTTGACTTAGATCTCTTCGAGTCTAAGTACATTGGTGAAATTCACTCTTTGCTTGAATCTGTTCCACCCATGGATATTTCTAAATAGCAGACTGCAGTGGAACCAATTCCACTCTCTAATTCCAAATCCGCCTCATCTCTTAATGAACCACCTAAGCTTGATTTGGAACCATTACCTGATACTTTGAAGTATGCTTTCTTAGGTACTTATGATACTTTGCCTGTGATCATTGCATCATGTTTAGACACAGAACAGGAAAGTAAACTTTTAGAAGTGCTTAAAGAACATAAAGAGGCCTTAGGTCGAACCATCTCAGACCTTAAAGGTATAAGTCCCACAATTTGCATGCATCGCATAAATCTTGAAGAAAGCACTAAACCATCAAGGGAAATGCAAAGGAGACTTAACCCCAACATGACAGATGTTGTTAAGGGTGAGATTTTGAAATTGCTTGATGCGGGTATCATCTACCCAGTTCTAGATGGCCAGTGGGTCCCATTCAAGTGGTACCCAAAACGTTTGGCATTACTGTAGTTCAAAATTAAAAGAATGAGCTTGTCCCCACCCATGTGACCACAAGGTGGCGAGTTTGTATTGACTATAGGAAATTAAACACAGTAACAAAGAAATACGATTTTCCCCTGCCCTTCATTGACCAAATGCTAGAAAGGTTGTCGAGACATAGGTACTATTGTTTCTTAGATGACTATTCGGGCTACAACCAAATTCACATAGCACCCGAAGACCAACATAAGACCACATTTACGTGTCCTTATGGAACATTTGCTTATCGTTGTATGCCTTTTGGGTTGTGTAATGCACCCGCTACTTTTCAACGTTACAAGATGAGCATATTTTCCAACATGATAGATGAGTTTCTTGAAATTTTCATGGATGATTTTTCTGTCTTTGGGTCTTCTTTTGATGAATGTTTGCATCATCTTTCTCGTGTACTGATTCGGTGTAAGGAAAAGAATTTGGTTTTGAATTGGGAAAAATGTCATTTCATGGTTGACTCGGGCATTGTTCTAGGGCATATCATCTCGTAAAAAGGCATAGAAGTAGATAAAGCCAAGGTTGATCTCATTCAACACTTGCCTTGACCTCGTTCTGTGAGGGACATAAGATCATTCTTAGGTCATGCCGGTTTTTACCGCCGATTCATCAAAGAATTTAGTAAAATTTCAAGACCCTTGTGTAATCTTCTTGCCAAAGATGTTTCATTTGTCTTTGATAATGCTTGTAAGGAAGCATGGGAGCAATTGAAGGCTCTACTTACATTTGCCCCTATAGTCAGACCACCCGACTGGACCTTACCATTTGAAATTATGTGTGATGCGTATGACTATGCTGTAGGATCTGTTTTAGGTCAACGAGTAGACAAACTCCCTTATGTGATCTACTATGCTAGTAAAACACTTAATGATGCTCAAATGAATTATTCAACAACTGAGAAAGAGTTTCTAGCTGTTGTGTTTGCGTTGGATAAGTTTAGATCTTATTTGACATGGTCTAAAATCATCATATATTCTGACCATGCTGCATTTAAATATCTTTTATCTAAAAAAGATGCTAAGGCTCGTCTAATTCGATGGATACTCTTGTTACAAGAGTTCAACCTCGAAATTCGAGATAAGAAAGGGTCGGAAAATGTTGTTGTTGGTCACTTGTCTAGGTTGAATATTGAATCTGTTGATGAATCCGTGCTTATTATAGAATCATTCCCTGATGAACAATTGATGCTTGTGTCTGAAATGCCGTGTTTTGATAATATCGTGAACTACCTTGCTACAAGTAGAATGCCTTTGCATTGGTCTAAACAAGACCGTTCTAAATTCTTGGCTAAAGTTAAACATTTCCTTTGGGATGACCCATATCTGTTTAAGTACTGCCAAGACCAAATCATTAGGAGATGTGTCCCCAATTCTGAACAAAGGGATGTCATCTCTTTCTGTCACGACCATGCATGTGGAGGACACTTTAGCGCCAAGAAAACTATGCAAAGATCTTGCAGAGTGGTTTTATTGGCCAACATTGTTTAAAGATAGCCATGCTTTTTATGTTGCTTGTGACCGATGCCAGAAATTAGGAAGTATCTCAAAACGAAACATGATGCCCTTACAACCCATTTTGATTGTTGAGCTGTTTGATGTGTGGGGTATTGATTTCATGGGTCTATTTCCTAACTCTGAAGGTAAGTTGTACATTCTTGTTGCTGTTGATTATGTCTCTAAGTGGGTAAAAGCCATTGAATCCAAAACAAATGATCGTAAAGTTGTTCTTTCTTTTCTTAAAGAAAACATTTTCTCTCGCTTTGGAACACCTAGAGCAATAATCAGTGATGGAGGTAGTCATTTTTACAATAAACCTTTTAAATCACTTGTGCGCAAGTATGGAATCACTCATAAGGTAGCAACACCTTACCATCCTCAGACTAGTGGCCAAGTAGAAGTTTCTAATAGGGAAATTAAGCATATTCTTATGAAGACTGTTAATCCTTCTAGGAAAGATTGGTCTTTACGTTTAAATGATTCTTTTTGGGCATATAGAACTGCATACAAGACTCCCATTGGTATGTCCCCTTACAGACTTGTGTACGGTAAATCTTGTCATCTATTTGTAGATTTAGAACATCGTGCATATTGGGGTGTAAAGAAACTGAACTTCGACCTTGATAAGGCTGGCACCCAAAGGAAGCTTCAACTCAATGAGTTAGAAGAGTTAAGAAATGATGCATATGATAGTGCCAAAATGTACAAACAAATAATGAAAGTGTTTCATGACAAGCGCAATTTTCACAAGTCTTTCACACTGGGTCAAAAAGTTTTATTGTACAACACTCATTTGCACCTCTTTCCAGGAAAGTTACATTCTCGATGGTCAGGTCCATTCTTGGTACGTACTGTTTTTCCTCATGGATCTATTGAAATTGAAAACCCAGCAAACAAGAACATCTTCAAGGTCAATGGTCAGAGATTGAAACCATTTCTGCAGCATCTTCCACCATAAGTTGAAACCATGGACTTGGAAGACCCCATCTATGTGGACTAAACTAGTTCACCCGTGTACATACATATGGACTAAAAATCCATTTTCTTTCCCTTTTCCTTTTCTTTTTGCATAGTTTTTATGTGTGCTAACCAAACTTTTTGTCTTATCACTCTTGTTGTTTGGTTTCAAAGCATTCATACACTTATGGTTTAGCAACATCCTTGTGCATCCGGTAATCTCTAACCTTTTCTTTACTCAGCATAGTTCTCTTGGTATGTGATTGTTTAAATTCTTATCATCTGTTGAAATATTGAGGACAATGTTAGATTTAGGTTTGGGGGTGCGTTTTGCATGTAGAGTTTTTAGTATTCTTACTTAATGTTAAAAAAAAAAAAAAAAAAAACATTATTATTAAAAATCAAAAAAATTCAATTTTCAATTTTTCAAATTTTTTCAAAACTCTTTGTAAATATGTACATAAAAACCTCCAATTTTTAGAGATCTTAGAGTCACTAGCATGCCTCTAGCTATGTTTACATAGAGAGTCTGACCGAAATAACTGAAATTGGAAGTACTCAAGAACACAATCGGGTTTCTTAGTTGATTAGAGCGTTAAAGTTGGATTTAACCATACCGGAGGGCGAATTAGGTGCTGCAAAGATATTCGGTAGTAGAATTGTGATCACCCATAGTGGAGACTACCCATTTTTACATCAAGCGAGGCACAAACCTTCAATTTTTGTGACTTTCTAAAAACTATTTTAGAGTGTGTGTCACCGTACGTCAATTCCAGGTATGAATGGTGATCTACCCAACTTCGCACCACTTTCAGCACTATTTTTGATCTCTTGAGTGCTAATTTTGTCAATCATGAGGATGACGTCCAAAGATGAAAACTCCTTCTTGTAGTTTGATTTGTAGTTAGCACCACTCACTCTCTCTCTCTCGACAACATCAACAGATCCATAGAAACACATCATCATCAACGAGCAGAGCAACATCAGAATATTTGAAGAAAAGTCGAAATAGTCCAAGGTTTACATGCAACAATTCAAAGAAAAGAAAATAAGATGAGAATTAGTGAAGTTTATGAAATCAAGACATAACAAGTTGTGAATAATTGAGTGATAAAGTCCTTCATCCATGGAGTTAGTAGTTTTATTATTTTTGTTGTTATTTTCATTTCATGTAATTAAAAAAAAACTCAAAAAAAAAAAATTATAAAAATCATAAAAAAAAATTGTAGTTTATTTTCTTAGTTTAGTTTTGTTACCACCATGGTAAAGAGAAGAATTCAAGAAGAAAATTCCAAGCAACAAGGAAATTAAAGAGAAAAGTTACAAATTGTCAAGTTTTTACGAAGTTCAGAAGTTCATCATCAACAGTTGAAGACCGAAGATTGAAGATGTTTCTATGGATGCTATGAGAGTGGTGTTGACTTCCGATCAAATGTGAAGGTAAGTGAGTACTCCCATCCTTGCTAAATGGTTGATTTCCTTTCTTAGAGATCATCAGAAAAAGATTCTTTTTGTCCACAATTCTGTGGAGTCTCCAGAAATTATTTCGGAAGGTTATCCTTCCCACCATTCAAAGTGTGCAGGATTTTACTCTTTATTCCTGTCTGCACACATGAGAGACTAAAAAAGCGGTCTTTTTGAGTGCAATTATCATAAAACCCTATTGGTGAGGCAGAAGTCGAGGCTTGTGATCACTCTCGTACCCGAATTCTTTCATATGGTATGGTTATTTCTCGCTCAACTCTTAAGGATGAGAATGCGTTCTTTGGTAGTTCTAACTTCGTGTTACTAGCATGCAGAAACTCTATGTCCTCATAGCTCCTTGGATGCTTGAGACTCTTTTACGCTCTGAAGTTGGAGAAGGTTTTGTGGGTACATCACTGGTAGGCCCTCACGAGACTACAACTCGTCCATTAGGGACGCCTAGGGGTTTAAAGGCTTAATGCATACGCTAAATGCATTCGGGAGACCAGCGACAGTGGTATAGTTAGGATTTCTTAATTTCTGTTTCTCTTGAGGACAAATAAAATTCAGGTTTGGGGGTATTTGATGAGTGCCATATATTGCATATTTCTACACCTTTTTATTGGCATTTAACTCATCTTTTGCGCTTTAAAATCAGATATTATCCCAAATTATGTATTTTCTCTGTTTTCAAGAATAAGTATTTGTACTAATTAACTTTGTGTTTTTAGGTACCAAATAAAGCTTGGATGAATTGAGGAGCCAACAGAACAGAAAATTGGAGACTAACGACTGTGGGAAAGGAGTTGTAACCCGCTTGCACATCATTTGCAACCTGACAAGTAGCAACCTGTTTACAAAGATATGGGCTTGAGCTATCCAAGATCCGACCCATACCCGAATCCAAGCCCGCTCTATCCTGAGCCGTTAGATTTGATCTATCAGCTGCATCCAACGTCCTAGCTGCGCCGTACATCAGAGTTCGCTGCACCCGCCTCACACCTTAGCCACCTAACCCCTTCACCTAGCTGAGCAGCAAACAAACAACCCCTATCCATTTTTTCTCTCTTTCTTCCTCCCGACCTAAAACCAGAGCCCTCAGTTCTTCTTCTCCCCTCGACCATATGCAGAGACATTAGCTATTAGCTTCTCCACCCGACAACACCAGCACCAGCTCAGCTACCTTCACTTCCCCTAGCTCTATGTCTCTCGATTTTAGCTTCTCTCAATCACCCTAGAAGCTGAGGTCGAGATAGATAAAGTTAGGGTTTCTCAAGACATGGAGTTAATGATTTGCAGAGGCGAATTGAAAGAGGAGACATGGAATTCATGCATTGATGGTTAGTGGGTGAGCATTTAATGTGTATTTTGTGAGTGTTAGAAGAGAATTGGGAGGTATAAAAGAGAATTGTTCTCTGTGTAAGAACGGCTTCTGAATTTTTAGGGTTTTAATTATAAGCATAATTCAAATCTGTTTTGAGTAATATTATCATGTTCTAATTCACTTTGCTAGGGTGTTGATGAAACCCTTAATCGTATGCTAGGTTAGTCAAATTTCAGTTATTGTTCTTTATGTGATTCATGGCTTTAGGAGTATGAGTTAGCTAATGGACCAAATTAGCCTGTGAGCATAAATTGAGTTGATTTACCTTAGAATAAGATTAGGAGGTGAATTCAATCACCCTAGTGCTCTCTAGCTTTGTTTACAATCTGCTTTACATTCAGTTTTACCATTTTAGTCATTTGAAAATCATCTTGTTGTATTGACAACAAAACAACACCTTTTGGCTTACTTCGTAGTTTGAAATCAGATTTTGTGAACATATTGAATCAACATATCACTCCACAAGTCTCTGTGGATCGACCTGTGCTTGACCTGTGTTGCAAAACAACACTTGCACTTGCAGTATAAGTTGTAGGTTAATTTTATAAGCCTACCACCCGGTCCCGCACACCTTTCCCTATTTTATTATTATTTTCGTGAATCCTTGAAGTTATGGAGAGTCCTTGAAGATATGGAGAATCCAGGAAGATATGGAGAATCCATGAAGTTTTGGAATAATAATTATAAAAAGCTAAGGATTGTGAGGTGTGGGACAGGCCACGGCTTGGGCATGGCCGGCCGGCTAGGTTTCCCGGTCCCGCACACCTCTCCTTATTTTATAATTTATTTGGTGAATCCTCCAAGTTATGGAGAACTCTTGAGTTTTTGCACAAATTGGGAAATTTTTGCCAAGATGGAAAACTCTCCATGGGTTTATGAAAATCGTGAGAAAATAAAGAAAATAATGGGGAAGCATGGGACCGGCCACGACTAGGGCACGGCCGGCCGGCCGGTGGGCCCGGCCCATGGGCGCTTCCCATTATTTTATTATTATTATTTTCTCTCTCTTATTTTGTGGAGAACTCTCTATTGTTTCATGTTTTTGGATGCTCGTGCGCGCATCCGGGTGCTCAGTCGTGCATCATTTTCGAGTACACTTGTACCATTTTTGTGGGGCTTTACTCAGTGATGGTCCAGATGCCCAATTATTGAGTATTTATTATCAATTCATGAGATCCAGTGGAGAATAATTCATGAAACTGAGTAATAAAAGTGAATAGATGTTTCATTATTAATTCGTAGGATCAGATGTGGATTTGAATACGAATTCAGAATAATAAAACAAGCATTACCATTCCCATGGGATTGTGGATTCGACCATAGAATCGGAGTAATTGAGATTTATCCATCACCATTTCATGAGACCATTAGATTCGATCATTAAATCGGAGTAATGAGATAATATAGTTGTTTCATTGCTATCTTATGAGATCAAGTCGTGGATTCGATCATAGAATCAGAGCAATTGTTATTGCCATTCCATGGGATCAGGCCGTGGATTCGACCATGAAATATGAGCAATTGTTATTGCCATTCCATGGGATCAGTTCGTGGATTCGACCATGGAATAGGAGCAATAACATATTATTCTGGGAATTCGGTGGTGAATGTCACTTCAGAATTAATCTATGTGCATAGTCAGGAGATGGCAAATCCTGAGGGTGCTCTCAGACACTACTAAGAACACCCGAGTCTATACACGTCGCTCTACATAGTCAGGATCAGTGAGTGTCACTCTCTTGAAGGCGTTGTTGCTCTCAATCTGACGGAGAACCGCCAAATCGTTCTTCTATGTAGAGGGGGGTCGCTCTCATGTAGTCAGTGAACAGTGAGTATCATCGGCGTCCTGAAGGCATTAAGCCCTCTCAACAAACAATTATGTAGGAGGACCACCCAATTCTATTATTCTACATAGAGGGCACAATGAAATGCCAGGAATCGAACGCTCAGCTAGTGGAGGCTTTTCGAAAGAAATGTTCATCATGGCTTCGTAAAATATGAATCGTCACATGCCTGAAGCCGTATCAGAAACATGCAGTATCATGATTTTACGGTTTTACCCTTAGTTGAAAATCCACCATCTACATTAAGCCCCTGCATAGTGGGGAACAGTCATGTTCTGCCGTATGCATTAAATGGTGATTTTCAGTTGACGAGATCTGGTTGAACTCAGTCTACAAAGGTAGTTTCAGAATCCTCAATTTACCCCAATAAGATCATGTACGAGCTAATGTGTGGATGAGAACTCTGATAGTAAGGTAGAGTGTCATCTCATGAGCGTGGAGAAATGAGGCACTGATGATTTGGGAGTTTAAAAGCTTAGTTATGGTCGATTTAGGATTTGCGGGCCCGAGCCCAAAAGGGAAACCCATGCTTATTAGGTTTTGGAAATAAATTTGATATAAAAGGGAATAACCCTAAAATTTATTTTTATTTTTGGTCGACCAAGCTTCCTCACCTCACGACTTCAGCAACATCAGGAGGAAAATCTCGCTGGAGTTCAGCGTCGCCACCGCCCGACCGACCACCGTCCGGCCAAGTTCCGGCAGACGCCGACAGTTAAGTCTGTGCGATTTTTTTTTTGTTGTAGGCTCTATGATTGATGATTATTCACAAAACCCAAAATCCCATGGTTACATATGTATGTGCAGGATTTATGGAGGACTTTTTAGAAAACGTATGTATATGCACGTTTGTTCGTTAGTTGGAGAAACGAGCAAAAATCCCTAATATGAAAGAGATATGTTGATTTTTGAATAAACATGGTCTAGTTGCAATAGCAAAAGTTTTTTTTATTAGGTTTCATGAACACCCAAGTTCGTTTTTTGAAAGTATGAACTTTGCAGATAAACGTAATTTGTTTCGTAAAAGTAGTAAATAATAATCCTTAGAGTTAAAGGAATTTTGAAAAGACCTGGAGTTCTTATTGAAATTTTATTTGAGAACTCTCGAAGTTTTATTTGAAATATGGAGAACTCTACAAAAAATAAAAAAGTCCCTGGTTCCATAGACGAATGCTTGGTTAAGCAAAAAGTTTTTTTTTTTTTTTTTTTTTGTAATTTACGTGAGTTATTAACTCACGAATTATTATCATTTCAAAGGTGTGTGACTTATTCACGCCTTATTAGATAAAATTGGGTTTTTGAAAATACACAATTTATGAATTTTGTGAACTCACAGTGTACATGCGAATTCAGTGATTTTATAGCGTATGTATATACATAAAATCAGTGAGTGCTCACATAGAGGGTTATGTGAATTACTCATGGTTTCTTGGAAAGTCAATATAGACTCATGAATAATATGTTTTATGCTCAACTTTGCAGGTTTGAAAGAAAGAGCAAGTTTTGGAGTTTTTACGTTGTTATCACTAAGTTCGTGAAATCGTAAAGAGGTGAGAATTGAGGAATACCATTTTTGCAGACGTCAATTGTCATATTTGATTTAATTCCATTGTATTAGTGAATTCATGTATGGATGTTGCAGCAATTTTGCAGAATGGTTGAATCCCGTAGTGCTTCTGAAGATGATGTTTCTTCGAGAAAAGATGTTTCCATAGATACCTCTTCTAGAGATGATGGTTCCTCCAGACACGATGATACTGAGGTTTCTCAGGGGAAGAAGGAAAGTTCCAAGACTAAGAACATTCCAACTTCCGAGGACAAATTCTTCGTGTACTTGTATAGGCCTGAAAAGCGTCCTCTAGGCTCTTCGTTTCGGTTGCTGACAAATCCTAGGTGCACTTCCCAGAACAAGTTGGTGTCTTCCTGAGTTGTGGTTCGGTTTTGTTTGCAAGGGAAGTATTTCACAGCTTCTCAGGTGGAGTAGAAGCTTTCTCGGAGACCTCTGATGCATTTCTTTGGATGGGCAAGGCACATGTTAGGCCATAGCCGTGTGAGGACTATATTGGATAGTTCTCAGGGGACACGATCCATTCAAGCTGCTGGAGATTTGATCATCAATCATGATATACTAGGTATGATAGCCCTGCCCGCCCGTTGGTGTGTCCCTACTCATACATTTATATGCAGATGGGGAGAATTCACCATTATTCTAGAAGATGTAGTTGCTTTATTGCACCTTCCAATTACGGGTAATTTTCCTGAAGAACTCTCGACAGAGGAGAAGGAGATATCTGACACGTTAGAAGCAAAGATGCCTGAATTCAATGAGTCACCTGCATCTTGATATGCCCGATGGTTATCACACTGGTGGCCAAGAGATTAAACTCCTGAAGAACCAGTTGATGGCGTTTTGACAATTGCGGCTTTCTTGTATCTTTAGCTCTCACGGGATATCTTCGAAGACTGTGAACACTTTCTAAAGACGTTTGTGATTCGTTTTGCCATTAATATGTCCAAAGGTGAGAAAATTCCCATTGGCAGTCTATTTTTGGGTTCTTTGTTCGCCAAATTGGACTCTCTAGTTGTGGACTCCAGTATTTCTGATGGCTTCATGAAGATAGAGACGTATGCTAATACCATGTTTCTCTAAGCCTTGATGTGGGAACACCTTGAGAGCTATGCCACAATTCCCCGTATAATTTTGCAAGGACCCAAGGTCGACACTCGCCATTCCCTTCTTGAGGATATTAATGCTAGGATCATGCACTGGTCTAGAAAGCAACCACAATACAAGATATGCATTCCTGACGTTTTGGACATTGAATCTGAGTTCAACTTTCGCCCCTGGGTGTCGGTTCCTTCTCTTTTCTCACAATTGATCACTTTCAATACTACTGACGAGAATATCACGTTGAGTACTGGTGATGGTTGATGAGTGCTTAGCTCTTACATATTTTTCGCCCAAATTATATATTGTTGGTGCTTATTTTTGTATTAATTTCTGGCATTTATCATGTTTTTGTAGGTACACGAATGAAATTGGCCCTGCTAAAGAAAATAACTTAAAAGTGGCTCGTATGCATATTTGATCGGTCAAGGCTTCATTAAACAGTAAAAATGGGAAGTAAAAAAAATTTGTTGACATTTGGTCCCAGGTTCCCACGTACAAATATACAATGAACATTTTATTATTAGTAAAAAGTTGGAGAGGCATAAACTATGGTACGTAGCTTGAATTAGGGGGTGCTAGCTACAGACGAAAGGTGGAAGTTTTTTTTTTTTTAAAATTTTAACACGATCAGCAGGGATTAAAGGGCCCCTAACCCAACAAGAAAAAAAGAAAAAGAAAAAACAGAACAGGCCCAACGGGCTAACCAACTAAAGCCTATAATAAACCTTTTGACTGCTATCCTCGAACAGAATAGCAGTAAATTCTTCACCTAAAATCTGCCAATCTAGAAGCACAAAAGAAGAAGGAGGATAGATGCCTTCCAACCAGTCAGTTGCACGATTCGTCTCACGATAAACATGATCAAATTTTATCCACTCGAATTGTTTTCTCAGTCTGACAATCTGTCTCCAAATATACTGCACATTCCAAGGAGGAGCAGGGTCCTTACTATTTAAAATCACTGCGGTCAAGAATCCATACCAAAGTGAACTCTTTTAAAACCCTTGAGGATAGCCGCTTTCATACCCACAAGAACACCTTGAAGCTCATGACCAAGAACAGAAACTACAATAGCAGAACCTGCAACAACACAAAGATAATCTCCAGGGTTGTTTATGATAATAGCACCATAACCACCAACACCATCACCCAGAGAGCCATCATTATTAATAATGACAGTATCACCTTCAGCTCTTAACCAAGTACATCTTAATTCAATTTTGAGTTGATAAGAGCAAAAGATATCCCATAGAGTAAGGAAATAACAATTCTGAGGGTTGTCTTCAACTTTAATATTATGAGAAACTAATTTCAATTTCACAGCTTGAGTGATCATCCAACTCACATGGTCATCTGAATTGTATTGTTGTCTAAACACTCTGGCATTTCTTTCTCTCCAGATATGATAAACATAACTATTGAAAATTAGTTTTCTGATAGAAGTAATGACATAATTACCCACAAAATTATTAGCACACTAGATGATCTTTTCTTTCCAGTTTGCCCTTTGCCCAGTTACATAACCCATCTTAATTAATAAGCCTTGACAGATCTGATAAGAATAAGGGAAATGCAGAAAAAGATGATCCTTATCTTCCATACTGTGGTCACATAAAACACAATTGGGAGAAACCTCCACACCCCATTGAATAAGCCTATCCTTAGTCTTCATTCTATGATTGAAAGCCACCCATGTAATGAATGAGTGTTATGAATGTGCATTGTGAACCACACCAAGCCATTCCAATCAGGGTAAACTTGAGGCCTTTGGAGAGATTTATAAGTATCCTTGACAGTAAACTCTCCTGAGGAGCTAGGCATCCAGATGACTTTATCTTGAACATCAGAATCAACACAAACTGAGCGAATCTGAGAAATGATGTCAGCTGTGAATAAATCATTAGTATGAGGTAATTTCCAAACATCATTTTCAATATATTCAGAGACACTACAGTCCCTGCCAAGAAACACAACATTTATGATGTCACTAGGAATCCAATCCACCAATCTTCCATTTGGATGCCAATTTCCAGATAAGAAAGAAGTATCATTGCCATTGCCAATATTTATTTTTAAGAATTTTGCAACTTCTTCTCTCTGGTTTAGGATATTTCTCCAACTCCAAGAAGCATCTTGGGGACAATTCATAGTCCAAAAATATTTGTCTTTGATTAGATTAGCTTTCACCCATTCAGTCCAAAGAGAATGTTTATCAGAGACTAAATCCCAAATATGTCTCATGCTAGCAGCAATATTATTTGTGTGTAAATCTCTAATAGCTAAACCCCCTTTTTTAAAAGACAGACATATCTGAGACCAACCAATAGGGCAATTTGTTTTCTTCTCCAAATCATCACCACCCCACAAAAATCTTTTGAGAATAGAATTCAGACAATTGATTACTTTCTTGGGCAAGATAAAACAAGAAATCCAGTAAAATATCATA
Source organism: Papaver bracteatum (assembly GCA_023529315.1). Taxonomy (NCBI): domain Eukaryota; kingdom Viridiplantae; phylum Streptophyta; class Magnoliopsida; order Ranunculales; family Papaveraceae; genus Papaver; species Papaver bracteatum. The sequence continues at coordinate 164,223 of JAJJWX010004549.1, forward strand.
CCATTCAGCACACTCTTGATGAGGAGTAATCTACCTCCATAAGTTAAGGATTTTGCCTTCCAAGACTTAACTCGATTAGTAACCTTATCTATTAGAGGAATACAATCTTTAAAGGAAAGTCTAATTGATAGTAAAGTAAACCTAGATATTTCACAGGGAGATCACCAGAAACACAGCCCAAGCAAGATATAATTTTCTGTAAGTTTATCATATTTACTGAGGAATGAAAAAGCGCAGTTTTTTCTTGACTCACCTCAAGGCCAGTACAAGTACTAAACTTCTTGATAGCAGTATGCAAAGCTGAGGCAGATCTCAAATCCCCTTTGAAGAAAACTAGCACATCGTCTACGAAACATAAATGAGTAATAATGTGAGCTGAACATTTAGGATGAAGACCCAACTCACCAAAATTCACTTGTTGTTTACGACAAACACTCAATAATTCCATTACCATGACAAATAAATAGGTTGAAAACGAACACCTTGACGAAGACCACGCTTAGCCCCAAAATATACAATGAACATTTTATTATTAGTAAGAAGTTGGAGAGGCGTAAACTTGGGTACGTAGCTTGAATTAGGGGGTGCTAGCTACAGACGAAAGGTGGAAGTTGAAGAGACTTTGGGAATTAATTGTTTTGGAGATAAGTGGTGATGTTAACCTTTGGCACTTTAGTTACATTTCCATTACTACTTGGTGAGATAGAGAGACAGAAAGACGTGAGCCAACCATTTTAGTCAAGAGAGTACGATTGGATCTGTCAACGTACCAACGAAACTTCATCACCCTATAAGCAATTATTTTTAATGAATAAAATGGTTAATCATTATTTTCATGTTTCTTTTGATATGAGTAGCTAAACATATTTTCTAGGGTTTTGGAGGAAACTATTTTTAATGAGTAATATAAAGTATTTAAATGCTTTGACATATTTACTCCATATTTGTGTTTTTAATTTATTAAAATTTTTCTCTTCTTTATATGCTTCATAAAAACTGTTTTGGGTAATTTGAGCTGCCGATCTGTTATAAGCGAAGGAAAGTTAGGCCTTAGGTAGTGACAAGAGTCATAAAAAAAAGAAGCATATAAAGTTATATCTTCCAAAGCATGAGATTGGGTTCGAATTGTTTTGAGTAAATTAGGAGAATTATGTCAAAGTTTTAATTATTGAGTTTACAAATATTGGAAGTAGTGGAATCCAAAACCCTAGATTCATCTCTCCTTGATAAACTAAAAATCAATTTTAATTAGTTTGTCTTAGTATTTTTCTTTATTAATCTGAAACCAAATCTTTAAAAGAGTCCGAGCAACGAATCTTTCTTACCACTTCAAAACTACATCAGTTTTTGGCGCCGCCGACGTGGACTGTATATAGATTACGTTTTAGATTTATTTATTTTAGCTTAGTTTTTACTAGTATTTTTTTTCTTTCTATTTTACGTCTTTGGGTATTTTTCTTGTATTTTTGGTGTGCAGATTTTTCTTGAAATTAAAAGTGGAAAGTGCAATAAGCAGCCAAACAGGTAAGTATCCAAGATTTTATGTTTGTTCCCCTTTGTAAATATTTGTATTCTGATTTTTTTATAGATATTTTGTTTATTTGTACATATTATTTTTGGATTATTTTTATTCTTTTTATATAAAAAAAAAAAAACTCGTTGCACACACCAATTGCATCGTCAGACAACCGATTTTAGGAAAACACGTGGAAAAGTACGTTGAACCCGTGCCTTGGGCCTTGTGGGAGTTACCAGCCGAAATTCCACAAACCTTAGCCCAGTACCGTTGACCAGTCTTTGAATGTAGGTATATTCAGCTTAAGGTAACCTGAGCCTACCAATTTTAGTCTACCCTGCATTTGCATGTGCACAAAAAAAAAATGTCAAGCTGGTATTATAAAGACCAATAATATGATTATTCGACTGAGTATAAAAATGGACAATATTCGTACTATGACCGAAGTGTGGATAGTACTTGGGACCACTACCGACCTTCTGAAGGTTATGGTTCTTACTATGGTGATCCCAATTACTATCCGCATGTCCACCAATCATACGAACGGACGAATGAGCAATAGTATAATGAAATAAATGAGAATTCTCCATCTTTAGAGGATTTAATCAAACAATTGGCACCAGTTCTTGATGAATATAGAATTATTTCCATAGAAGATGCACTCAAACAGTGTGAATTAACAAGTATTTCTTTACAGGAATCACTTAAGAAGTTGAACAAAACTATATGTGAATTTGAAATAAGAATGAGTAAACTGTGTGAGACTTTTAATAAGCTGGAGGACCAAAATGCACCTAAGGCTATTGCTCATAATGAACTTGAATTCCAAAATAGTATTTCCAAATTTACCCTTGATAATACATATAATTATTTACCTAATTTAGAGGATGAGGTTAGATCAGAAAACACTGAATGTTTTGACAAGGTTCAACCATTTCAACCATCTTCATATTATTATGATGATGAGGATAATATCGATGAAGAATTTGAAATATATAGTCATAGTGACGAGAAAATTGTTACACAAATTTAGCCTTATGATGATAATGTTGTCTCTAGTTCAAATCCTAAAAATATTGATAATTATTCACCTATTCAAAAGGATGAGGATTTGACTAGAGATACCATAATTTTAGACGGTGTAGTATATCATTGTGACTATGAAGCCGAAGATGGCTTAGAGGAAAGAGTATATCCTGAGACTAGTGTTTTAGAGTCTGGTGATGCGGAAACAATCCTTCTGAGGATTATAGAAATGTAGAACCACACGATTACAACCTAGAAGAAATAAAATACCATTTTCCTAAATATGATAATTTATAAATTAAGGAAATTGTGACTAGTTTATCCAAGGATATATACAACCCTAGGTTTGGGGGTGAATATCATTCTCCCCGTGGTTTACCCTTGACTCTTACAAAGGTCCCTAATTTGGGACTTGACGTATGTTCCTCTACCATATTAAAAGGTTATCTTCATGCACGTTTTCCAGAACCTAGTTATGTCCAAAAAGAAACTCAGTTGATAGAAACCCATCCTCTGGTTGATGTGGTTAATCCGGTCCATGATACCATAATTGATCGTGTTGTCCCCCCAAAATTTTATTTACCAAATGTTTGGGTATCTCTATTTGAAATGTGTCATTATATAGTTTTTAGAACTAAACCTAATTATTTTAGGAAAATAGAAACGACATATTTTCTTAAGAATGACCACCACTCTCAATGCGGTCAACTATTTGAGTCAAATATGATTGACTATGAGGATCCTCAATTATTCAGGTTATTATTATGTGCATCTAAATTATTATTTGAGTTTTTGCAGACTTTACAACCTGATATTTCAGATCTTACTTATGAAGAGCTGCATCCCATGAAAATATTTTATTTAGACCCCTTTATTGAACCTGAACCACAACTAGATGTAGTTGTTTTAAACAGGAAACTATGCAAGGGTGTGCTATGTTTATTCACTTTCTTGATTTGTTGCAGTTTCCTTTTGTCTGTGATAACACTTTTTGATGCAGATGATCCACAATTGTTTCGATTATTGCTATATGATTCGAGGTGATTAATTCTTTCTTATGTCTGGCTGAAGACATTAAACGTAGCACTTCTTGGGAGGTAACCCATGCTCCTGAAACACGGTAATATCTTTCCTTAACTCTTTTGCTTTAAATGGTAACGTTTTCTCCTTGTTCATGCTTTTGATTATATCTTTAGAACATTGAGGAAAATGTTAGATTTAATTTTGGGGGTGGGGAAGAAACCTTTTGTTAAGTTTTGAGTTATAATAAATAAACTCCAAAGCCTAGAAATTTATGCTTATTAAGGAAAGCACTAACCGATCTAAGTGGATGAAAGCTGCTTGATTGTAGGAGTTGAGGAACCAATCTGATTAGATGGAAACATCTAAAGAGTCTATTCATAAAAACACATAGTTCAGGTGTTAGAAATAACATGATAGTTTCACCGTATCTCGGAGTCGTCACCATATCACTTTCTGTTTTTATTTTTGCAAACTTATATGTGATTTTGTGGGGCCCAAACATCGAGTTGTTACCACCGCTGGGATGAAGTAGAGTGATTGAGTTACTAAAAAAAATGACCAATCAGACCAAACAGAATAATTAACACTTGGATAGCAATATGTGTGTGTTCTCCCTATCTCTGTCGCCTAAACAAGCGTGGAATCAGGATCCACGGGAATTACCATGTAATCTGCTGACAAGAAGCATGCGCTTGGATCCAAGAAGATCTAATCATGTTGTTACAAAAATAAAATAATAATAATAATGTTAAATGATAAATCGACCACTGATATCCTTGTATATGCCAGCGGTGTTGATCTAGAATTAGGATTATCGACTATTGGTTCCCTTGTATATGCCAGTTCTGTTGATATTAGTCAGACATGTATCTCAGTCCATTAGGATAGGTTCATCCTGGCAACGTCCTTCAGACATATATGGGAAACACCATTAACATATTTGCAACCATCTATTTCCATATCCATCTTCTTAATCTTTTCACATGTGATTGTGGTTTGTTGACTCCAGATATTGATGTCCATAGTGCGACTATATGAGTAGATCTATGTCACTTATATATGAATTTTAGTATGCTTGAGTGCAAACTCGTGTACAGTAATTGGAATTTCGCTTCAGGGTACTTCCTCCTGTATTCAATAAGTACGCCAACCAAGGAGATTCTTTAGTGCCTTCCAAGGTTCTGCGTAAATAGCTAGGGTTTGGAGTAAAGGTTGTGTTTCATTCTAGTTTTGCTCGGGACTTGCAAAATGTGGGTTTGGGGGTGTGATGAGTGCTTAGATCTTACATATTTACCGCCCAAATTATTGTTGTTGGTGCTTATTTTTGTATTAGTTTCCGGCATTTATCATGTTTTTGTAGGTACACGAATGAAATTGGCCCTGCTAAAGAAAACAACTTAAAAGTGGCTCGTATGCATATTTGATCGGTCAAGGCTTCATTAAACAGTAAAAATGGGAAGGAAAAAAATTATGTTGACATTTGGTCCCAGGTTCCCACGTACAAATATACAATGAACATTTTATTATTAGTAAGAAGTTGGAGAGGCGTAAACTTGGGTATGTAGCTTGAATTAGGGGGTGCTAGCTACAGACGAAAGGTGGAAGTTGAAGAGACTTTGGGGATTAATTGTTTTGGAGATAAGTGGTGCTGTTAACCTTTGGCACTTTAGTTACATTTTCATTACTACTTGGTGAGCTAGAGAGACAGAAAGACGTGAGCCAACCATTTTAGTCAAGAGATTACGATTGGGTCTGTCAACGTACCGACGAAACTTCATCACCCTGTAAGCAATTATTTTTAATGAATAAAATGGTTAATCATTATTTTCATGTTTCTTATGATATGAGTAGCTAAACATATTTTCTAGGGTTTTGGAGGAAACTATTTTTAACGAGTAATATTTAGTATTTAAATTCTTTGACATATTTACTCCATATTTGTGTTTTTAATTTATTAAAAATTTTCTCTTCTTTATATGCTTCGTAAAAACTGTTTTGGGTAGTTTGAGCTGCCGATCTTTTATAAGCAAAGGAAAGTTAGGCCTTAGGTAGTGACAAGAGTCGTAAAAAAAAGAACTTATAAAGTTATATCTTCCAAAGCATGAGATTGGGTTCGAATTGTTTTGAGTAAATTAGGAGAATTATGTCAAATTTTTAATTATTAAGTTTATAAATATTGGAAGTAGTGGAATCCAAAACCCTAGATTCATCTCTCCTTGATAAACTAAAAATCAATTTTAATTAGTTTGTCTTAGTATTTTTCTTTATTAATCTGAAATCAAATCTTTAAAATAGTCCGAGCAACGAATCTTTCTTACCACTTCAAAACTACATCAGTTTTTGGCACCGCCGACGTGGACTGTATATAGATTACGTTTTAGATTTATTTATTTTAGCTTAGTTTTTACTAGTATTTTTTTTTCTTCTATTTTACGTCTTTGGGTATTTTTCTTGTATTTTTGGTGTGCAAATTTTTCTTGAAATTAAAAGTGGAAAGTGCAATAAGCAGCCAAACAGGTAAGTATCCAAGATTTTATTTTTGTTCCCCTTTGTAAATATTTGTATTCTTATTTTTTTTAGATATTTTGTTTATTTGTACATATTATTTTTGGATTATTTTTATTCTTTTTATATATAAAAAAACACGTTGCACACACCAATTGCTTCGTCAGACAACCGATTTTAGGAAAACCCGTGGAAAAGTACGTTGAACCCGTGCCTTGGGCCTTATGGGAGTTACCAGTCGAAATTCCACAAACCTTCTGAAGGTATTTGCACGTGCACCAAAAAAAAAATGTACCACCCGATATTATAAAGACCAATATTTTGATTATTCGACTGAGTATCAAAATGGACAATATTCGTACTATAACCGAAGTGTGGATAGTACTTGGGACCACTGCCGACCTTCTGAAGGTTATGGTTCTTACTATGGTGATCCCAATTACTATCCACATGTCCACCAATCATACGAACGGACGAATGAGCAATATTATAATGAAATAAATGAGAATTCTCCATCTTTATAGGATTTAATCAAACAATTGGCACCAGTTCCTGATTAATATAGAATTATTTCCATAGAAGATGCACTCAAACAGTATGAATTAACAAGTATTTCTTTACAGGAATCACTTAAGAAGTTGAACAAAACTGTATGTGGATCTGAAATAATAATAAGTAAACTATGTGAGACTTTTAATAAGATGGAGGACCAAAATGCACCTAAGGCTATTGCTCATAGTGAACTTGAATTCCAAAATAGTGTTTCCAATTTTACCCTTGATAATACATATAATTATTTACCTAATTTAGAGGATGAGGTTAGATCAGAAAACACTGAATGTTTTGACAAGGTTCAACCATTTCAACCATCTTCATATTATTATGATGATGAGGATAGTGTCGATGAAGAATTTGAAATATATAGTCATAGTGTAGAGAAAATTGTTACACCAATTGAGCCTTATGATGATAATGTTGTTTCTAGTTCAAATCCTAATAATATTGATAATTATTCACCTATCCAAAAGGATGAGGATTTGACTAGAGATACCATAATTTTAGACGGTGTAGTATATCATTGTGACTATGAAGCCGAAGATGGCTTAGAGGAAAGAGTTTATCCTGAGACTAGTGTTTTAGAGTCTGGTGATTCGGAAACAATAGTTCCTTCTGAGGATTATAGAAATGTAGAACCACACGATTACAGCCTAGAAGAAATAAAAGACCATTTTCCTAAATCTGATAATTTATAAATTAAGGAAATTGGGACTAGTTTATCCAAGGATATAGACAACCCTAAGTTTGGGGGTGAATATCATTCTCCCCGTGGTTTACCCTTGACTCTTACAAAGGTCCCTAATTTGGGACTTGACGTATGTGCCTCTACCATATTAAAAGGTTATCTTCATGCACGTATTTCTGAACCTAGTTATGTTTAAAATGAAACTCAATTGGTAGAAACCCATCCTCTGGTTGGTGTGGTTAATCCGGTCCATGATACCATAATTGATCTTGTTGTCCCGCCAAAATTTTATTTACCAAATGTGGGAGTATCTCAATTTGAAATGTGTCATTATATAGTTTTTAGAACTAAACCTAATTATTTTAGGAAAATAGAAACGACATATTTGCTTAAGAATGGCCACCACTCTCATTGCGGTCAACTGTTTGAGTCAAATATGATTGACTATGAGGATCCTCAATTATTCAGGTTATTATTATTTGCTTCTAAATTATTATTTGAGCTTTTGCAGACTTTATATACTGATATTTCGGAGCTTACTTATGAAGAGCTGCAGCCCATGAAAATATTTTATTTAGACCCCTTTATTGAACCTGAACCTGAACCTGAACCACAACTAGATGTAGTTGTTTTAAACAGGAAACTATGCAAGGGTGTGCTATGTTTATTCACTTTCTTGATTTGTTGCAGTTTCCTTTTGTCTGTGATAACACTTTTTGATGCAGATGATCCACAATTGTTTCGATTATTTCTATATGATTCGAGGTGATTAATTATTTATTATGTCTGGCTAAAGACATTAAACTTAGCACTTCTTGGGAGGTTACCCATGCTCCTGAAACACGGTAATATCTTTCCTTAACTCTTTTTCTTTAAATGGTAACGATTTATACTTGTTCATGCTTTTGATTATATCTTTAGAACATTGCTTTAAATGGTAACGATTTCTACTTGTTCATGCTTTTGATTATATCTTTAGAACATTGAGGACAATGTTAGATTTAAGTTTGGGAGTGGGGAAGAAACTTTTTGTTAAGTTTTTAGTTATAATAAATAAACTCCAAAGCCTAGAAATTTATGCTTATTAAGGAAATCACTAATAGTTTTTAGTTACAAGTAAGTGCTTCTTTTTAAGATTTTGGCTAAAGTATGCCAATCATATTTTAATCGTATTGCTTTTCTTGTGATAGAGTGGTCGCGCTGTGAGACCTCGAATTGATGTAAACTCTTCAATCTTTCAGGAAAGTCCCCAGGGAGGATAAGGCAGAAGTAATACAACACATAGGATGATACCGAACAAAATACAGTCTCATGTCGCTTCTTTGGTGAGTTTCTCGCGCTTTTCTTCATTGATGCAACTCTCTCATCCATGTAATTAGGATATAAAAGAGTATTGCTCATCCATTTCTGAATTTTTCCCCATCGGTTATTGATGGTCTCCGTTTTTCTTTTGATCAAACAATTCAGGATTCCAGTACTGAGGAAGTTGACGTAAGTTTCCCCTTTTGCACTTGATAATTGTAATGCGACTTTGGACGAATGAGTGACGATTGTTGTTGATATGGATAGGAGGAAATCACCATGGATAAGGAGCATGTTGATGAGGCATATTTATCTTTGAGTCATGAGAATATGGAGAGCTCTCGAAATCCCGAACCGAACGAAAATATGGAGAGTTCTCCGAATGAAGGTAACGGAATTTCCAATGGAGGTACCTACATTGCCGAGTTCTCAAATGGTTTAGAGGTTCCCCTAGTAAGTATTTCTCCTGTAGCATCTTCATAGAAGTATGATATTTCTGATTTATGCATGAATGAATGAGAACCCATATGAATATACGAGTAATTTTGCCGAAATACGTCATCAGAAAATTTCAGACTTCAGATTTTATTAGAAATGATGTAGAATCCTCGTCTTGAGTAAGATTTTCGATGTCCGCATATGTATCTTTAAGCCCAAGAAATTTCCAAGCTTTATCAAATAAGCTTTTCAAATTTTGAGCCTGTTTAGGTCCAGAAAAACGCGGAACAGTAAACTTCCATGAGATATTCAGAACTTTTCCAGATCACGCGTTGTGTGATGTTTTGGCCACATCTCCTCGCTCGTTCATCCGATTTTCATGAAATTTGACATGCTGTAGAGAACTTCAATACGAAGAGAATGATATATAACTCGTCTCCAGATTCTTCACCAATTGCTCCCAGTTCGTCATTGAACATAGGGCAGTGTAAATTTGCTTCAGCTGAGTTTCTTTGAAAACGTGCTTCATGACTTTGATACTTCTTGCACATGTCGTAAAAACATAATAAGGAACTTAGATGATGTTATTTCATTTTATTTCTTGATCTTATGATTGCATTGGATTTCCACGCCTGAACCATCCTAATCCCATGTAATCTTCCCATTAGGTACCGAACGACGAAGTTGGGAATCATGGATCCAATAATGATAGCTTGGGAAGTCCTGGAGTTGTTGGAAATGAAACTCCTATATCTTCACCTCCAGGTTATGAAGTTCTGGTTGTTGATGCAGGGGAAGTGGTGGAAACCCCAATTGAATCTCAGATGGTAGAACCCAAATCGAGAATATCATAAATTGCTTCGTCTGAAGTGGTATCCATGATTGTTGATGCTTCTTCAGTAGTCAAGAGACGTATGATAGTGCATGAGTATCCCAATGAAGGGATTTCTTTTGATCCTCAATTTGGTGAGTTACTCTTATACCACCAGTTAGTTGGTGGTTTTAGTGTTCCCATCGGATATGCTGCTATGTATGAGAAACTGTGGAAAATGTATGGACACATTGTGGTTACTCAAGATCCAGGACGGATCTATTTCTTGACAAAGCAAGTGGAAGTCATCTTGTGTGTTGTACGTGATATCTATATCACTCCCAGAAATGTTGTTACTCGATACGTACTCTTTGATTGAGAGTACAAATCGAAGAATAATGAAGAACTTGGCTTTAATCTGAAGTGGCTTTGTCAAAGGCTTGAAGCTATCAGGAAAATAGTAGAGGGTAGTGCTCCTTTCCCTGTTAGTGATGCCATGATGAAGAAGGTGGACGAAGTTGCTGAACTGACCAGGAAGCTAGAATTGGAGAAAGCGGATTTGAAAGCTTTGGAAGATGCGGAGAAGCAGAAATCATTCTTTGATGGTTTTCTTTAGTTTCCTTTCCATAATCTCATGAACATTGAATTTCTGAGAGAGATATGAGATTTTATTTGGGTATTGAATTTATGAGTGACTGAGGATTTTTTATTTTATTTTAGATAGAGATTTTCTTAAATAAAGAACTTCGATAGATTGCTGAATTTTCAAATGCTGAGTGCAAGTATGCACCCGTTTTGGAGGAATTGAAAATACAATTAAAATAAAATCCTAAAGTGTAAACGTCAGATGTTTTGATCGCTTGCCTTGGACATAAAACATCCAATGTTAAATGCTTCATGCATCGAAAATATTGAGCCAATTCTCATGAATTACTGGTATTATTGTATTGCCCTTGATGTCAGCTAATTTTTAGTATCCTCCAGCAACTGACTTAGCAATCATGAAAGGCCCTTCCTAGTTAGAACCCATTGTAGAATGCATTTTGTGCCTGGTTGCCTTAAGAACCAAATCCCCTTCATGAAACTTGTTAGGCTTGGTTGTGCATTCCCTGAATATCTTCTGATGGTTTGGAATCACCCGTGGATTCCATGCTGGTGAAGATTTCCAATTCTGTGGCACATGTGGACACTCATGCAAAGGAAAATATGGCGGGTATCGCTTGTCAAACTGAGCCAAGTCTTCGGCGATAAACCTTTCCATGTGGTGCATAATCTGAAAAGGTTCCAACCATGCAGTATAGTATTACTGAGGTGAGACTGTCCACTCATATCATTTGATGACATGTAGGTTTTGAGCGAGTCCCCGAATTAGGGTAGCATATTTGAAAGTAGGTAACACATATGCATCATGAGGAATAAGACTTGCCTGAGTGCGAAACCTCCTGAAGAATTCATTAGGGCTTTCTCCAGGCCTTTGCGTGAGTCCCATCAGAGTTTCGAACTTTTCCAAATGCTCGAAAGGCTGGTCATCTTCTGAGTCAGAGCTTTCTTCGGTGGAGAAATGTGCAACTGAAGGTGAAGATACCACAGTAATTTTTCCATCATGAATCCACGCTCTTCCAAAAACCATGTCGTATCCAGGACCCTCCCTGATTATGAAGAATTTCGTTTCTGTCCAGGTTGAATCACTTCTTATGTTGAGAATGATATAACCATAAGCATCCATGGAGATTCCTGCATGATCTCTGATTGAGACTGGAGCGTGAGTTGCTTCTTGAAGAGTGATGCTAGCAGCTCTGAGGGTTTTCATAGGAATGATGTTCACAGCAGTGCCGACGTCGACTAATGCTTATCTGAATTCGTTCCCCTTAAGATGCACCATGGTGAGAAGTCCCCAGTCGTATATCTCTTTGTCTGTTACATGTGGTTCAAGAAATGTTTCCTGAATTGTCAGTCATTTTCCTGACATGACATGGTTTAGCGCATCAAACATGTCACCTCTTTGGGCCCTTGACAAGTACAGCAACTCGCAGACGTGCTCCATTAAAGACTGAACTGCTTCCTTGACCGGCTGCTCGGAGGGTGCGAATGTTCTGATCGGGAGAGGATTTCTGTGTACTCCTTCAGTCCCCATTTCTCCTGAGTCGGCCTTTTCTTTGAAGATGCGTTTCAAATTTTTGTAGTCACGGGTTGGATGACTGACATACCTATGGAAGTGGCAATAACGTGCATTCTCCATTTGCTCCGCGGTTGGTTCCTTTTTGACAGGAGGTATCTTGATTGCACCATCTTGGATCCAGACTTCCAATAGTTCGATCACCTCTTCAATGGGAAATTGGAAATCAGGAACTTCCTCATCATTTTGTTGTGATTGTGTATTTATGGTCTGGTTGTTCTTCCTTGGAGCTTTTGGAGGGTGAGACGTTGGAGAAGCGTTTTTGTGTTGCTGTGCATCGGCTTTTCTCTTGCTTCCTTCAGCAACATTCATGGAAGCTTCAACATTATACTGCTTGTTGATTAGGCATCGAGCACTGCTGCTTCGAGTATCTTTCGATTCCTCTATTATGATAGTTTTCGTTCTTTCTAGCAAGGCGGGAGCAGTAGTTGCCGATCGCTTGGCTGCTTCGTGAAGTTCCGAAAAGGTCTGGAAGCGGAGATTCTCCAACAAAGTTCTGTAAACAGGGATCATCCCATTGATGCACAAGTCCACCAGTTGTTGTTCAGTAACATTTGGATCATGACAATCTAGAGCTTGAATCCTGAACCTCTTCACGTAATCGTTGGGGTTTTCAGTAGTCTTCTGAGACATCCTCCCCAAGTCAGAAAGGGTAATTTGCTCATAAACAAAGAAGTATTTCCTTTAGAAAACATTAATCATTTCTCCCCAATTAGAAATGCTTCCTAGTACGATGTTATTGTACCAAGTGTATGCACGACCCGTCAGGGATTTTGAAAACTCCTTCAAGCGAACAACATGGTTATGTTCATGTTCTCCTAATGCTTCCAGAAATCGAGAAATGTGTTCTCGAGCATTTCCCGTTCCATTGTAGAGTGTGAACTTTGGAGAGGTGCAGCCTTTTGGGAGAGAGATCCTCTGCGTGGCTACAGGATACGGAGGTTGATGACGGTGCACGGTCGTTGTATGACCCTTTCCTCGATTCTCCATAAAGCGCTCCAAGTCTTCACGGGTGATGAAGCCGGTGGGTTGAGGCTCTGCGGGTTTGCAGGTTTCATCGTCATCAGGAACAGGAATAACTTCGGGGTGCATTGGAGATATTTCCTTGTCTTTGCCCTTCTCTTGAGTTTTGTCTGACATCTTGTCAGTGAGAGTTTTGAGATAGTTGAATAGTTCCTTCTGAGCAGCAACCATGTCAGTTTGATTCTTGGCGAGAACTTCCTGGACCTTCACAAGATCGCCTATGGTATGAGGATTTTCTCTGATTCTTCTAGATGCCGCCCAAAAAGAGGATGACCTTCGACATTGGTGTGAGGAGGAGTAATGTCACCACCGTCATTAGAAACAGGAATTATTTCCGGAGTACCACAAGTGTTGTTGCTGGTACTAGCGTTGTTGGTATTGGGATGTGTAACTGAACCCGACCTAAGATCGACCATCTTAGCGAAAATGATAGATTGCAACCGAGAGATTAATCTCCCATTGTGGTCTCCAATCTGTGGATGGGGAAAAAAGTGTCGCCGGTTTTTCGGGAAAGTGGAGAGTCGAGCGAGTTGTCGAGACTCCTCATCTAGGAAAGATGTTAATCCTCACACAGATGCACCGTTGTAAAGGGGGTGCTTAGATTTGGGAAATCAATCTGTATGACTCCGGCCTGAACCAAGACAATGGTCGTTCCAGAATAAATTCGGTCACAAAGAGGGAGATTGGTTGATCTGTAGGAGGGAAGCTGAGAATTGCGTGGGATCCGTGATGATCGGGGATTGTGGGTGTGTTGAAGGTTTCTGCAGTATTGGTGAACTGTTGAGTTCGAATAAGTTCTGAATGATTGGTGAATTCTTGAGAGTAGTTACTCGAGAAATTCTGCAAGGATGATTACTGATGTTGTAATTCGTTGTCCTCAATCGTGAATTCAAAGACTTATTTATACTGTTAGAGTAGTAACACCACTGACCCATGTAAGTGTGACGGTTTCTTGAGTGAAAGATTGAGAAAGTAGGAGATCGTTGTAAATTAAGTTCCACATCGTGTGGAGACTTGGTTGATCGTGCACCCACTAATTTGCTGACTCCTTCAACTGTTAACACGACTTACGCACATTTCTCGTCGTGGGATGAATCCACGTGTCGTAGACCGCCAGACCAAAACCTTAATTGATATCCCCCATTTGTGATGTGATTGATGTTTCATGAATCGTGGAGTCTACAGGGAAGACGTGTTTAAGTTAGTCAATTGTTGACTGATAAGACACTGAGTCTAAGTTTGGTGAATCAAGCATGAATGGTGGATGCTCAGCGATTCATGGGTCTAACATGTAGTTCTCTGGAGAGATGTCAGTATGACAAGTTACTGACTAGTTGAGTGGTTGAGCAAGTATTGCCGCGAATTATGAGAATTCTATGAGCAACTGAGCAAGTGTTGCTAAATTCACCGAATTATGGGAAAATGATGAGCAAGTATTGCTCAACTCTCCAAAATTAAGGATTTGATGGGCAACTGAGCAAGTATTGCTCAATTCACCAAATATTGGATAATTGTTGAATATTGACTATTATTCAGGGGATTGAGCAAGTATTGCTCGATTCAGCGAATTATTTACTGGTGATGTGACCCAGTAAAATATTAATTAAAATATGGTAACATTATCTATATACCCCTACTATGAGACCCCTTGCAAAAATACCCTTATGAACTTTACAAATACCCCTAAACATAATACATTACTAAAATACCCTCATTTATATAGTATATATACAAAACCACTAACCACTATTTAAAAACAAAGGAGGAAAAAAAAAAAAAAAGGCTACATCTAATGTCGCCAACTACCACTGCGCACCGCCAACCACCACCGCCTCCACCACCGCCGCCGACCACCACCGCATCCACCGACCGCCAACCACCACCACCGTCCGCCGCCGCCGCCGCCGCCGCCAACAACCACCACCACCGTCCGCCGCCGCCGCCAACAACCACCACCACCGTCCGCCGCCGCCGCCAACAACCACCACCACCGACCGCCGCCAACCACCACCGCCGCCAACCACTGCCACCGCTGTCCACCACCGCCACCAATCACACCGCCGCCACCAATAACCTCCACCACCACCGCCGTCAATTACCATCACAACCGCCAACCACCGCCACCGACGACCACCACTACCATGTGGAGTCAACTTGTTGAAGTTGTGTCCATATAGGAGGCAACTGGCTCAAGTTGTCTCCAATAAATAATGTCCACATCGGAGGCAACTAGCTCAAGTTGCCTCCAAATGTGAAGGCAACTAGCTCAAGTTGTCCTCAAAAGTGAAGGCAACTAGCACAAAGTTGTCCTCAAAATTGTCCTCAAAAGTGTACATGAATAAGTTGCAAAACAAAATGGAGGGAACTAGATCAAGTTGTCTTCAAATGTGAAGGCAACTAGATCAAGTTGTCCTCAAAAGTGAAGGCAACTAGCACAAAGTTGTCTTCAAAAGTGAAAACAACTAGTCCAAGTTGTCTCCAAATATGGAGGAAACTAGCTCAAGTTGTCTTAAAATGTGGAGGCAACTAGCTCAAAGTTTCTTTCAAAAGTGAAAGCAACTAGCCATAGTTGTGTCCATATCTAGAAGCAACTTGTTCGAGTTGTATCCAAATATGGAGGCAACTAGCACAAGTTGTCTCAAAAAAAAAGTATATGAACCTGGCATGAACTAGCTTTAATAACCACCTGAAAAATTCAATTTAACCATACTTATTTTATTTCAACACAACATAAATTAATCCAACCCAAGAACTTATTTTACTTAAAACACAATATACCAGATTGCATACCCTAAATATCTACACATTTACTTCAACAGAACATGTGTAAATCCTAAAAAAATAACTTACACATACAAAACTTCGAGGAAAAAAAAAGAACACTAAAGATCTATGTAAAGAAAGTAAAGTTATATTTCAATAGCTTCAAACCTTAACTGTACCAACCCATTACGACATCCAAGAAATTCAACTCCCCAGCCTATAGATTGAGCTAGGCTCATGTCATAACCAGATTCCTCACATGTAAATGATAATGGATCATAACTTAAGGGATGTATATTACGACAATTATGAACCATCACACTAAATTTGTCCGTTTCAACATCATGCTGGTATAGTGTTTTAAAAAATTCAGGGCATTTTAATAAATTGTTTGTGCCACTCATTGTTCACGCACCTGACTAGCTAGCGCAGTTGAATTCAGAGGAAACCGAATAAGGATTTCTGATAGGATATTTCTTGACTCTTGGCAAGTTCACCATTCCTGCACATCAGATCAAATACATTTCAGCAATATACATGCTAAAAGGAGAGGAATGACTTCCGCAAGCTCAAATACATACCTGCTGCTGAAAGGAAAGGGATGACTTCTGCAATCTGCATAAAGTTCTTACAGAAGAGACAAATGCGACTCATGAATTCATTAAATCAAATGCAGCAAGTTCTTCTCATTATGCCAAGTTATCATCTACCGCAAGAGACTACTATTAACCCAAAAAAAGTCATTCATTTCATGTTCTAACTAAGATATTTTATAGATGAGAAGACTTAACTCTTCTCTGAGTTACCCTCCAACTGTCTCTTTAGCTGCATAGAGAAATCATTATTCCAATCTCTCCTTCCTCCTTGTCTTCACAATCTTCTAATTTCTGAGCATAGATACTCAGATGACAGTATAAAGGAACAATACATTCTTCTCTCAGCATTCATCTCCTACCTAAAGCAACAAACATATTATACGGCTCTCATTAGACATAAGTCAGTCCAAATAGCTTAAAAACATCGTAGAATTGCACGAATCTTAGAAATGAGTCTCATACTAAGCCAACAATCGCTTTAATCACCCACTCCTGCACAAACATAAACTGTACAATCAAAGGACATCAGCAAATAAGTATATTCACTCATGAGTTTTCGATATTTTGACACGACTCAAAAATACTACTACCCCGTGATGCTCCACACCAAGATGCCAGTTCAAATGAATGTCATTCAGTTTCAGTCCAAGCTTTTCGGGGGGTTATTTAGATTGGTATTTCATACATATTAACAACAAAATACCCAAATTTTACAAAACAATTACCAGTTCATATCTTAATGCAATATCCCTAAAGAAACCTTGATTACCATCAATAACAATCTCCATTAAAAATGACAAAAATCCAATCCTTCATTGACAAACTCATTGAAACTAAACACACACACACCTAAAACAAAATTGGGACAAAAATCAAAACCTAAAACAAAATGATAAAGATACATAGAAGCAGAAACCATATCTAACAGCTTATATTATAAGAAAATTTTAAATTTTCTTACCGGAATATTGAGAAATCGAATCTGAAAATGATATCTCTCGACAGATTGGAGCTTGATTTCGGTGATGATAACGATGGTAATAAGAAGATATTGTTGTTTTGGTAGTAGTGGTGGTGGATTTGGTAAAATTGATTTTTCGTTGTGGTGGAGACGGTGATGGTGGCGATGGAGATCGTGTTGGTGGAGTTCGTTTTGATCATTGAACCCCATCAAATTTAGAACAAAACCATCAAATTCAACTGCAACCTTCTTCTCAACTCTTCTTAAATCTCGTAAATCCATCAACCAAATCAATCGCAGCAACTTCCCATCTCTGAACTGGATCCAATACTAGCATCTCAATTTCGTCCCTGTTTTGACAAAACATAAGATCCCATCTGCAATAATTCAACCATTATTAATCAGTGTCTCCATCGTCAAAATCAAAATCTATACTTACCAGAAATCGAAACCAAAATCGAAAACCTAAAACTATATCTCAATCGCTTTAATTTTCATTTGATGTAGAGATTAAAGCAGATCTCTTGACGATGTTTATGAAGTTTCATTTCCAGATTTGGTTGAAGTCGAGAACCTAAATCTCGATTTCTAGATCTGTTGAAAATGAAACATTCAAGATGCAAAATATTTGCTGATGGTAGTGGAGGCGATGTAGATGGTGACGGTGGTGTGAGAGATGGTGGTGGTAGAAGTTTAAGTCGAGGAATAATGAAGTGAACGAAGGTGGAAGGTTAAAACAGGAAGTCAACAAATTGAGATTTTGTTTTGGACTTGTTTTTTACCCCTGGAGGGTGTTTGTGCAAAGCCCATGGATAGTAGGGGCATAAATAACATTCCCACTTAAAATATTGGTAGATTACCAAATATTGTTTAATTAATTTTAGATGTTGATTGATGAATCAACATAAATTTATTGGTGTTCGAAATTGCTCAGAATGATGGTTTTACAGAGCGTTCATTCGAAACCCTAATTTTTGGACAATCCTCCATCCATTGGAGAATTGCTGAAAATTGTTTATGAGTGATGGAGATACCGACCACATGGGATGAGGAACTTCCATGTGATTCCAAGCGCTCGTGTGAGCATACACCAGGGTTCTCAGTTTGAGAGTTGGTGAAAAGTGATGATTAAATGGGGAGTTCACCATTTACTGAAAATCTTGTTGGGTTCAGCATTAGGTGTAAAACCTAGGTATGAGATATGGGACCGATCAAGAGGGCATGGGACCGGCTCCTGGTGGTCACGTGACCAAGTATTGGTCATTTGGAGGATTCTCCAATTGATTGGAGAGATCTCGGGCCCAGTATGAACGATTGAGCAAATTAGGTCAGAATTGCGAAAACGTGTGGGACTGGCTTCGTGCAAACCCTAGGGGTGACCTGGTCGGTCATGGAGGCATGCACGTGTTTCCATGATGTCCGTGTCTCCATACTGATAGTTTTAGTATTTTCTGATGCGCGTTTGAGCGATGTTGTGAATTTTCAGAAGAATTTCATCTTGGCAGAGAATTCTCGACTTTTTGGTGGAATGAGCATGTATGCTCAATTCATAAATATTTTGAAAATATTAAAATAAAATATTTTAATAATCCAAAATTCCCGTGAGGGGCTAGCCGGCCGCGCGGCCATGTTGGATTTTGGTTTTTCGTGATTCGAGCAATATTTGAGAAAATATGGAGAAGTCACGAATTTTGTTCAAACCCCGGAGTTTCACAAGTTGAGGGAAATAATAATAATGTGAAATTAGGGATTGCAAGGTGTGGGACCGACCACGGCTAGGGCATGGCCGGCCGGACATGTTTCCCGGTCCCGCACATTTATTCCCTATTTTATTATTATTTTCGTGAATCCTTGAAGTTATGGAGAGTCCTTGAAGATATGGAGAATCCAGGAAGATATGAAGAATCCATGAAGTTTTGGAATAATAATTATAAAAAGCTAAGGATTGTGAGGTGTGGGACCAGCCACTGCTTGGGCATGGCCGGCCGGCTAGGTTGCCCGGTCCCGCACACCTCTCCTTATTTTATAATTTATTTGGTGAATCCTCCAAGTTATGGAGAACTCTTGAGTTTTTGCACAAATTGGGAAATTTTTGCCAAGATGGAGAACTCTCCATGGGTTTATGAAAATCGTGAGAAAATAAAGAAAATAATGGGGAAGCATGGGACCGGCCACGGCCGGCCGGCCGGTGGGCCCATCCCATGAGCGTTTCCCGTTATTTTATTATTTATTATTTTCTCTCTCCTATTTTGTGGAGAACTCTCCATTGTTTCATGTTTTTGGATGCTCGTGCGTGCATCCGGGTGCTCAGTCGTGCATCATTGTCGAGTACACTTGCACCATTTTTGTGGGGCTTACTCAGTGATGGTCCAGATGCCAAATTATTGAGTATTTATCATCAATTCATGAGATCCAGTGAATAAGAATAATTCATGAAACTGAGTAATAAAAGTGAATAGATGTTTCATTATTAATTCGTAGGATCATATGCGGATTCGACTACGAATTCAGAATAATAAAACAAACATTACCATTCCCATGGGATCGTGGATTCGAGCAAAGAATCGGAGTAATTGAGATTTATCCATCACCATTTCATGAGACCAGTAGATTCGATCATGAAATCGGAGTAATGAGATAATATAGTTGTTTCATTGCTATCCTATGAGATCAAGCCGTGGATTCGATCATAGAATCAGAGCAATTGTCATTGCCATTCCATGGGATCATGTCGTGGATTCGACCATGGAATCAGAGCAATTGTTATTGCCATTCCATGGGATCAGGCCGTGGATTCGACCATGGAATATGAGCAATTGTTATTGTCATTCCATGGGATCAGGCCGTGGATTCGACCATGGAATAAGAGCAATAATAGATTATTATGGGAATTCGGTGGTAAATGTCATGGCATAATTAATATATGTGCATAGTCAGGAGACGTCAAATCCTGAGGGTGCTCTCAGACACTACTAAGAAAACCCGAGTCTATAAATGTCGCTCTACATAGTCAGGATCAGTGAGTGTCACTATCCTGAAGGCGTTGTTGCTCTCAATCTGACGGAGAACCTCCCAATCATTCTTCAATGTAGAGGGGGTCGCTCTCATGTAGTCAGGGAACAGTGAGTATCACCGTCGTCCTGAAGGAATTAAGCCCTCTCAACAAATAATTATGTAGGAGGACCGCCCAATTATATTATTCTACATAGAGGGCACAATGAAATGTCAGGGATCGAACGCTCAGCTAGTGGAGGCTTTTCGAAAGACATGTTCATCATGGCTTCGTAAAATGTGAATCGTCACATACCTGAAGTCGTATCAGAAACATGCAACATCATGATTTTACGGTTTTTCCCTTTGTTGAAAATCCACCATCTACAACCACAATGTGACTGCGAGTTATGAAGAGTTGCAGAGCCGACTGAACGATTTGTATTGGGTGAATCGGTAAATAAAGGCTTTACACTTGGGTGTATGTCAAAAGTGGCACGAGGATGCAATATTTGGATTGATTCCAACTCCAAATGATGTTGGGAGTTCACCGTCTACCGATTCCTCAAGGAGCAACAGATCATTGCATGATAGTGATAAAACAGTAGTGGGAGAAACACAAGTACGACATAGTTCTTCACCACATGTACGACATAATACTTCACCACAAACTGTGCATGTATCTCAATCTCAAGTATTTAGGCTAGATCCTAGGCGCATTTTGTTAGAGCATAGCACGGTTGAACCCACCAAGCATTGGTATGTCAAGCTTGGTTGTCATATTTTAGTGAATCAAAACTCATCTAAGAGTTGCTTGATTATGTATTAGAGACAACCTCGTATATATTAGACTAGAAAGTACAGGATTGTGAGATATACAAGTATTACTCGAAGACCTGAAGAACATGAAGAAGTAACGAACTACAACGACGACATCATTCTTACTCTTGAGGTTAGTAATATTGAGTTGAACTGTTTCATTCCTAACGTATCTTTCTAGTCGTGCAATACTGAAAGCATAAATATGAAGCTGTGAATGATTATTTTACTCTAGTAGTGAGACATGATCATATGATTATAGTGTTAAGGAATTAGACTACAAAGTATAACGCTTATCTTTTGAACTTCGTAGATATGACATCGACATAATCATATGAATGCTATTGTGATTATGTGTACGGGTAAAGTTGAATATTTCATCCTAGGAAACAATGTTTACATTTGCTTAAAGGGAGTACATTTATGAACTTGTTTTATGAATCGAAAGGGAAATCGCTAGGCTTATTGGTATTGTTATTCATTGCATATATTTGGATTACTGAAAAGAAGAGGGTACCCAAATATACCTCAATCTAAAACTTTTCCACCTATAAGTCCTTTCTCCGAAAGTGATTGTCTATGGAAAGAGTCGAGACAATACAACAAATTGGTTCACACTTCGTGTGATCATCTATGGATACGATATCGAGACAATACGATAACAAGATAACTTGTGTGATTGACTATGGATACAAGATCGAGAAAATACAACAACAAAGTATGTTTACTTGATAAATGGTTCGGACTTAACCAAACACAATAGGATTATTATCAAGTAAATATGAATTAACGTTTGTGTATTTTACTTCTAATTATAATAAAACAATTATAATTGCGGAAATAGAAAAGTAAAAGACACAACAAGATTTTGTTAACGAGGAAACCGCAAATGCAAAAAAAACCCGGGACCGTGTCCAGAATTGAATACTCTCGGGATTAAGCCGCTATACAAAATCAAACCAACTTCATATAGTTGAGACCAAGCAACTAAACCTATAGTTTACCTAGTTCCGTTCTGTAACCCTGCACCTCCAACTTGTAAATAAGTCACACACTTGGAACAATTCCTTTGGTTCGTATTCAAAACAGTAAAGGAACAACAAATCTGTTCGATAACAACTCTTTTCAACCAAGTGATATGAGTTTGACAAAATTCTTTTCCGTTTATCCCAATAAACTCCTTTGTCAGGTCCTTAGATATATCCAACAACAACTACTAAAGTAATTGTCAAGATTTTGCAATCAATAATTTTAATCACAAAGAATTGTATTAATGCCGATCTACTCAACTAATCAATCCAATATACCACAAGGATAAACCAATTATAGTTGGATCCTCTTTACCGAAAACAAGTAATGTGCACACAAAAGATTATGTACCCAAATCAGAAATCTTCAAAGCCTTCTTTGTCATCAAATCTTCTTAGAACTTCAATAAACACCTGCAAACAATCAACTTGAATCTCTTGTGATCAATCACACACATAACGGAGTCTGTTAACAATGGATTATCACAAGACGTCTTTAGATCTACAAACAGTCTAAAGATCCCCATCGAAACTTCGATCTAGTTTGAGTGAATCTTATATCAGAAGAGAAGATTCTCAAGCATAAACAAACTATGTGCAATCAAAGTTCAACAACCATTAGTCAATCAAATCAATCGAAAACTAATAATAAACCGCAATTATCTAGTTTCCCTCCAACGGTACTAATATAGCTTCTCAATCCCAAAGAAGACTTTAAAGTTTAAATCGAGCGACCGTAAAATATTTCTCCTAATTAGGTTACTTTCCTCACCGAATAGGAGACTCCACCAGTAACAACATAACTAGGTAGTTTTGCTGGCTCTAAGGATTAGTTTGCTCGAAATGCAAACTTCAATATTTATAGACAAGGAAGTTTGGACACCAAGGAATTTCCAAAACCGAATATTCTCAAAGATATGCAATAACCACAAAATTGGTTTTCATAAATCCTGCAAATGTACTGTCCAAATATTGACCGAAATCCCAATAGAAAAATCTATAATCAGTAAATGCACATTACTAATTATTATTTTCTAAAGATATTCATTTATTTGTTGGAAAATAAATAGCATATAAAAACTAAGAAACCTTAAATAAAAGATTCTCAATTTATTTCAATTTTGGGTTTCTCCTTTGGCTATTGATGAATATCTTTGAACAATTAATGATAAGAGTTAATGCACATGTTCAAAGTTTGTCGACATCTTTACTTTGCAAGTCATTTTTATACTTACAATCTTGTAAACAATTTTCCACACTTCCAAACAAGTTTAGAATTGGTTCGTCTGAATTCCAAGAACTATGTGATTGATTATCCTATCAAATCACCAATCATGGGTTTCACGTTTCTACCAAAACAAGTTCGGTTCTACCTCCATGTGAGTACTATGCATAGTCATGCTAGTTACCAAAATTTGGTTGACTACGTACTAGGATCGGTTCCCCACAACTTATGGTTACTACCTGTATTCGGTTGCACATGTCCATAGGTTTGGTTCCCCCAAAACTACAAACTTGTTGCACATGTTCATAGGATCATTTCCCCCATTTACTAAAAACATGTTGCACCTCTTACAAGGATCGATTCCCTCTTGTAGATTTGTTGCACCTCTTACTAGGATCGGTTCCCCAATGACTAGATAAAAGTTGTTATTTACAAGGCATCGATCATACCATCTTGGGTGATTACTTAAGATTAGTTTCACTAATGAAAGTTATACCAATACATAAGTCAGGCCTTGTGAATAGTTTTACCAAGATACATAAACAAGTTTATGAGTGGTTATACTAAACACACATATTGGTAATTCAAAATAGATTTGGGATAAATAATAATACCAATAAGCCTAGCGATTTTTCTTTCGATTCACAAAACAAGTTTATGAACTTACTTCCTTTAAATGAATGTAAAACATTATTTTCTAGGATGAAATCTTCACTCATACCCATACATAATCACAATAGCATTCATCTGATCATGTCGATGTCTTATATACAAAGTTTAATGGTTAAGCAATAAACCTCGTATTGTATTCCTTAATACTATGTCTAACTAGAGTATCATACACAGCTTCACATTTATGTTTTCAATATGCACGACTTGAAAGATACGTTAGGGAATGAAACAGTTCAAGTCAAATATTACTAACCTCAAGAGGAAGGATGATGTTGTCGTTGTAACTTCATACTTCTTCACATTCTTCAAGTCTTCATGTAATACTTGTAAGTCTCATATCCTAACACTTTCAAGCTAACCTATACGAAGTTGACTCTATTATATATTCAAGCGAATCTTTAAATGAGTTTTGATTCACTAAAATATGACAACCAGACTTGACATACCAATTCTTGGTGGGTTCAACCGAGCTATGCTCTAACAATTATCAATATGTGTGAGTTAGTAGAACCGATTATAACTTGTTATGTATCTTGGTATAACTAATCACAGTGCCTGACTTATGATTTGGTATGACTATTTTTTATTAATTAGTGTAACTGATCCTACGTAATCATCTGAGATGGTATGATCGATAATTGTAATTGGTGTGACCAATCCTAGTAATTGGTGTGACCGATTACAAAAGAATTATATAATCGATCCTTGTAATTGGTGTAACCGGTCCTAGTAATTGGTGTAACTGATCCTAGTGGCTTGTGTAACCGATCACAAGCAATACCATGAGTATATGGTAACTGGTCCTGGTAATTGATGTAACCGGTCCTGGTAACTGACATAACCAGTCCTGGTAATTTGTATGTTCGATCACAATTAATCCATATTAAGGTATAACCGATCCCAGTGATTCGTAAAACCGATTGAACCCATGATTGTGATTTGATATTTGATCAATCACATAGTTGTATAGGAATACAGATGTGTTAGAGCACTGCTCGGTCGAACTCGCATGCGTTGCTATCTCAAGCATGTTTGTCAATGTTAGTGATTAAAACTATAAAGTCTTGATTTCTAGTCTACTATAGCTAAGGTCTTAGACTATGATAGAAAGTGTAGTTGATCTCAAGAACTCCATGGAAATCATCATACAAGATGAAGTACTACTCAAGGAACCAGTGGATCTTCATCGACTAAAAGGTATGTGGAGACTTGAACTTATCTATCACTCAAAAGTTTATCTACTATCTCCTATCTTGAGACAAAAGTCGTATTTCTATATAGACTAAGATTATACACATGTGGATATTTCGAGCTAAGTATATCTCGCTTATCTATTTCTCGAAATATGTGTTGGTAAAGCTTTCGCTTTAGCCAAGTCCATCTTTACTTAGTGACTAAAGTCATGTTATGTTTCAATCATTTTGGAAATCGCTCTGACGAAAAATAGTTTGTGAATAACAACTATATAACGCCCTCTGAGAATGTTTCAATGATTGAAATGAGAGTTTTGACAATATAACCATTGGAGGATATAATCATTGTTCTGGTAACACATATATGTATAAGTCCTTATTTCTTGAACCGAAGTTTGTGAACTTTGTTGATCAAGTGAAACCAGAGTAGTGCGTGAGCTCAGTCCGCGAACTCATCATACAAACTCAGTCCGCAAACTGGCGTAGTTCTTGAACCCGAGAATTCTGCTGGAGTTTGTGAACTCCGTCTGAGAACTTAATTCCGCGAACCTAGTCCACAAACTTGAGTAGGTTATGTCTAAAAACGATGTTTGTGAACTTATCTTAATAAAC
Organism: Papaver bracteatum; assembly: GCA_023529315.1. NCBI lineage: Eukaryota > Viridiplantae > Streptophyta > Magnoliopsida > Ranunculales > Papaveraceae > Papaver > Papaver bracteatum. Next base: position 190,146 of record JAJJWX010004549.1, read on the forward strand.
TAAGGAATGTTATTCAAACCATGGATTTATAGTTCATGAATCGATTCGAATGAATCTCATCATTTTTGCTTCGATTGTGTATTGTGCAGTACATAAATATATAAGCAATTGAACAACTCTCTAACTAGTTCGTTTGAGTCATTTGGACTAGTTATGGTGAAGAAGAATATGGTTTTTATGAAAGTTATCATATGGCTAACCATTTGGTTAACTATTATTGAACCAACTAATGTACAATTTTGGGTACGGTTTTCACAAACCTACAAACATGCATTTCATGTGTGTGTAACAAGCTATTTTTTCGATCTAACGGTTGATAAATATTATCTTGAATCTAATCAGGTTTTCATCTAACGGTGAATATTGAATGCTTTGTTACTAAGCTAACATTGATTGCAAACCCTGATTTGAAGACTATATAAGGGAGAACTCTAGCAACTGGGAAACCTAATCCCTACACATTCTGTGTGATACTAGTTTTATAAGCTAGAGTCGATTCTCCTTTAACCTTTGGTCTTCTTATTCTAAAAGCAAGTTAACGACTTAAAGACTTCATTGGGATTGTGAAGCCAGACCAATACTATTTTTCTTGTAGTTGTGTGATCTGATCTTGCATCTTCTATCATACGGGTATAATTGTAATAATTGGATTGATATTTCTATCTCCGATAGGCAAGATATAAAATTAGTCACAAACACTTCGTCTCATCATTTGTGATTTCTCAATAATCTTCTTCGTCGCGTCGATTAAGTATATTGTGAGGTGATTGATAAAGCTGAGCTATTCTTCGAGAATATAAGTCTGGTTTTATCAATTGGTTCTTGTTCACCTTGATTTATCATAAGATGGAACAAAACTCATAGGTTTATTCGTGGGAGAAGAATTTATCTATCCTTGTAGACTTTTCTGTATGATACTAATTTATTTATTAAAGTCTTCAACTTTGGGTCGTAGCAACCCTTGGTTGTGGGTGAGATCAGCAAAGGTAATCAAGTGTGCAGTATCCTGCTGGGATCATAGGAGTAGGAGTATAACTGTACCTTGGATCAGTGTGCGATTGGTTAGGGTTCAACTACAATCCAGACCGAAGTTAGCTTGGAGTAGGCTAGTGTCTGTAACGTCTTAATACAATGTATGTTTAATCTGGACTAGGTCCCGGGGGTTTTCTGCATTTGCGGTTTGCTCGTTAACAAAATTCTGGTGTCTGTGTTATTTCTTTTCCGCATTATATTTTGTTATATAATTGAAATAATACTAGTTGTGCGTTGTTCAATCAATTAGAATATCCGACCTTTTTGGTTGTTGATTTAAATTGATTGACACTTAGATATTGGTCCTTGGTACCATCCAAGTTATCTATCTTTGATAAAGACTTGCAGATTCTATTTTCTTGAGTAAAGATCAAATCGAGAGATTGAGATAATAACTCCTTGAGATATTTTTTATTGATTGAGTCTAGTTCATTCTCTAGAAAGTAACTCGGAGTTGTCCATACAGATTGCTAATCGATATATTGGGTGTGGATGTTAGAGCCCCGCTTTTTCAAGATGAACCAATTCTAAACTTGTTTGGAAGTGTGGTATAATCGATTCCAAGATTGTAAATATGAAAGAGGATTTACAAAGAAAATATGTCAACATACTTTGAACACGAACAGTAACTCTTATCTTTTATTGTTTAAAGTGATTCCTTAATTACTCAAGAAGATCCCGGTCCGAAATAAATTAAGAATCTTTTAATTAAGGTTGTTAGCTTTATATGCTTTAATTATCAGCAATTAAATGCATATCTATAGAGAATAAAAATTAGTAATGTGCATTTACTAATTGGAAATCTTCTGTTGAGAGATTTCAGAAAATATTGGACAATGCATTTCCAGGAATTGTGAAAACCGATTTTGGGTATTTATTACATATCTTAAGAATAATTCGGGTTTGGAAATTACTTGGTGTCCAAACATCCTTGGTCTATAAATACCTAAGTCTATATTTCTAGTAAACTATCCTAAGACCCAGGAAAACTTCATATTTTTGTTGTTTCTTGTTGGATTATATATTGATTGATTGAAAATCTAAACTCTACTACTTCTTTAGTTGTTGGATAGATTGATCTAACTAGGAAAATGAGTTTATTAGTTTAAATGGGAGATCCTTTGAATATGACTCGAGATATCTTTATCTGGAAAGAATCAATAGATTTGTTACCAAAAATTTTTGTTGTTCCTTTTCAGTTTGGAATACGATCCAAAGAAATTTTTCCAGTGCGTGCACTTATTGAATGTCGGAAGTGCAAGGACACTAAAGAAACTAAGTGAACTAGGTTTAGTTGCTTGGTCTCAACTATACGAAGTTGGTTTAGATTTTGTATAGCGGCTTAATTCTAGGATTACTTAATTCCGGACTTGGTCCCGGGGTTTTTATGCATTTGTGGTTTCCTCGTTAACAAAATCTTGCTCTATATTTTACTTTCTATTTCCGCAATTATAATTGTTTATTATAATTAAAAGTAAAATACACAAACATTAGCTCATTATTACTTGATAGTAATTCTATAGAGTTTGGTTAAGTACGAACCTATTATCAAGTAATCACACTTTGATTGTTGTATTGTCTCGATCTTGTATCCATAGACGATCACACAAAGTGTGAATACCAATTTGTCGTATTGTGTCGAATTTTTCCATAGATAATCACTTTCGGTAAGAGGACTTATAAGTGGATATTTTAAAGATTGTTGTGTATTTGGGTACCCTTGTCGTATTTTTAATTAGAGCAGGCAAACACGAAAAGATCTAACAATATGTGTTTGGTGCGATCCAACCTATAAGAATTAAATTTATGTCTGATTCAGTTAACGTTATGCAAGAGTATGAATACTCAAATGTTGAAGATGTTACTACTTCGTTGACTCATGATCCAGGAGTTACGAAAACATCTGAGTCTATCTATGATGGAAAATAAGATACTGATAAAGAGTTGGTAAAACTCCTAAGGCCTATAAGATCTCTGTCTACACGGATGTTAATATTAAAGACAGAATATAAGCTTCTTAAGCATAAGATCAGAGAAAAAGACATTCAACTAAATATTCTAGCCAAAGAGAATATGGATCTCATTGTCAAATTATAAGCTCTTGGTATCTCTTACTCAAGATCAAGAGACTCATCCTATAACTCTGACTAATGATTCCGTTATAATTTCTTCTGATGAAGAAACCAAAATTCCTTGTTCGACTTTTAGAGATTATGATAACAAAATCTGTTTGATCACATCTAAAAAAGATCATGATGATGGTAGTCTACCTAACTACATCAAGTCAGAAGAGAATGAGAAACCATCTTCTACAACTACTGATGATCAAACGAAATCTTGTCCAAAGGAAACTTTGAACCGATTCTGTGAAAAATATCTTAAGGAATACAACTTTCAGTCACTTGACATGAAACTTATACTTCTTAAAAATACCGTGGTAAAAGTATTGAAAGAAGTTTCTTGCCTTAAAAAAATGAAAGATCATTCCTTAGTAGAAATACAAAATATACCCCTAGCTGATAAGATCAACTCAAAAAAATCAGAGGTAAGAGTTGATAATCACTTCTGGAAAAAGGTTCCTCCTCACTCATTTCGAAACAATCCTTGTTTACATGAAAAACGATTCCAGAAGAAAGGGAATGAGGGAATCTCTGCCAAAGGAAACAATCAGGAATTTCCAATAAATGTTTCAAATAATCATACTAATGTGCATAATAAGGAAATCCTTAGAATGAGAAAATCTTATGAAAATCTCATTGACAGAATTAAGAGGGATTTATTTATCTCTGAAAATTCTCACATCGGTACAGTTTCTCCTCATGATCATACCTTTAGATCATGGAAGGATCATTTTCTTGGGAGAAAATACTTTGGGCAGAAATAACCAAAGAGAAACATGAACTATGTTTCTCATACTCGTTGTAAGCAAGAAAAGGCTTACTCCAAAACAACCTAGTTGTATGGAGACTGTGCACTCTCATCCTAATTATTTCTCAAATTTTTGATGAGAAAGCACATAAACGAGAGCACAATTTTTTGTTTGTGTTTTTATCAAAAATAAATAAATATATATGACAAATTCTGGATAGCTGCGAATCTATTTTTGTCTAAAAATGTTCATATTTATCATGATCTTCCAAAAATAGGTTTTATTTGAAATTTTCGAATTTTAATAAACCTTCCAGCTTTAAAAGTTCAGACATAGAAAACAAAAATATTATATATATATATATATATATTCGGAATTTGCTGAATATTTTCAGTCCAAAGTTGTCACTCCTTAAGAGAAACTTTCTCTTGCTTGTATTGAGAAATCCTGATTAATTTTCGGATGTTGCGTGAGATCGATATCGCTTTATAGTTTCTTGTTAGATTCTATATTGATTGATTGCAAATATAAACACTGGTACTTCGGTAGTTGTTGGATAGATTGATTTAACCAGGCAAATGAGTTTATTAGTTTAAACGGAAGAGCCTTTACATATGACTTGAGATTTATCTTTATCTGAAAAGAATCAATAGAGTTGTTACCAAACATATTTGTTATTCCTTTATTGTATGGAATATGACCCAAAGGAATTATTCCAGTGCGTGAACTTATTGAATGTCGTAAGCGCAAGGATACTGAAGACACTATACGAAGAAATTAAGTGAACTAGGTTTAGTTGCTTGGTCTCAACTATACGAAGTTGGTTTAGATTTTGTATAGCGGATTAATTCTGAGAGTATTCAATTCTGGACTTGGTCCCGGGGTTTTTATGCATTTGAGGTTTCCTCGTGAACAAAAGCTTGTTGTGTCTTTTACTTTTCTATTTCAACAATTATAATTGTTTATTATAAGTAAAAGTAAAATACAAAAACGTTAACTCCGTATTACATGATAGTGATCCTATAGAGTTTGGTTAAGTCTGAACCTATTATCAAGTAATCATACTTTGATTGTTGTATTGTCTCGATCTTGTATCCATAGACGATCACACAAAGTGTGAATACCGATTTGTCATATTGTCTCGACTTTGTCCATGGAAAATCACTTTCGGTAAGAGGACTTATATGTGGATATTTTAAAGATTGTGGTGTATTTATGTACCCTTGTCTTTTAACATTTCATCATCATTCTCGCCTTACAACCCAAATAATTGCTACAATGTTACACCACCACCACGACAACAAACATCTTATATGCTTGGAGGACTGAGTGCACCGACTGATTTCCAACAACCGAGTTCTTTCCAATCGCCTAGTGGTTACCAATCACCTAATGTTGTTCAACCATTTGTATCCCCATATGGAAGTTTATTTAATATGTTGGGCAAGTGGGGATATCCCAGGTCTTGGAGAATCCTTCACTCCATAAGATAACAATGGGGGAGCTAGGGATGAGCGACGTTAGAGAGATTGTAATTTTTAATTATGATACATTTATAATTCTAGTTTTAAAAGTACGACAGCCTGAATTAAATGAAATTACATATGTTTAAAATTAAGCATTTTACATTATCTTCACTGAATTACGGAGGACTACATTAGCTTCACTAATGAGAAGTATTAGGTGGAACAACAACTACAAAGAAGGGGTTGAAAATGTTCAACACCTTAAGGATTTTGAAATATTTTTCGAAAGGAAAAGCCACATTTTTCCATCTTCGCCATTCAGCCAAAGATCTTGTTACCATCTAAGCATCAGTTTCACCTCTCAGTCCATATCGATTGGCATGCATCGTTAAAGATACAAACTCACTTACTTCTTTCTTAATTATACGAAAACGATTTTCTATTTCGCATATAGCAAGACGACTCGGATTACCGGTGTCACTGCATAACCCGTCGTGAATAACCGCCCAGAAATTCACCCTTTGATAGTTTGTTAAAGCAATCTAAGTAAATAAAAAAACATTGTTTCTGCAAATAGATTCATCTTATTCTTTAGTATACGGAGTTCGCCGAACTAACAAAGACCGAGACATTTTCAAGAATCGAAGAATTTTTTTAAGCTCAGAGAAGAGTTAGAAGACTAGATGTGTGAATTTGGAGTTAAAATGGAGAGTATTTATAGAACTCAAAATTCTAATCATTGGATGATAAGGATTTATAGCCCTCTAGATGTAATCGTTGGCGGTTTTGTGTCAAACGCTGGATATTTCAATACAGGCGTTGGCGTGTGAAGTACCAAATGGCGGTTGAAAGACAAGCGCCAGCACTTCTGGCTCACATGCCAGCTTTTTTCCACGCTCGCCCGGTCTTCCATTGCGCGCGCGCTTATTCTTCAATCTCACTCAACAAACCAACAAATTTATTGGTTTGTCCATCCATTTTTCATGTTTGCAGAGTCCATAGGAACTGATCTAAGGACTTAAAGTATCTTGATTACGTACTACTAGTGTTATTACTATAATAATAATTACCAAGAAAAAATTGGGGGCCTCACCAGTTGGTCTCCCAATAGCATTTTGGGGTTACCCCTTATCCCAATTTTTTGAAATGGCTAAACTACCCCCAAACCATTAGTGTTAATTGAGTTGATTAGTTAAGTTAGATTAGTTGTTAATTAGTTAAGTTAAATAAAATCAGTTTTAGGGGAAAAATTTAGAAAATAGATTGGATGTTTGATGAAGAGATGTTGGTGCAAATGAAGAACCCATTGCTTAAAATGAAGGAAACAACCCTCAAAATGAGGAACCCCAAGCTCAAAATAATCAGGTAAACTTCATATACTCTTCAAATCGCATGAATGGTGCTCCAAGTGGTCGATTGATGGTCACTATGGAACTACACAGTGTGAGAGTCGTTTGGTCGGGAGTATAAAAGACTAACGACTCATAAGAGTCGTTAGTTATTTGTCACATTCATAAATGACTCTAAGCTGCAATATGAAAAATCTTCATCCAGGTTCGAAAACATTGACAACTCTAATGTGCAGTTATGAAAAATCGTCAATCAATTTTGAAAATATTGACGACTCCCTTTTTAAGGTCATCTAGAGTCGTTTTCTAAATATATTTATAACCCAGCGACTCAAATACCTTTTACTCTCTGTAGCTATCACTCTAAGGGTCGTTGGTTGAGCATTACTATAAACTGACGACCCTCTCATTTAAAATGAGAGTCGTTGTTACATCCGTCTCTATTATTGACCACCTTATATTTCCCTTCCTCCTCGATCTCTATTCATTTACATTTAGCTCAAGTTAGATGAGTTGCCTTTTTGCTTCCTCAATTGTTTCTTCTGATTTTGTCCCTCTTCTAATAAAATGCTTTTCTATAAAAAAAATTGTGTTCGTTCTCAACAATCATATAGCTCAGATAAAGTTATCGTGACTATTTGCTTCCATAATTATTCATACTGATTTGTACTGAGTTTTTATAGCTTGCAAATCTCTCTCTCACTACGTATATATATTGTCCCTCTTCTAATGAAGTTCTAATGAAGATTTTCTATATAAATATTTTGCAGAGGATAAGATCTATAAACTATTCTAGAGAGCATTGAAGAGGCAACCACAACACTGACAGGGAGGTGTGCTGAAGCTTTGAAGAAAAAGCGAAAAATGCCACCAAACCACAACAGCTGATTCTAATGGTGCGTTCATGGAATCACTTCATGAAATTACCCAACAACAAGCTCATGAAATTACCCTTTCATCACGGTTCTTAAGTATTAGAGTCGTCATATAAACTCTATGATAAGTGAAAGGGTCGGCAACTTAACTTTAGTTAACGACTCTACGTGATAATAAACTTAAATTAACTACGAAGGTTATTTGGATGCACATTAAATCATACACGTGTATGCTATTGTTAAAGTTACTCTTGAACTTAGTTTCTAATCTCTGCATTTTTCTCTTTAAGAGCCTTTGTTCCTTGTTTCACTTGTCGACTCTCTAAGGGGTCGGTCGCAAAGAATTGTCATATAAGGGGTCGGTCGCAAAGAATTGTCATATGTTTCCACAAATGACGACTCTTTAAGACAAATGACGATTCTAAGACTTAAGATGACGACCCTTTTAATTTTTAGGACAGAGAGGTTGTTTGTTTTTTATATAGAGTCGTTAACTTTTAAAAGGGGGTCATTCGTAAAAAATCGTCATATGTTTCTATATTACGGTAACGACTCTAAACTAGAGCAAAAAAAATGAAAAACCAGAATTAGGGTCGTTATCTCCCTCCTCATAAACCCTAACGATTTTTCATAGTCTCTACATGCATACGGAAAATCGTTAGGCTTTAGGATTTTAGGGTTGACGACCCGTTAACTACAACTGATTTTATTTTTTTCGTGTCGTTAATGGAAGAGAAGATAGTTGAGAGAGGGAGGGGGAGAGGAAAAGAAGAAGAAGGGTCGGCTGATAAAATGAAATGGGGCTTGATTTAATGTTAATAGGATTTTAGGGTAATTTTTAGGGAAAGGGTAGAATGGTACTTTCAACCTCATTTTGGAAGCCCCCTATAATTTTTGGTGTGGGTATAAATTTTGTGAGGCCCCCAATTACTTTTTGTGGCCCCCAATTAATCAAACATTTCTCTCTCCTCTCTCTCACTCCTCCTTCTTCTCCAACAAAACCATCAAAAACAACTCTTCTCTGCTCAGATCTAGTCCAAAAATGGACTAGATCTGAGCAGATTTCTTCATTTTTCCTTGCTTTCTAGGTTAGTTGGTAGATTAGTTTGGTTTTTATTATGTTTTCTACTTATCTACACCATTTTGGTGGTTTTATCTACTATTTCGAGGTTTATCTTCGCTTTAATGGCGATTCTTGGTTATTGGGTTGGGTTTTTAGATCGATAGTGATGCTCTCCAACGACGAAATCTTCATCTTGGTTATCTTCGGCGACAGAATCTTCATCGGAATCTTCATCATCAACTTATCCGGCGACGGAATCTCCATAGATGGTCTTTTTGACGACGGAAGCTTCATCACTAGCTATAAGAGATTTGAGCAAATCACTCATATTTTGGGAGCATTTCTTTCTATAGAAGAAAAACAAACTAAATGGTTGGAATTTAATTCCGAGAAAAACCATCCTTCTTCCGATTTAATCGGATCCTATTCATACTTGTATTTGACTTACTCCGGTAATCCTTCTCTTTCTCTTGTCGGATTTCTCGGTATTGTACTCTTACGGTATGTTCTTGTTACTTTGTATTCTCTTATCTTCGATCTTAAACTCATTGTAACCTTCAAATCTCATTAATGAAAAGGTTTCTTGTTTATTAAAAAAATAAAAAAATATAAAGAAAAATAAAGGAGGTACACGGGGAACATGTGTCGACATAACTGGATGGACATGAGGTACAAGAAAAAAGGAGAAAGGATCCATAGCCCCAAATTTAACACATCCTTAAAGTTACTACCACATTTGCAAACTGTCTGACATCCCTTGAATTACTTAAATTTTTGTTATGAATACCGTAATAACATGACATTTTAGTACAATTAACATTAAACTTGAATAGTCCAATGCCGCTAATCATTCCAACGAAATCTGTTATAGAGTTCGGTCTTTTAACTTCTTTCGGATTATTGGGTAATAAAAAGAATTGCCACTTGCCAAAGACCCATGAATGAGTTCATAGCTCTGATTTCCTACTGTATCCAGTTGTAGAACTGATGGTTAGGACGATGATGATGCTAACAAAGAACTGATGGTTAGAATTTTCCTTTGTTTATTATTATTATTAGCGTTGTAGATTGTTTGTTGTTTTAACATCATGAGCTCAAATGCAGACGGTAATCATCCACTTCCCACTTGTATTAACCTTTTACCTTTATGAACCCGTCCATATTTCAAGGAAACGGGCTTAGAAAGATATACTGTTCTACTGCTGAGTTTATACCATCGACATGAGTCACATCTCATAGTTTTGACATCAAACGATGACTTCTAAGTTTTACGAGGAATATGCGTACACTCTAGCGATCCCATTGTTTATACTGCTTCACCTCGGTCTGTATAGGTGTAAAGTGGGCTGTGCAAAGACGAAGCACGACAAAGACAAAGACGCTAAAATTTGAGCACAAGACAACACGTGACTTAGCTCAAGACGCACAACACGTTAGTTAAATGGGACGTCTTTGGGTTTGAATAATTGGCACAGTAGCACAACACATCACGCGGCACGGATAAGCACGTGGCACAGCCCAGCACAACACGTTAAGAAAGCACGTCATAATATGTACAAGTACACCATATAACAAGGCATAATACATCACATTTTTTGTATATTTCACAAAAGAGTCACTATTCTAGCTAGTTTTTAACATTTTATACTGGCTTATTTATAACAACACGTATAATATCTTAATATTTGGAAAATATATTTCAATATCGTTGTTATAATGTCGTCATCCATATTTAACTAGAACATTAATTTACATGACAATAATCCAATTTTATATTTGATGGACTATTTATTTTTATTGAATAAACTTGTTAATTTTACTTGAAATAATTTCAAATGGTATATTTTCTAATTAAATTCTTGTGATAATGTCCGACTTAATGTATACATTAAGTGATTTCAAATTGTTTATAGCACATGTGCTAGCACGGCACATCACGGCACGTTTATTCGTGTATTGTGCCCGTGGGCTGTGCTGTGCCTAGCTTTTGACTAGTAAAGCACAGCACGGCACATCACGTTAAAATCGTTGGCACAGCACAACACGGCACATGGCACGTGAAACACGCGACTTCGTGTGCCGGGCCAGCACGTTTTACACCTCTATCGGTCTGTTTGTTGCCTTGTTGGTGCTAACGAGTAAAAGACGAAGCTAATTGACAAAGAAATGGGCTCCAATGGTCAATCAAGTGGGTTCTGTTGCTGATTCCGTTGGACTAAATAAGCCAAGTATAGGGGGTTATTTTCTTTTGTCCCACGGTTCATAGTACCTAGAGCTAGGAAGTATGGTCCAATTTATTTAAAAAGACGGTGATTATGTCATGAATGTTTGGCTCACGAACGATGGAAATCCGCGTTTTCCCCACTACTATTCTAATTCCATGCCTCTTTTTCATTTTGATTCCCTATGTAACGGTAACCGGTTCCGTGCTCTTGCTGCTATAGAATTTTTATCCGTGGCATTTTACCTAACATTGTTAGCGAGTCCACGACAAATCAAGTGAATCTAAACTTAATGAGGACGAAACACACAATTATTTAAGATATACTATATATTAAATTCTTCGTCAAAAATTCTAGCTTTACCATGGGTTGCACCAAGGTTTGAAAAACGGGTCACGGCTCAGGTTACGGGCATTAGGCGTGAACGTTATTAAGCGTTTTGACAGGTGTGAGCACGTTTCGGGCAAAAAACATGTTATATAGGAAAAAAACACGTTTTTTGGACGTTTTTTGAAAATAACGGGCGTTGTAACGGTTACATAGGGAAAAAAATTGATCTGAATTCCCTATGTAACGGTTATAACGTGCGTGAAAACTGAATAACGAGTCTAAAAAACGGTGTTACAACGTATTTTAATTTTTTTAATACTCCCTACGTCCCTAAATAGATGACCTATTAATTTTTAAATTTTGTCCAACTAATAGATGACCTATATCATTAAGAAATTCTAATACTACCATTTTATTTGATTAGTGTTAGTATAAGAAATGCGTGTAATTCGATAGAAATGTGTTAGTATAAGAAATGTGTATAATTCGATCTACCCAGTACCCACCACTAATGCATGATGATGCCTACATAGTTATTTTTTTTTATTTCATTTTAAGTTTTAACATGTACACACGTGACCATGTCCAAATCATGTACCCATATTAACATGTAGTCATGTACCCACCACCACGTCCAAATCATGTACCCATTTAAGTCTTTGAAAGAAGTGTAGAACTAAAGACAACTTCAATCATGAATTAAAGATTCAAGTTGGTGACCAAAACGTGGGTACATGATCACACTTTGTTTTTTTCTTTCATTGCGGGAGACAACGAATAATATGTCCTTGTTCCAATACTATGTTTTTTACTTTCGCGTCATCTTGTTCTTTCATTTCTCTTGTTTTAGAAAACTAAATCACGAGAACACTATTTTTCAGCGAGTACTCTTCTTTATATTGAGCCTTTAAAAACACAAGAATCCGTATCTTTTTTTTCCAGTTTTCTTCTTCTGCTTCCCAATTCTTCCTTCCTATGTGTTTTGAAGTTTCCAAGTTTCAATTTCCAACTACCAGTTTAAGAGGTAATTTTAAATCCACTAAATTTATTGTTTGTTTCTATATAGTTCATTTACAACAAATTTGAATTTTTTTTCTTCATGATACCGGATGATGATGCGGATATTGAATGTTGTCTTTGAACTATAAATTTTAACTATACAGGTACTCTCTTATATCAACATTTAAGTTAGTAGTTGCCTCTTTTTTTATTTTTAGAAGGGTAATGTTTTCATCATTTTCTTCATGTTGTACATATATGTATTGTAATTTAGGATGTTGCCATAACTTTATAATAGAGTTTCAAGGAAATAACAAAAGCTCAAATCAAGATTAGAGAAGAAAAAATCAATACACAATTAAATCTAGTCAATAAAATCTATGCAAAAGAGTAAAAAGTTGAATTGATATGCAATAAAATCATGATTAATGAAGCTAAAATATGCATGAGCTTTAAGTTAATGCTTCAACTTTCATAATGATGAAATTAATTAACTAGCATGATGAAATAATTATCATGGTGTTAGTGTTGATGCTAGTTAAATATAACTTCATACATGCATGTTAAAAGTTGTGAAATCCAATTAGACGGATTTTAATGTCAATGTTAGTTAAAAAATATTAAACAATAACTAATATAGGTAAATTTGGTTAAATTTTATTTACTTTATATGAGTGTAACCATTTTAAGGAAGTCTGCTCAATAACTAATTTGTACTCAAAAGAGTCAAAAGTTAAAATAATAATAATAATATAAAAAAAATTGTCTTCATGATTAAAAGATCTAGCTAGTCTATGTTCCTTTATGCATGCAACCAAATTTCTTATTGTTTCAAGAATATATTGATTACCTAGCTACAAAATAGACATCTAGTTTTTTCTATCTGTGGACACAAATTAAATAGAGGCCAAAATTAATACTAGTGAATAAGAAAAAATTAATAGTTTAATGAATTGTTTTTATGCTCAATAAGTAATTCGTATTCATCCTCAAAAGGGGTCAAAAGTTAAAAGTATAAAAAGAAAAAGAAAAAGCTAATTGTCTTCATGATCAAAAGGTCTAGCTAGCCTATGTTCCACCTAGTCAACCAAATTTCTTATTGTCTTAAGAATATAATGATTACCTAGCTACAAAATAGACATCTACAATTTTCTAAAAAGTGTACAAAATAAAATATAGGCCAAGAATAGTACTAGCGAAATTTAATATATGTCATTGATTTCCAAGTAACATTTTCTCGTTATAGATACGATGGAAGGATCGACATCCACGCAAACTGCCAAACGAGATGTTTTTCATGCATATTGCCTTTGTAATGCCACGATGGTAAAAAAATAAAGTGTAATTTTTGTGAAAAGGAAGTATCTTCTGGTATTTCACGCATAAAATTGCATTTAGCACAACAAAGAGGTACAGTTTCCCCGTGCATGCGTGTGCCGCCTGAAGTGAAAAATCTTGCTAAAGTTGCCCTCGAAGAAAAAAGAAAAGCAAAAAGGCAAAGAAGAGCAGAATCTGATAACGAAGATTCAGAACAAGTGAATCATAATGAGCCATGGAACCCTGTGTGTGGTATAGATGAAGAAGAACCATATTTTCATACAGAAGAAGAGCAAGTACCAGTCACACAAAAGAAAAAGACTGGATTTTTAAAGAACCTTTTTGGACGAAAAGGTAAGAATATTCATGCCGGAGAGGGTACATCGCAGGGTCCTCGGGCCTCTGCAGAAATACCTAGGTCTACTATGCGCCCATCACAACCACCTAGGATGTCTGTGGATATGGGAGTACAATATAACCCTTCTAGGGATTCTCAACCTTCGATGGCAAAATTTGGCAAAAGTAAAACATGTCGGGAAAACGTCGATTCTTCTGTTGGACGTTTTTTCTATGCCAATGATATTCCCTTCAATGTGGCTAACTCATCTCAGTACCACGAAGCATTCAATTCCGTTGCAAATTTCGGCCAATCCTATAGAGTTCCATCAGCTTATAAGTTATCGAATCCCATATTAACTTCAGAAGGGAGAATCTTATAACGGGCTTGAACAAAGGATTGAAAAAGATGTGGTGTCTGTTCAATGACATTACTGGAGAGAATATGGTTGTACACTCATGTCGGATAGTTGGAAAAGCAAAAACAACCGTACGATTGTAAACTTTCTAGTTTACAGTGGTAGTGGAATTACGTTTTTGCAAAGTGTCGACATAGAACATAATCGGTTGACAACAGAGTATTTAATTACTTTGTTCAAGCCCGTTATAGATGATGTCGGTCCGAGAAATATTGTTCAATTAGTAACAGATCAAGGATCCCAATTCAAAGCAGCAGGTAACTAAGAATAACTTCATTTTATTATATCAATATATATATATATATATATATATATTTGGAATATATTAATCATTAACTTCTTTCTATTTTTGTTTGAATAAGTAAGAGATTGGCATCAGAATATGGCACATTTTTCTGGGTTCCTTGTGTTGCTCACGTATTGGACTTGATGTTGGAAGATATGGAAAAATTCCCCTTTGTTAAAGATGTGATCGGACAAGCAAGACAAATTAGCAAATTTATTTACAATCATGGTTGGGTTCTTGCTAGATTTCGACAACATTCTGCAGGACGCAATCTATTGCGCCCTGGCTTAACAAGGTTTTCAACGAATTTTATTGCAATCAAAAGCATCATTGATTAACGTAATGCAATCGAGAGCCTATTTCTGGACAAGGAATTTCTGAAATCGGATGAGGAAAAAATTAAACAAGCTAGACAAGTGAAGAATATTATTTCAAATGAGATGTTATGGACGACGTGTCAAAATGCATGCATAATGGTTGGTCCTTTAGTAAAAATGATTCGTTTTTTGGACTCAGACAAACCCACCATGGGCTATTTATTCCATGCACTTGCTATATGTGTGGAAACTATACAAATGGGTTTGGGATCAATTCGAAATGCTTTTATCTTGGGTGTAATAAAGAAACGATGGAAAAGTCAGTTGAGTTCTCCTCTTCATGATGCATCGTATTTTCTCAATCCTTATTACATCTTTAACCCAGCAACTAATCTCATCAATAATGAAATTTGAGCGCATAAATTTCTCTTTCAAGTTATATCAAAAATGGTTAGTGGCCCGCAAGAACAAGCACAATGCATGCTAGAGGTACAAAATTACTAATATTATCTCCAAATATGTATAGTTAAGTAATTTGAATTTTTAGTAATAATTGTACTTTTCTTTGTAGGTAGGAAGAATGTGAATGATGCAAGGTCAATTTGGATCACCATCAGCACGTATTGCAGCTCAACATGGTGATCCTGTAAGTTGGTGGTTATCTTATGGTGCTAAGTATCCATCCCTCCAAAAGATTGCAGTAAAGATATTAAGTCAAACAAATACATCGTCTGGATCAGAGAGGAATTGGAGTGTGTTTGAAAGAATCCACACCAAACTACGCAATCGTTTACTTTCATCGAGATTAAATGATCTGGTGTATGTCCAGTACAATTTGAAGTTGGAGCAACAAAGAATTAAAGGTAAAGCAAGGAGACATAACATTGATGTTCACGACGTTCATAGTCTACTGAGGGATGACAATATGCTTGACTGGATAGCGGGGGAAGATGAAACACCGGTTTTACCTCAAGAAGAATAGTGGTTAAATATGCTGGAAGAGGAGACCGTTAATAATCCAGAGCATGTCCCTCTACCATACAACTGGCATGATCCGGAAGTTCAAATCCCATACGAAAGGTTACCGACGAGTGACTTTGTTTATGACTTTGGTAATCTTTCATTTGGAGACAATACACAATGTTATGAGAATGTGAATCCAACATATGATTCTCGTTACACTTCCGATCGCTATGACCATGGTGTTCAACATATGAACGAAGAATATAATTCTAATATTGATAATAATAATGAAGTAGGTAACAATAATGATGATACTGAAGGAGGTTATGATAACGATAATGATGGTTATTATTATGATGATACTTATGCAAACGAAGATAGCGATTACCCAACAACGATGACTATGATGTGAAAAGGAACGATCGAGAAAATAAAGAATACTTGAAACAAGGTGGTGCTCGTAGTTAGTTCGTGTAGCTTTTTAAATGATGAATACTAGTTTAACAATCCTATGTTTTTTAAATTTGAAGTTTTTAATCCTGTAGTTAGTTTCCTTGTATCATTTTAAATATATTAATTCGAAGTTTTCAGCTTTCAATCCAGAGAAAAAAAATCAAAAGAAATGGCAAGAAAGTTATTTACACGGTTATAATGTGCGTGATAACGGGAAAATAGTTCTAAAAACCGCACGTTAAAATGTTATTTAGAAGAAAAAAACATTCAAACTAATTTTAGAAAAACAGTTATAACGTGTGTGAAAACAGGAAAACGGTACTATAAAACTGCCATTTTTTCCTATTTATCGGCCTAATAAAGGCACGGGATTCGGGGACCCTCACGGCCACGGTATTTGGGTGTGAGCGTTTTAACGGACGTTTTTTCGATAAAAACTGACGTTTTTAAAACCTTGGGTTGCACCTTAGGGGAACTGATTTATCATAGTGTGTATGGATTTCTGACATGAATATTTTCACCCAACAAATTAACGTTCTACGCTACTACTTCTTAAAGCATGGGTAATGGATAGTCTCCAAATGAGACTAGTTTCTTCACTTTGAAGGAGCACTTGATCAAGGAAACTCAAAAATAGAAAACCCAAAATGCCCATACCGGGGACTGTTTGCCGTTCAAGGCAAAAAAAAATTGCTTCACGGCACACTGTTCCCCGTGTAGTCTTCTTTTTTCACACCGCAGACAGTTCTCCGAGTAGTGTCCACTATCAACCACTTCTTACCTGAAACAGTGTAGGAAAGAGTTGGGGGCGGAGGAGTGTTGGAAGACCCCATAGTAGGAGCAAATTAGCTCTAATCCATAGTCCTTCCTTTATTTTGGAGTGACATCTACCGGCTACTAATTATCTGCATTACAACTGTAAGTTCCAGTTTTAGCCAAAGCCAACTGATTCTAAGAGAATAATTATAAGGATTCAATGGGAGTAATGAGGAAGAGGAAGGACATAATAATGGTGGGAGCCACATCCACTGTCCTAACTCCCCACCACAGTGGGACAACGTGTAATGCATCAATCTGGCTTTTACCACCAGATAAGGTAACAATCTCGACTTCTGAAAAAAATTCTGATTTTTTTCCTGTCTGTGTAGAATTCTCAAATCCCTTTTCCCACTTACAAAATCAGTTTAAAGTTTCTTAGCCCCTTTTCACACATCCTATAATGGAGTGTTGTGTTTTAGATTGTTTTAAAAGCAACACATTCTTTATTTTTTCTATCTTTTTAAATCATGGCTTTGGTTTGTCAGTATTCTTTTCTCTTCCATTATAAAAAGGGAACACACCCATTTCTCAGTTCCATTCACACAAAAACAACTTCACTTCAATTTCATTGAGTACTAGTACCAGAACTAGAAGAAGAAGTAAAAGAAATGGGTCTAATCAAATGCTGCTTCTTCTTGGTAGTCCTAACCTTCCTTGTTCATGAGTTTCCTCAAGCCTATGCTTCAAGCCGTGGCGCTTCCGTAAGTAGTAATGCTCTAGCTAGACACAGAGGCAGAGGAAGAGGAGCACCTAGTGCACCTGTACCCGTTGGATTGTGCGAGTCTGCAGTCACAATACATGGTTACAAATGCCAGGAATTCAATGTATGATCCTTAAACTCTAAAACCCCATTGCTATAATGATCACTCCTCATGCATTCACGATTTTTATTGCTAATATTTGCCTTAATTACAGGTGAAAACTGACGATGGGTACGTTCTTAGTCTTCAAAGAATTTCAGAGGGTCGTGCAGGTCATGATAGTGGTGATGGAAAGATCAAACAACCAGTCTTGCTGCAACATGGGCTATTGGTGGTATGCATTTTTCTCTTCTTCTTCTAGACTGTAGTTCTATCCATCCTCCCATGGACGCAATGCGACCAAAACAGATTTTTATTGTTCTACAATTCCAGCAACAACAAAGAAAGTCTAATATTTGCAAAAAACATAAACTGAGGCAGCTGATGGTAATGCAATTTGGCATCATTCATTCATGTTGTCTCATTTCATTTCCAACATAGTCATACTGGAAAATTCTAAATTCAATCTGTTCACATTGGAAATGGATCCCTCTCCTGAAAAATCAGTCAGTATTTTTTTCTGCACAGATTTATTAAGATTCCGTTTCTATGTCTGGCTTAATCCACCCCATACAAGCCTAAAAACAGGGATTTCTCTGTCTGTGTGAGAGTGGGGCATTAATAAAGAAAAATCTGATGATGTAGTCTTTTGACTCCAGACAGTGTTTGTCTGTGGTCCTGTGGTTTGATTTCCGGACTGAAAATACTCAATGATGTTCAGTCAAGTCAGGTCAAGGTCAAGTCATATACCAGTTGATGCCTGTCAAATGTTTTTGATAAATGAACTGATGATGTTTCTATATGTGCAGGATGGAATGTCATGGTTTCTGAATTCAGTGGATCAATCTCTAGGATTCATCTTAGCCGACAGTGGGTTCGATGTTTGGGTCGCTAACACCAGAGGAACGAGATACAGTCGTGCCCATGCTACCCTTGATGCTTCACATCCTGTACACTCCTCAACCACTCTATTGGAAAAAACATTTACATATTTGAAACTTTTGATTTTGCATTTCAGATTGCAGTTATCTTAAAACTGAACATAAATCTGATGATTGATTATGCCAGGCTTATTGGAATTGGTCATGGGATGAGATAGTACAATTCGATCTTCCAGCTACATTCGATTTCGTGTACAAACAAACAGGGCAAAAAGTTCATTATGTTGGACATTCTTTGGTGAGTTAAAACTTCAAACTAATTCTACAATAAAATTTCAATGCAACAACTATTCCTCATAGTGTTGATTCGATTGATTACCATTAGGGAACATTGGTGGCATTGACATCATTCTCTCAAGGGAGTAGCAGTCGAGTTGTTGACAAGTTGAGATCAGCTGCATTGCTTAGCCCTGTTGCTTATTTGAGCCATATGAGTACCGCCCTCGGTGTTGTTGCTGCTAAAGCCTTTGTCGGAGAGGTGAGCAAAAGTTGATACCAGTGAATTGTAATGTTTTAAGAAATGTTTATTGAATCCTGAAATATATGTGACCCTTCTTTATTCTTTCAACAGATAGTAACCACATTTGTTGCCGAATTCAATATTAACGAGTAAGAAGCATATTCTGACTTTTCTAATGACACGTTTTCAAATTTTTAAATAAGTTCTGCAAAAGAAATATGATGGATTTGGTTTTTAAGTTTAATGTTTTATGAATTGAAAACAGAGAACCAGTTGCCCATTTTCTTAAGGCTATATGCGCTACTCCTGGAATGGATTGTTATGACCTTATAACAGCTGTTACAGGTAAACCAAGTACAGTTTCACCGTAAAAATTAGGGAATACAAAGCATATGCTGACGATCACTGATAATTTTCAGGCAAAAATTGCTGTCTCAATTCCTCTACTGTTGATTTATTCTTGAGAAATGAACCTCAATCAACCGCGACGAAGAACATGGTACATTTAGCTCAAAGTAAGTCCCTACATTACATATTTGAAAGCTGTACTTGTTTGTTTTGCATGATTATGTTTATTGAATTCTCCGTATGAATATTACGCAGCGGTCAGAGATGGAATGCTAACAAAATATGATTACGGTAATGCAAATGCTAACGTTCAACATTATGGACAACCAAAGCCACCAGTATACGACTTAACCAACATTCCTAAGAACCTTCCTTTGTTCATGAGTTATGGAGGTCAAGATTCACTAGCAGACCCAAGAGACGTCGGATCATTGATGGATAGTCTTAAATTACACGACGGAGATAAACTTCAAGTTCAGTTTGTCAAGGATTTTGCTCATGCTGATTTCATAATGGGTGTTACTGCTAAGGATATCGTTTACATTTCGATGATCGCCTTCTTCAAACGTCAAATATAAGATGAAAAATTGGATGAAACATAGTTCAATTCATTGCCCTTGCGATAAAATTTATATGTATCAATATTCCAGCATTCATAAGTTCCGTTTACTAATAAAACCATGAAAAAATAATTTCATGTGCAATATATTCTTCCACCAGTAATGATAATTGAAGCGGATTTTCCTATTATTGGGCCGACGAGCGAGGGAGGACCTTTATATGGCCACCTTTTTGTAAAATGTAAGTGATCGACACAAAAAGATTGAAAATGGTTAGGGCCGAAAAACTAAAAATGTCCCTCCCGTTTAGTCCAATTACTATAACTACTTGTGTATCCTATCCTTTCAGGGGTATAATTAGACAACAAACTTTAATATAACATATCTAAAAATCCTCACTTTTGAATTTTACAAATTTTATCTCGTTGGAAAGCTAATAAAAAAACATATCCAACAAGCACAAACAACAATGTCACATTTTGAGTTTTTACGAAAAATTCAGAAGTATTTATCATTTTAGTCACAATTTTAGAAAATTAAGTGTATATCCATTATGCAAACCACCATAAAGGATACATAATAGTTTATGTAGCAAAATTTTGGTTTATTCATCAACTAATTTTCCCTTGCAACTAATAAAAACAATATACTCCCTCTGTTTCAAGAAAAATGATACTTTCATTTTAATCAAAATTCTCGAAAATTGAATGCATAGCCATTATGCAAACCACCACAAAGGATGCATAACACATCATGCAACCATATTTTGGTTTATGGATCGACTAATTTTCCGTTTAAGAAAAGGTGATACTTTCACATCCCGTTTCAGGAAAAGTGATACTTTCACTCTGTTTCGGGAAAAGTGATACTTTCGCTCGGTTTCGGAAAAAACAATACTTTCGCTCTGTTTCAGAAAAGGTATCACTTTTTCGGAAACGGGGAGAAAGTGTCACTTTTTTCCGAAACGGGGCGAAAGTATCACTTTTTCGGAAACGGGGTGAAAGTATCACCTTTTCTTAAACGGGACGAAAATAGTCGCAAACCCCATCTTCAGATTCTTCTTCGGTTGGCCCTCCCACCGTGGAAACGGTCGTACTAGTTGTAAAATGTAAGTGCAATCGACACAAAAAGATTGAAAATGGTTAGGGCCGAAAAACCAAAAATGTCCCTCCCTTTTAGTCCAATTACTATAACTTCTTGTGTATCCTATCTTTTCAGGGGTATAAACAAATCGAATAAAAAGAAAAGAAAAATTAGAACTGCAAGGCCGTCGAGCGTTGACAAAGTCAAGGGCGATTTTGAAGCGATTTAGGTTAAGGTTTTTTCTCGTTCTCTCTGCGTCTCCTCTGGTGAGATGCAGTTGTCTTCTCTGGCAATACTTCCTCTAGTGGTTCCCTTCATGCCTCTAGAGGTTCCTGTAATGGGGGATGCTAATATTTCAAAGGTTAATGGAAATGATTTGTTGAAAGATCCAGTTATTCCGCCTGGTTTTGAAGATTTTCCTCAGTCAGGTGCTGCTGATTCTCAGGCTACTTGGTCTTCTCTCTTTAATCAGAAGAAGGATTCGGTTATTTCTGCAGACATGGAATTTTATTCATATCCAGTTCTTGATGGTAAGAAAGCTATGGATATTCCTTATGAAGTTTTTGATGAGGATATTCGTCACTGTGAAGATAAAGTAATTGGAGCTTTTGTGGGTAGACGATTACCATTTAATTGGGTCTGAAATGCTGTAACTCGTGCTTGGAAGCCTAAAGGTAATCTTCAAATGACCATCCATGGTGAGAGTATGTTCATATTTGATTTTAACTCTGCTGATGATAGAACTCGTGCCTTGGAGATGGGGTCTATGTTTATTTCAAATAGATTGTTTATCATTAAACCTTGGTCTAAGAAGGTTGAACAGGAAATTGCAGAATTGAAATCAATACCTGTTTGTATGAATTTCAGGAATATCCCTCTTTTCATGTGGAACAATAAAGGTTTAAGTATGATTGCTAGCTATCTAGGCAAGCCTCTAATGATGGATACTCAGACCTTAAACAAAACTAGAATGAGCTATGCTAGGATTTGTGTAGAAGTGGATGTTGACTGTGAATTTCCAGATTCTTTTACGTTTACTCTTGGGGGTAAGGATAAAGTAGAAATTAAATTACTCTTGGAAACCTCCCAAGTGTAGTGAGTGTGCATTTTTTGGTCATATTCTAGCTCACTGTCCTAAACAAGTAAAACCTATTCAGAAAATGGTGCAGAAATGGGTACAGAAGAAGACTAATACTTCCAGGGATGAAGATGGTTGGATTTCTAAAACTAAGACTGGTGCTATGAACCCTCATAAGCATAATACTCATAATTATGTTGAGGGATGGATCACAAAGGCTGGTAAAAGAGTTAGGGATCCAACGAAAACTGGATCTTATACTTCAGATGAAGGAATGGCTATTGAAAATAATGATAATGCTCAACCAGTCATGATGGATCTTAGTAACAATACTGTACATGTAAATTTGGATAGTCCTGTTCTGAATGAAGTCCCCATTATTCATCTAAGAGAAAAGGGTGAACTCCTTATGAATAATAAGTTTATATTACTGGATAAATTGAATAAAGACAGTTGTGTGAGAGTTTCTGATTCATATAAGAAGAATTCTCAAGGGAACATTTTAGTTGATTCTTCTCCTGAGACTTTGGTTACTGGTTCTAGAGCTCATTTTCAGAAGAAAGGAGCTCTTGCTCCACCTGCTATAAACCATTTTCCAAAGATTGCAGACTTGAAGAGGTCTGCTAGAGGTTCTATCTCTCTCCCTCATTCCAAATGATGTTCAACATTGGAGGTTGGAACATCAGGGGGTTAAATGACCCTTTGAAACAGTTTGAAGTTAAAAATCTTATTAGGACAAATAAAATTTCTTTAATTGGTTTAGTAGAAACTCATGTTCAGCCTATTAACAAAGTTAGAATCAGGAATAATATAAACCCTTCTTGGGTCTTTTTGGATAATGATACTCCAACTTGTGTTGGTAGAATTTGGGTTGGCTGGGATCCAAATATTGTTCAAGTTACTTTAATTCATGCTTCCTCTCAAGCTTTATTCCTAGATGTTTTTTCTTCTGGGTTAAACTTTGTTGTGACCTTTATTTATGGTGAAAACTATTATCTTACTAGGAATTCTCTATGGGATATAATTACTTCTTTTGCTGATTCTAATAGTAGGCCTTGGATTCTTCTTGGGGACTTCAATTCTATCCTTGTTCCTTCTGATAAAGTAGGAGGTTCTCCCATTATTCCTTACCAGTTTGAAGGTTTTGCTAGATGCTGCCAGCTTTCTCATCTGTTGGACTTATCTTTTACTGGTTGTTTTTACACTTGGACTAACTGCCAACAAGATGGTACTATTATTAGATCTAAATTGGACAGGGCTATGGTTAACATGGAATGGATTCAGCAGTTTCAGCTATCTAAAGCAGAGTTTCTTTTTCCAGGTATCTCAGATCACTCTCCAGCTATTGTGTCTATTTTTGAAACAAGAAAGCATGGTCCCCCCCCCTTTTAGGTTCTATAATTTTCTGTCTGAGGAACCTAATTTCTTAGATTTGGTTAGAAATGGGTGGAATATCTCTGTGAGAGGTAATCCCATGATTAAATTTGTTAATAAACTCAAGCATGTGAAACATGAGATTACCAAATGGAGAAGAACTAGATTCAGGGCTTTGTCAGAACAAGTTTTGCAGGCAAAGGAAATATGGATACTGCTCAATTACTTCTACAATCATACCCTCTTGATCAAGAGTTAGCTAGAAGGGAGAGATATTATGTGGCAGAGTATATTAAATTGGCTAAATATGAGGAATCTGCCCTCAAACAACAATCTAGGGTCAAATGGCTTGATTTGGGAGATTCAAATACCTCTTTTTTTAACAATTCTTTAAAAGAAAGAAGGTCTATAAATAATATTTTATTCCTTTATGACAATACTAATATTAAGCTCATTGAAGACAAGGATATTTCTAGTGCTTGTATTTCTTATTATTCAGATCTTTTTGATAACAATTTGGAGGATGGTGGTACTGATGATTTCTTGAATTTAAGATTTGAGGCTTGTATCAAACAAGATGGTGTAGCTGATCTCATTAAACCTGTCACAAGGGAGGAAGTGGTTATTTCTCTTAATTCCATTGGTTCTAGCAAGGCTCCAGGTCCTGATGGTTTCTCAAGCCATTTTTTCAAGACTAGTCTATTGTGGGTGATGAGTTAGTTGCAGCTGTACAAAAAAATTTCACTAAATCCAAGCTCTTAAAGGAAGTAAATATCACTTTTCTCACCTTGATTCCTAAAAATAAGAATCCTTCTGTTGTCTCTGACTATAGGCCAATTTCTTGTTGTAATGTTATTTATAAATGTATCACTAAAATCATTTATCTGCGAATGAAAGGAGTTCTGGGGGGGTCTTATAAGTCAAAATCAATCTGTTTTTATTTCTGGAAGAAGTATTCAAGATAATATTATGTTGGCTCATGAGTTAGTTAGGAATTATCATAGAACTAATGGATCTCCTAGATGTGCTCTAAAAATTGATTTAAGGAAGGCTTACGACACTGTCAAATGGAATGATATCTTCTATGTTTTAAGGAAATTGGGTTTCCCTGATCTTTTTATTAACTATATTACTCTATGCATTACTTCTGCAAAGTTTTCAGTGCTGGTTAATGGCTCTCCCTATGGTTTCTTTGGAACTAAGAGGGGACTCAGACAAGGATGCCCTATTTTACCATATCTTTTTGTTCTTTCTATGGAGATGTTAAGTGCTACTCTTCTCAGACAGGTGCAGCTACAAAATTTTGGTTTCCATCCAAGGTGCAAACTTACAAGCCTCACTCACCTTTGTTTTGCTGATGATGTCATGCTCTTCTTCAAAGGTACCACTCCTGCTGCTTCTAGCCTCAAGATTGCCTTAAATGAATTTAGTTTATGTACTGGACTTGATATGAACAATCATAAGACCTCTTTATTTCACTCTGTTGTTGAAGAAGATATTCTACAACAAATTATTATTATTCTGAATTGTTATGTGGGGGAGCTTCCTGTTAGATACCTGGGCATACCTCTCTTATCTACTAGATTATCTTACAGAGACTGTTTACCTCTTCTTGAGAGAGTTGATGATATGCTGAATTCCTGGAAGCCTAGATTTCTTGCCTATCCAGGTAGAGCTTTACTTATTAAATTTTTCTTGAGTGTCATGCTTTATTTTTGGTTTTCATGTTTTATTCTTCCCAAAAGGGTGATAAAGGAACTTAACTCAAAATTCAAAAGATTTCTATGGTCTGGTCCTGATATGAAGAAGAGTTCTCAGCTGGGATTATATTTGTCATGCTTACAAGGAAGGGGGTCTGGGTGTTAAAAGTCTGGAATTTACAAATGTTTCCGCAAACCTTAGACATATTTGGGATCTTACTTCTGGAAAAGAGACCATATGGACAAGTTGGGTCAAAAGTAATCTCATAAAAAACCATGATTTCTGGACTATGCCTGTGCCTTAGGACTCCTCTTGGTGTTGGAGAATAATCTTAGAGCATAGGGATTCTTCTAGGTGATGGAACTACCACTAGTTTCCTACATGATAATTGGCATTTTAAAGGTAGACTGGTGGATTGGGTGGACTCAAATACTCTAGAGACTATTGGTGCCACTGAAAACACTATGGTTTCTGAGTTTATTTCAGATGGGAGTTGGAATTTTCCTTCTTACATGGAAGACAGTACTCAATAAATGGTTCTCCAAATCTCTACTATAGATTTTAATATTCATGAGAGGGGCCAAATTTATTGGAAAGCTAGCATATCAGGTCAGTTCTCAATGAAACATACTTACATTGCTTTGTCTGATCATTTATCTTCCCTTCCTTGGGTTCATCTGGTGTGGTTTAAAAAGCATATTCCTAGACACTCTTTCATTGCTTGGCTTGCTTTCCATAAGAAACTAAAAACTAGGAGCAGACTTCAAAACTGGGGAGTCATTTCTGATGCTTCTTGTATTTTTTGTGGAGAAGATGGAGAGACTGAAAATCACATTTTTCATGATTGTTGTTTTTCTTTTGGTATATGGAGTGGTCTTCTTCTTAAGCTTGGTTTTGTCAGAGTGCTAACAAATACTTGGGATGAGGAAATTAGTTGGTGCTCCCAAAAATTTATTGGTCATAATAATGTTTTTGCCATCAAAAAGCTTGTTCTTAATGGCTTTATCTACCATATTTGGAGAGAAAGGAATAACAGAATCTTCATATCCTCTTTTAATTCTCAAGACCAAATCAGTATGCTTATTATTCAAGATGTAAGATTTAAGATGTCTGCTTCTATATGTAAAGAGGAGGATAACTTGAATGTTAGATGGCTCATGAGCAGATGGAGAGTTGATTGTCTTTTTGCTCAACCAGATATCATTGATTGTTCCTGGCTTGCCCCTGCTATCGATGAAATCATGATCAATACTGATGGTTCAAAATCAGAAGAAGCAGGGAGTTTTGGATCTATTCTTAGAGATACTGATGCTGAGGTTTTGAGTGCTGCTAGTGGACAGAGTCCTCCCATATCTGTGATGGCTCATGAATTGCATGGTGTTGAATTGGGTCTAAAGATGTCAATTAAACTTGAAAAGTTTAGAGTTCATATTGCAACTGATTCCATGGTTGTTTATAACTTACTCACAAACCCTGATCCAGATCCACCTTGGAATGTCTTACAAATTTGGAGAAGAATAAAAATTTTGAAGCAGAAGTTTACTTCTTGGAAGGTAACTCATTGTTACAGAGAATCCAATAAAGCTGCAGACTTTCTTGCTGGGTTATACCTTGGTGGTACTTGGGTAGAAATTCGTCAGGAAGACTTCACTCCAGACTTTAGGGAAATTTTGGCAGCTAACAAGGCACAACAGGTTTATCATAGGAGAAGAAGAAGAAGAAGATAGTTGTTTTGTTTTTTCTTTCTTTTGTTTTTTCCTTTTTTCTTTGGTTTGGGTCTCCTTAACCCAGCGGGCTTTGTCAAAACAAAAAAAACTTTTCAGGGGTATAATTGGACAACAAACTTTAATATAACATATCTAAAAATCCGCACCTTGGAATTTTGCAAATTTTATCTCGTTGGAAAGCTAATAAAAAAATTTATCCAACGAGCACAAACAACAATATTAAATTTTGAGTTTTTACGAAAAATTCAGAGATATTTACCATTTTTGGCACAATTTTAGAAAATTAAGTGTATATCCATTATGCAAACCACCATAAAGGATACATAATAGTTTATGTGGCAAAATTTTGGTTTATTCATCAACTAATTTTCCGTTGCAACTAATAAAACGATGTACTCCCTCCGTTTCAAGAAAAATGATACTTTCATTTTAGGCATAATTCTCGAAAATTGAATGCATAGTCATTATGCAAACCACCACAAAGAATGCATAACACATCATGCAACCATATTTTGGTTTATCGATCGACTAATTTTCCATTTAAGAAAAGGTGATACTTTCACATCTCGTTTCAGGAAAAGTGATACTTTCACTCTGTTTCGGGAAAAGTGATACTTTCGCTCGGTTTCGGAGAAAATGATACTTTCGCTCTGTTTCAGAAAAAGTATCACTTTTTCTGAAACGGGGAGAAAGTATCATTTTTTCCGAAACCGAGCGAAAGTATCACTTTTTCGGAAACGGGGTGAAAGTATCACATTTTCTTAAACGGGACAAAAATAGTCGCAGACAAACCCATCTTCAGATTCTTCTTCGATCGGCCCTCCTACCGTGGATACGGTCGTACTAGTATGATTGCTTTCCTAATGTTAAACTCCATCATCAAGGTTCAAGGAAAAAGACTATTAAAATGAATGATAGAATGGAATTGGGGGTTGAAATTCAAATTTAACCCAAATCACAAAATTTGACCGATTTTTTCTCCCTCCCATTCCTCCATTTCTTTTGTTTATTAAACTAAACACAGGGAGGTGAAATTGGAAAATGGTCATCAATTGCCTTAACTGTACACCATCGTGGAACATCTATGCGACAACCAACAATCTCAGGTTTTAGCTCCAGAGAAACACCATCTTTGGAAAAAAAAAATTTGAAGCAATGTTTGAGATCTTCTAGATTTTTTATCTGCGTAGAGTTCTTAAAGAAGCAGTAAATTTTCACCCAAAGTAGTTCAATACATAAACTAGTACCAAAAGAAGAAAAAGAAGAAGAAATGGGTCTCGTCCAATATTGCTTCTTATTCCTGCTAGTCTTTGTTGCTGCTTTTAATGAGCCTCGCGGAGCTTATGGTAAGAGACTTGGTGGTATCGTCTCTACAGGCAGAGACTCCAGAAACACCGTTGACATCGGGTGAATTGTGTGAATCTATGATCAGCCAACTTGGTTACAAATGCCAGGAACACACTGTATGATTCTCGACTTAATTCTTGTAATGTGAAACTAATACTGCGAATACGTGCAGTGCATCTTCAATACTAATACTGCAGGTGGGATGGTTATATTCTTACCCTTCTTAGAGTCAACAGCGCTGAAGGAGATGTAAAGACCAAGCAACCAGCCTTCTGCCTTCTTGCAACATGGGTTATTTATGGTATGCATTTCTCCTCTTATTCTACCTGCTTACGCTCCTTCCCATATACTACGTATTTGATGATGGCTTTATGCAGGATGCAGCGTCATGGTCCTTCTGATAAAATTTATTTAACAATGTATATTATGTGTAATACCAACAATTACCGACTAGGAATAATCCAGTCGACTAGGAAAGAGGTCAGAAAGTCGAGTCCCCCGTCGGGAATAACTTGCCCCCCCTCGGGAATAACTTGCCGCCCCAGGGTTGGTGCTGTAAGCAGTTCCCATGTGGGTGTTGTAGGAATATACGTTCATTATTGTTTCTAGTCATCAATGGAACCAACCAAGTTCTCCTTTTTTTGCTTTTGGGTGGGTAACTTCACAAGTCCTGTATTTAATCAATTGACTGCCAACTATATTAGAGGCCGAGAAGTCAGAAATGAGACAACTCTCTCAGTTGATTTAGATGTTCACAAGCAGTAACATGTTAGAAAATACAATATAGGGAGGTAAAGCCAACTATAACAAAAGGTTCGCCTTCCAAGTCACTAAAAAATCAACGGTAACAAAAATGTATTCGGCTGGCTGAATGTGCCATATTCCTTCTTGTCACCAACTTATTCTGTCATTTCTGTGTCCTCGGCCATTATGATTTCAACATCCCTCATGTCTCGTTTCAAAACATTTCCTAGCCGTGCAATTGCCTCTGTTTGCTGCTGCAGAACCTGCACGAAAGTATAAAGTAAAGAAGATCAAAACCTCTTGCATTGTGCTTTATTTTATGCTCAAGTTGTTATGTTTGATTTATTACCTCTTGCATGTCAGCAAGACTCTCTTCGTGTATCTTGGTTGATCCAGGAAGATAAACAGAACCTCCACCAGTCCCATTTGCTTGAACACGAGATATGGAGAGCAGATTGTGAACCCTCCTTGACAGTTCTGCACCTGATCCTCTCACCTGTATATGTTCCAATACCCCTCATGTCAGCTTTTCGGTAAGAAATGGAGGGGGTAATAATGCATACAGATACATTGGAAGAGAGGAAATAGAGACCTGTCTAATGATTGCAGCTATTTTTTCAGCTAATTCAGCTTCACCCTTCATTAACGGCAGGCGACAGCCCTTACCCTCCAAGGCTTCTAGTATTCTCATTAACTGTTCTCAGGAGGTCACAGAGGTCAGCAGTAAAACACAATAAATAAAAAATCAACAAACCAATGAATCGATCATAATGGAAGTGTAAAAAGGCTCAGGTGAATATAGAGTTCCCTTGACCATCGAGTGTTCAGACTTAGAGAAAGCAGATGCTCAAAATGAAAAAAGAAAAGAAAATATCATATCAAAGGGTTCTGTTATGAGAGGTAACAGCCAATCATTGGCATGGAAAATAGTAAACAACAATAAAATACATGAGAGGTAATGTGCATTTGCATTGGAGAACGCAAATTTTCATGGATTTTTTGAATCTCTCTACAAATGCAAAATTTACATTATCTCTCATATTTTATTATTGTTTACAATTTCTCATGCCAATGATTTGCTGTTATCAGGCACAAGATAACAAAACCCAAGCTGGAAATCCATTTTCACCTCCATGGAAAACGGAATTGCCCTCTTTGTATTCAGTTTCAAAATGTAAAGCAGAAGAAAATACTCACCCTCAAAAGCCTTCTTTGAAGACTTTGTTCTTTCTGCTGCATTCTTTGTATAGTTGGAAGAGTATCTGCTTGAAAATGTCTCTGAAGCTGTAATAGAGATAATACATAAGTTTATGGGAAGATTGTATTTCTTTAACTCATAAGATGGTAACCAGCAATGCTTGAGATGCATAGGAGGAAAGAAAACAACCAAAAGAAATCACATACGTACCGTTTTTACATTGCTTTGGGTCATCCGAAGCCTCTCTGCATCAGAAAGTATAACTTCATCTTGAAGCTGCATTGATGTGGCAACCACTCAGACGGCAATTGCAAGTAAACACACACACACACACAAAAAAAAAAAAAAAAAAAGGCTAGCTGAGGTCCTTTTACAGGAACTTACTTGAAGAGGCCAATATACCTTTTCTAGAGGACTTAGTAAATGTGGAAGAGTACGAAATTTAAATGCTACCCTACAACTATTGTATAACATCTGGAAGATCTAGTATCCCCTCTGGAATTAACGCAGTGTTTGAGTTTTGCTACTATTGGCACTTTGGAACTTGTCCAATCTTTGATCTGTCATATTGTATCTCTACCAAATTCAAAAGTGCTATGGACCCAGAATGACATGGTTTGTGTGTTATAATTGATTTCCTTTTGTTCTTTTGTATAGATATAATAATATATATAAACGCAGGGTAACAAGGTTACATCCACCAGTTATCACGTATGACTATCACTTTGTTAGTCACAAACAACTTCAGGAACAACCAAACCCTAGACATCACAATATGGAAGTAACAGTTGAATCATCTACAAATGTCAAGATATTCCCCAATACGAATTATCATATACCGAGTTCGACTCCCATTTGACATTCAGGATTCGTCTAAGATGGCCAGAGAAAATTCAACCAGTTCTTTAGATAGTTACTGCTGATTCTAATTCTAGCAGCAAACACAAGGTTGATAATTTGGAGCTGATGACTCCCTGATAAATTTCATATGGATCTGATAAAATGTATTATAGATGAACAACAGGGTGGTACCATCAAAAGGAGAAAAATTACCTTAAGGCGCACAGACAGATCCTTGAAACTAAGAACAAGCTGTGGCCATAATCTTTCTCGATCAGCACTCTCCATTCCTTCTAATTTTGCCATAGCCTCTGCCCACATAATCTGGTATTTTCAAAACTATCCCCAAATTTTAACAAACAAAATCTAGAAATTCAATCCCACCAAAAACCTAAAACAAAAAAGTCACCAAAGGAAGAAAAGAACTCACATCCGACACACCAGAAGGTTTAACCCTTGCAGCTGGATCCGTCACACTAAACAGCAAATGCTACAAAAAGCCACACCAGTAATACACATTTCAATAAACAAATTTCAATAAAACCCATAAACCCTAAAACTTCAAAATCTCTAAACTTGAAGAAATTCAACAAGAAAACAAACCTTAAATGCATATTTAGGGTTTCCTGGTTCTTCTTTATACGCATCAACAATTGCCTAAACCACAATAAAATTAACAAAAATTTACAAATATGCTGGTGTAAAGGGTTTTACAAAGATTTAGGGTTAGGATTAGCAGTACCTGGATATCACGATCAGGGAGGGAATAAGGAAGAGGGGCCACAGGAGCCATTTGAGTAATTAATTGAGGTTGAAATTGAGGAGTAGGAGCTGTTGATTGATTAAGGAAACCAAAAGGTGATTGTTGATTTGGTGTTTGTTGTGTTTGTGTTTGCGGTGTTTGAAAACCAAAAGATGGTTGATTTTGTGTTTGTGGTGTTTGAAAACCAAAACCAGTATTAGGAGTACTCGTTTGTTGTTGTTGTTGAAGATTGAATGGTGATTGTTGTTGAGTTTGTGGTGTGGAGAAAAGGGAAGAAGAGCCAAAACCACCAGGTGAGAATGATGGTGTTGATGGGGTACCAAACCCCGGTGATGCTCCAACTCCAAACATCTTTGAAATGAAACCACAGAGACAGAAACTCGACTCTCAGAATGTAGTAATGGAGCTTTCACTAATCTCTCTCTGTGAAGAAGGGAGAGACAGCCTCTTTGACTAGTTTTTGTATCGTAGGAATTAAGTCTATTCTAGTCCCGTATTTAGTGGGTTTTTTCCTGTATTATACTCCCTATTAAATTTGCATTACCGAGGTCCAAATTTAATTCAACCTATTTATTTTAAATATGATTTTTCTTTTCGCTCCACGAGTTATAATCTCAAAAGTGTCACTATTCATCCATAAAAAACTCATCAAAACAAAAGTAACGTAAAAATCCCAAAAAACAAAATAAACACAGAAACCCCAAAGAATTTGAAGAAACCATTTGATGAACCCAATTTGGTTTCATCATAAAATTTGATGAAACCAATTTTGAAATTTGGGGGTTTTGTATCAATTTTGTTTAAGATGTTAGCCTACCAGCGAGCCTCATGGGTAACCTAGTCAAGGAAGCCGAAGCGGATGGGGGCTGAGATTGTGTCACAAGGGGGGCAAGCTAACTCTAACTTCCATGTTAATTCCTGCAATATTAAGCCATTGAGGGCTCGAACCTGGGACCTCCTGGAACGCATGAAATTTTGGGAAACGGGAATGACCAGCTAAGCTAAGTGCCCGTTTTTTTTTTCATTTTGAATGATATTAAAAAATGAAATCGTTTTAATAAGATATTTTTCATCTTAATCCCAAGAAAATGATATTTGATTTTTTTTTTTCCATCGTACCCAAGTTTTAACCTTTACACACATTTTTAATACCCAAGTTGTAAACATATTTGGTTATTTAGGAGAAATAAAATAGATACCTTATATTAAGTAGATGATGGAGCTATACGTTTCCGATTGTGTTCTTATTTTGTAGGTAAGTAAAGCTTTATAAGACGAACATTTTCCAAAATACTAGCTTCAAATATGCTACCGTTTAAATTTTATTTGGAAAAATGTCTCCCAAAATATGAAAAGTGTGAAAATTAGAGTGTGAGGGGATCCTCTCTCTTTTTAAGGGTTTATTTATCTTCACTTTATTAATTCATCGGAGAGTAATATGATTATTTTTATCTCGTGAAAAATGTATTTTCTGAATTATTTTTGTTATCGTAGTGATGGTGGATATCATATTGGTATCTAAAGGCTCAAAAGGCACATGTAAGGCCAAATCCAGTAGAAATTGGCAAAGTTAATTATTTGGGAGTCTAGGTGGATAGGCAAATCCAGTTTTTCACAGTGGGAAAAATACACATCGGTCAATGTTGAGACCATCGTCCTAAACAAGACCGATCATCCGAGTTTGGGATGGTCGTCTCCATCTCAGACGATAACGTATATATTTATCATTGTTAAATTCAACGGCTCTATACCTATATAAATCATCTTCCATCCACCAATAAACTCACACAGTTTCTATTTATCAAATTTCTTCTATTAAAATTATCCCATCAAAATATTCCTTGTTTTAAGTCGTTTTAATTATGGATGCTAATTTGGAAAATGAGAAAGCAAACAATAGCGATGTTATATCTCCAATAAAAACAACAACAACACTGGATACTTCATGTGAAGATCCAGACGAATAAGCAAATTTAACGAACGCAGTGATACAATTATGCACGGGCCAGGTACCGCGAGCTCTAGAAACGAAAGCAGTATTGATAGACACATTTATGTGTCTGAATTGTCCACAAGCTATATTGTTAGCGCTCATTTTTGTACTTATTATGGTGTTATAAGTGAGTAGGTATTTTTGGAAGAGAAACATTTTTGGAGAAATCGGCTCAAAAAATTGTTATAAGCACCCAAAAAGTTTTAAAGGCACACGAACTTTGGATAAAGGGCACCGGCATAAGTGTGTTGAAAACGTCCCAGAAAACTATTAAAAAACACCCAACGAATCTACTAAAAACGTCCCACAAATTGCTAACGGGCACCCTAATTGCTAAAGGGACACCAGAACTGGTTAAGGGGCAACCTTCATCTCCTTCGTTTGAATAATGTAGTTTGGCGGGTGTTGACACCCCAATTTCGCACCTTCCATGAAAAATATCAGTTTTATGCTTTGAAGCCAAATACAAGGGACAATTCAGCTTCAAATTTCGCGGGCTTAGAAGAAAAGAAAGAAGGCGCCGACAATTTGGAAAAAAAGAAAGAATGAGATATTTGCTGTGAACAGTGCCGAACAGTGTGAACAGTGCCGAACAGTGCCCAACAGTGTGACACACAGTAACAAACTATTATAAACAGTACCAAATAGTGATGAATGTGACAAGTTAATTTAAAACATTCGTAAGTGGAAAACTAATACTGCGCTAAATAAGTTGGCAGACAAAACTGACATGCAAAGGAAGAAAGCAGGGAAATTTGGAAAAGGACAATTTTTCATTGTCAAAGGATGTACCAATCAAGCGGGATTTCCGTAAAAGAAGTCGCATGCGAAGAAAACAGAGGGACGGCTGGGTTTTTTTCTTTTGTTCCCATTACTGATTTTGCGGACAGGTGAGGGGTTCGCTAGCTATAAAAGGCAGTGGAAAATCACTTCTTCAAGGACAACTTCTGACACAACCACTTCTCAGAGGAAACAAGTCTTCTTCTTTTACTTCACAACAAGGTTTCCACCCAAACCACAATCCAAAAATCTAGGTTTCCACCCAAACCAAGAAGAATTATTGTTTCTCAAATAGAAAATATTCCTTCTCACATGTTCCAAGTCTCCATGTATTGTGTCATTTAATCAAAGAGAAATCAATTTTTTCTTCATGCACAATAGTTATCATTGTCTTATGCATTTATAGTTCATTTTGAGAAAACTCAAAAAATAAGAAGATTAAATCAAGTATTGTCTTTAAGTTTTTAAAAGATTAGCATTAAATTGCTAGTACTTTAACTACTTTCAGCATACTCAACGGAAGCAAGTAATCGTCGTAAGAATCCTTTCAAATTTAAATATCATATTTCAAGTATATTAATTACCTATCTCTTCGGTAAATTATGTAGTCATACGGGAACGAAATAGTTTTCCATTTCGTAGTAACACCGCGACTACTCTTTGCGTTACATAAAATATTATGTTTTATTATTAATTTTCCAAGTGGGATAAATCAAAGTGTGGGTATAAAGCGGAATTCCCTCCCACATTAAACCCATTGTCAAAAAATAAGGTTGGCATTAATTCTATTTTTATTGAGCTAATCTGCAGGTTAATTGTTTAATTTTGAAATTTCATTCAAATTTATTCTCAAAAAAAACAAGGTTTTCCACCCAAAACCACCAGAAAACAAGGATTTCCACCCAAACCACCAAAACAACGCCATCAAAAACCCAAACCACAACAAAAACACGGTTTTCCACCCAAAACCACCACAAAACAAGGTTTTCACCCAAACCACACAAAACAAGGTTTCCACCCAAACCACAACAAAAGGATCAAAAAAACTAAGGTTTCCACCCAGACCACCATAAAAGAAAGAAACCACATCTTCATAGTCGAAGTTCCACCCAACTTCTAACTATGTCCCTTTTCTAAATAGCTCATGCATGAAAATCTATTCTCAATAAATTATAAACATTTTCCCATTTTAATCATGAAGTAGAGGCCAATCTTACGATTGGGCGGCTGATGGGTGCCTAACACCTTCCCATCCCGTACTAGAATCTCCTTACCCAGATTCTCTGATAGCAGACCATAAACATGAAAGTCATAACTGGTTTTGTTTTCCCCAAAGAATTCAAACTGGTTAAAAGGGTCCTGACTCCCCTTAGTCAGGTGGCGACTCCAATCTACCTCTGTTTTCCTCTTTGCAGAATTGGCCCTTTTGCTAATAAACTAGTAAGAAATTATCTCTGCCAGACCTTGTGTGATAAACATCCACGAACGGATGAGCACATGGACCTCGCCCCATAACAATTGTGGACAAAAGAATATACCGGCACTCGACCCGTGCATAGGCCTCGATTTCTATAGTGGCGACTCTGCTGGGGACATAGAATAGACCGGCCCTCGACCCGTGCTCAACCCTCGATTTCTACAGTGGCGACTTTGCTGGGGAATAAATAAGAGATTCGACTTGAAAAATGATTAAAAGGAAAATGTTTTTTTTACTAACATTTATTTGAGAAAGGTTCATATTTCAGGTACCATCGTTGGTTGCGAACCATCAAAGTTTATGGCTCCTACAACTATAAGTGTTACCAGAAAAGGTGCTTCTACATCTGTTAAAGTGTATTCCCGCGAAGGAATCAAGTCCTCAAGAACGAAGAGGTCTTTTAACAAAAGAGAGCAATTCTGGAGGGCCATCGCCGAAAGAAGGGGCAGTCGTATTCTCAAAATCCTCGCAACCATGGGAGAAGCATCTGCATATTGCTCTTGAAAGAATTTCTAAAAATGGTGAAACTTTTTTTGAATCAAAAAAAAAAAAAAAAAAAAAAAGGGGTCCGGAACAAGATATTTCATTCACAAAAGAAAGTCTTACAAGATCCTCGTCAACAACAATTCAAATCAAGAACAACTACTCATCCGAAGGATACATGATCAGATCTAAAAAAAAATGATCTGACGATAAACCAAAAAGGAAGAAGTGAAGATCTAATGCAAGAAAACGATGATCCATTCTGAGTATGAACTGAGACTCAACTTCTTCAACATTTCAAATTGATCAAAATCAATACAAATGTTAAACCAACTTCAGAAAGGGATTTCTTCATCTTCTCAGATTCTATCTTACACATTCCACTAGTAAATGATCACTACAGCAACAAACCAAACAAGGGGGGAAGACAGTTCAGGCCTCCAAATCTGCGATCCGAAAATCCAGGTGTTTCGGCTAGGGGAAATCCAGTTCGAATCCGAGCCGGAAATTTAGAAGAAGCGTTGGAAAAGGTTAACAGCAGCTTGCCATTCTCAAGCATACCAGAACAAAATTGCACGCAGTTTCAACAAACACGTGCGACCACGTAACTTCAACAAAGGAGATCTTGTGCTCAAAGAACTCCGTCCAGTAAAGCATACCGACCCAACGGTCAAATTCGAACCAAAATGGGAAGGTCCGTTCATTGTCTAAAAATATTTTTCAGGGAATGGCAGTACAATAGATGGACCTAGATGGAGAAGAACATCCAAGGCCCACGGATGCAGATCAACTGAAGAAGTATTATGCCTAGTCAAAGGCAACGTTCCGGCATACCTAATCCCTGCACCTCCTCAAAATATCAACTGGTTTGTCAAGCACTTACCATATCATTTTCTACTTTATCAATTTGTTTTCAAAATAAAAAAAAAAAATTTATTGAGTTTCAATATTTTAAAAAAAAAAACAAACACAGATTGCTAAAATCTTGCTTTCAAAATGAAAAAAAAAAAGAGTGTGTGTGCTTTTATAAAAGTTGTGCCATTATAAAAAAAAAAAAAAAAAAACAGATTTCTAAAGTTTGTTTTAAAAAAAAAAAAAAAAACAGATTGCTAAAGCCTTGTTTTCAAAATGAAAAAAAAAAGAAGAGTGTTTGTGCTTTTATAAAAGTTGTGCCATTATTAAAAAAAAAAACAGATTTCTAAAGTTTGTTTTAAAAAAAAAAAAAACAGATTGCTAAAGTCTTGTTTTCAAAATGAAAAAAAAAAAGTGTGTGTGCTTTTGTAAAAGTTGTGCTGTTAAAAAAAAACAGATTTCTAAGGTTTTATTAAAAAATAAAAAATTGTAAAAAAAAAAAGAAAGAACAGAAAACGCTGATGATGAAAGGCTTAGGATGATACTGTGCCTTGCATACACCGAATAGGAAACTGAGGCAAAAGCTTTTGAGTATTATTTTGAGTCTAATTATGTTCTAATCATGCTTTAGTTTTTGTGAACGACGAGTCATCTGAGTTAAGGTCTCTCCACCGGAGTCAACAATCTGCAGAGTCAGTGCAAGTCAAACCGAAGACAAGAGCACCACCAGAAAGAAAATATTTCATTCACAAATGAAGGAATTACAAGATCTTCATCTACAACAATGAAAAGCATGAACTCTTCCTTATCTGAAGGATACATGATCAGATCGAGAAAAAAAAAAGAACCACAACAACAAGAAACAAACAAAAGAAAAGAAAAAAAGAAGAACAACAACAAGAAACAAAAAATGATCTGACGGCAAACCAAAGAAGAAGAAATGAAAAACAAATAAGGAAAGGGGGTGATTTTATCTGAGTCTAGACCGAGATCCAGTTTCTTCACCATTTCCCATTGATCAAAACCAATGTGTGATAGTGGTAAAAGTGCCCATGTGACACGCTTGATCTAGACATCTTCATCCCAGGCAGATCATCCATACTTGTCAGAATACATCTAAATCTGATTTCAACTTTGAAATCTGGATTTATCTTTGTATGTATTTTGAAGCTGCATATGGAACGATCTTGCATCTTTCCCTAAATCATCAGATCTTCATCTTCGAGCCGAACAATAGTATGGATCTCAAGAGGTACTACCATCAAGCACAGAAAAAAGAAGATTTATACAGATCTATACAGAGATTCCTCCAAAGACATCTCACTTCAGTTAACACTACTTCAGGAAGCACTTTATCCATCCGCTCAAACTGTATCTTGCATACTCCACCAATAAATGATTACTACGGAGATAAACCAAACAAGCAGAAAGTAGAAAAACATGAAGACGGTGGTTAAGAAAAGAAAGATCAAATTCCAGATTCGGCACATAAAAGAAGGATCTGATGAAAAGATGGAGGAAAGAGGCGGGCGTGCAGAAAGAAGAAGCAGAAAAGAGGAAGAAGAAGACGAAGTATATAAAGCAGAAGATTAGGGCTCCATAAAATTACTTTTCGGGCAAACCGAAATGAAGTCCATGACCCGTCGGGTTTCTCCAACCCATTAGGGTCATTCATCCGATCCGCTAGCTCCTTGTCCCTGTTTAAAAAAAAATCAATTTTTTTTTTTTTAAAAAAAAAAGAAAAAAAAAGAAATAGAAAGTAAAGAAAATAAAATGCAGTCTACCTTGTAAAGAAGTCGAAGCGTGGACAATTCTTCAGAAAGAGTATCAATATGTGCCTGCCTCCCTAGGGATTCTCTAGTGATTTCATTATGCCTCAACATGATCCCGTACATCTCATTCACCACCGACTTCAATTGGCGCTCACGGCTATCCACCAAACGGAGCAAGTATTCTTGAAGAGGTCTGGAAGCCTAAAACGAGAAATGAGTTAATAAAAGTATTAAGTCATTAAGGAAAAAAGGGCAGAGTAGCAGCGGTACCTCGGGAATATCGTCTGAGAGAGGTAACCCAACAATGTTTTCACGATCAAAAGAGCCACCTTCAATTGGAACCACATTTGAAGTTCCCAAGATAGGTATTTGGATGTCCCATGTTGGAAGAAGATGGCCGAGACTCATTAATGGAACTTGTGGAGAAGGAGCATTGCTTGAAGATCCCATCAATAATGGATGAGGGGCAAAACCTGGATCACCCACTACAAGATTCTCTCGGCAAACTTGGATAGAAAGAGGTGTCCCTAAATAAACCAATCTCCAATATGAATCGAAATTCATTCCAATATCAATTGAATCTTCATAGGAACCTTGCGATTGGCGTGAAATCTCATCCATATCTCTAAACGATGCATAAGGAAAACATGTATCGTCAAGAGGAAGAAAACGGGGTGTTGCGTCTGGTTGACTAATTTGCCGCCCAAATATGTCACCAAGATACCAAGCACAGTAATCTGGGCCTCGTAACAAGTACCGAAGCATGCTAGACGACATGGCATGAATGGCTCTTTGATCACGCCGAATCAAAAAAATCTTTCCAAGGGTCCCAGCAAATCTGCAATCAAAATGGAGGCGTGTATATGTAGTCGAGTAAATTCGAAGTGCACCTTTCCATCTAGCCATTCGAGGAAATGTTTGACTATTGGAGAAGCTTGTATCAAAAGGAGGGCGACTGGTGGGAAAATACTCATAACACCAATACTGTTACAAAAAGAAGTATGGGTGTTAAAAAAAAAATCGAAAAAAAATCGAAAAAAAAGGGGTCTAAGATCAGTCGGCATGAAGCGAGGAGAAATGTTCTCACATTCAAGATGGGACAGAATCCACATAAGGCTTTTGTTTGAAGGCGTGTTGCTCGGGTTAGATAGGTGTAAAGTCGCGCCATCGCACAACTTCCCCAATCGTAAAAATTTACTAAATCAAGGTCAGAAAATGCTTCCAGGTAGCCTGATTTGATATATCCACTGGAAGAGCTAAGGAAGGTATGACCCGCAATAAAAATCAGGAAAGCTCTGGTAACCTCAATAACTTTATCATCCTCTTTTGAAGTGTCGGCAGCGAGATCCAGCTCAGGGACCGAGAAATTCATCTTCAAGCCAGATAAGCTGACGTACCAATTCTTAGGGAAGATATCCCCACAGTGTGGTCCCAACATATTTCGGACATTATCATCTGTCATGTTTACACCCAGCGGGACAGGAGCTCCTACCCCTACACGGATGCCAGTAATCATGTAGAAATCCATAGGAGTGATGGTTAACTCATAGTATGGCAGGTGAAATGAATTAGTATCACCCCACCATCGCTCTGCCACGATTAAAACATTCTCACCATCATGGAATGGTTCCAAAGCTTCAATAAAGTCGTACCAACCGATCTGTTGTACAAGCTCGCGTACACCTTTGCATCGTCTCAACACCAGCCACCATTCTATTATACCAGTGGTCCCTCCACGAAAACGCGCCCAAGCGTAATTCTGTGAAAGAAAGTAATGGCTGAGAAATAACAAAAGAAAACATGGAAAGCGAAGGACAAAAATTCGATCAACAAGGAAACTTACAGGGTCTTCCCGGATTTTTGCAGAAACGTGATTATCCACGTCATGTGAAACCACAATTTTTTTTCCTTTACGTACCGGCGGCAAAGGAGTACGAGCAGAGAAAATGTCATAAAGCTTCCCAGATGTCATCTTGAAAGAGAAAACAATGAAATAAAATGAAAGAAGAACCCCCTGGATAAAGAATCATCTTCTCCCCCGGTCTTATAAAAAACGAAAAGTACTTCCTTCTTCAAGAAGCTTGGAATCGAACGACGACCATTTCCAAAAAAAAGGTCTATTCCGCAAAGGAAAATCAATCGTATCAAGTCGAGGCACGACACACCGAATAGTTGTGACCTCAAAACAGAATCTGCAATGGACTACATAGTGCAAGGCCCGATGCCTCCTAGGAAATCGACGAAACTCAACCGGGGCAAACCTGACCAATGTTAGAATTTACTTCATCAACTTTTTCAACTATTTAATCGGCTCGAACAAAGGGCAATCCAACTGAATCAACCACAAAGGTTCAAAAACATCAGGAAAATGCAACTGACAAGCTCAACCGGGGCAAACCCGGCCAATGTTAGAATTTCTCCATCAACTTTTTTAACTATTCAATCGTCTCGAATAAAGGGGCAATCCAACTGAATCAACTGCATAGGTTCAAAAACATCAAGGAAATGGAGCTAACAAGCCTAACTGGGACAAACCCGGCCAACGTCAGGACTTTCTTCATCAACTCATCAAAACCACCTTTTGGAAAAATTGGGTGCGAAAGGGTGTTCATGGCTTTGTTCGTTAACCACAAACGGTTACTCTCAAAGAGGGGCAACTGTTGACACCCCAATTTCGCACCTTCAATGAAAAATATCAGTTTTATGCTTTGAAGCCAAATACAAGGGACACTTCAGCTTCAAATTTCACGGGGGTAGAAGAAAAGAAAGAAGGCGCCGATAATTTGGAAAAAGGAAAAAAGAATGAGATATTTGCTGTGAACAGTTCCAAATAGTGTCGAACAGTGTGAACAGTGTCGAATAGTGGCGAACAGTGTCAAACAGTGTAACGAACAGTAACGAACTATTATAAAACAGTACCAAAATAGTGATGACTGTGACAAGTTAATTTAAAACATTCGTAAGTGGAAAACTAATACTGCGCGAAATAAGTTGGCAGACAAAACTGGCATGCAAAGGAAGAAAGTAGGGAAATTTGGAAAAGGACAATTTTTCATTGTCAAAGGACGTACCAATCAAGTGGGATTTCCGTAAAAGAAGTCGCATGCGAAGAAAAGAGATGGACGGTTGGGTTTTTTTCTTTTGTTCCCATTACTGATTTTGCGGACAGGTGAGGGGTTCGCTAGCTATAAAAGGCAGTGGAAAATCACTTCTTCAAGGACAACTTCTGATACAACCACTTCTCAGAGGAAACAAGTCTTCTTCTTTTACTTCACAACAAGGTTTCCACCCAAACCACACAACACAAGGTTTCCACCCAAACCGCACCACAACACAAGGTTTCCACCCAAACCACAATCCAAAAATCTAGGTTTCCACCCAAACCAAGAAGAATTATTGTTTCTCAAATAGAAAATATTTCTTCTCACATGTTCCAAGTCTCCATGTATTGTGCCATTTAAGCAAAGAGAAATCAATTTTTTCTTCCTGCACAATAGTTATCATTGTCTTATGCATTTATAGTTCATTTTGAGAAAACTCAAAAAATAAAAAGATTAAATCAAGTATTGTCTTTAAGTTTTTAAAAGATTAGCATTAAATTGCCAGTACTTTAAATACTTTCAGCATACTCAACGGAAGCAAGTAATCGTCGTAAGAATCCTTTCAAATTTAAATATCATATTTCAAGTATATTAATTACCTATCTCTTAGGTAAATTATGTAGTCATACGGGAACGAAATGGTTTTCCATTTCGTAGTAACACCGCGACTACTCTTTGCATTACATAAAATATTATGTTTTATTATTAATTTTCCAAGTGGGATAAATCAAAGTGTGGGTATAAAGCGGAATTCCCTCCCACATTAAACCCATTGTCAAAAAATAAGGTTGGCATTAATTCTATTTTTATTGAGCTAATCTGCAGGTTAATTGTTTAATTTTGAAATTTCATTCAAATTTCTTCTCAAAAAAACCAAGGTTTCCACCCAAACCACCAAACAAGGTTTTCCACCCAAAACCACCAGAAAACAAGGTTTTCCACCCAAAACCACTGCAAAACAAGGTTTCCACCCAAACCACCAAAACAACGCCATCAAAAACCCAAAACACAACAAAAACACGGTTTTCCACCCAAAACCACCAGAAAACAAGGTTTTCACCCAAACCACACAAAACAAGGTTTCCACCCAAACCACAACAAAAGGATCAAAAAAACTAAGGTTTCCACCCAGACCACCATAAAAGAAAGAAACCACATCTCCATAGTCGAAGTTCCACCCAACTTCTAACTATGTCCCTTTTCTAAATAGATCATGCATGAAAATCTACTCTCAATAAATTATAAACATTTTCCCCTTTTAATCATGAAGTAGAGGCCAATCTTACGATTGGGCGGCTGATGGGTTCCTAACACCTTCCCATCCCGTACTATAATATCCTTACCCAGATTCTCTGATAGCAGACCATAAACATGAAAGTCATAACTGGTTTTGTTTTCCCCAAAGAATTCAAACTGGTTAAAAGGGTCCCGACTCCCCTTAGTCAGGTGGTGACTCCAATCTACCTCTCTTTTCCTCTTTGCAGAATTGGCCCTCTTGCTAATAAACTAGTAAGAAATTAGCTCTGCCAGACCCTGTGTGATAAACATCCACGAACGGATGAGCACATGGACCTCGCCCCATAACAATTGTGGACAAAAGAATAGACCGGCACTCGACCCGTGCATAGGCCTCAATTTCTACAGTGGCGACTCTGCTGGGGAATAATAACTATGGACAAAGAATAGACCGGCAATCGACCCGTGCATAGTTATCGATTTCTACAGTGCCGACTCTGCTGGGGACATAGAATAGACCGGCCCTCGACCCGTGCTCAACCCTCGATTTCTACAGCGGGAAAACTGGTTTTGAACCAGT
This sequence comes from Papaver bracteatum, assembly GCA_023529315.1. Classification (NCBI taxonomy): domain Eukaryota; kingdom Viridiplantae; phylum Streptophyta; class Magnoliopsida; order Ranunculales; family Papaveraceae; genus Papaver; species Papaver bracteatum. The sequence goes on from JAJJWX010004549.1 coordinate 234,499, forward strand.
AGATTTAGTATTTGAATTTTGAAGGTGTTATAAAGAGACTAAAGTGTTGAAACTCATTGGTTACGTTCCATTGGGCTAGAAAGGGCTGGTATGGGTCTTCGTTTCGATCAGAATTGGTTCGAATCATGTATTTGGAAAAAATAGCATTCTCGGGTATATATTGCTCCGGGAAGTTCTGTAAGGATTTCAGAAGTGATTCAATCGCTGGAATATCTTCAGATGGACTTAATTAACCGAAACTGAGAAATTACAGCTTTTGGATTCAATCAAATTTGGTCACATCATCAAGATTTTAAGAAAATAGGGAATAAGGCATTTTCGGGATTTTATATGTTTGCATGTGTCTGAGAAGTGCAGTTATCGTGTTTGGAGAGTCTGAGATCCCTGTTGACGCTTGAAGAAGATAAACATGGTAACTATTCCCTGAATTAACAGCTGCAGACGCGTGGGTAAGTTAAAAAAGGAAAAAAATATGTCCCGAGTAATTGAAGATATTCTGAATTTATTATCGAGATTTCTTGAGCATGTGGTGTATATAAAGGTTGTTTGGGAGTAATAGAGAGGGGACGGAGAGTTTGAAGAATAATAGTTACTTAGCATCATGTGAATTGAGAATTACAGATTCTGCTACTACTGCTTGAACAAGAAAAACAAACGCACGTTCAAGTCAGTTGCAGAGAGAATTGCAGAAGCAGTCGCTACTCAACCGTAGAAACAACGTTTCATTGTGTTTTCACTAGCGAAAGACCTTTTTCCACTGGAAACCGAAAAGTTGTTATCTTAATTGCAGAGCTGTTTTGGTCGCTGAATACCTTTAGCGACTAGAAATCGTTGTCAGCAAATTTCCCTTATTTTTAATACAATGATTAATCAAGTTTTCTCCATTTTTCTATTCATGACTAGCTAATTTAATTTCTAGGGTAGAGGAGGAAACTACTTATTGATGTGTAATTTTTAGTATTTAGTTTTCTTTAATTATTACTCTCTAGTTAAGTTTAAATTAATTAGAAATTTTCTCTTCTTTATATGCTTCGGAATAACTGTTTTAGGTTGTTTTAAGCTACCAATATTTTATAAGTGAAGGAAAAATAGGCTTTAAAATAACGACGAAAGTCATAAAAAAAAGAGTTTCAACGATTTATCCTCCGAGCATGAGATTGAGTTCGAAATTTCCTTGAGTAGTTTTGAGAGTAAATTAGAGAAGTTTGAAAAGGCGGGGGTCTAACAACCACACCCAATATTTCGCTTAGCAATCTGTATGGGCTAACTCTTATATACTTTCTAGAGAATCAACTAGATAGTCAGACTCAATCTCAAGAAAAGTATATCCAAGAGTTATATCTCTATTTCTCAATTCAATCTGCAATCAAACAAATAGGAACTTTGGAGCCCAATTTAATATAAGAAATAACTTGGACGGTATCAAAAACCAATATCCAAGTGTCAATTAATTTAATCAACAACCCAAAGGTCGGATTCAAAATTGATTGAACTTACGCACAACCTGTGATATTTCAATTATATAGAAAATATAATGCGGAAAATAAATAACAAAGACATCAGAAATCTTGTTAACGAGGAAAACGCAAATGCAAAAAAAAACCCGGGACCTAGTCTAGATTTGAACACCACACTATATCAAACCGCTACAGACACTAGCCTAATCCAAGTTAACTTTTGACTGGAATGTAGTTGAGCCCTAACCAATCTCACACTGATCAAGGTAAGATCGTGTTCCTTACGCCTATAGAACCACGCCGGATTCTGCGTACTTGATTCCCTTAGCTGATCTCACTCACAATTAAGAGTTGCTACGACCCAAAGTCGAAGACTTGATAAACCAATTTGTCTCACATAAAAAAATCTATTGAATAGATAAATCTGTCTCCCACGTAAATACCTAAAGGTTTTGTTCCGTCTTTTGATAAATCAATGTGAACATGATCCAATTGATATACCGGACATATCCATCTAAAGAACACTTTTGGTATTATTAGTCACGGTGACAGGTGAGAGAAACTCTCAAACAGTAACTTTCATTACAGTACGAAATTTAAAACAGTAACCCTGCAGAAATGAAGGAAGGCCGAGAGGGTTTGTTCTTGATTTGAGGAGATGACGATATTCTGATACGGATCCGAATTCAGGAAGGTGGATTGCTAAGACGAATTGCGGGGATTTTGAAAAGAGTCCGTTAATCCGATGATGAAGCGAAATCAGGTTACTTAGGTTTTGTTAATTCTCCAGTTATTAGTTTGATCTCTTCTTATTTGTGTTGATTGATGGGTGAAATTAATATGATGGGTTTCTGTTCGATTAAGCTCTACATGATTCTAAAGGATTTAATTTTAATTTTTAAATTTCTTTAAGATATTTGAGTTTCGAGTTAAGGGATACTTTCTAAGTTTCGATTAAATTCTTCTAGATAAGATAATGGAAGGAGAACGTCACATAAATTCGGAAATTCTATACCTTGATAGGAAAATCTTCTATTTATCTGTGGAAACTTTAGGTAGGGCTAAAGGAATTAGATTAGAAGAAAAGAAAAGGAGAGGATTCAGTTCATGGATTCACTTCTCAGCAGATATGGCTTTCTGGTTGAGTGACGTGTTGGATGCAGCAAGGGAGAAAAACTGTGAGGGTAAGAAATGGCCAAGGAGAGAAGGAGAGGCTTCGTTCTTATGTGAAGACAGGGAGAATGATGGTGGAAGATACTTAAGAGTCTTCAGGGTTAGAAGAGGTGATGCAGACAGATCATATGCTATGTGTATTCCATGTGGAGATAGTTGTTATTATTGGGCTACTCTTTGCAAAGAGATCCGTAAGGTGCTACAATTTCATAATTTGAATAGAAAGTTTAGACAATTGGTACCTACAGAGTCAGATTTTGAAATGTATTTGCCCAGCAAAAATATGGAAGCAAAAACTTTTATAGGATTAGTCAGAGTGGATGGTTTTGTTAGGTGGCAACGAGTGGCAAGAGAGATTTGCAAGCAGATGAAATGGGACTCTTTTGTGGATATGAAAATTGTGGATGAGAAAACAACAAAAATTGAACTTACTCATGATTAATGGAAAAATCTTTGGAAGCCGAGGTGTTTAACCGTAGACGATGCTCAGGTTCATTTATCACAGTGGAGTGAGGAAAACACAAAGACTAATCATTGGCAGGTGGTGAATCGGAAGCAGAATGAGAATGACAAACAGAAGGATAATGCTAAACCTGGAGTAGTAAAGGACTACATAATCCCTGTACAAACCATGTCAAGACTTAAAAAATGGCTTAAGATTAGAGGGATCCCAAAACATCATTGGAATTCAAACCTCTTTCGATCGATAGGGAATTTGTTGGGAGGTTTAGTAGAGATTGCAACTAGCACTCTGCAACTAGTCACAGCTTTTTTTTTTTTTTTAGAATAGCAGTCAGTAGGGAGACTTTGAATCGATTCCGGCAGCGCTATTGGTGGAAGACGGAGAAGTATCTTGGGTTGTTACAATTGAATGGGATTTCAACTTTAACCCTAAGAGTAAGGATTCTTTGGAGGAGTATAGTAGAATGGTTTCTGAGTTTGACGCCAAATCAGTCTCGATATCTAGTTCGCATTTGGAAGAGTCATGTATTCAGAAAAGAAAGTTGACAGACAGGGATAACGAGGTTTTCAAACCAATTAATACTTATACAAATGCTTCTCAGAACGAGGTCCAGTCAGATGGGGGTGTCATCAGTACATCGCACTCTCATTCACGTGGTCTTAAGATAAGAGATGTTTATGGTCACCCTACTGAGATGAATTTTAATTGTGTTGAGAAGAGTGGATGTGCAGGTGCTGTGCCCACCTCGCTCAAGAGATTTCTAATCCCGATTGTTAGTAGACATCAATCTTTTCAGGAAAACTCATCAAGACTGGATTTGATTGACAATATTCATGCAGCGGAGTCAGTAGGACTAAAGAATGGTGGAGGAGGTGTGGAGTCAATATATTCAGATAATAAATGCAAATTTCTGTGTTCTGACACCACTCTCCAAGTGGTTGATAACAGTGAAGGTGAAGTTCCGGCGGCAACATATGACGGGGGTCTAGATTGTGGAAGAAGGTTTTTATCCTCAGGTTATACTGACGACCTTCAACTGGTATTACATGCTGATTCCTTAGAGAACATGATGGGGACAGTTTCAGAAATTCTACCAATTCATGTGCTGCCAACTACTAATCTTTTTTCATTGGTTGAAGATCGGATTGTAATCAATCTAGGAAACATTCAGAAGAACAACATGGACTCGGACGAAGTGGTTTTTTCTACTTCAAAGATGGTGTTGGAGTTATGTATTAGACTGGGAGAAATTCAATCCAAGGATGAAAATAAGGTTAGGAAAGTAATTGATGAAACTATTCAAGTATAGGGACAGATACAAGGGAATTGAGGATGGTAAGAAGATCTAGGATAGTTGTGATTCTGATGATTCAGGTGACTGTACAGACTGTGAGCAGGAAATGGAGGAGGTAAACTCAGGGGAGAAAATGTCAGATAATGGGGTATAATTTTATCAACTGGAATATTAGAGGTCCCAATACGTACAACAAGCAAATAGCGGTCCGATATTTGATTGTTGCACATAAATGCCTAGTTTGTACAATTCAAGAAACAAAGTTGATGAATCCTTCACAGTGGTTTTTCAGACAACTGTGGTTCGACTCATAGTTTGAGTATGAGTTTCTTCCTTCTCAGGGATTAACGAAAACAATGGAGATCTTATAACAATATGGGATATAGCACAACTGGAGATGCTGGATACAAGATTGGGATTTAATTCAATATCTATTCTGTTCAGATTTAGAAGAGATGGATTCAAGTTTATCCTAACTAATGCTTATTCACCTTGTGAGTACAGCGCAAGAGATAATTTTTGGACGGATCTTGTGGAAGTAAAAAATTGGTCACCTGTAGCTTGGTGTTTGATGGGAGATTTTAACTCGGTAAGAAGTGATGATGAACGTAATCGTTCAGGAGGAGATATAAGAAACATGAATTTCCTTAATGACTTCATCGCAGAACAGGAGATGATTGACTTACCTCTCAACGGTAGTTCTTTTACTTGGACCAATAAGCATGATGATATGTTATTGTGTAGGTTGGACAGAGTTTTGGTATTGTACGCGTGTCGTAACCACAACAAATTAATTAATACTTTACTATCTAATTAAAGAGTAATATAGGGTAGTCAAGGTCGATCCCACGAGGAGCAAGAGATTCTAGTTGTAAAATTGTCACAAAAAGGGGGGTATTGGTTGTAAAATTTATAAAGCAAAAGAAATAAACAAAGTAATTAAAAGTGTAAATTGAAATCAATGAGAGAAAATAGATCAAGGAATCCTTCTTCGCTGCAAAACAATGATTAAAGTTATGTTCTTTTCCACTTGTTATTAGTCATAGATTATCACCAACCGTAGGTATAGCAGCTAGATCAGTGCTAACCCCAAAATCCCTAATTTCACTAGGATACGGAAGTTCTCGCCCACGGATTCTATTCACCAAACCACCTAGTAGTAGATCACCCAAGATGTAATTTAGTTAAACGCATTAAGATTCATGAATTTATTAGGTTGATATTAGTAGTTAAACTCTTAGATCAAGGTCCACTTGCTAACGTTGTTTTTACACACAATTGCTCCATGGAATCCCTCCGCAAGGTCTTGTGTTTTCTACTTATGTAAATAGTCAAGAAACGATTACTTATCCCCTAACTTTCACTAGCTTTAGCTTAATTAACAAATCAATTTAGTTGGCCACCCAAACGACCTATCAATCAAACATAAACATTAATATTAGTAAAAAAAATCGATAATCATATGAAAAACTTCAAAGTAGAATTGAAACAAAACTCAAATCAAATATTAAGAACTAGGAATTCATCCTAAATCAATAAGAAAATTAGCTACTCATAATTTGGAGTTCACACAATAATAATAATAAAGGAACAAAGAAAAACTTATTGCAAAGATGATGGTTGCTCCTTCCTCCAATCCTTGTGCACTTTTACTCCTTCTCCAAAGTAGATGTGTGTAAAAGGTTGTAGAGAACTCTCTTATTTATAGGCTTCAATACTCTCCATGTCTTTGTAGGAAAAGAATCCTCATTCCAAAAGAACACCACTTTCCCAAATTGAGCCATATTCCAAATTCTAGTCCAATTCTCCAAAACTTCCAAGTTTTCATCCAATTCCCACTTCTAAGTCTTCACACACATGAGAGAAGTCCATCCAAAATTCTGCATTTTTTCTCACCGGAAAAATGTGTTTTTGCCGGAAGTTGGCCGGAATTTGTCGCCGCCGGCTACCTGAGATTCTCCGCCGGTAATAGAATATTCCGTTACGGTTCCGTTAAATTAAACGGTCAAGAAGGTCAAACCGTTAGGTCAGAAAGGAGTCAAGCCAGCCGAGTTAGCTTTCTTGGTCAGCTGAGTCGTCTTACTCACTGAGTCGTCTTACTCGCTGAGTCAGAGATAAGGATCGGTCAACGGGATCGGTGAGTCAACTCGCCGGGATAGAAATCCGGCCGAGTTCCGTTCATTTATAGGACTTTCCGGCCATTGTTTCAGGCCATTTTTCTTTTTCAATTCCTGCGACAATCCTAGCACATACATCTAATAGAAGCACAGCACCAGCATTTTCTCTATCAACTCGAGCCATTCTCTATCTCCAACAGCACTGCTGAGCTCTTCTCCCCTGTAAATCAACTTCAATTTCTGCCATCAACCCATCACTGTAATTTGTATTCTCACAGCAGCACTTTCAATTCCTTCGTAACAACTACAGAACATGAATGATAACCAAAGACCCATTTTCTTAACCTAATCGAACTCTCAAATCAATTCCGATTCAAAGCACATGATTTCGAATCTAACCCACTAACCCATACAACATCATCTGCATCTCGAATTCAGTTTGTGTATTATCGATTCAAACACCCATCGAACCTCATCTTCTTCCAATAACAATTCCAACCCATTTGTTTCCCAAATTCGATCTCTGATTCCTTCTCGTCAATTCATGGATCGATTCTCACAGCAAACCCCAACTCATTAACGCCTCCCAATCATCGGCTGTTCGTCCATTGCAGCAACCCTTATAACTTCAACCTCTGCTCCATCAAACCCATGTCTCGAGTTTTATCTCTCGATATGTTTCTCCATCTTCTGGTTCTCGATTTTAGCAGCAGCTTCTCTCGGTTTCACCCCCAAATGATTTGGGGAAGAAATGCCTCTTCGACTTAGGTTTAGGGTTATAAAGTGGGTTCGGACTCGGGCATGGATCCGGGTACGGGTGTCGGTTTCAACATTCATGGACATAACCCATCCATTTTACCAATTGATAACAACACTACGTTTCTGGATAGGGGCCACCCAGTTTGGCAGCCCCTTAACTTGAACTGTCCTTTCTTTAGCACTCCTCTAAGAGAGTTGCCCTTTAACCGTGGCTCGTCTCCCGATAGTGTTTTCCTGTGAAATGACAATCTTGCCCTTTTTGCTCAATTTGGATCATTTATTTTTCTTTTCCTCCGTGTGACTCCGAGTACCTAATAACTCAAAAACACGCGTAAAATACATAATTTACAAGAAAAATAGCAAAGAAAGCATAAACTACTATATAGTAAATTAGGTGTATTCTACACCTATCAGGTATGTACGGAGTTTGATTCTAAATTTAGCAATGCTACACAAACTTCTTTAGTCAGAACTGTCTCGGACCACAATGCGCTATTTTTGGAGCTAGAGGCTAGCACGAGGAACACGACGAGCTTCAAGATTGAGAACCACTGGTTGAAACACCTGGATTTTGTCAAACTAGTGAATATTTGGTGGAAGGCTATGAATTTTAACGGCACGCCGGGGTATGTTTTATTCAGGAAGTTACAAAATCTTAATTTTTTTATAAATGCTTGGAGTAAGGAAGTGTTTGGTCAGGTTAAAAGGAAGGAAGCTGAGCTAACGTAAAAGATTAATTATCTAAATACGGCTGAAGAAATGGGTGCTTTGTCCAGGGATCAATTGGGGGAAAGAGCAGACTCGTTGGTGAAGCTTAATGAGGTGAAAGTAAATAGGGAGAGAATGGCACATCAGAGGGTTAAGATTAGAGGTTTTCGGGAGGGGGATAAGAACACAAGATACTTCAATAGGATTGCGAGTGCTAAGAAAAAAAAGGAATTTGATTACCAAGTTAGAGATAGGAGGTGTGGATGTTTTTAATCAAGACGCAATAAGATTGGAAATTCAACAATACTATAAGAAACTGTTTACTTCTACAAGTGATGTATGTCCTTCTTTTGAAAATATGTAGTTTAAGAGCATTGATAACAATCAAAAAGGGTGGCTGGAGAGAGCAATTGACGAAGAGGAATTGGTGCGTGCGATTAAGTTTTGTAGTGCTAATCAAGCACCCTTTCCTGACGGATATAATCTTGAGTTTTACAAGGCTTGCTGGGGTTCTTTACGGACAAATGTTATGGCTGCAATTAATGAATTCTTCTGTAAGGGGAAGTTGGATTGGAGATTAAACATGTCATTCTTAAAACTGATCCCAAAAAAGGAGGACTCTGCTACTCCTAAAGATTATCGACCTTTGAGTGTCATCAGTAGTTTCTACAAGATTGTTTCTAAACTACTTGCGGAGAGATTGAAGGTGGTAATGCCGAGTCTAATTTCTAATGCACAAGGGGCTTTTATCAAGAACAAACAGATTTTGGATGGTATTCTTATCGCAAATGAATGCATAGACAACATGCTAAGGCAAAAGAAACCGGGTATTTTGTGTAAAATTGATATGGAAAAAGCGTTTGATAATGTTAATTGGCCTTCTCTTTTTTCTATTTTACGAAAGAATGGATTTGGGGAAAAGTGGATTTCTTGGATTCAGTGGTGTGTAACAGGTGCTCAATTCTCGATCTTGGTGAACGGTGAAGCCACAACGAGAATTCAACCTTCAAAAGGAATCAGACAGGGCGATCCGTTATCCCCTTTTCTGTTTCTTTTGGTGGTTGAAGTGTTATCTATTTTGATTAACGATGCGGTCAATACAGGGAATTTAGGTGGTTTTCAAGTAGCGGAAGGTGGAACTATTGTGTCTCACTTACAGTTCGTTGATGACACAATTATTTTTCTTAATGCTTCTTCCGTGGAGGTAAGAACTCTGCTTATTATTCTAATTCTTTTTGAGGTTTTGAGTGGTCTAAAATTAAATTTAGAAAAGAGTACTATGACGAGCATAGGGGCAGATGCGATGGTTCAAGATTTGGCTGTGGAATTAGGCTGTAAAATAGATGCTTTACCGGTCACTTATCTTGGGATGCCAATTGGTGCTACGAAGCGTAATGTAAGTATCTGGGACATGGTTATTCAACGAATGCAGAAGAAACTCGCTCCATGGAAGCGAAATTTTCTTAATAAGTCTGGTAGAGTAATCTTGATCAAAAGCTCTTTGGAGAGTATTGTTGTTTACTACTTATCTCTTTACTACTTGCCAGTTTTGGTTGAAAGGAGACTAAACACAATCATGAGGAAGTTTTTGTGGGAAGAGGATGAAAATAACAGGAAAATGAGTTGGGTCTCTTGGAAGATGGTGTGTAGACCGAAGTGCAAAGGCGACTTTGGAATTCGTAATATCAGGCTGATAAACAGAGTTTTGTTAGCTAAATGGCATGAGAGGTTTTGTAAAGAGAAGACGGCTTTATGGAGAAAGATTGTTTGCGAAAAAACCAAAGAGGATGAGGAGTGTTTACTCCCAGTACAGGTAAATGTTCCGGTGGGCAGGAGTATGTGGTACGAAATTTTAAAGTATCAAAATGAGTTCCATGACATGATTGGAGTGAACATAAATAACGGGAGAAGAGTCAGGTTCTGGCTCAACAAGTGGTTGGGCAATTACTCGCTCAAGGAGAAATATCCTAGACTATATAGGATCTGCAGAAAAAAGAAGTCGGTTATTGCGGATGTGCTTGAGATAAATTGGAATTTGGTGGTTAACAGGGAACTTGACCCGGCAGAAAGAATAGACCTTTTGGAAATTAAGTACGAAATTCGGAATACGGTGTTAGCTCGGAATGGGGACGAGGATCAAATCCAAGGTGAGGCGAACTCAAAAGCAATTTACAAGAAACTTTCGTTGGTGGGTGATGATTGAGAAGGTTTCTCGATTCTTCAGAATAGCTTCGCTCCTCCTAAGGTCATTTTCATTTTATGTGCAGCTTTACATGACTCAGTTCCTACTATATATATGTTACAGCATAGGGGAATGGTTATTCCTTCGGTAAGTTGTTTATTTTGTGATGATGTGGAGTCGCCGGATCATTTCTTTATGGGGTGTGAGGTGGCTAAATAGCTATGGAATTATTTCTTATCATCAATGCAAGTATAGTGGGTGATGCCGACCTCTTTTCGCTCTTTTCTTTTGAGTTGGAGACTTCGGAGAACGTCGAAAAGAATAAAAGTTGTTTGGGAAATTCTCATGTTTGTTGTTTGTTGGGAGCTATGGTTGGAGCGTAATAGAAGAGTTCATGGGGGAAGAGAAAGGTCGGAAGTTGAGTTGATTCATGAGGTGAAATTGAATATTTGCCTATGGAGTTTGGATACGGAAATCTTCAAAGGTTATTCAACAAACCAAATTCTAAATAACTAGGAGGACTTAATTATTCTGTAATTAGCTTCATTTTATTTTTGTGGTGTTCGGCTAAACTCTTGTAAACAGTTTTTTATTTCCAATATATCCTTTTCCTCTCAATTTTTTTTTTTTTACCGGACTTATGTTCCCGAAGAATACCTTGAAATATCAATCACCTCACAATAATCTTAATCGTATGGTAGCAAAACAAGATATTTTGGAATCACAAACGATGAGACGAATATGTTTGTGACTAATTTTTATCTTGCCTATCGGAGAATAAATCTCGAGCAAAGATTAGAGAATATAGTACTCAATACGATAGTAAATAGCAAGATCATAACACGCAACTACAGAGAAAATAGTTTGGTCTGGTTTCACAATCCCAATGAAGTCTTCAAGTCGTTAACCTACAGGATTTTGTGAAAAACCTAAGGTTAAAGGAGAATCGACTCTAGTTGAAAACTTTATTAGACTCAAGATAATATATTTCAACCGTTATATCGATCTTAGATTGTTACACACAAATGAAAAGTAACTTCATTTGGATATGAGTAACCGTACCTAAATGTGTACACCTTGTTGGCTCAACAATAGTTAACCGAAGTTAGCCATATGAACTCTTTAATATCAACCATATTCATTTTAACTATAACTAATTCAAATGAAACTAGTTCTAGAGTTGTTTATATTCTCATAGAAGTATACAAGACACAATTGAAGCAAAATCGATTTTGATTCACTCGAATCGATTCATGAACATTATAGCCACAGTTTGTAAAAGATTGCATTCCTTATTATATAAATGTATTAGTTCATGAACAAATCGATTTTAGAACATAACCTACTCAAGTATGAAAACGGGCACGCATACCTTAGTGGCCGGACCAAGTTTGGGTTCGCCAGTATGCGAACGGGTACGCATACCTTACAAAACTCGGTTCAATTTCCGAAACTAGAAACTCACGCCAGTACGCATACCGGTATGCATACTTAGTTCCCGAACTTTTAATAACCAACCAGTACGCATACGGGTATGCATACCATGGTTCCCGGACTTGGAATATCTTGCACAAAATAGCATACAAGTACGCATACTGTGCTATATCCAATCATGGTTACTTGTTCTAAACTCCCATTTCAATCATTGAAACATTCTCGGAAGACGACAATAGCTATCTCACACAAACTATTAGCTTCAAAGTAATTTTCAAGTGATCGAATGTTCAATACAAAACATTCCGAGTCTACATCCAATGACTGACTCACACAAATCATGTAAGATGTTACAAGGCGATTTTCACATGATCATCTTTTGACTTTTGTCAAGCATATAAATGAAATTGGTTAAAGCGAAATCTTATCAACACATATTTCGAGAAATATGTAAGCGATTTAAACTTAACTCGAAATATCAAATGTGTATAATCGAAGTCAATATATCTATACGATTTTTGTCACAAATAGGAGATAAACTTTTGAGTGATAGATGAGTTCAAGTCTCCACATACCTTTTGTTGATGAAGTTCCACAAGCTCCCCTTAGTAGTTCTTCGTCTTCGGTCGTTGAATGTCGTGAAGTCTAATGCTCAACAAAACTTTCTATCATAATCCGAGACTTAGCTATATGTAGACTAGAAATCAAGACATATAGTTTTGGAAACTAAACTTGACAACAAGTTTGAGATAGCAACGCTTGCGAATTCGACCAAGCAGTGCTCTAACAAAGTTAATTATTGAATTTACACACACCAAAAGTAGTGGAATCCGAAACCCTAGTTCTCCTTCTCTTTGGCCAATACAATTAGTTTTTCGTTAGTATTTTTCATAATTAATCTTAAACCAATCCTTTCAAAAGTCCGAGATTTGAATCCATACTTATCACTTGTATAACTGCATCAAGTATTGACAAGAAAATAAAAGTTGAGATTTCGAGAGGAAGGACATCAATAAATGATGCGTGATTATTTTATCAACGGATATGTTTACTCCGATGAATATTTTCAATGGCACTTCGGTATGCCGCAACACTTGGTTATTAGGCTTATTGGATATCTTTGTCGGGTAAACTATAAATTTAACTATCAATTTGATACATGAAATGTACGGGCACATGGTCCTAAACAAAAGGTCACAATATCCCTAAGAATTCTATGTTTTGGTATGCTAGTGGATGTTTGTAATGAGTACATTCATATGGAGAAAACAATGTCATCCTAAAATCTCGGTACACTTTGCGAAACTGGTGAACCATTTTGGTCCAAGTTTTTTGCGACAACCTACGCAAGATGATGTAGACAGATTTCTAGTTAAAAATGCGAAGAGTGGTTTTCCTGGAATGCTAAGTAGCCTTAATTGCATGCATTGGGTGTGGCATGGATGTCCTTATGCTTGGAAAGGGCATTATAAGGGACAATAATCAAAACCACATGTTGTTCTGGAACCGACGGCTTCTTATGATTGTTGGATATGGCATGTTTTTTTTTTTTGATTCTCGGGTTTAAATAACAATATCAATATTTTGCACAAATTGTCTTTGTTTGAAGAACTGAAGTATGGAAATGCTCCAAATATAAATTTGACAATCAACAACTGAAAAGATGAGGGTACCCAAATACACCACAATCTTTTAAATATCAACATATAAGTCAGGTATCTTAAGAGGTCATCAATGGACAGAGTCGAGACAATACAACTTAAGTCATATACCTTGTGTTATTGTTTATGGACGAGGTCGAAACAATACGACAACAAGATATTTACTTGATAATAGTTACAATAATAACTGATTGACTATTATGATCAGTGTCAAGTAATTCGGATTAACGCACCTGTGTAATTTACTTAATTATATTAACAATTATAACACGAAAAACAAAGTAAGCTATACAGTAAGATTTTGTTAACGAAGAAACCGCAAATGAAGGAAAAAAAAATCTGGACCTTATCCAGTTTTGAATACTCTTAGAATTAATCCGATATACAAAATATAATACCAATTTCGTATAGTTGAGACCAAGTAAACTACCCCTAGCTACTTAGTTTCCTCAGTATCCCTGTGCCTTCGACTTCTAGAGTCATGCACGTGAATCACCAATCCTTCTGATCGTATTATAAACAGTAAAGGATAAAGTTGTTTGGTAACCACTCTATTCAATCTTAGTAATAAGATATTTTGAGACTTTGATAAAGGCTCTTCCGTTTTGAACTAATAAACTTCTTTTTATGGTTAGATCGACCTAAACTTTGATTATCGAAATAACCAAATTGTAGATTTGCAATCTAATCAAGTTTATCAAAGATAAACATGATTCTAGTTGGATCCCAGCCAATAAAGGTTTGTGCACACAATTCACAAGATACGAAAACTAATAAGAAAAACTTTGTTGTCTTCAAATCTTCGTTTGTCTTCAATAATAACCTACACAACACAACTTGAATCCTCTTGTGACCAATCACACACAGAACGGAGTCTGTTAACAATGGATTATCACAAGATGTCTTTAGATCCGAAGATGGTTTTAAAAATCCCGTCAATACTTTGATCTAGTTTGAGTGAGCCTTATATCAGAAGAGAAGGTTCCCATGAATAAACAAACTAGATGCAATCAAAGTTTCAACAAATGTTAGTCAATCAAATCAATAACTAAAAATTAAAATAACAATGCAATTATCTAGTTTCCCACCAATGGTACTCATAGAGATTCTTGATCCCACAAAGTCTTTAAACGAGCGGTCGAAAGAGATTTCGCCTAATTAGGGTACTTTTCTCTCCGGATAGACGGCTCCACAAGAAACAACAAGTATGAAGTTCCCCTGGCTCTTAAGGTAGTTTGCAAGAAATGCAAACTCAAGTATTTATAGACTAAGGTTGTTTGGACAACAAGGAAATTCCAAAACCGAAAATATTCTCAAAATATTGACATTAAAGTACCCAATTTCGGTTTTCCTATTTCCATTTAATTACCAAACCATATTTCCAAAAACTCCCTTAGAAAACTTCTATTATTAGTTTAGCACATTAATTAATAACATTTCCAGAAAATATGCTCTAATTGTTGGTGATTAAAACATATATTATGAAAATCATAATTAAATGCTTTTCAGTTATTAGGTATGGGATCACCTTGAGTATCAAGGAATATCTTTGAACAATTAATGATAAGAGTTATGTACATGTTCAAATAATGTCGACATCTAGAAGTTTCTCAGCAAACCCTAATTCCAAGCTTCAAACAAAACATAAAGAGATATGTGAACATTGAAAACTAGGTTTTTCTCTTTGGGATTGGTTCTACCATGACTCACAATGTAAGTTGTGATCAGTTATACCATGCTTCCCAAACTAGGTTGTGACCGGTTACGCCTTTCTTCCCATAGGTTGCTTGTGGTCGGTTACACCTTACTTCCTGAGTTAGCTTGTGATTGATTACACCTTAGAAAGTGGAAGGATGATGTCCTCGTTGTAGTCATTACTTCTTTACATTCTTCAGGTATTCGGAATAATACTTGTACGTCTCAACATTCCTAGACTCTCTAGTCTAACCTAAACGAAGTTGACTCTAGTATTTAATCAAGAGACTCTAGATGAGTTTTGATACTAAAATATGACAACCAAACTTGATACACCAACGCTTGGTGAGTTCAACCGAGCTATGCTCTAACAACAAAAATAACTATAAGATAGGGTATTTTTTGGCGGTCTGAATTTATCTAGCATGGTCAACTTTAGTTCAAGCTTACAGTGAGTTACCCGAAACCGAGTCACACCTTGCTATAAACAACCAGAAGCATATGGCGTGTATGAAGGATGTTAAACGTGCATTTGAAATTTTGAAGAGGGAGTTTCATAAAATTTGTGGACCATATCATTCATTTAGACCAATAATAAAATGAATATGGTTATGCTCACCTACATCTTTTTGCATAATATGGTAATTGACGAGACCCGGCGGGATACCAGTTGGATAAGTCATCCAGATAAAGATTTGAGGAAAGAATTTAAACC
This sequence comes from Papaver bracteatum, assembly GCA_023529315.1. Lineage (NCBI taxonomy): Eukaryota > Viridiplantae > Streptophyta > Magnoliopsida > Ranunculales > Papaveraceae > Papaver > Papaver bracteatum. Next base: position 250,157 of record JAJJWX010004549.1, read on the forward strand.
CCTTCATGGTGTTCCCATAAAAGAGTATAAAATGGTTGAAGATAGAATTTAAAACAGAGGTTTGCATTTAAGACTAAGGGACTATTGGGATGAATTCTGAAGAACAAATTCTCACATGATTTAGTTTGTTTATATTTTATGGTTATGTAATTTGATTTGTGTAACTTGGATCAAACAAACGTCGAAATTGAAACTAAAGATTATATTGAATTTTAAACTAAGGATTACATTGAATTGAAAACTAGCAATTACATTTATAATTTAAAACTCAAACTAACCAAGTGTAATAACAATACTTTCATTTTCATTTACATTCTCTTATAAGTCATCCTCATCCGAATCAATGCTAACTTTTGTTGGCCGCTGGCATGCCTTCTGTACTTGAACTTCATCAATTCATCCATCCAAAATCGTAATTGTGCATCATTCATTTTTGGCATGTCCATTTCCATGATTCCTATCATATGTGCATTGGACAAATTCTGCTCAATCGCCTTATGACCTTCCCTCAAGTTTGAAACCATTTTCTTATGCTATACTGAAAAGGTGAGGGTACCCAAATATACCTCAAGCTAAAAATTTTCCACATATAAGTCCTTTCTCCGAAAGTGATTGTCTATGGACTTGGTCGAGACAATACAACTAATCGGTTCATACTTCGTGTGATCGTCTATGGATACGAGATCGAGACAATACAACAAAGAAGTATGTTTACTTGATAAGAGGTTCGAACTTAACCGAACACAATATGATTTCTATCAAGTAAATAGGAATTAACATTTGTGTAATTTACTTTAAATTATAATAACAACAATTATAATTGCGAAAAATAAAAGTAAATGACTGATAAGCACGAAAGTGCGATGCTTTTTCGCCCATAATTACATTAGCTATGACTCATTTTACTGCTAATAAACTTGTTTTAAGTCTTTTGAAGGGAATAAGCTCTTGTGGAGAAAGTTGCTCAAAAAATGGTATTTGGTCCTAGAAAAGTACTAAAGGCACCCCAATCTTGGATAAGGGCACCCCAAAAATGTGATAAAGGCACCCGGAGGAGTTGATAAAGGCACCTAGGAGTTTTCACTATTTACAACCCAAAATTACTCTTTGTACCCCACAATCACTATTCGCACCCCAGGAATTGCTATTTATACCCCAAATTGCTAAAGGGACACCGTAACAGGATAGGGGGCAGTCATCTTCTTCATTTGAATTTTGAATTTTGGAGGGAAAATGGTTGCAGAATTAGGGTTTGGCTTTTGGTGGTGTTGGAGTGAGACTTAATGGCTGAAATTCAATGGGTATCTTCCTTTTGGTTAAACAGGCTTGGTAAGGTTCTTAAAATGGATCGAATTTGGCTATAGTGATCGATTTGAAGCAAAACATGAAAAATACTTTTGGCGGGAAAAATGGCTTTTAATGCAACAAAAATAGGGTTGAAGATTTGAAGATGATGTACTGAGATTCAATTGCTGAAATTTTGTGGGTCTTCTCTATTGAGCTTAACAAAGATGGTAAAGGTCTTGGATTCGCCTAGAATTGGCTGGAACGTCAAGAATTGAAGAAAACAATGTTCACTGTTTTTGGCGGGAAAAGCATGCTTCAAATAAACATAAAATAAGATATCTTCTGTGATGATTCTGGTCGAGTTTTGATGAGATTTCATTGCGAGTTATGATTGGTATTGGTCTGTTCGACTAAAACAGGGTTGGTATGAGCTGTGATTTTGAAAATATAGGGAGAATTTGTTCGGTTCAAGCAAAACAGGGGAGAATTATTGCCGGCCTTCTGTTACTCGACTCGGGAGAGTTTTAATTGGTTTTAGTATTTGTTGTGGATTGATGATGACTGTTAGAGATTAAACAAGGAAGGTATGTGGGTTAGTTTCGAAGAAAAAGGAATGAAACGTGCGATAATGAGAAAACAGATTGGAAGAGATACACGGGGTTCTGTTGGGGTTGTTTTGGAAAGTTTGAGCATGTTTATAGCGTGTTGACTCACTTTTGAACGTTAACCGAGTATAATGGAGTGTGTCTGCAGCAATTGAACGCATGAAGGAGGCAAGAAAGGGAAGAAAATATCTCGAGGATATATTCTTTTACTGTCGATTAATGGAGGATTTTCTGGAGTGATTAAGCGAGATTTCATGGGTCTGTTGGCTATATAAATGGTTCTGGTTCATCATAGAAGATTATCGAGAGTTGGGGGTGAATAACAGAGGGTTGTAGAGAATAAAAAGAAGAAGAACATAGTCTGTCGTTTAAAACTGTCACTGTTTATTCCATGAACGACAGTTTTCTGCGACAAAAAAAAAAACAATTGTTTTTTATAACAACCATTGTAACAGTTTTGTAACGGCCTTACAATGTTGTAAACTCATTGTACAATTAGTTTTCTTCAATAAAAACACCATTTGAGCTATTAATTATATTTTTGAGTGTGTTTTCATTATGAGAAGCTAATCCCCAACACTGGGTCGACGGAGGAAGCCGAACTTCACACATGGGTGAATTTATTTTATTTTCTATTTGACTTTTGCACTTATTTTGAATAGAATTATGATTCGAAAAAATTAGTTGTCATTTCATTAGATGGGTCATGCTTGCTTAGATGTTTAGATGTCCCATGCTTAAGTTTTACAACTAATATTTGGAGAATCTACCTTGGCAAAAATAAGAGTCCATGTTGTTTATTGAGAAATAATTGCTGAAGAATAAATAATTAAACCTATTGATATGAATTCGGTGAAATCCTAGGCCCAGTGAATCTCTATTATATTTATTATTTTATTTAAACCCTTAAATTTAATCTCAACAATGTCTGAGCGAACGACAACCTATTTACTACAACAACAAATTAAAATTCTTATTAATGACACAGCAAGATTTTGTTAACGAGGAAACCGCAAATACAGAAAAACCCCGTGACCTTGTCCATAATTGAATACTCCCAGGATTAAGCCGCTATACAAAATCAAACCAACTTCGTATATTTGAGACCAAGCAACTAAACTTATAGTTCACCTAGTTCCGTCTGTATTCCCACGCCTCCGACCTGTAATAAGTCATGTACTTGGAACAATTCCTTTGGTTCGTATTCCAAACAGTAAAGGAACAACAAATCTGTTTAGTATCAACTCTTTTCAACCAAGTGATATGAGTTCGACAAAGGCTCTTCTGTTTATCTCAAATAACTCCTTTGTCAGGTTCTTAGATCTATCTTATCTAAAACTTACTGAAGTAATTATTAAAATTTTACAATCAATACTTTTAATACAAAGAATTGTATTGATGCCGATCTACACAACACAAGGATAAACCGATTATAGTTGGATCCTCTTTTACCGAAAAAAATATTGTGCACACTTAAGATTATGAACACAAATCAAAAATCTTCAAAGTATTCTTTGTCTTCAAATCTTATTTAATATGCAATAAACACCTGCGCACAACAACTTGAATCTCTTGTGATCAATCACGCATAGAACGGAGTCTGTTAACAATGGATTATCACAAGACGTCTTTAGATCTACAAAAAATCTAAAGATCCATGTCGAAACTTTGATCTAGTTTGAGTGAATCTTATATCAGAAGAGAAGATTGTCAAGCATAAACAAACTAGGTGCAATCAAAGTTCATCCATCATTAGTCAATCAAATCAATCGAAAAAACAAGATAAACCGCAATTATCTAGTTTCCTACCAACAGTACTAATAGAGCTTCTCAATCCCAAATAAGACTTTAAACTGAGCGGCATTAAGAGATTTCGGGTAATTAGGTTACTCTCCTCTCCGAATAGGCGGCTTCACCAGTAACAACACAACTGAGGAAGTTTGTTGTCACGAAGGATTAGTTTGCCCGAAATGCAAACTTCAAGAATTTATAGACAAGGAAGTTTGGACACCAAGGAATTTCCAAAACCGAAAATATTCTCAAGATATGAAATAAAATTCCAAATTCGGTTTCCATAATTCTTGGAAATGCTCTGTCCAAAATATTGGCCGAAAATCTCTTTGGAAAATCTCAACTAGTAAATGCACATTACTAATTCTCATTTTCCTAAAATAAAATTAAAAACATTAAATAAACAGATTCTAAACTTATTTATTTTTCGATCTGGGATTTTCTTCCTTTAGCTATTAAGGAATAACTTTGAACAATAAAACATAAGCGTTACTGCATGTGTTCAAAGTATGTCGACATCCTTACTTTGTAAGTCCTCTTTCATACTTACAACCTTTAAACCGATTTTCCACACTTCCAAACAAGTTTAGAATTGGTTCATCTGACTTTCAAGAGCTATGTGATTGATCAAGAACACTCAATCACAAATCATGGGTTTAACGGTTCTAACAAAACAAGTTTGGGTTCTACCTCCATGTGAGTATTGTGCATAGTCCCACTAGCTTTCCGAAAATTCGGTTGACTAGGTACCAGGATTGGTTCCCCACATATATATGGTATCTAACTTGTATGTGTTGCATATGTCCATAGGATCAGTTCCCCTTTGCCTAAAAACGTGTTGCACATGTCCATAGGATCAGTTCCCCTTTCTGATAAAAACTTGTTGCACCTCATACAAGGATCGATTCCCATTTGTGATTAGTTTCACATCTTACTAGGATCGGTTCCCTTTTACCTAGAGTCAGTCATACCAATAACACAAAATCGATCATACCATCTCATGTGATTACTTAAGATCGATATCACTAATAAAAGTCATACCAATACAAAAGTCAGGCCTTTGTGAATAGTTTTACCAAGAACATAAACAAGTCATGAGTGGTTATACTAATCACACATATTGGTAGTTTAAAATATATGCAATGAATAAAAATGTCAATAATGCCTGACGATTTCTTTTTCGATTTACAAAACAAGTTCATGAATTTAATTCCTTAAAACACATGTAAAACATTGTTTCCTAGGATGAAATCCTCACCTCATACCCATACATAATCACAATACCATTCAAATGGTTATGCCGATGTCTTATCTACAAAGTTTAATGGTTAAGCAATAAACCTCGTATTGTATTCCTTAATACTATGTCTAACTAGAGTGTTCATGCTTCACAGTTTTTTCTCTCAATATGCACGACTTGAAATATACGTTAGGGAATGAAATAGTTCAAGTCAAATATCACTAACCTCAAGTGGAAGGATGATGTTGTCGTTGTAGCTCCTTGCTTCTTCACTTCTTTAAGTCTTCGCAATACATGTAATGTCTCATATCCTAATACTTTCAAGCTAACCTATACGAAGTTAACTCTAGTACATAATCAAGCGACTCTTTAAATGAGTTTTTCTTCCCTAAAATATGACAACCAAAGTTGACATACCAACTCTTGGTGAGTTCAACCGAGCAATGCTTTAACATATACTAATTTAACAATATCAATTTTTTTTATTTTTTCTCAAAATATTCCCGAAGGTTGTATTTTGATTTTGATGATTGTTTGGCATCTTGAGATTCCTTTCTAATTCTTTTTGCTTTTTGAAAACCCACCCCATCATGTCTATTTGCATTTTCATTGACATTAAGATTAGAATTACCATGTGGGAAACCTCAAGTATTGGGGTTAGCACTTGATTTTGTTTCTGGTGAAGAATAAGGAGACCCAGGTTATTGAGAAACATTTGTAGTCTTGATGTAGTTTTAAAGTGTGGTAAGAAAGGGATTCGATACTCAGAATTTTTAGAGGTTTGGTTCAAGACAAATAAAAGAAAAACTAATAAACTTTGATTTTTGGTTACCAAGGGGAGAAGATTCTAGGGTTTTAGATTCCATTACTTCCAATATTTGTAAACTCAATAATAGTTTCTTTGACAAATTACTCCTATTTTACTCAAAAAAGTTTTGAACCCAATCTCATGCTTTGGAAGATATATCGTTTCACCCTTTTTTTATGACTCTCGTCGCAGTTCTAAGGCCTAACTTTCCTTCGCTTATAAAAGATCGATAACTCAAACTACCCTAAACAATTAGTACGAAGCATGTAAAGAAGAGAAATTTTTTAATAATTTTAAAGCATAAAAATGGAGTAATTGTCAAAGAAAATAATTACTAAAATTTACGCATCAAAAATAACTTCTTCCAAAAAAATAAATTTAGCTACTCATGAATCGAAAATTGGAGAAAAATTGCTTAATCATTGTATTCAAAAAGATATAAATATTCTTACAATTATTTTCAGTTGCTAAAGGTATTCAACAACAAAACAGCTCTACAATAAAGATAACAGTCACTACGCAGTCAGTTACAAAAGGTCTTTCGCTGCTGAAATTGTAAACGACACTCAACTTCTGTGGTTGGTCAGCGATAGTTTCTGCGACTGTTTTAGGATGGCTATGTTCTTCGTGTTCTTCTTGCAGTAGCAGAAGAACAATTATGCAAACCTTTAATTCTTGGATTCTAAGCCTCAATTCTCTCCCAGACTCTCTGTATCCTGATATACGCATTTATGTGTCTATTTTCATCTTGATTTTCTATATTTTTAGTACCCATTTTTGTACTTATTAGGGTGTTTCGTGTGTTTGTAGGTATTTTTGGGAAATAAATATTTTTGGAAAATTCGGCTTGAAAACTTGCACCCGGAGGACTACTATTCGGACTCTCATTTTGGATAAGGGGTACACTATTGATAAGGGGTGCCCTAATTGTTATTTACACCCGAAGACACCCATGTGTTAAAGGCACCCGACATCAGGATAAGGGGCATCATCTTCAAGAATTCAAAATATGCAAATTGGCGGGAAAATGTGCTGTCACGAAGAGATTTTAGGGTTTGATTTTTGGATGCATTTGGGAGAGATTCAATCGCTGGAATCAGTTGAAATGGGTCTGTTTATGCTAAACAGGGATGCTATGGTGATCGGATTCAATCAAGTTGGGCTATAACAACGGGTTTGAAGCTAAACATAGGAGTAGAACTCGGGTTTGGTTGAGTTGGTTTCGATCAGTTTCCAGAGAGATTCAATCGCCAAATAAGGTTGGGCTGGACTTGATTTAGCTAAACAAGTCTGGTATGATTGTTTTTATGGCATAAATTGGGCTAGATAGTTGGTTCCCGACAACACAGGAGAATGAGTTTCTCAGGTTTTTGTTTGAGCTTCTGAGAAAGAATTGGACGATAATTCAGGGGAGATTTGCACGGGAAAGGTTTGCAACAACCCTGTTAAGCTAAAACATGAATGGTAAGTGATGTGGAATCGTAAAATAAGGAAAGAAATCAATCTAGAAGCAATAAATCCGTGACTTTGTGGAAAAGAAAAGAGTATATTTGGAAGGATTTACTCGAGTTAGGAGAGGTCTGTGGTGTATAAAAGGGGTGGTACGAGGTTCAGAGAAGGTTGTCAGGACTTTGGAGGGACCAACAGAGGCAGAGAAGAGAAGAAAATCGAGTTGCAGGAATTATTTTTTCTGCTGGTGTAGAGGAAGAACACGAAGAACATACTACACCCTAGAGCAGTCGTTTATTCTACATCAACTTATTATTATCGTTTCCTGTAACAGTTTAATGCAACACCTATAAACTGTTGCAAATCTCTGTATTAGCACTTTTCTCTTGTTTTTCACCTATTTGAGCTATGAACACTTATTTTGAGCACGTGAATAATATGAGGAGCTAAACCCCAATACTGGGATGATGGAGGAAGCCATATTTCATGCGTGTGGTAATTATATTTAATTCTTATTTGACTTTTGAACTAATTAAAATTGAATTAGGATTTTGATTAATTAGTTGTCATCTCGTTTGATGGGTCATGCTTGCTTAGATGTTTTGATGTCCCATGCTTAGGATTTACAACTAATATTTTAGAATCTACCTTGGCAAAAATAAGAGTCCATGTCTTTATTGAGCTATAATTGTTAAAAGAATTAATATTTGAATCGCATGAATGAGTTTATGGTGGAATCCCAAGTCCTAGTATCTCTCGTTATCGTGACAATCTTGTATATATATTAAGTCTAAAATCAATCTCTACAAGTCTTTGAACGAACTTTACTACCACTTTCTACAACAATATCAAAACTACACCAATTTTTGGCGCCGTCGACGCGGACTTGTATTTAGATTTGTTTTAGGTTTAGGTTAAGGGTGCACAGGAACCGAGCCAGACCGACGGACTGTCCCGGAACCGTACCTATTTTTGTACCGAACCAAGGAAAGGGGTACAGGTATCGGTCCAAAAAATAGGTACACGGTCCTGCCCAAGTCTTATGCCATACCGGACGGAGTATACCGAGTAGTAGTGGGAAGACAACGGATTTCGCATTAGCTATTTTGAATCGCCTCTCAGAAAACCCCTATGTTGTGTTTGCATTGGTGATAACACCTACTAGGGAGCTAGGGTACCAATTGGCGGAGCAGTTCAGGGCACTTGGAGTATCCTTGCACCTACGGTGTGCTGTTGTTATTGGAGGGATGAATATGATCACTCAAGCACAAGCTTTGATGCAACGCCCACATGTTGTGATCGCAACACCATGGAGAATTAAAGTCCCCCTTGAACAGAATTCAGATATTCCATCTGTCTTCTCGAAGACCTAGGTAACATATTATTTTACATTGCTCTAACCACATTATGTTAAAATAGTCTTTGAACTGTTTGAGTTACCGATGTACCATACAAACTGCTCCCAAATCGTTCTCTTGTTTCTTAGTGCAAGTAACATCAAAATGAAAATCTTAACAGGAAAAATACTTTCTTCTTAGTCCACCCACTCTGCGGTATATATCAGATAGTACCGATTGGTACCGGTATCGTACCTGGTACTGAATGGTACCGGAACCGAGGTACAAGGTACAGGTACCGATCCAAAATTTTGGAACTGAGGTGGGAGAGGTACAGGTACTCGGCCTCGGCAAGAACCGAGCCGAACCGTACCGTGTACACCCTTAGTTTAGGTTTATTTATATTTTTTTAGGTTTTATTTTTATTTTTATTATTTTTGTTCTCTTTTATGCCTTTGGTATTTTTTTATTCTTTTCAGATTTGGAGCGAAGCTACAAGGAAAAAAAAAGTGCTATAAAAGGAAAGCATCGCCAAAGAAGGAAAGAAAAGAGGAGTCCAACGAGTGAAGAAGATTTTGTATATATTTATTTTATTTAGACATTTTTTCTTTTTATTTTTAGAAACTGTAAATAGGGTTTTATTTTTTGTAATCTTTTTATTATTGGACTTTATTTTTGGGACATTCTTTTGGACATTATTTTTAAAACCCTAAGGAAGGGTTAATTTAAATATAAACTGCACAGGGAAGGACGACAGTTACGATACTGTCTCGGCCCCTCGGGTTCGTACATGACTTAGGAGTCGTGGCTCGAGTCGACTTCAACGGTTCATCCCCCGTCTGGAACGGGAGGTAAGAATTCTAAACATCCGCGAATCCCCTGTCAGCGGGTTTACTGGATGATTTCGTATGCATATATGTTGAGGTATTGAATACGACTGCTTTAATTTCCTAATAAAGGGCAAGGCCTAGCCATACAAGATAAGGGTTCAGATTTCATCACCATTCTCTTCTTTCCAGCCTTAGGAAAACGATACCAAATGCAAACCTAAGCTTAAAATACTGACTAGAACGAGACCGATAGGGTAACGAGCTTAATAAGAAAGTCATTCGAAAAATATTGGTTACTCTTTTAAGCATACTTCGAAGTTCATGATGGTTTCTGTAAGTTGAATGCATGACTGCGCCGCCTTGTAATGCGGTGAGGCCTTGGGTATCAAAGCTCCACGAAGCTTCCCTCGCCTCTATTCAACTTACTTTGACTCGGATTGATTCCAGAGGGGTTTGCTTAAATTGTAACGAATTCCCTTTCGAAGGATTAGAAGATGGTCTAGAAATAATCTAAGTGGAGCTATCATGCTTTTTGTTTGCTAGAAATCAGTAGGTTTATTTTGGTCAAGTCAGCCTTGTTTATGCTTGTGTAGAATTCCCTTGCAGTTAGGATGTCAAACTGGTATTACAATAGCCATCACAATGAATATGAATATCCAACTGAACAATATGGACATCACTCTTTTTATGACCATAGTGTGAATAGTGGTTGGGAACGCCAAACTTTTGAAGGTTATGGCCCATACCATGGTGAGCCCAATTACTATCCACATGCCCACCGGTCATACGAGCAAAATTCCTATAATTCCTCTCCTTTGGATGAAGCACGTAAGATACTTGAGTCAACGCGTAAGTTACTTGAGTTGACACATAAGTTAGCGGACACAAATGACTTAGTTATGGATGAAAGAACTGTAACAATGAGTGAACCTTCTTTAGAAGATAACCTCAGGAAGTTAGATGAGTCAACACGTGAGTTTGCTGAGTCAACACGTAGGCTTGAGTTAGAGACGGAAGAAAGAATTGCTCGAATTACACATAATTGCCAATACATTCTTTCCAATATTACCCGTGAAAATTAGGATAATTTTTATCAAGATAACGAGGATAGAATTGGTAACACTACTTATGTAGATGAGGTTCAACCATTTTCATATTATTATAATGATAATTATGATGAGGATAGTGTTGATGAAGAATTTGATATAAATAGGCATAGTGATCAGGAATTATTTTTTTTGCTGGTGTAGAGGAAGAACACGAAGAACATACTACGCCCTATAGCAGTCGTTTATTCTACAACAGCTTATTATTATCGTTTCCTGTAACAGTTTAATGCAACACCTATAAACTGTTCCAAATCTCCGTATTAGCACTTTTCTCTTGTTTTTCACCTATTTGAGCTATGCACACTTATTTTGAGCACGTAAATAATATGAGGAGCTAAACCCCAATACTGGGATGATGGAGGAAGCCATATTTCATGCGTGTGGTAATTATATTTAATTCTTATTTGACTTTTATACTAATTAAAATTGAATTAGGATTTTGATTAATTAGTTGTCATCTCGTTTGATGGGTCATGCTTGCTTAGATGTTTTGATGTCCCATGCTTAGGATTTATAACTAATATTTTGAGAATCTACCTTGGCAAAAATAAGAGTCCATGTCTTTATTGAGCTATAATTGTTAAAAGAATTAATATTTGAATCGCATGAATGAGTTTATGGTGGAATCCCAAGTCCTAGGATCTCTCGTTATCGTGACAATCTTGTATATATATTAAGTCTAAAATCAATCTCTACAAGTCTTTGAACGTACTTTACTACCACTTTCTACAACAATATCAAAACTACACCATATCCCTTATTTATGCTCTCAGCAATCTTTTTATAGCTAACATGACTATCGAATCTCTGTAATAACTCCCCATATCCTCTTGCAGTTTATGCTCTTTCTCGGGTATATTTTATTTCCATGTACGGGATTTCTTCCCTTTTTTCTTATTTTACACGCGTTGATTTTCCAGATACACACTCCAAACTCACCTCATTTAACTCGTAAATATTCCAAATGGTCAGGAAAGTCTTCCAAACACGCTCAAACTCTATGTATTTCCCATGATAAACACGAGCTCCCTGTGTGCTTCAAAACCCTTCGATATAGCCACACTCTTTCAAATATGCAGAACTTACCAGTCCCGTTTAGCTCAAACAGGCCCAACCCAATCACTTCCAACGATTGAATCTAACCCAAACTCTTGACAGGTCCAAATAAATATTCCGGAGAAGAATAAACCCGAGAGTGATAATTTCTCCATATCCATGATTACAACCAATTCTAATCGAAACCAACAACCTTACCAGCCCTATTTTGCTTAGTAGAGAAAACCCAAAAAGTTTCAGCGATTTAATCTCACTTAAACAGCTCCAATTCTGTTCCGTGAAACCAAGTTTTCCCGCCAAATTTTGATTTTCAAAAGCTTGAAGAAGGTTACTCCTTAACTAGTATGCTTGGGTGTCGATAGTAATTGGGATACCCCTTAGTAATTAGGTGCCTCTTATCCAAAGTTCGGGTGCCTTTAGTACTTTTCTCTCAATGCCAAAAATACACTTCTTCGAATTCTTCCACCAACAGTAGCCGTCTCTTACCTCTCAGATCCACTTCTTCTCCTCAATTTCTCTACATCGCTAAAGTTGCCATGCTTTTCAGACATAACTTGCATCACTAAAGCCAACATAATTTTCAGTTAGAGATGAAGAAATAAAAGTAAATAATGAGAAATAATTCGCCTCCAACAACAGTTGCACATGAAATGACACTTTATCTCTTTTAAGCGACGTGTCTTCTTCTTTTGTTCCAAAGTACCTAAAACTCAAAATTAAACATAAGATACATAATTTACAAGAAACTTTAGCAAAGAAAGCATAAACAATAGATAAATATCAAGGTGTTTTAGACAACTATCAAGTCACGTAAGGTGATTCCTTTGGTACTTGATATCTATCAAGTACCAAATCGACTTCAGTATCTCCACTCACTAATTTACGAGCCGTTTGCATCATCAAAGCAACCCAACTTTTCACGTTTATGTTGATTGCGTTAAAGTGAATCGACGAAGCATCACGTTTTTGTATATTCCCAGTTCCTGACAAAAATGTTTTAAGAAAATTCCTCTAAGAGTATTATGATGTTTGTAGGATCAGAATATCGCGACAAAGATACACTTGCGAAATCTTCACCAACAACGCATTGCGAGTGTCGTAGGATGATTTAAGAGATGACGTAGCAGAAAACGACAGTGTAAACATGAGAAAATTGTGAAGATTTAGCGAGATTTAGGACATTTGCGAAAATATACATTTGTAAGCTTGCGAGAGTAACGCAATCCAGATCCTAAAATAAAGGATAAACTAGCTGTCATCCACTATGTAGTTCCCTATATAAAGAGTCGAACGAGCTTAAGGGATAGAGAGATCTCTTTTGAGTATTGAGTAAGTCATTAGGAGAGAGAAAGTCCAGAGCAATTGTTAATTTCTTAGTTTCATTTCTTTTCTTTCTGGTAAAATTTGTGAGATTAATCAATAAATATTGTGAGTGTTCATTTAAAAATGATTTGATTGTATGAATTCTTGTGAGGGGTGTAGTGTAGGATTTCCTGCAACTACATAATGGCGCTAGAAACAAGGATTGAGGGTTAAAAGTTGTGAAGATTGTCGTTAAAATTGCTCAAATCAAGAAAATGATGAAATAAAATAGCAAAATAGTTGAAGAAGAGACAATCAAGATCAATAAAAATAAAAATAAAATAAGGTTGGAAAGTAACGTAATCACAAAAACAATGGTTAATGAATTCCATGAGAACATCAGAGGAAGGATACATAAACGATATTTTGAAGGAAAGAAAATCATGATGGTAGAGAAGATATCTCCGTTGAAGGAATGAGAAAAGTAGATAATTACATTCACAGCAGCAGAGATACCAAAATAAAATTTGAGCCACACATCTCCTTTGGTAATCACGGTAACGGTTGCACGAAAAGGGAAGGAGAAATCAGCAAAATCTATAGAAGAATGGGCGGTGAATATAACTTTAGTGGACACAATAAGTTCAGTGGACATAGTATTTTATCATGCATACAAAGGAATGGGATACAAAGATGAAGAAATGTCTCATTCAACATATCATATTCATGGTTTCGGCAAATCTACGACTAAACCAAAAGGGGAAATAGTAGTGAGAATTTCGCTGGTAGAAATCGAAATACAAGTGACGCTATGTGTGGTGGATATGGAATCGCCATATAACATGTTGTTAGGAAGGCCATGGATACACGCAATTAAAGTCGTAGCATCAATATTACATCAATGCATCAAATTTCCTATACCAAGTGGAATTGGTGAAATAAGAGGAGATATTGATAGTGAGAAATCGTGTTATCAAATTGAAGTGAAACATTATGAAGAGCGTCCAAAGAAGTGCAAACTTCGCAGAAAGATGGTGAAAGAGGCAAAGAAAGAAGAAGAATTTAAGATTTACATGATTAGAGAAAAAGAAGGGAAAGGAATACCCAGCGAAATTTCGGAAGAAGGAAACAAACTTGCGAAAGTGATAAAAGAACCAACACCCATGGAAGAACCTAAAGCCAGTTACACCGCAGTAAAACCAACAAAGGAAGTGAATATTGGAGCTAAAGAAGAGCCCAAAATACTAAGAATTGGGACCAAGATGGAGGCAGATGAAGAAGAAAGAACTATTAATCTTTTGCGAGAGTATAAAGATATTTTCGCATAGAACATGGATGAAATGCATGGAATAGATCCGACTGTGGCGTGTCATAAGTTGGAAATCGATAAAGGTACATGACCATTTAAACAAAGAATAAGAAAAAATCACAACGACATATCATTCCTAAATAGAAGAAGAGTTGCAGAAGATGCTTGAGGCAGGAATTATAAGACAAGCCAAATACCCAGAGTGGATAGCAAACATGGTTGTAGTCCCAAAGAAGAATAAGGGGATAATAATTTGTATAGACTTCACTGATCTAAACAAAGCATGTCTGAAAGATAGTTTTCCATTACCAGATATCCCAAAAATGGTTAAGTCAGCGACTGGAAATGATAGAATATCCTCTCTAGATGGGTACAAAGGTTACAATCAGATTCCTATCGCTGAGGAAGATCATAAGCATACTACCTTTTTCGCACCAAGAGGATTATACTATTATACAAAAATGCCATTTGGTCTGCGAAATGCTAGAGCAACATATCAAAGAATGGTGGAGAAAGTGTTCGCAAGGTGGATACATAAAACGTTAGAAGTATATGTAGATGACATGTTTGTAAAAAGTAAAGAAGCTAAAGATCATGTACAAGATCTGAAGGAAATTTTTGAACAGATGCGGCAATTTAATATAAAGGTGAATCCTGAAAAATGCGTTTTTGGAGTTGCGTTAGGAATTTTTTTAGGTTACATTGTATCCAAGGAAGGAATACAAGTTGATCCAGAGAAAGTGCAAGCAATTTGTGACATGCCAACACCAGCGACGGTGAAGGATGTATAGAAGTTAAATGGACTCTTAGCTTCGCTGGGAAGATTCATTTCGCGATCATCAGATAAATGTAAACATTTCTTCAACATACTCAAAAAGGGTACAAAATTCAGATGGACAGATGAATATGAGAAAGCTTTCCAAGGAATAAAAGAACATCTGATGAATATATCTATTTTACAAAAAGCGAAACCAGGAGAAAAATTATTGATTTACCTTGCGACAACTTCACACGCATTAAGTGAAGTGCTATTGCGAATGGACGCAGGAGTTGAAAAACCAATTTATTACATCAGAAAAATATTCAATACTGCAGAAAGAAATTACTCAAAGATTGAAAAGCTAATTATAGCATTGGTATACGCCACATTAAACTTCGCATATATTTTCAGGCACATAAAGTCAAAGTATTGACAAAGGTACCAATTGAATCGGGAATGAAGAACTCAAAGAGGTCAGGCAGAGTTGAGAGGTGGAATGCGCAAGTAGGACACTTTGAAATTAAATATGAAGTGTTATCTTCACCAAAGTCACAAGTTGTCGCAGACTTTTTGGCAGAATTTCCTTTAGAAGATGATGAAGTTGTAGAGGAAATGATGTATATAGAAGAAGAGTGTGGAGATCCAAAAGACTTGTTAACAGAACCAAATAGATGGGAGATATTGGTGGATGGATCCTCAAATGGGGAAGGTAATGGAATTGAAATTGTCTTAATTTCGCCGGAGGGAATGAAGATGGATTTTTCATTTAGATTGGAGTTTGCGTCCACTAATAATGAAACAGAATATGAAGTTGTGATACATGCCCTAAAATTCGTAATATAATGCTAGAATTAACAGCGATTTACATCTGGTTATTCGCAAAATAAAAGAAGAATACACAACAAATGAACCATCTTTGAAGAAATTTAAGAAACTTGTTGAAGAATTGTCAGCAAAAATCCCAAAATTAAAATGGAGGCATATATCGAGGAAGGATAATAGACTCGCAGACGCTTATGCTTTCATTTTGTAGGACCAGAATATCTCCATGACAATATTCTGGCGATAGTAACAACACTTCTGCGAGAATACCGCGAGCTCTTCAACAACACTTTGCGAGTGTCACAGAGTAAGTTAAAGAATGACGTAATAGCTGACGATTGAAGAAACACGAGAAGAGCATGGTTTATCTGCGATGGTTACAATACTTGCGAGATTTCATATTATATCTGATTGCGAAAAGATCGCAAATCAAATCCGAAAGTAAAGGACAGCTTAGCTGTCATCCATTATGTATCTACCCTATATAGAGACCCAGTATGTCCAGAGAGAGGATGATGTATTTTTGAGAGTTGAGAAAGTCTTTAGGAGAGAGAAACTTTGAGAGAATAGTTGTGTTCTTGATTTCTTCCACTTCTGTAAACTTTTCTGAGAATTAAATGATAAAGAGTTGTTTTTAATCTTTAAGTATGAGTTGATTATTATGAAATCTTAACAAGGGTGTAGTGTAGGATTTCCTGCAACTACATTTTGGCGCCCGAAACAGGGATGAATTGATGATTACTTAAAGAAAAAGATAAAAATTGACATTGTGATTAAAAGGAATTGGGAACAATTAGTGAAGATATAACGCAATAATGGATAGAAGAAGAAGAAACACATCAGAACCACCAACAACCGTAAGGAGGAGTAAAAGGCTTGCTGGTGGAGGAACAAATGAAATGGGAGAATCTTCAAAAATAAGAACAAGAAAAAATGGAACAAGGTATAATGAAGGAAATCAGGTTCAACAATCAAATCAGCAAACACTAATACAAGATAGAGTTGTGGATTATGATAGAGTTAGCGTGTATACTTGGCAATCAGATGCAGTGGAAGAAGAAGAAGATAGAGAATTAATAATTAAAAGAAGAGAAGAAAGAGATCGAGGAGTGGTTGAAGGATTAATTCATGGAGAAGATGAAAATGAAACAACAAATGATTCAAGACAAAGAATATAGGAGGAAAGGAGATTAGAAGCAGAAGAACATGCGAATTTAACAAGGCAAAATCATGAGTTAAGAATGGAAAATTTAAGATTGCAAAGAAGGAGATCAAGAAGTACTGCTAGATCAAGTTCAAGGACATTTAGAGAAGAACCAAGACGAAATTCCCCTGTGAGAAATGTGGAAAGAATGCAAAATCCAAATAAAGAACAACATCATAGAGAAGAATTATGATTGCCATATTCCACGCGATGAAGATGTAAATGGTAGACAAAATCAAGAGGGTAGAAATAATCAAAATGATGAAGAAAATCGAGAAGAAGGTAGAAGAATATTACATGGGCGAGAAATGCAAAGAAATAAAAAAATCATTATGCTGAACAAGCATGTCTGGCTTGCGAGAGGGAAAGATTAAGAGCAGAAGTGGAAGAACAAGAATTTCAGGAAGCGATTCGGCAAAATAATCACGATAATCAAGAAAGAAGACGCACACAAAATCGCCATAAAAATAATATCAATGAGGGATATGATAGAATACAAAGGAGAACAGAAAGACAGCAAATAGAAATAATGAGAAATGAAGAAACTCGCAGAGAAGAAATTGGAAGACATAACCAGTTACGAATCCAGGAAGGAAGAGAAGAGGAAAATCGCAAAAGAAGGAAAAATGAAGATGAAGAAGGAGATACACAAAATCTCGCAAGATAAGAAAGGAATGAACATAGAAGAAGAAAAGCTACGCTAAAAAGACCGATAGAGCAAAATTCAGCTGAAAATGAACAAATTTTAAGAGAATTAGCAGAAATGAGGGGAATGTTGAATAACAGGAGAGAAGGAGGCAGAAGGCAACTTGATGAAGCCATTGAAGAATCTGCGAGAACTACATTCACTCAAGAAGTACAACTAAGAGGAATTCCTCCAAAATGCAATTTACCAGTGTTAAACAGTATCTTTGATGGGACTACCTGTGCTGTTCAATATGTCAAGGCTTACGTTAGGTGTATGCTACAATGGGAAAACCATGACGCTGTGTTATGCAAATATTTTGCGTCCAGCTTAACTGGCGAGGCGCTAAAATGGTTCGAGGGATTGCCCAAAAATACTATAACTTCTTTTGACCATTTTCAAGCTATATTTCTGGGAGCATATATAAGCAACAATTCATCGCGGCCAGGTATTGAGGATGTATTTGGGTTAAAGCAGAGGGTCGGCGAGAGTCTGAAACACCTAACCATAAGATGGAAAACAATATGCAGTGAAATGGCAGGAAGGGTGGATGAGAGATATCTTATTTTATCTTTTATCAATGCAATATTCTCAACCAATCTGTTGTACATACAAATTTTCAGAATCAAGAATACAATTACCATGACGGAGCTGCGAGAATTACAAGAAAAATACATTGCCTTGGAGGAGAAACAAAATGAGATGGAATCATATCCAAATGCAAATACCATCCCGATAGCGGCAAATGGGAGTTTACTTCCTAAGATGATTAAAAATGTGGCGAGCACCTCGCAGACACAACAAGAGAAAGTGGTGATTAGTAACCAGCAGAAATTACTAGCCATGGGTAGTCGAGATCAAGAAGAGTATGAAAGGGAAAAGAATTATTACAATCGCGGCGGAAATAAAAAAATCCAAAGACTTGATCAGCCACAAGAAAATTATGGTGGTCAGAGACAAAATGATTTCAGAGGGCAAGGGAATCAAAGAGGAATATGGGAAGAAATTAAGATGCCACCCCTGAATGCCAGCATAAAGAAAATTTGGGAAGCTATCATTTTGATGGAAAATATACCATCACCTTGGAATATGGGAAAAGAGCCACATCCGAATAATCGAAATCAAGCATTTTATCCTTACCATCATTTTTATGGTCACTCAGTAAATGATTGCAGGAATGTAAAAAGGATAATTTTGAGAATGATTGATCAGGGAAAGTTAAATCACTTTCTAATAGGACACCCACAATATCAACAATTACCACCAGCACCAGATATTCACAGGGTGAATACTGTAAAAGGAACAGAAACATTCGTGATAGAGGTTGGAGCAAAGGCCAATTATTTGTTTTGTAATTCCATCGTACACTCATACAAAACAATTGAGCACTTCCACGACAATGTTCTTAGCAGAGTCTTCGCGAGATACACAGATGGAAGAGAGATTATGAACATTGCGAGAGTCTCACCATTAGAGGAGTGGAAAAAACAAACCATTTCTTTCACCGCACAAGAAGTACCTGAACCCGAAGAAATGCATGATCAACCATTGGTTGTGATATTAGAGATAAACCCAAAACAGAAAGAAGATGAAGGTGAAGATGAAGATAAAGTTGAAGAGGATGAAAATGAAGATTCATGGGCAATTAATAGAGTGTTAATTGACACCGGTAGTTCGGTGGATATCTTATTTTATCACACTTATAAGACCATAGGAGGGATAGACGAGGATTTAATACCCTCAACATTAAGATATATGATTTCAATGGTAGCGCCAATAAACCAAAGGGTGAGATCACAATAAGAATACCATTAAAGGGAATCAAGTCCAAAGTCTTATTTTGTGTAGTAGATGTGGAGACACCCTATAATGCCTTAATTAGCAGACCATGGTTACATGGAATTTTAGGTGTGGCGTCAACCTATCATCAATGTATTAAATTTCCACATCCACATGGTGTCGGGGTCATCAAAGGAGATTGGGGTGAGAGTAAAAAATGTTATGAGATTGATATAAATTCTTGTGAAGATAGAGTGGCGAAGAATAGCAATCGGAAGCAGAACATCAAACAAAGACAAAGGTGTGACAGGTTAATGGTTGATACAATAGAGCAGTGTGAGTAGCGGAAAATAGATGGAGAGCACATCGCAAATGAATAAAAAGTAACAAAACGCAACAAAATGAGGCAGAAGCAAAAAGTAGTAAGTAGGAAGGTAAAATGATGAAGTCTATAAAGAGTTTGTTGTTTAACTTTGTTTGAATGAGAAGGATGAAATTGAAAAATTATGCAAGAGCTGAAATAAGATCGAAAGAAGAAATTTCATTAAAAGCAGCGAACTAAATCGCGAGATTATTCAAGGTTACTTAAAGAACAAAAAATTGTGATATTCGCAAAAGAAATAAAGAACGGGACGAACCTTTATGGCGTATACCCTAGTTCACGGATACAATTTCGCAAGAGGCAAATGTAAGACCTAAGGTATGTCATATAAGGGGGTATATCTTTACATGACTCAGGGATAAGGTTATACCGCTGTTGGAACTTGAGTCATGCAGATGTTGGGGTTAAAGAAAACCTATCCAGATTAGGTATCTTGGATTTCCAACTATATAAGGTTATACCCTGGTTGGACGACTAAGGACCTCTTCTAACGAGTGCAAAGTATGACTAAGGCGCCGAGGTACACGGTTGAGCCAAGGATGCCCGGGACGGACGAACCTACCCTGGACATTCTTGGTAAGTCTTGGCTATGATGCACTCGGCCTGAAGAAAACCCCACTTAGGGTGCAGTCTTGTAACTATAAGCTATATAGGCATAAAGGACAAGAGGATGCGAAAATAGTTGGTTGTTGGTAAATCCGAATGGGAGGATCTAGTCTTGTATGGCCGATGTTCCCTCCTTTAAGGGGCAACCAGGGGGAAGATAAGGGCGGCACCCTCCATTAGGGAGATGATAAGTGTCTTAAGACGACAATGTCATGGGGCTTTATGCTCGCAAGAGCATTTAGGCCTGTCATATTGTCGCGTGAAGAATATTATACAGAGGCAACAAGCCAAGAGAAAAGGTTGAGATGAGATCAATGGGTTTTTACATGAAAGTGTAAAGACGTCCTGCGATTTCATCGCAAGACGACAATGTCATAAAGATTTGTTCTTGCGAGAGAACTTAGATTTGTCATGTTATCGCAGAGAAATTTAAAAAATACAGATAAGGCAAGATCAATGGGTTTTTACATAAAAATGTAAAGACGTCCTGCGATTTTGTCGCAAATACACAAAGTGGCAAAGTAAGACCTTTAATTAGGAAGGCATAATATGACCACAAGAAGTTGAATGACTTCGATATTTCTGCAAACATTATGAAATTTGCGATATTTACGCATAGATCATAAAAAAGTATACAACTGATAACTTGCGATGACGCTCGCAACTCAATTTTATTTACAATGGATATCTAAGTTCTACTCAATTTTTTCATATTGCAGATGAATAATAGAGGCAAGTATGAAATGCACGGAGCGATGAAATTATTATTCATCATTATACGATAAAATTACGTAGATCTTATTATATAAAACATTTACATAGACTGTTAAAAAATAATAATTATGTTGATTGACCATGCTGCAGAAAAGAATTGTTTTCTAATTCATACAGATAGAAGCAAAAGAAATTTATACATCAAGTTGGAGAAACTCACAATAATATTACGAGAAGCAAAAAATGAGTGTACAAAATTACAAGGATGATAAAGAAGAAACAGATTTAATTAGATCCACCATCATTGTGGCCAGATTTCTCTCCTTCTTCATCTTTGCCATCATCTTCATACTCATCAGATTCCTCAGCTTTACTGTCAGAGATAATAAGGTTTGGAGTTTTTGCTGGAACCTCTTTTGAAAGATCAGGATATGTAGAAGGAGGAATGTTATGATCATCGCAGACCAATTTAATGGAATTATTGCGAACATCAACAAGAGTACTACTAAAATTCGCAGTGTTAATTGTTAATTGGTCTTTTAATCTTGAATACTTCTCGTTGTGAGCAGCAAGGGTATTTGCGAGTTGATTATTATCAGCTTCAAGTTCTCCAATTCTTTCAGAGTATCTCTTTTCAGCTCCTGCGAGTATACAACAACAAGTTGAAAGTCTCGTAAGGAAGAATAAAAAAAGAAAGGAATTATCAAGAGAGAAAGGTTAATAACCTTCTCTTCCAGAAATCAAGTCTTTAATTAAAGCTGCTTGTTCAGTATGAAGACTAACATTTACACCTAAATTAGTTCTGGAATTGTCAAGAACTTTCACAGCCAGGAAAACTCCTCATCATTATTAATAAGAAAACGGGAACGAATTTGGTTTTCTCTTTCAATAAAACCTTCCTTCTCGCGGATAAGCCCATCCCTTTCAATTTGAACTTCAAGAATGGTCTTATGGAAATTTTCTAAGGTTTCAGTTCCTTGTCTAGATATACGGTCTTTATCTTTTGAAAGATCCTTGTTCTTGGCCTTTAAAGTTTTAATCTCTACTTTGGAGTTGTGATAAAGTTGTTTGAATCTATTAGTTATATCTAAACAAGATCTGTGGTCAATTTCTAAGAGGCGAAACTTAGATCTGAGCTCTTCTATGGAAAGAGAATCAATTTTGGAAGGGTTATTCAAAGAATTATTAAGAAGTTCTAGAAGAGCATCGTCATCTATTAGTTCAGGAAAAGAACGAATGATTGAAGCCTCATTAGTGAGACCATAAATGTTTGCGAGAGTGATAAATCAAGTAAGAAAGAGTAATGAAAAGTAAAAATATAAAAGAAAATGATAAAATTTTCATACCTAAGAGTTGTTTGTTAGCACTGTCAAGATTGGATACTTTAAGCGACCGTTGAGAAAGATTTTTCTCAAGATCTGCATTCTTCTCGTGAAAACTAGCAAGTTCAGATTCCATTTGTTCATTCTTCCTGCGGAGATTAATGAATTCAGATTCTAGCTTCTCATTCTTTTGGCGAAGCACAATATTCTTCTCGTGAGAATATGCACGCCTTCTATCCAAATCAGAGGCAGCAGCAAAAGAAGCTTTTCCAACCTGCGAGAGAACAATATAAATTAAAATATGGCGATAAAACAAATATATATACACGTTGAAAAAGTGTAAACATACCAGAATACCAAGCGAGTTTAATAGGCTGGGAGTCAGCGATCTTGAGATCCCATGAAGAGAATCATTATCAACTAATATGGGAGCATCGCAAACTTTGGAAAGAGCCTGTGATATCCCATTAAGAGCTTCATCTCCGTAATCGTTTGCAATACCATGAGTAGTATCGCCAAAATTTTTGGATAGTTGATTCATCGAAGACTCAGAAGAGGAAGAATTCTTCATAGAAAAGACAATAGCATCTTCATCAAAATCATCATCACTTAAATTTTCAAAATTAGGTTAAGGTGTTGAAGACGAAGAGAGTTGGGTTTTTCTTCTCTTTAAGGGAGGATCACCAGATTCCTCAATGCGAGGAGTAGTAGGTTTCCCTTTGGGAGGAGCAGTAGATTTTACCTTGCGATTAACAGTAGATTTCACCTTAGTCCTCGCGGGTATTATTGGTTCTAATTATTTAATTACCTGCGGACACAGATAAATATAAGAAATAGGGGCAACAATATATTGTCAAGATTCATGAAGTGGTATTTCTTACTTCATCTGTGAAGGATTTAAGAGCTAAAAAAGTATTGGGCTTCCTAAAATTCTGGTAGTTGAGTTTCATCCTGTCAATATGGAAAGATTGAATTAGTTAGCGAGAATATAAAAATATGAAAAAGACAATAACGGTAATTGTGCAAAAGATTGGTGGGAACATACCTCTTTAGTTCTTCCAGGCCAATTAAAAAACCATGGTTGATATTATGAGAGATTCGCAGTTAATGCATGAAGACCAGAGATGTAGGGACCTTCAAGACATAATGGAAAAAAAAACCATTTGTCATCGCTAGAGTGGAGAGGGCCTTGATTATTATTCGTATGCCAATCGATATCTAGCATAAGAATCTTATCTTCAGCGATCTTATCTTTTTTATGAAAACGAACACCCCAACATGTGATATCCCTCTTCATGGGGATTATGTCATAATTTATGAAGAAATTATCTACAGTATACATTGCAGGAACAATTGGAATATGTAGTGTACTGAGATAAAACTACAAAATGAATGATGATAGATTAGTAGCAAGCTACTTTCTCTCTGCAAGCAGAGCCTAACTTTCAATTGAAAGCAAAGAAAATTTTCATTAATTATCCTTAGGGTTACAAATGATTGGTACTTAAACAACCAATCTTAGAGAGAAAAACGAACGGGCCCGATTACATCAGATCGAGTGTTTAACTCGAGGAAAAAAAACAGAAGCTGGGCTAACTCACTCAACTTACCTCACCCATACTAGTCTGCTGGGCCAAGCCCAATAACTTATTTAGTCTAAATATATGGGTATATGACATTGCCCCTCCCTTCCAAGATCCTTGTCCTCAAGGATAAAGTTTGGGAACTGAGCCTTGATGTGAGAGACGTCTTCCCAAGTTGCATCAGCGGTTGTGGAGTTAGACCAATGTACAAGAATCTGAGACACAGAATGAGTACCTATGAGTATGGTTCTAGTATCCAGAACTGCCACTGGTTCAACAACAAACTTGCCTTGATCATCCAACACTGGAAGGCTAGGTAAGGTGGAAGCATGGTGACCAATGCACTTCTTAAGTTGTGACACATGAAACACCGGATGAATCCTGGAGCCCACATGGAGTTGCAGTTTATAGGCCACTTTACCAATTCTTCGAAGCACCTGGAATGGACCAAAGTATTTGGCTGAAAGTTTGAGATTCTGTCTGATAGCCACACTAGATTGTCTGTAAGGCTGTAGTTTTAGGAAGACCAGATCTCCTATAGCAAATTCTCTGTCAGTGCGTTTTTGGTCAGCAAAGTACTTCATTCTTGATTGAGCTTTAGTCAAGTCCTCTTTCAAAAGCTGCAGCATCAAATCTCTTTCCTTAAGATAAGTCTCCACAGATGCAACAAAAGTGGTTGATATGACTGGGAATATCAGGTGTGGTGGCTGGTACCCATACAGTGCTTGGAATGGAGACATTCTGAGGCTGGTGTGATAATTGGTATTAAACCACCACTCTGCAAGTGCCAGCCATTGAGTCCATTGCTTGGGGTTGGAGCCTGTCATACATCTAAGGTATTGCTCCACACAGGCATTAGTTCTATCAGTTTTCCCATCTGTTTGTGGGTGGTAGGCAGTGGATAGCTTGAGTGTGGTACCCAAGGACTGGAACAAAGCTTTCCAGAAGTGGCTGACAAAGATTTTGTCTCTGTCATTGATGATTGACCTAGGGAGGCCATGTAATTTGAAAATGTGATTAAGAAATTCTTTAGCAACTGAGACTGCTGTGAAGGGGTGGGTGAGGGAAATAAAATGACTGTATTTGGTTAGTCTATCCACCACCACCAAAATAACACTCTTCCTGTTAGACAGAGGCATCCCTTCAATAAAATCCATGGAAATATCTTGCCAAGCTGAGTCAGGAATGGGTAAGGGTTGGAGGAGGCCATTAGGAAAAGATGTACCACTTTTATCGCACTGACAAACATTACAGGCAGCTACCATTTGCAGAATATCTTGTTTCATGTGAGGCCAGAAGAAGTGAGACTTGGCTCTCTGATAAGTACCCAGCATTCCTGAGTGCCCTCCTACAGTAGAAGAATGTAGTGAATGGAGAATATAGTTTCTAATGTCATTACCTGAACCAATGTATAACCTTCCTTTAAATTTTAGCACACCATTAGAGTAAGTAAATTTGGGGTGGGTTGGGGAGACCAGTAGCTCTGAGATGTGTTGTTGAGCTACAACATCACCTTCATAACTAGAAATAACATCTAGAGTCCACTGAGGAGTGATAACTGTCATGGCATTGCAGGTAGTATGCTGTGTGGGCAATCTGGAAAGGGCATCGGCAGTTGTATTTTCACTCCCTTTTTTGTACTTGATAATGTAATCAAAACCAAGTAGTTTGATGAGCCATTTTTGTTGTAAAGCAGTAGAAACTCTTTGGTCCATCAAGTACTTAAGACTTTGATGGTCAGTGTGGATAATGAATTGGCTGTGAGCCAAGTAGTATTTCCACTTTTGCACAGCCATTACAATAGCTAACAATTCCTTCTCATATGAAGACAGGGCCAAAGATTTTGGACCCAGAGCCTTGCTGTAAAAATAAATAGTCCTTCCATCTTGCATGAGTATAGCTCCCACACCTCTGTCACAGGCATCATTTTCAAGGATGAATTGCTTAGAAAAATCAGGGAGTGCCAAAATTGGGGCCTTGGTCATTGCCACTTTAAGCTCAAGGAAAGCTTGTTATGCTGATGTTGTCCAATGAAATGCATCCTTCTTAAGTAGGTCAGTTAGTGGCCTGGAAATAGTTCCATACCCTTTAATAAACCTTCTATAATAGCATGTGAGACCCAAGAATCCCCTTAGTTGTTTCAAGGTTGTGGGTACTGGCCAAGTTTGCATAGCCTCTATCTTGTCAAATTCAGCAGCCACTCCTTCTGTAGTAATTAAGTGACCCAAGTAACTCAGTTGAGGTTGAGCAAAAACACACTTAGAGAGTTTGGCATATAATGAGTGTTTCCTGAGGAGAGAAAAAACTTGTTGTAGATGCATAACATGTTCTTCCATGGATTTGTTGTAGATGAGGATGTCATCAAAAAATACTAGCACAAACCTCCTCAAGAATGGCTGAAAAATCTCATTCATTAGGGATTGAAAGGTAGCAGGTGCATTAGTAAGTCCAAAAGGCATCACCCTAAACTCATAGTGGCCATGATGAGTTCTGAATGCTGTTTTGTGTATATCAGGACCATAAAATCTGATTTGGTGATAGCCAGACCTTAGATAAATTTTGGTGAAGATGACAGCTCCTTTCAACTCATCCAAAAGCTCATCAATCAAAGGTATAGGGAATTTATCTTTAATGGTCAACTCATTGAGTCTCATGTAATCCACACAAAACCTCCAGGTGCCATCTTTCTTCTTTACTAGTAGAATAGGAGAGGAAAATGGGATGTTACTGTTTTGAATAAGCCCTGCAGAGAGCATTTCAGAGACCAACTGTTCTACCACATATTTATGAATATAGGGACATCTATAAGGCCTCTGGGAAGTAGGGGTAGAGTTGGGTTTCAAGGGAATTTTGTGATCCAGTGATCTATAAGGAGGGAGAGTGGTAGGTTCTGCAAAGACATCAGAGAATGTGTCTAAGAGTGCACTCACTAGAGAAGGTGGAAGTGGTGGAGGTGATGGAGAAATGGCAAAGAATTAGCCAATTAGTGTGGGGGAATTGTTTTTGATAAACTTTCTAAAGGAAGATCCCTCTAGGAGATGAAGAGAAGGTTTAGAAGAACTCCCTTGAAGGGTAATGTAGGAGCCCTGATGGATGAAGGAAAGTGTTAACTTTGCAAAATTGAAGGTGACATCGCCCAACTGTTGTAACCAATCAGCTCCCAAAACCATGTCATAACCCCCTAGTGGCAATACTCTCAAGTCAGAGGAGAACTTGTGACCCTGCATTTCCCATTGAAGTTGCTGACAAAGTCCATGACTAGTAATGTTGTCACCATTTGCCACTATGACCACCATGTTACCTGTAGGAGCTGCATGAATATTGAGTTTAGTGACAGTATTGGAGTCAATGAAACTGTGAGTACTCCCAGTATCTACCAAGACCATGATAGATTGCTTCTGTAGATGACCAGAAATTCGAATTGTATCATGGAGTACATGTCCTGTTAAGGCATGTAAGGATATTTCAATGCTAGAATCAGTAGATGCTGGAGATGACACAGCAGAGTTGTCAGGGGACATTGGTATTGGTTCTTCTGATTCCTCATCTGGAATGAGCATAAATAACTGTTGGGTCTTGCATCTATGGCCTTGCCGATAAAACTCATCACAGTTGTAGCATAACCCCTTATCTTTCCTAGCTTGCATTTGAGCATGGGTAAGCTTCTTGATAGGTGGCAAGGAATTGTCAGTGGAGGTATTAGTTGGAGATGTTGGGTGAGTGACAAAAGGGGTATAAGAAGTATGTTGTTTGGTTGAGGATGTGTGAGGAGAAAAAAAAGGTTTGATAGTAGAGGGGGGGTGAGATACAAATAATGGAGTGGGAACAAAAGGTCTTGAGAAGGATTTGTTGGTTTTGGGGTGGTGAATTAGTGAAGCTTGTTGCATTCTTGCCAAATAAAAAGCCTCAGCTGTAGTGTCTTGTTTAAACATTTGCACAGTAGTACGAATTTCTTCTTTTAAACCACTAATGAAGCTGAGGGTATAAAAACTCTCAGGCAGGGGAGGGTCCTTATTAGCCACCATAAAGCCTTTGTAATGTTCCCATTTATCAAAGTAGTCCTCTACTGTGGTGGTTTGATCAAGCTTATTAAAACTCCCTACATAATTATCCTATGCTATATCCTCAAAACGAAAACAAATATCACGAACAAAGGTATCCCAAGGAATAGAAACTTTACCTTGTTGATAATTCATAAACCAAGAGTTTACCTGTGGATCGAAATGAATAGCAGCCATGTCTACCCGTTCTTCATCAGGAAATTTGTTAAAATCAAAATATATTTCACATTTTAAAGCCCATCCACGGGTATTAGTTCCATTGAATCGCCGAAAATCCACCTTAGGGGTTCTGGCAATCCGATTGTGGTGGTTATGAGACAAGTTTTGAATGAGATGTTGAAGCTGAGTGAATGGTGGATTATGGGTAGAGTGAAACCCTTAGGAGAGTCAGGTGGTGTTTGATGTTGGTTTTCCAGTAAACCAAGGATAGTGTTTAAGGTGGATTTGACATCAGTGACGGTAGAATTCAATGTATTGATCTTGTCCTGGATGTCGATGATGGAGGAAGTGTTTTGAGCAACGGATTGAGTAAGGTCGGCAATGGATTGTTTGTTAGCCATGGATACAGGTGCCAGGGGTGAATATGATACCAATTGTAGTGTACTGAGATACAACTACAAAATGAATGATGATAGATTAGTAGCAAGCTACTTTCTCTCTGCAAACAGAGCCTAACTTTCAATTGAAAGCAAAGAAAATTTTCATTAATTATCCTTAGGGTTACAAATGATTGGTACTTAAATAACCAATCTTAGAGAGCAAAAAGAACGGGCCCGATTACATCAGATCGAGTGTTTAACTCGAGGAAAAAAAAACAGAAGCTGGGCTAACTCACTCAACTTACCTCACCCATACTAGTCTGCTGGGCCAAGGCCAATAACTTATTTAGTCTAAAGATGTGGGTATATGACAAAATATCCTTAAATTTAGGATTCTACGCAGTCTCAGGGTAGCGAGATCCTTTATTAGCACCGCGAGAAGCATACTCCATTAGCAGACGAATGTAATATCCGCTCAACTGATATATCACTCGCGAGAACTTCTCGTGAGAAAGAATTTTATAGAATAATGGAAGTTCCGGGTTATAGAGAGGAATGGGAAGACCAGCTTCAAGCTGACCTAGCGAGATTATGACTTTATCGTGATTACATTGAAAGTTAGAAAATAATGGTACAAAAAGTTCAGACTTAGGTTTTTAATTGGGAATATTGGATAAAGTAAAACCTTTGTCTTGAAATTCTTGTTGAAATTTCTCGAAAGACATATCGTATTTGCGACCAGCTACAACCATTTTTATTATGGGAATGAAGATTGAAAGAGTGAAAGATCGAAACAAAATTTGTAATGAGAATGAGATCCGGAATTTACTAAGAAACGGTGAATTTGCAGAGAAGTTACGAAGAGAAGAATGAAAGAAGTAAAAAGAAGAAAGAAAAGGAATGAAGAAGTATTTATAGAAGGAGAGATTTCTGGAGAAGATGAATGTAATAAATGCAAAGGAAAGACGTGAACGGTCAGATCGCAGCGGTTTAAAATGACGTGTCAAAAATTAAATGAAAGAAAATATACATAAAGACAGCTGGCAAAGAATACAGAAACGTGTCAAAACATAAGAGTGCAAAAGATAAACAGTTGTGGCATTATAAAATTTTTAATTCTCATGATATTCCCTCCTTTGCAGAAAAGACATGAGAAGAGGCAAGATGTAGGACCAGAATATCGCCATGAAAATATTCTGGCGATATTAACAACTCTTCTGCGAGAATACCGCGAGCTCTTCAACAACACTTTGCGAGTGTCACAGAGTAGGTTAAAGAATGACATAATAGCTGACGATTGAAGAAACACGAGAAGAGCATGGTTTATCTGCGATGGTTATAATACTTGCGAGATTTCATATTATAACTGATTGCGATAAGATCGCAAATCAAATCCGAAAGTAAAGGACAGCTTAGCTGTCATCCATTATGTATCTACCCTATATATAGAGACCCAGTATGTCCTGAGAGAGGATGATGTATTTTTGAGAGTTGAGAAAGTCTTAAGGAGAGAGAAACTTTGAGAGAATAGTTGTGTTCTTGATTTCTTCAACTTCTGTAAACTTTTCTGAGAATTAAATGATAATGAGTTGTTTTAATCTTTAAGTATGAGTTGATTATTATGAAATATTAACAAGGGTGTAGTGTAGGATATCTTGCAACTACACATTTCAAGTATGATGACAGATCCAACTGCGAGATGCATAAAAATCCAGACACTTATATCACCATCAATCAATAAAGAAGAGGTAGATGTAATGATAATAGAAGGTAATGAAGAAGAACCAAGAAAGAAAATCACAGATTGGAGTATAGAACTTCATGCATATTTAGCAAGAGGGGAAACACCAAGAAACAGATTGGAGGCACACAAATTAAAGAGTCGTGCAACAAATTATGAACTGGGAGATGGGGCATTGTATCGAAAATCATTTAATGGACCATCACTTAGATGTTTGACACGAGAAGAAGGAGAAAAAGTGTTAAAGATGTTACACAGTGGAGATGTTGGCAGTCACAGTGGGGGAAGATCTTTGGCATACAGAACAAAAATGCAAGGTTATTATTGGCCATATATGCATGAAGATGCGAAAAAAAAAATCAAGACGTTGCGAAGATTGTCAGCGGCACGGAAAGAAAATACATGCACCTGGGGCACCATTATCATCTTCAACAAGTGTATGGACTTTTGGAAAGTGGGGCTTAGATATTGTGGGACCATTTGTACCAGGATCTGGACAAAAAAGATACTTAATTATCGTAACAGACTATTTCACGAAATGGGCAGAAGTAAAGGCAGTACAACATATTCGCGACAAATTCGTTTTTACATTCATATTTGAAAATATCATTTGCAGATTAGGAATTCCAGCACAATTAGTATCTGAAAATGGGAAACAATTTGAAGGGCATAATATAGAAATGTTACTCAATGCATTCAAGATAAAGTGTGAAAAATCCACCCCTCTATATCCACAGGCCAATGGACAAGCTGAAGCAACAAATAAAACAATCGCAGATATATTGAAGAAAAATTTAGAAGGATATCATAGAGCATGGTGTGAACAGGTACATAATGCAGTCTGGGCTTACAACACAACTAAGCGAGAAGCTACATGAATGTCACCTTTTTGTTTGACATATGGAGTTGAGGCAGTGTTACCAACAGAAGTTGTTATTCCCACAACAAATAGAGAGGCTTGGGAGAAGAATCTTAGTGCTGGCATGATCCTAAACAAACATGATGAATTAGAATAAAAAAATAGAAAAAGCATTGCAACATATGAAAAATTATCAGCGAAGATTAGCCCGAGAATACAATAAGCGTGTCAAGGTACGTGGATTTCAACCAGGTGATTTAGTTCTTCGCGAGATGCCAATTTACCAGCGAGAAGGTGGTAGGAAATTAGAGAAAAAATGGGATGGCCTTTATATTATAAAAGAGATAATTGGAACGACGGCATAAAAATTTATGGATCCAAAGGGTAGAGATGTTGGTCAAAGACTTGATAGACCATGAAATAGATTATATTTAAAGATATTTTACCCGTGAAGGACTTTGAGAAATCTTAGATAATGAAGTAATGTATGATGCAACAAAATGAATGTGAACAATAAATTTTATGGAAAAGCTGCTGCGAGATTATTCAAGATCAAAACAAAACGAGAATATGCGAAAATTTCGCAAGAAAAAATCAGAAATTAATGACATATTAGAATGAGACGAACCTTTATGACGTACACCCTAGTTCGCGGATAAAATTTCGCAAGAGGCAAATATAAGACCTAAAGTGCATCATAGAAGGGGGTATCTATTGCATGGCTCAGGGATAAGGTCATACCGCTGCTGGAACCTGAGTCATGGAGATTTGGGTTCAATAAAAACCCATCCAGGAGAGGCACCTTGGATTCCCAACTTAAGCATAAGACTTAAGTTGGGCGACTAAGGTAATAAGGACTCCCCTAAGGAGTGCAAAGTATGATCAAGGCGCCGAGGTACATGGTTGAGCCAAGAGTGCCCGGGGCGTATGAAACTACCCTGTACATTCTTGGCAAGTCTTGATTATGATGCACTCGGCCCGAAGAAAACCTCAATTAGGGTGCAGTCTCGTAACCATAAGCCATATAGGCAAAAGGGATAAGAGGCTGCGAAAACAACTAGTTGTTTTCAAGACTGGATGGGAGGAGCTAGTCTTGTATGGCAGAAGTATGTCTCCTTGAAGGGGCAACCATGGGGGAGATAAGGGCGGCACCCTCCATTAGGGAGATAATAAGTGTCTTAAGACGCAAATGTCATGAGGCTGTTTACTCACGGGAGTATCAAGGCTTGTCATATTTTTGCAACAATTCTGAAGAGGAAATAATACAAAAGAGAAGATAAGACGAGATCAATGGGTTTCTGCATAAAAGTGCAGAGACGTCCTGCGATTTCGTCGCAAGACGACAATATCCCGGGGCTTTAGTTTCGCAAGAAAATTTAGGCCTGTCATATTGTCGCAGCAAAAATTACAAAAAAATAAAAGGTTAAGGCAAGATCAATGGGTTTCTACATGAAAATGCAGAGACGTCCTGGGATTTTTCCGCAGTGACAAAAGATTGCAAAATAAGACCTTTAACTAGGAAGGAAAAATAAGACCACACAACAGAACAATTTTTTTTTTATAAATACTAACTATTATTTATGCAGATCATTCATCGCAAGAAAGATAATGAGAGGCAAGTATGGGAATTAATAAACAAGAGGCATTATCTTCCTCGCCGCAAAGTATTTAAAGAGTAAATTTCAAAGTTGAGTAAGGAGCAGTATTCACAAAAAGTAAAGAACATGAAACAATTAAAGAAGAAAAAATTAAATAAGAAACTCAATCTTTAATATTGACTTCGCCAGAAGGAGTTGGAGGGTGTTCATCGTTATTTTTCTCACTCTCAACAACATTTTCTTCAAGGACTTGATTAATTCTAGCTTCATCTCCACTTTGATGTTCGCCAGTCATAATTTTTTTAAGAGGGATTTCTTTTTCATTTCCGTCTTGGTCATCACCAGCAGATGCTTCTTTAGTAGGATGTTCTTCTACTTCATCTTCTTATTGAGAAATAGTTTACATGTCACTTTCATAATCAAAGTCAACATCAGCAGAACGAGGAACTTCATCATCATCTACTTCTAA
Source organism: Papaver bracteatum (assembly GCA_023529315.1). NCBI lineage: Eukaryota > Viridiplantae > Streptophyta > Magnoliopsida > Ranunculales > Papaveraceae > Papaver > Papaver bracteatum. The sequence goes on from JAJJWX010004549.1 coordinate 283,404, forward strand.
AGGTGCAATTGATACGTGAGGAAGAGAATTGGAAAAAATTTCATTCACAAGAACTTCAGCTTTAAGATGGACTTGGCGAAGGAATGATCTTTGGTGATTCCTATCTTGGATATCCTTGAAATAGGCAAGATAATCAAGTCTCCTTTCCGCTCGATCGCGAGAAAGAGAAAGATGAGCAGCGAGAAGTGCATTTTCCTTGCGAATGTTAAAATACTTCAAATCCAAATCAGACAAGGAAGAACGAAGATTTATTTCAGATTTTGCGAAGAGAAAGAATACAAAAAATTTATTAAAATAAAGAATTATCAAGTAGCATGTTATAAACATGTTTAGAAAAGAAAGAATGGCTGAGGCAGTCATAATGACTACCTTCTTTTTGCAAAATTATGTTTTGAATTAGCGACAAGCAAGTACTCTCCCAATGATTCATTGCTTCATCAGATTTATCTCCAACAAAGCCCTTCAGGCGAGATTTTAATTTCTTTTCTTTAGAGATGAGAAAAGTGTTCTGCTTCGCAAGTGAAGAGTAAGATTTTTCTAATTTGGAATATTGTTCTTTGAGTTGACTTGCCTTTATACTTAAAGATATCCTACCTTGGATGAGTGTATTTTTCTCAGCAATAGATGATTTGGTTACTTCCTTAATCTCATTTTTCAGTGAGCGAAGAGATTGTTCTTGGTTATCACACACCTTTTGAAGAGAGTTTAGTTGCTGAGAAGAGGTCGCCACCTTATTTAAGAGAGTTCTCTTTTCCTGAGATAAAGTTTTGTTTTCATATGATAGATTTTCCACCTCTAAATTAGCTTTAGTCAAAGAATAAGAGAAGCGAGATATTTCACTATTTAATGAGTTTTGCTTCTGAACTAATTGAGTATTTTCTTTGGTAAGATTATCTATTTGATCAACATAATATGTGTGAAGGTTATCTAATCGATTATATTGATCCATCCAAATATGTCTATCAACACGAGCTTCTTCAGCGGCGGATTTAAATTGATATCTCTCCATTATTCGTTTCTGGTTTAAAACTTAGCGTACGAATAACAGACTTTAAGGGAATTGCAAGAGAAAAAGACAGAATTACTTATAAGATAAATCAAAGGCGAAGATCAGAAAATCATACCTTTCAGTTCATTATTATTCTTGTGAAGAACTTCGCAATCCAGTGAGATGTTTTGGAATTTTTGATTTTCCAGGCGAAGAGCATCACGTTCCAAGGTCATCGTTTGAATATTTTTGTTCAAAATCTCCACTTATTTCTCCAATGTTGTTTGCGAAACTATTCTCTAAGAGCTAACATACTTATTTAAAATTCCGCAAGCATCCAATGTGATAGGGTTAGTGGAAGATTTCTTGACACCATCCAAAGCATCAGATAAAGTTTAGAACACAATATCTATCCCATCTAAAGCATCTTTGGAAAATGAAGAGAATTCAGATGAAGAAGTGGTGATATTAGAAGATTGAGGAACTGAATCATTTTTCATAATAACTATATCATTTGAAGGTGAAGTTTGGGGAAAATTAGTAGTTAGGATTAAGGAATAGTCGATTTGAGAAGCATTAACAACAGGAGAAGAAGGGTCTTCATTCGCAGAAGAGTTAATAAGATGAGTTTCGTTTGTATGAAGACCAGTTGAAGGGGAAACATCTGAGGCAACATTTTCGCGAATAAGAAGTGAAGGTTCATATTACGAAGGTATCGCATGAGATTTTAAAAGGATAAGCGAAGAAAATGGGACAGAAGTTTCAACAATCTTAAGAAGGCAAACTTTTTTGGAGGGTTTGTTGGCATCTTTGTTACCCTGCGAATAACAATTTAGATAAGAAATAGAGGCAACAATATTGTTATTAAAATAATAATGTTTCTTACTATCTTATTATTCGCATACTTTTTTTTCCTCGCAACAACTTTTGGCTGCGATTTATTGGGTGAATTGGGGTTTTGAGTTGAAGATTCAACATTAACAGTGTCTTGGATGAAACAGAAGCAGTATGGGAATTACACAAAAGACAAAATAAACAAAATGATTCCAGTAAAATAAGATCAGTTTCAGCAAAATCAAAAGAAGAAAAGGAAGAAAACTAACCTTGTTGATTCCATGGGAGCAAAAAGAAGCAATAACAGGAAGATAGGGAGGATGAAGAAAGTTGCAGACGATGAAGAATTACAGAGAATATGAAAGATGAAGACGAAGAAAAAGAAGAAGTAAAAGAAGAAAATTGTTTCTTCATCAGATCCCCCTTTAAATAGACGAAATAATATGACCAGTTTAACCGGTAAATAAGGGAGTGATGACACGTGTAGACGATTACACTAAATTTAAGGAATTTGGCCAATAGAGAGGGACGTTGGAAAGATGGGCAGCTGCGGCACTTGGAATTAAAATTTCTCATGACATTCTTTCCTTCACAGAGAAGACATGATAAGAGGCAAGATGTAGGATCAGAATATCGTGAGAAAGATACACTTGCGAAATCTTCACCAACAACGCATTGCGAGTGTCGCAGGATGATTTAAGAGATGACGAAGCAGAAAACGACAGTGTAAACATGATAAAATTGTGAAGATTTAGCGAGATTTAGGACGTTTGAGAAAATATACATTTGTGAGCTTGCGAGAGTAACGCAAGTCAGATCCTAAAATAAAGGATAAACTAGTTGTCATCCACTATGTAGTTCCCTATATAAAGAGTCGAACGAGCTTAAGGGAGAGAGGAATCTCTTTTAAGTATTGAGTAAGTCATTAGGAGAGAGAAAGTCCAGAACAATTGTTAATTTCTTAGTTTCATTTCTTTTCTTTCTGGTAAAATTTGTGAGATTAATCAATAAAGATTGTGAGTGTTCATTTAAAAATGATTTGATTGTATGAATTCTTGTGAGGGGTGTAGTGTAGGATTTCCTGCAACTACAATGTTGCTGAGCACCATTGATAGAATCAAGAGTAAATGTTACATAACCTCTACACATATCCTTATCTTCATCCATACTATATATCAGACTGCGAGTTTTCTATGAAGCATTTTCTGTTGTAGTATTTTGGTTTTGTGGTGAATTGGCCACTTTTTAGATTTTGTTTTATTTTTTTTCTACAGTTTTAGAGATTAAGAGTTTGTGAGTTGAAAATATGAAAAGATAAGAAATTTTGGGTGAAGAAGGTGGGATTTTGGAGTTGAAACTTATTGAATCTATAGGGAGTGAGATTATGACCGTTGAATGAACATAGTCGTTTGTCGGACGATACATAACCGATCGTCCCAATATGAGACGAGGAGCATCTGAAAAAGAGTTGTGGATCAGCCTACGCTAGGAGACCATCTCATTTTGAACAGTTCTTCTCCTGTTGAGATGCTCGATTCAATCTGAGATGGGATGGGCAGACTCCTAAATTTGAGCATTTGCCCATCCATTTCCTTGGTTTGTTCATCTCAATGTGGGGTGGAAATGGGTAAATCTGTGTATTTGCCCATTCCACTGTCTTTGCCCTAAGGTGTTAATTAATCCAAGGCCGGAAAGTCCACTGGTTAAAATAATTTAGAGTGTGTGTAACTTAACATTTGTACTCCATGGGTATCATCAGGTCATGGAGGGTGTATCCACCCTATTAACAAGGACTTTAGCTTCAAATAGTTTAAGTTCGAACTTTGAACTAATTCTAATTTACTTTTGTAGTTTCTAAAAAACTAAGAACCACGCCCTAGTAGAGATAAACTCACACTACTAAGCTAAAATAAGTAAAGACAATTATTGTGAAAGAGATCTTTTTTTTTTGACGCAAAAGGGCAAATTTTATAAAAAAGAGTTACCGTCACCTAAATAGTGACAGAAACTATCAGAGAACAAGAGTAATCAATACATTAGCTGCCAACAACAGCAGTCCAATTGCTAATAAGAGTACTTAAAGAAAAGCCTTCGAAGATCTTATTAGGCATACCCCAGTTAAACAAAGTACACTTAATGGAAATGATTAGCTGTTTCCAATTCCTACTTCTCTTGCCTCCATACAAACGATCGTTTCTTTCCTTCCAAACCATCCACCAAATTGCGAAAGGAATAAGACCCCAAAGCTTATTTTTCATGTTATTTTCCTTTTTGCAAGGCCATTCCCAAAGTGTCAGTTTAACATTTTCAGCAAAATCCCACTGCAACCCAAAACCGTCCAAGAAGTAACTCCATAGCTTTGAAGTTTCTTTACAGAGTAAAAACAGATGGTCATTAGTCTCTAACGCTTCATTACAAAGGATGCAATTACCTGTATTTGACCTACCCGTTCTTGCCAAATAATCATTAGTTGGAGCTCCATTAAAGCATAGAGTCCAAACCAAAAAAGAAACCTTTAGTGGAACTTTTTTGTTCCAAAGTTGTTTATGAGGAAAAGATAAGAAACCATCCACATCAAGTGAGTCATAACAGTTTGCAACACTGAAATCATCACCCATATCCCAAATCCTTGTGTCATCTTCATCAGCTGAATTGAGTACTCCAGAAGGGTCTCCCAATAATTGTAAAAGTGAGATAACCTCACCTAGCTCATTTTCTCTCAGATTTCTTGTGAAGTCCAAATTCCAAGCCCCACTAGTTGAAATGCAGTCTTTAACAGTTGCTTTTTTCTTTCTTGAAATCTTATATAGATTTTTGAAGGAATCTTTTAAAGGGAGATTACCAATCCACTTATCCTCCCATATCAAGATTTTATTACCACTTTTAACTTTCAGGGTGGTGTTTTGCATTATGTGATCTTTTGACTTCAGAAAACCAGCCCACAAGCTATGACCAACAGATATTGAACTTGAGTTTGGTAAGAAAGAATAAAAGAATACACATTAATGCGCGTGTTCAAAGTGTGTTTACATCTTACTCTTGCAAGTCCTTTTTCATTCTTGCTCACTTGAAACCGATTTACCACACTTCCAAACGAGTTTAGAACTGGTTCATCTGACTTTCAAGAACTATGTGATTGATCAAGTAACACTCAATCATAAGTCATGGGTGTAACGGTTCTACCAAAACAAGTTTCGGTTCTACCTCCATGTAAGTACTGTGTATAGTCACACTAGCTTTCCAAACTTTGGTTGACTAGGTACTAGGATCGGTTCCCCACATATATTTGGTATCTAACTTATATGTGTTGCACATTTCCATAGGATCGGTTCCCCTTTGCCTAAAAATGTGGTGCACATGTTCATAGGATCGGTTCCCCTTTCTACTATAAACCTTGATGCACCTCATACAAGGATCGATTCCCCTTTGTATGTGTTGCACCTCTTACTAGGATCAGTTCCCATTTACCCAGTGTTAGGTCTTATACACACAAACTCGATCATACCCCAGGTGATTACTTAAGATCGGTTTCACTAATAAAAGTCATACCAATACATAAGTCATGCCTCATGTGAATAGTTTTACCAAGAACACAAACAAGTCATAAGCGGTTATACTAATCACACATATTGGTCGTTCATAAGATATGCAATGAAGAACAGCCCCAATAATGCCTGAAAATTTCCTTTTCGGTTCACAACACATATCATGAACTTACTTCCTTAAAACACATGTAAAAACATTGTTTCCTAGGATGAAATCCTCACCTCATACCCATACATAATCACAATAACATTCATACGATTATGTTGATGTCTTATATACAAAGTTTAATGGTTTAGCAATAAACCTCATATTGTATTCCTTAATACCATGTCTATCTAGAGTGTTCATGCTTCGCGATTTTATGTTTTCAATATGCACGACTTGAAAGATACGTTAGGGAATGAAACAGTTCAAGTCGAATATCACTAACCTCAAGTGGAAGGATGATGTTGTGGTTGTAGCTCCGTACTTCTTCACTTCTTCAAGTCTTAACAATACTTGTAATGTCTCATCCTAATACTTTCAAGCTAACCTATACGAAGTTGAATCTAGTATATTTAAATCAAGCGACTCTTAAATGAGTTTTGGTTCACTAAAATATGACAACCAAACTTGACATACCAACGCTTGGTGGGTTCAACCGAGCTATGCTCTAACATATGTATTTCTTGAATAGGACAGATCCTGGAAAGTATCTCCATGATCCAGATGATAAGGCCTTAGCCTCCAATTGCTAAAAGTCGAACCCTAGTATATGAGAAGTATATTCTACTTTCATATTATCCTTGCTACTTATCTCATATTTTGCTATGCTAGGATATGTTATTTAATTAATAGGAATTATATTTTGATATCAAAGAAAGGAAGCGACTCAAACTTTGACCACGCGGAAAAGATCACCAAATATTTTTTTAGATCGTTGGGAATAATTAGTTTGTGAGATCCTTTTTGAGATATATAAACATAAAAAAACTCACTTATAGCACAAAATGGACACATACTTCCATGCATTCAAGCTTTTCCGACAAACAATGTAACCTCCAACTATTTCTGTCATTGTTTGCTAAAAACAAGAAAAAATAATATTCACTTTTATCTAAAAAAAAAGTTACAAATCTCTTAAAAACTCGTAAAAATAGACTACGTAAAGACCACTCTCACATCTTTCCGAATGGTGGGGTCCAAAAGTGTCCATCTGGGAAGCTTATTTTACTTAATTCTTTCCAGCGGTTTACATAGAACTACTGGAAAATTTAAATACCGGATTAAATATAAGCAGAAAACTATTTATTGATAGGATGAAAGTATGGTCACAAAGCATATTCCTTTGAACCCAATTTTTGCAAAGGAAAAACTCAAGGACCCATGGCATGCTTTTATATGACATAAACAACAATCGACGAGAGCATTATAACTCCTTGAAAAAGACAGACCTAGGTAAACAATGCTTAAAGGATGTAAACCAGATGGCTACCTACTACAATAACCACGTCGACAAACGACTGCAATATCAAAAATAAGAGAGGAGCGCTAATTTGAATATTGAGACACGATAAATACCATTGTTAGAGCATAGCTCGGTTGAACCCACCAAGCGTTGGTATGTCCAGTTTGGTTATCATATTTTAGTGAGACAAAACTCATTTAAGAATCGCATGATTTAAATGTACTAGAGTCAACTTTGTATAGGTTAGCATGAAAGTATTAGGACGAGACATTGCAAGTATTGTGAAGACTTGATGAAGTGAAGAAGTACGGAGCTACAACCATAACATCATCCTTCCACTTGAGGTTAGTGATATTTGACTTGAACTGTCTCATTCCCTAACGTATCTTTCAAGTCGTGCATATTGAAAACACAAAACTGCGAAGCATGAACACTCTAGATAGACATAGTATTAAGGAATACAATATGAAGTTTCTTGCTTAACAATTAAACTTTGTATATAAGACATCAACATAATCGTATGAATGATATTGTGATTATGTATGGGTATGAAGTGAGGATTTCATCCTAGGGAACAATGTTTACATGTGTTCTAAGCAAGTCAGTTCATGATATGTGTTGTGAACCGAAAAGGAAATCGCCAGGCGTTATTGGGTCTGTTCTTCATTGCAAATATTATGAACGACCAATACGTGTGATTAGTATAACTGCTCATGACTTGTTTGTGTTCTTGGTAAAACTATTCAAATGAGGCCTAACTTATGTATTGGTATGACTTTTATTTGTGAAACCGATCTTAAGTAATCACCTGGGGTATGATCGGGTTTGTGAGTGTCTGACAAAATTTGAGAAAGGGGAACCGATCCTATGAAGAGGTGCAGTACATCACAAGGGGAAACTGATCCTTGTATGAGGTGCAACAAGGTTTATAGAAAAAAGGGGAACCAATTCTATGAACATGTGCACCACGTTTTTAGGCAAGGGGGAACCGATCCTATGGACATGTGCAGTGCATACAAGTTAGATACCAAATATATGTGGGAAACCAATCCTAGTTCCTAGTCAGCCGTATCTTTGGTAAGCTAGTGTGACTTTGCACAGTACTTACATGGATCTAGAACCGAAACTTGTTTTGGTAGAACCGTACACCCATGATTTGTGACTGAGTGGCACTTGACCAATCACATAGTTCTTGAAATTCAGATGAACCAGTTCTAAACTCGTTTGGAAGTGTGGTAAAATCAGTTTCAAGTGAGCAAGTATGAAAAAGGACTTGCAAGAGTAAGCTGTCGACACACTTTGAACACGCGCATTAATGTGTATTCTTTTATTGTTCAAAGATATTCCTTAGAAGCTAAGAAGGAAGTAAATCCCAAGATCGAATTTAAATAAGTTAAGACTATTTTAATTAAGGTTTTTAATTATATATGGAAAATAAGAATTAGTAATGTGCATTTGCTAGTTAAAGATTTTCCAAGGAGATTTCGATCATTAATTTTGGACAGTGCATTCACAGGAATTATGAAAACCGAATTTGGGTAAATATGGAAAAATATTTTGAGAATATTTTCGGTTTTGGAAATTCCTTGGTGTCCAAACTTCCTTGTCTATAAATAATTTGATTTTGCATTTCTAGCAAACTAATCCTTTCGTGACAGTAAACTTCCTCTGTTGTACTGTTACTGGTGAAGCCACCTATTCGGAGAGGAGAGTAACCTAATTAGGTGAAATCTCTTACGACCACTCAATTTAAAGTCTTCTTTGGGATTGAGAAGCTCTAGCGCGACCCGTTGGTGGGAAACTAGATATTGTGGTTTATCTTTAGTTTTCTTATTGATTTGATTGACTAACGGTGGTTGAACTTTGATTTCACCTAGTTTGTTTATGCTTGAGAATCTTCTCTTCTGATATAAGATCCACTCAAACTAGTTCAAGGTTTCGACAGGGATCTTTAGACTGTTGTTAGATATAAATATGATCTTGTGATAATCCATTGTTAACAGACTCCGTTCTGTGTGTTATTGATCACAAGAGATTCAAGTAGTTGTGTGCAGGTGTTTATTGAAGATCTAAGAATATTTGAAGACAAAGAAAAGATAGAAGATTTATGACTTGGTTTTATAATCTTTGGTGTGCACAATACATGTTTGGGTAACAGAGGATCTAATTAATAATCGTTTTATCCTTGTGGTATATTGGATTGATTAATTGAAAAGATCGGCATCAACACAGTTCTTTGGATTAAGAGTGTTGATTTGATTAATCTTACCGATTGCCTTTTGGTGATTGAACATAAGATAGATCTTGGAACCTGGAAAAGGAGTTTATGTTAAGATAAACATAAGAGCCTTTGTGAAACTCATATCACTTGGTTAAAGAGAGTTGATACCAAACAGATTTGTTGTTCCTTTACTGTTTGGAATTCGAACCAAAGGAATTGGTCCAAGTACGTGACTTGTTTACAGGTTGGAGGAGTGGGAATACAGACGAAACTAGGTGAACTATAGTTTCTTGGTCTCAACTATACAAAGTTGGTTTATTTTGTATAGCGGCTTAATCCTAAGAGTATTCAATTCTGGACAAGGTCCCGGGGTTTTTCTGCATTTGCGGTTTCCTCGTTAACAAAATCTTGCTGTGTCATTTACTTTATATTTTCGCATTATAATTGTTTTATTATAATTAAAGTAAATTGCACAAATGTTAATTCATATTTACTTGATACGTGAATCCTATTGTGTTTGGTTAAGTCTAAACCTTTTTATCAAGTAAACATACTTCATTATTGTATTGTCTCGATCTCGTATCCATAGACGATCACACGAAGTGTGAACTGAATAGTTTTATTATCTCGACTTAGTCTATGAACAATCACTTTTGGAGAAAGGACTTATAGGAAGGAAAAGTTTTAGCTTGAGGTATATTTGGGTACCCTCGCCTTTTCAATTGGTGTCAGAGTAGGAAAACATGAAAAGATCTAAAAATCTGTGTTTGGTGTGATCCATCCTATTAGAAATGAATCTATCGCATGATTCAGTAACGTACCGCCAAGATTTGATGGGACTAACTATCCACTATGGAAATCTTCTATGAAAGACTTTCTTCAATCCCGAGATTTTAATATTTGGTTATTAATCGAAGACGGATATCAACAACCGATGGATTATTCGGAAACGGAGTTTAAACGCTTAGTGGATTACACTCTTGAGGAAAGGATTAGTGCAATGCATAATTCTGTTGGGCTGAATGCCATCATACATGCAGTTAGTCATGATATTTTACATCATGTAATGGCATGCAGGACTTCTAAAGAAGCATGGGATACTCTTGAGACTATATTCGAATGAGATGAGTTTGAAAAAGAAGCTAGACTTATTTCCCTTTCATCTGAATGGGAATATCTTAAGATGGATGATAACGACGCCTTTGAGGAGTTTTATTCTAAACTTTCTGATATTGTTAATGCATCTTTTTTCTTTGGAAAGGTTATACCTGAAAAAGAAATAATATACAAAATTCTCAGATCATTGACATCCAGATACGAGTCTAAGAAACATGCTATAATAGAAGGAAATGATCTTTCTACACTTTCTCGAAGCTCTCTTGTAGGAAAGTTAAATATCTTTGATAAATAAATTATGTCGAAGAATCAAACTGAGAAACGTTGCCTAAAGAAAAAGGTTCATGATGGAAAAGATCTTGACTCAACAATTTTGCTTATAGCGCAACGAATTAAGGACATCTTATTTATTGATAAACATGGTTCTGATACAGTTTCGGTTTGCCATAAAAAGGGTAACAATGAAGTTCAATGCTTCAAGTGCCGAAGTTTCATACATATGGCAAAACATTGTCCCAGCAGAAGAACCCAAAAGTACGACATGACTTATGTCACCATTCTTGATGGTATTCCGGAGGAAGAATCCAATGAAGAAATATCTGAGTATAACACACTTCTTGCCAACTCTAATGAGGATGAATACAGTGAGTCTAAACAACTCCTAGAAAAACGTGAGTTGGAAATTAAGGAGAATAAAAGGTTAAGCTTGGTTCTTGAAAACCTTTTGAAATATATTTCGGATAAAACCAGTATATTGAAATTTGAACAAGAGAAATCGGATGAAAAACCGAAAGGATCAGAAACTAGGTTTTCAGACAATATAATAAGATCTTCATGTGGAAGAGATAATCATACTGAAACTCCCCTTGGAAATAAATTTATCAAGGCTCTTCGTAAATGGATAAAGATTTTGAAGACTGGTAATTTATAAAATCTCAAAACGAGATTGAAAACTCTTGAAATTATAAGAGAATGAAATAACAGAAAGAAACACAATCTATTGTGTTTATAAGTCATCCTAAAGGTGTTATTGTTAACTATGGTGGGAATAATTCTCATCTCAACACACACTGATTTTGTTGAAATATGCATCCTCACTTGTTGCCCAAAATTCTGTGTGTGAGGAAGCATATATTCGGGCAAGTGATTCTGTCTGTAAAATAATAGATATCTTTTCTATTTTTGGCAAATATAGTTTCGGTTTTCTTAAACCAAAAATTATTTATATTCTCAGATCCTTTATATCTTCTGCTTGTCCGGGAGAAGACTTTGGATTTCAATGGAGAATTCTACTAAAGAAAAGACATCTCTTGATGTCTTAGTACTTTTTGCATCTGTTATGACTAGAACCCATGATGTTTCTCTTCATGATAATTCTCAAGATTCTCTAAGAAAACAGATTCTCTCTGTTAAAGGTTGCATTAGATATCATGATTTGATGATAAAGGATTCAAAAGAAGTATTAGATAATCTTCATTCCCAACTGTTTAAAATGAAGAAATCATCTACTGAAAAGGGGAGTGCTCAGAAGAATTTGAATCCATTTTTTGAAAGCAATCTTCACGAGAATTGAGAAAGGAAAAATTAGACATCAATTTTTTATTTCTTTCATTGATTGTATGAGTCTATTCAATGAATAAAAGCTATTATGAATAAAGTTATTGGATTTATAATCTTTCTTGTGGTAGTTTTTGATTTACTTAGTCAGTGGTTTAATGCTTTATTTATTTTCTATGTATGTTTATGGGATGTTTGATTTCGGTTTTATTACCTTGATATTCGATCTCATAATATGTTGTGAACCCTTATGGTTTGGGTGACTTTTTGATCTAGCAGGATTAAGTTCTAGCCCATGTTGGTAGGATTTATCAAAGGATCATGAGGGGTTCTTATAGAAATAATATGTGAAAAAGTCACAATACATGTTGAATCGGTTTTGATTTAGCATAAAAGCATATGTGTTTCGACGGTTTTCAAACTTTTGCTTGAAATTGTTAAAACCGATTTTCAACCTTTCTCTGGTAAAGGTTGGTTATTGTTATTCTTTTGTTTTTGGCATAAGGATGACAACATAATGGTATTTCGTTATCAATTCTCCCTGGAAGAAGAAGATGCGATCATATTGGAGAAGTTGGATGCGAAATTGAGGTAACAATCTTGTTAGTTAATTGTTTTCCTGTTTTAAGAAAAGCCTATTTTCATTTGATATATATATATATATATATATATATATATATATATATATTGCTTTTGCTTAAACAAAATTGTCGGTACAATTGATGTGTTTATTCCATTATGTATGTGTGGATGTTTATGTGATTCAATTGTTTCCGGTTAAGTAAAACTTTTGTTATCTTGCTTTGTTGTGTGATATCAATCGTTTAGGCTTACGAAAGTTTGGTGCAATTGCGGTGCTTTAATGTTTATGATATTTCAATTGCTCCCAGTTAAGTAAAACAATTGTTATTTTGCTTTATTGTATGGTATCAATTGTTTAGGCTTACAAAATTTCGGTGCAATATTGGAACTTTAGTGATATATGTTGTTTCAATTGCTTCCAGTTGAGGTGAATAATTATGCAAGTTGATTTATTGGTTTGTATGAATTATTTATGGCTTAACAAATTAATATATTGACGGTATGAGTTGTTTAGTCCAATTCCGGATAAGCTAAGCTAAGTTAATTCTGATCTTAGTTAGACTTATCAAAGTGGAGGTTTCGGTTATTCAAGTCTAGCCGAATACCTAAACAAGGAAATGCCAGTTAACTAACCTAGCATTTGGTTTGTTTAAAATCTAAAGGTGTAAGTTATATGGATAATTATAACCTGATGAGAAAAATGGAGTTTATCTTTGTTTTGGTCTTATCGAATGAAGCGGCTGTATTTATACAATCGGTTTAGCAAAGGAACTAAGTTGTTTAGTTGATTTTTGGTTTGCTAAACTAGTTGGGAAAATTGCTTCGGGAAATTATTCCCATGATAACATATCAAAATGTAATTACTTTGTAGTTTCGGTTTTGATATTGGTTATCAAAAATGGTATGTAAAACCCTCGTGCTTGACTCAACAGGTTGCAAGTCTATTTTTGAGATTTGTAAGATCCTTTTCGTGTTGTCCTTTATTTTTTCGTTTCTTTGTCATTTCTGTGACAAAAAGGGGAAAAATATATGGAGTAAACAAGTGATGCTGGTATCAATTTTATATTGATTGGTGTCACTAGGGAAGAGGACAATGGTGCTTGAACGTTTATCTAACGAATGAGGAAAAGCACAGACTAAGGGGGAGTAACATATCATATGATTGGGATAACAAAGACATGCGAATTGAAAATCTACCTATCTCACCTTTAGGGGGAGTATGAGATTTTTTATTATAATGTCAATAGTGTCATTTTAAGGATTGAATTAATGCAGGTTATATGCTGTCGAATTCGGGAATCAAGCGTATGTGTAATGAATTATTGTAATTTGTTTATACATATGATTGTAAGAGTTTTGTCACTAAAATTGACAAAGGGGGAGATTGTTAGAGCATAGCTCGGTTGAACCCACCAAACGTTATAGACATAGTATTAAGAAATACAATATCAAGTTTCTTGCCTAACCATTAAACTTTGTATATAAGGCATCAACATAATCGTATGTGCTATTGTGATTATTTATGGGTATGAGGTGAGGATTTCATCCTAGGGAACAATGTTTACATGTGTTCTAAGGAAGTAAGTTCATGATATGTGTTGTGAACCGAAAAGGAAATTGCCAGGCGTTATTGGGACTTTTCTTCATTGGAAATATTATGAACGACCAATATGTGTGATTAGTATAACCGCTTATGACTTATTTGTGTTCTTCGTAAAACTATTCACATGAGGCCTGACTTACGTATTGGTATGACTTTTATTAGTGAAACCGATCTTAAGTAATCACCTGGGGTATAATCGGGTTTGTGAGTGTCTGACCAAATTTGGTAAAGGGGAACCGATCCTATGAAGAAGTGAAGTACATCACAAGGGGGAACCGATCCTTGTATGAGGTGCAGCAAGGTTTATAGAAGAAAGGGGAACCGATCCTATGAATATGTGCATTACGTTTTTAGGCAAGGGGGACCAATCCTATGGACATGTGCAGTGCATACAAGTTAGATACCAAATATATGTGGGGAACCGATCCTAGTACCTAGTCAGCCGTATCTTTGGTAAGCTAGTGTGACTTTGCACAGTACTCACATGGAGGTAGAACCGAAACTTGTTTTGGTAGAACCGTACACCCATGATTTGTGATTGAGTGGTACTTGATCAATCACATAGTTCTTGAAAGTCAGATGAACCAGTTCTAAACTTGTTTGGAAGTGCGGTAAATCAGTTTCAAGTCAGCAAGTATGAAAAAGGACTTGCAAGAGTAAGATGTCGACACACTTTGAACATGTACATTAATGTGTATTCTTTTATTGTTCAACGATATTCCTTAACATCTAAGAAGGAAGTAAATCCCAAGATCAAATTTAAATAAGTTAAGAATATTTTAATTAAGATTTTTAATTTTATATGGAAAATAAGAATTACTAATGTGCATTTGCTAGTTAAAGGTTTTCCAAGGAGATTTCGATCATTATTTTTAGACAGTGCATTCACAGGAATTATGAAAACCGAATTTGGGTTAATATGGAAAAATATCTTGAGAATATTTTCCGTTTTGGAAATTCCTTGGTGTCCAAACTTCCTTGTCTATAAATACTTTGAGTTTGCATTTCTAGCAAACTAATCCTTGATGTGATAAACTTCCTCGTTGTATCATTATGGTAAAGCCACCTATCGGAGAGGAGAGTAATCTAATTAGGTGAAATCTCTTACGGCCGCTCAATTTAAAGTCTTCTTTAGGATTGAGAAGCTCTAGTGCGACCAGTTGGTGGGAAACTAGATATTGTGGTTTATCATTAGTTTTCTTATTGATTTGATTGACTAACGGTGGTTGAACTTTGATTGCACCTAGTTTGTTTATGCTTGAGAATCTTCTCTTCTGATATAAGATTCACTCAAACTAGTTCGAGGTTTCGACAGGGATCTTTATACTGTTGTTAAATATAAAGACGATCTTGTGATAATCCATTGTTGACAGACTCTGTTCTGTGTGTTATTGATCACAAGAGATTCAAGTAGTTGTGTGCAGGTGTTTATTGAAGATCTAAGAAGATTTGAAGACAAAGAAGAGATAGAAGATTTTTGACTTGGTTTTATAATCTTTGGTGTGCACAATACTTGTTTGGGTAACAGAGGATCTAATTAATAATCGTTTTATCCTTGTGGTAGATTGGATTGATTAATTGAGAAGATCGGCATCAACACAGTTCTTTGGATTAAGAGAGTTGTCTGGCTTAATTTTACCGATTGCCTTTTGGTGATTGAACATAAGATAGATCTTGGAACCTGGCAAAGGAGTTCATGTTAAGATAAACAGAAGAGCCTTTGTGCAACTCATATCACTTGGTTGAAGAGAGTTGATACCAAACATATTTGTTGTTCCTTTATTTTTGGAATACGAACCAAAGGAATAGTCCAAGTACGTGACTTGTTTACACATGTTGGAGGCGTGGGAATACAGACGGAACTAGGTGAACTATATGTTTAGTTGCTTGGTCTCAACTATACGAAGTTGGTTTATTTTGTATAGCGGCTTAATCCTGAGAGTATTCAATTCTGGGCAATGTCCAGGGGTTTTTCTGCATTTGCGGCTTCCTCGTTAACAAAATTTTGATGTGTCATTTACTTTATATTTCCGTATTACAATTGTTTTATTATAATTAAAGTAAATTGCACAAACATTAATTCATATTTACTTGATACGTGAATCCTATTGTGTTTGGCTAAGTCCGAACCTTTGTATCAAGTAAACATACTTCATTGTTGTATTGTCTCGATCTCGTATCCATAAACGATCACACGAAGTGTGAACCGATTAGTTGTATTGTCTCGACTCGGTCCATAGACAATCACTTTCGGAGAAAGGACTTATAGGAAGAAAAAGTTTTAGCTTGAGGTATATTTGGGTACCCTCACCTTTTCAACCCTAGCAAGGAAAATACCCAGATTACCTTTCGTACACGTGGATCAAAAGAAGTTGCAAACCAAAAAAATCCCTAAATAGCAAGGTCTAAAGAGATAAAGAAAATGAAACAAATAAAAGTTAAAATGGCTCACAAGCTTCTGAAAGCATCAGGCGGTGAAACCAGCTGGGGTCGAGAGACAAACCTATAGTTTCTAAACAAGGTTCTGAAAGCATCAAGTGATAGAGCTCTCATCGACTATTGAAAAAGATGCAGATTGTTAGAGCATGGCTCAGTTGAACCCGCCAAGTTTTGGTATGTCAAGTTTGGTTGTCATATTTTAGTATCAAAACTCATCTAGAGTCGCTTGATTAAATACAAGAGTCAAATTCGTTTAGGTTAGACTTGAAAGTATAGGAATTTTGAGACGTACAAGTATTACCTCGAAGACCTAAAGAATGTGAAGAAGTAACGACTACAACGATAACATCATCCTTCCTATTGAGGTTAGTAATATTAACTTGATCTTGTTTTCATTCCTACGTATCTTTCAAGTTGGATTATATTGAAAACATAACATGCAAATATGTATATAAATAATACTCTAGTGGTTAGACTTGGTCATAACATTATGATCGAAGTGAGGGATTTATTGAATTATGAAGTATAAATGCTTATCTTTTGGAAATTCGTAAATACGACATCAAGATAATCTTTGTATATAGTATCTTGATTATGTGTGCATGATATAGGTATGATTTAACCCTAGGAAACAATGTTTTATAACATTTTTTAAAGAAATTACATATATGAACTTGTTTCATAATCGAAAGGAAATCATGATTGGTCGGGTTCTTTATTGAATATATTTTGAATGACCAATATAAGATAACAAAGTAGAACCTATCTTAACTTATTGATATTTATGGTATAACCATTCACAGCCTATATAATATACCTAGTTGTAATCGGTCATAAGTTACTTTGGAAATCAAGGTGTAACCGATCACAAGCTATATTGGAATGCAAGTTGTAACAGGTCACAAGTTATTTTGGGATCCAAGGTATAACCGGTGTTGATGGTGGATTTTCATTTAAGGCTAAAATTGTAAAATCCAAAATTATGCGCTAACATCTTGCAAAAGATAAAGCCATTAATAAGTGATGAATACTTCTTCACTTTACTAATTCACCTAGAATGGAGCATGCGGCAACAATCCCAGTATTCTGTGAATTAAATACACGAAATTCATCCAGGTTGGAGCATGTGGCAACAATCCCATATACCTTGTGAATTTACAGTGTTATTAATTAATGCATGACCAGCCTTGTATTTCCTGTACTCATTATCGGTGCGGCATGACGACTGAGTGTTGTTCTCAACAGAACAACACGAACCTCCAAGATTTAAAAATGAAGCATGTACGAAATACCCGTACAGGATGCAACTCTCGGTGTGTTATACTAGCACGATTGAGCATATATCTCTCGGTATGTTATACTAGCCTTGTTGAGCATATTTGAATATGGACTGGCCATATCAGTCTCAGAAACGATCACGACCATCCAACTTCACCAGCATGATTAGATGGCTTAGATTGAATCCATAACCCCAAGCAGGTATTGGAATATTCACTACCGACCCAACACGGGACCCGCATGGTCAGCCTCCCTAAAAGGGTGGAATAGATTTCCAAATCGTCCAAGCCAAAGCAGTATGGATGAAAAACCCTAAATTAGGTTTGCGGTACATTACATGTGTCGCAAAACAGTCTCAACCATCCATCTTCGTAGGCATAGATGGAGTTTGTAGATGTAGATTCAAAGGGCCCAAAGCATGTCAACACGCTCACTGTAAGCATCGCCTACATACGTGACTGATCAATCAGGACCAACCATGGCTGGTCATTCCAGATCGTGCGCCCAAAGTGGGTATGCCGCACGGCCTGCAAAACCCTAATTAGGGTTTGTATTGATCGCAAACGTCCGTTTTCTCCTGATCGAACGGAGGGTTTAGGGGTCGACTGAGCAGGTACAGTGAGCATAAACATGATCATCGTGGACCCATCTATATCCACACCCGATCGTCTAAGGCATACCATGCATGTTCATTCCAATTCGGATGCCCAAACTAGCTCGGTCACACTTCCCAATCGCAAACTGATCTCGACCACTCAACTTCGTCGGACGAATTGAATGGCTTAGATCACGTTTCTGTAGGAAAGTAAGGTATATGCATGTACGCCAGACTGCCACCTACATGCCGAACTAATCATTCGGGACCGACCAAGCTTGGTCATCCCGAAACGCGTGCCTGAAGAAGGAATGATGCGCGGCATTTGCGGCACCCAACTTCTGTCTAAATCAATCCTGACCGCTCCTCTTTGCCGGAAAAATTGAGTGGTCCAGATCACACTTTCACGGGACAATGAGGTATGGGCATGTATACCGGCATGTTGTCTATACGCATGCCCGATCGGCCATGCCAAAATCGTATCCCAATCTTGGATTCGACCAAGATAAAACGTGGTGCTTGGGCACCTCTTCTAAAACCCTAATTCCACTAACGGTTCACCGATGAGTGTCTCAAAGATCATCTCGTCCGTCCAACTTTCACCAGCTTGGTTATACAGCCTTGGTCATGAGTTAATTGGTCAGTGAGGCGTCATGGTGATCACCTCTCGTCACTCTACCACACCATGTGGTCGACCAAGGGAGGACTTGCTTACGCAACCTCCAAACCATCACATGAAGTAGGCAGGACATGAGGCTATTTTGAGACGCTCAAACAACGATGCTTCATACATGCTGAATATACTCGATGCAATACCTGCATAGAATACACACGATACTTCACAAGTATCGACTTCCTAAATAACTTAGTTATTTAATTTAGTATTACATGCTACTTTCTGTGGGTCCCACGATCCACACACTCGAGACATCGATCATGTCACAAACTGGGGGATACATACTGGGGTATTGGTCTGGTGGTTTACCGCGTGCATCACGCAAAGCGCCATCACAAAAACGTGTCAGGAAGTCATGGATGGTTAGTGATGATGGGAGAAGTGGGCAAGGCTAGTCGTGTGACACCAACACACAACTCCACTACTCCATCATTCCACTTTCTCCACTTCCCATGAGATACGAGGGTTAGCCTCAAAAACTTGTATAAATAGGTTTTCCTCCCTATTTTCCAAATAAGGCAAGACAAGACAACAGAAGCAAGTGTTGATACAATCATTTTCAAACATCGGAACTGATAGCTTACATCCTGCAAGCCAGTTCATCTTTCTGATACAAGTCATACATAGCCAACACCTTCACAATCTCAACACCTTCTTCGCTTCCCTCCCTAAGATCAACCCCATGTCCTTCACTTTGTGACCGAAACAAATTTGGAACGGCCATTTCTTGGTTTAGGCCGGACTTGCACAGATTGATTTCTCGAATCTACAAGCACTCTCGTGCAGTGCATTTGTTTAAGGTTTAGATTCATTTCTCATCCACATACCCCAAATTACCAAAACCGGCAGAAGTAGTTTTCACCCATAAACAATTGGCGACCACATTGGGAGGTTAATCTCTCAGTCGTAAAGTCAATTTCTTTAATACCATTCGATCGGTTTCAAGATGGTTGGTCTTAGGACCGCCTCAATGGCCTCAAATCCTGGTGGTTCCTCCGACGGAGATACCCCTCCTTCCAACGGCGTATCTGACAGTATGATCATGAGATTTCCAACGTTGAGCGAACTAACACGGGTGCAAGAGATTCACACGAAGAACATGGAGCTAATCAAAGAAGCGATAAACGACATACTTGATCTCCTCATCAAGATAACATACGAGATGAGCGTTCCGGAAACTTCTACACCGGGGACTGGTTCCCATCAAATCAATAGCTTTACTACGCACCGAAAACCAGTGGATCAGGAAGCAGCATCTCTAGTGGAAAGCTAGTGTGAACTCTTACATCTCTCGAAGAATCAGCGGGTGGAGATGTTTGCTGCAATTAATAAGATAGCTCTGGACGTACACTTGACTCCTTCACGTCCAGAAGTCCTAACCGCATCATAAACTTCCGTAAATAATGTTATGTTTATAGAGGATAACATGATGGCGGAGGAAGGTCACAACCATGCCCTACATATTACTGCACGCATCAAGTTCAGGAGGGCCCTCATCGACACAGGAGAATCTTCGAATGTGATTACTCTCAAGACTTTCAGGACAGCCAAGGTTCGCCCATGCAAAATTGTATGACACCCCACCAAAATAATGAACTTCGAAGGAAACCAGACCAGCACATACGGGTATGTCAATCTGAATTTATCGGTAGGGCCCGTTCAGTCAAAAGTGAAATTTGAAGTCATAGAAAATGATCCGGATTACCATATAATACTAGGGAGACCTTGGCTTCATGACAATAAGGTCGTCCCTTAAATACATCACCAGTTCCTAAAGACCATGATGAACGAAGAAGTCATTCATATTCCTGCACCATTATCTCCGTACGCACCAATATGCGGAGTGGAACTATTCGATCCAAAGGAAACTCCACAACGAGGATCAGACAAAGTCTTGTGCACCCTACTACCCACGTGGGCCTCAATTCAGGAAGAGTACCGACTTGCATCACTGAGGGATAAGCACCACGACACACTTTTGCTGACGAGGCGTCCATCTTTATCCGGTGAAGCTGCAACCCATGTTCACACCAAGAGGGAACAAACTTTCGAGGTAAGTCGTGATCAGAAAGGGAAAACGATATACCGACGCTGCTGTTAGCAATTAGCAGGAGAGACTAGCACCTAGTCTCTCCGCCCAGTTGAATGCCGCAAGAACGACGAGCCACAAGAGGAAATATTGGACGCTCCACGACAGTTACAAGATGGCACTAACTCCAAAACTGACGAGCTCGAGATTGTTAACATCAGAAATGAAGAATCTCCTAGGCATGTCTCTATCAGTTCGACTTTATCCACAGACGAACGTGCGAGTCTTGTCCAACTTCTCAAGGAGTACAAAGATGTGTTTGCCTGGACGTATGAGGAAATGCCTGGTCTGGATGAAAAATTGGTCACCCATCATCTACATGTCATACCTGGATCCAATCCAATCAAACAGTCTTCGGGGCAATTCAGACAAGAAGTGGAAGATCAAATCAAAAACGAAATTCAGAAGTTGCTAGCGGCTAGTTTCATCAAACCTATTCATCATCCGACCTGGTTAGCTAACGTGCCTCCAGTAAAGAATAAAAATGGGCAGATCCAGTGTTTCGTAGATTTCAGAGACTTGAACAAGTGTTGCCCCAAGGACGACTTTCCTATGCCTAACATCGACATGTTAGCAGACTCCATCAGCGGACACGGCATGTTCTCCTTCATGGATGGTTACAGTGGCTATAATCAGATAAGGATGTATGAGCATGATGCGAGTAAGACAACCTTCCAAACTCCTCTTGGAAATTTTTACTATATTGTTATGCCCTTTGGTTTAAATAATACCGGTGCGACGTATCAGCGCGCTATGACGGCAATCTTCCACGACATGATGAATAAGCAAGTCGAAGACAACGTGGATGATATAGTAGTAAAATGCAAGACTCAAGCTATCCTCACAATGTCGCTGCCGTGAACCGTGAAGGATCTCCAAAACTTCATGGGCAAGGTGAACTTTTGCTTCATCCTTTGCTGAAGAAAGGAGCAAGTTTCGTCTGGACCGCACTACAACAAGAAGCGTTTTGGAGGATTCAACGAATATTGTCATCTCTGAATCATCACAAAGGGTTCGCCTATTATGTCAGCCCAGACAAGAGCGAGCATAGGACATATTCAGATCCACTAAATCTGACACATCAATGGAGCAGCCTCAAGAAGACAATGATGTCCGCGCATCATGTTCATCAAGATCCGGGCGAATCACTCTATCAGACGATGGTGCATGTCTATCGTGTTATGTTGGAGAATCTGCGCTTTTGGTCATCCTCTGGACTTCGTGAAGTTGTTGAACGCTCATCTACAATAGCATCTGACCTGCTAGAAAGAACCAGTTTTGCTGAAGCACCAAGAGGAAATCCACCGAGATACAACATCCTGCGCGTCCAAAATCTCCAAACTCCAACTCCAGTACCATATGCACGACTGTCGTAATCGTAAAAAAACTCTGGATACTCGTGGACAGGGGACTGTCTCCCTCTTCTCTATTTCATGAAGGAACGTCAAGTAAGCCATCGGTTTCAATTTGTCCCTCTAACAATGAGACGAGCCCTACACTATATGAAGACTGCCAAGTTCGTGCCCGTAGCTATCACGCCTCTCCCTGCCAGTATCTTCTGATCACAGCTGCTACCAAGAACTGTTGTTGCTCGTCGATTGATACCATCCACAGATTTACCATATCAACGACCGTTACGTAGAAAAGACCCATCGGGTATACAAGATAGAGCCACATGGACCACGCTTGGGGACTGAGGCTCAGCATGAAATTCATTCGCCGTCAGTCAAGAACTTCTTCAACACTCTCTCCAGCATAATCCGCTTCAACGCTCCCTCCACCGGAAGCTGCTTCAACGCTCTTCGGTACCTACTCGCTCTAGAAGCTGCTCCAATGCTCTCAGCAGGACCCACAACATGTTCGAACATATAAGGTTCACGTTTGGGCAAAGCAAGCACGCTTAAGTCCCACGTTAGAGCAAAAGGAAGACCGATGTTTGTTAGCAAGACCGATGTTAGTCATCAAGACCGGTGTTGGTAACAGTAGCAAGGCCTGTGTTGGTCAAGGGACAAGTCTGGTGTTGGGTGAGGCAACAGGTTTGGTGTTTGGTCGAAGCATGCACATACGGCCCCAAGCAAAGCAGGCACACAGTGGGTCCCACATTGATCAAGCACATAAACCGTACGGGCAAAGCAAGCAAGGATGGTATTGATAAAGTCACAAGGCTGGTATTGATCAAGTCGCAAAGGCTGGTATTGATCAAGTCGCAAAGGCCGGTGTTAATCAGGACATAAGGCCGGTATAATAGGCGCACACAGTGGACCCATGTTTAACCGAAGCAGGCACATCAAGCCCACATTAGATCAAGCAGGGGCAGTAGCCCCACGAACGAAGCAGGCGCAACAGTCCGTCGATTAGGCACATCGAACCCACGTTCGATCAAGCAGGCGCAGTAGTCCCATGAATGAAGAAGGCGTAGCAGTCCATCGATTAGGCACAACCCCATAATCAAGAAAAGAAGGCGCAATAGCCCCTTGACCGAAGCAGGTATATCAAGGTCGATCCGGAGATACCGACATTTGAATGGAGCAAGCACGGAGCAGGATATCGACCGAAGTAGGAATAGCAAGGTCGATCGAAGCAGGCAAGACCGACATCATGCTAGGGGAGCGCTCTCTTGGAGGCCTCTTGAACGTGACATGCCCCAAGGATAGGACGACCCGTCTCTCCTTGTAACATCTAACTTTGTCTCATAAGTTTTATCTTTAACTGTCACCATCGCATGCCTACCCCACAATAATGCAACCATTATGTGCTAGGCATGGGACTTAATGTTGATGGTGGATTTTCATTTAAGGCTAAAATTGTAAAAGCCAAAATTATGCGCTAACATCTTGCAAAAGATAAATCCATTAATAAGTGATGAATACTTCTTCACTTTACTAATTCACCTAGAATGGAGCATGCGGCAACAATCCCAATATTCTGAATTAAATACACGAAATTCATCCAGGTTGGAGCATGTGGCAACAATCCCATATACCCTGTGAATTTACAGCGTTATTAATTAATACACGACCAGACTTGTATTTCATGTACTCATTATCGGTGTGGCATGACGACTGAGTGTTGTTCTCAGCAGAAAAACACGAACCTCCAAGTATTAACAATGAAGCATGTACAAAATACCCGTACAGGATGCAACTCTCGGTGTGTTATACTAGCCCGATTGAGCATATTTGAATCTGGACTGTCCATATCAGTCTCAGAAACGATCACGACCATCCAACTTCACCAGCATGATTGGATGGCTTAGATTGAATCCATGACCGCAAGCAGGTATTAGAATATTCACTACCGACCCAACGCGGGCCCTGCATGGTCGTCCTCCCTAAAAGGGTGGCATAGCTTGCCAAACCGTCCAAGCCAAAGAAATATGGACGAAAAACCCTAAATTAGGTTTGCGGCACATTACATGTATCACAAAATAGTCTCAACCATCCATCTTCGCAGGCATAGATGGAGGGTGTAGATATAGATTCAAAGGCCCAGAGCATGTCATCACGCTCACTATAAGCCCGCCTACACACGTGACCGATCGGTCAGGACCAACCATGGATGGTCATTCCAGATCGTGCGCCCAAAGTGGGAATGCCGCACGGCCGGAAAAACCCTAATTAGGGTTTGCATTGATCGCAAACGTCTGTTTTCTCCTGAACGAATTGAGGGTTTAGGGGTCGACTGAGCAGGTCAAGTGAGCATCAACTTGATCACCGTGGACCCATCTATCTCCACACCCGATCGTCCAAGGCATACCATGCCTGGTCGTTCCAATTCGCACGCCCAAACTAGCGCGATCACACTTCCCAATCGCAAACTGATCTCGACCACTCAACTTCGCCGGACGAATTGAATGGCTTAGATTACGTTTCTATAGTAAAGTAAGGTATAAGCATGTACACCAGCTTGCCATTTACACGCCGAACCAATCGGCCGGGACCGACCAAGCTTGGTCGTCCCGAAATACGCGCCTGAAGAAGGCATGACGCGCGGTATTTGCGGCACCAAACTTCTGTCGTAAATCAATCCTGACCGCTCCTCTTTGTCGGACAAATTGAGCGGTCCAGATCACACTTTCATGGGACAATAAGGTATGGGCATGTATACCGGCATGCTATCTACACGCATGCCCTATCGGCCATGCCAAAATCGTGTCCCAAGCTTGGATTCGACCAAGCTGAAAAGTGATGCTTGCGCACCTCTTCTAAAACCCTAATTCCCTAATGGTCGCAAATGAGTGTCTCAAAGATCATCTCATCCATTCAACTTCACCGGCTTGGTTATACATCCCTGGTCAGGAGTTAATTGGTCAGTGAGGCGTCATGGTGATCACCACCCGTCACTCTACCACACCATGTGGTCGGACAAGGGAGGACTTGCTTGCACAACCTCCAAACCATCACATGAAGTAGGCTTGACATGAGGCTATTTTGAGACGCTCAAATAATGATGCTTCATACATGCTGAATATACTCGATACAGTACCTGCATAGAATACACATGATACTTCACAAGTATCGACTTACTAAATAACTTGGTTATTTAATTTAGCATTACATGCTACTTTCTGTGGGTCCCACGATCCACACACTCGAGACATCGATCATGTAACAAACTGGGGGATACATACTTGGGTATTGGTCTGGCGGTTTACAACATGCAGCGCGCAACGCGCCATCACAAGAACGTGTCAGGAATTCATGGAAGGTTAGCGATGATGGGAGAAGTGGGCAAGGCTAGTCGTGTGACACCAACACAAAACTCTACTACTCCATCATTTCACTTTCTCCACTTCCCACGATATACGAAGGTTAGGCTCAAGACTTTTATAAATAGGTTTTCCTCCCTATTTTCCAAATAAGGCAAGACAAGATAACAGAGGCAAGTGTTGATACAATCGTATTCAAACACTGGAACTGATAGCTTACATCCGGCAAGCCAGTTCAGCTTTCTGATACAAGTCATACATAGCCAACACCTTCACAATCTCAATACCTTCTTCGCCTCCCTCCCTAAGATCAATCCCATCTCCTTCACTTTGTGACCGAAACAAGTCTGGAACAGCCATTCTTGGTTTAGGCCGGACTTGCACAAATTGATTTCTCGAATCTACAAGCACTCCCTTGAAGTGAATTTGTTTAAGATTTCGACTCATTTCTCATCCACACACCCCAAATTACCAAAACCGGCAGAAATAGTTTTCACCCATAAACAACCGGTCACAAGATGAATTGGGAAGTTAGTTGTAATTGGTCACAAGAAACATTTGAGAAGCAAGGTGTAACCGGTCATAAGCTACTTCGGGAAGCAAGGTGTGACCACTCACAAGCCACTTTGTGGAGCAAGGTGTAACCGATTACAGCCTATCTTGGGAATCATGTTATATCCGGTCACAACATATTTTGGAGTGATGGTATAATCAGTTCCATGAGAAAACCAAGTTTCCATGGTTTACATATTTCATCATGATGTGTGTGAATTAGGGTTTTTGGTTTGCTAAGATGAGAAGCTTCTAGATGTCGACATTATTTGAATATGTACATAACTTATCATTAATTGTTCAAAGATATTCCTTGATACTCAAGGTGATCCCAGGTCCGAAAAAGTGAAAAGCATTTAATTATGGTTTTCATCATATATGTTTTAATTACCAGCAATTAAAACATGTCCTTTTGAAAATATTATTAGTTAACGTGCTAGACTAATAATAGAAGTTTTCAATAAGAGTTTTCGGAAATATGGCTTGGCATTTAGGTGGAAATAACAAAACCGAAATTAGGTACTTTAATGTAAATATCTTGAGAATATTTTCGGTTTTGGAATTTCCTTGTTGTCCAAACAACCTTGGGGTATAAATACTTGAGTTTGCATCTCTTACAAACTATCCTAAGAGCCAGGCAAACTTCATTCTTGTTGTTTCTGGTGGAGTCATCTATTTGGAGAGGAAAGTACCCTAATTAGGCGAAATCTTTTATGATCGCTTGTTTAAAGACTTTTGTAGGATCAAGAATCTCTACGAGTACCGTTGGGGGGGATAGATAATTGCATTTTTATTGTAGTTTTTGATTATTAATTTGATTGACTAACGATTGATAAAACTTTGATTGCACCTAGTATTTTTATTCTTGAGAACCTTCTCTTATAATATAAGGCTCACTCAAACTAGATCAAAGTATTGACGGGATCTTTAGAACCATTTTCGGATCTAAAGACATCTTTGATAATCCATTGTTAACAGACTCCGTTTTGTGCATGATTGATCACAAGAGGATTCAAGTGGTGTTGTGCAGGTAAGTGAAGGCAATAGAAGATTTGAAGATAAAGAAGAATTCTTATTAGTTTTTATATCTTGTGGACTTAGTGCACAAACCTGGATCTGCTAGGATCCAACTATTTTCGTGTTTATCTTTGATAGACTTAGTTGCGTGAGATCGGCATTACCTTATAGTTTCTCTTTGAGATCCATATTGATTGATTGTAAATCAAAAGTTTGATTATTTCGATAAGCAAAAGATGGATTGATCTAACCAGACAAAGGAGTTTATTAGTTTAAACAGAAGAGTCTTTGTCAACAACTCATACATATCTTCATAGCAAAGCTTGATTAGAGTGGTTACCAAACAAATTCTTCTTTGATGTTTGAAATACGATCCAAAGACTTGTTATTGACATGCATGGTTCTGGAAGTCGAAGGCGCGGGGATACTGAGGAAACTAAGTACCTAGGGGTAGTCTACTTGTTCTCAATACGAAGTTGGATTATATTTTGTATAGCGGCTTAATTCTAAGAGTATTCAAAACTGGACTAGGTCCCGGGGTTCTTCTGCATATGTGGTTTCCTCGTTAACAAAATATTGTTGTGTCATTTACTTTTTTTCCCACATTATAATTATTATTATAATTAAGTAAATTACACACGTACGTTAACTCCATATCACTTGATATTGATCCTATAGAGTTTTAGTTTAATAACGTACACATTATCAAGAGAACACTTCGATGTTGTATCGTCTCGATCTTGAATCCATAGTCAATCACACAAGTGATCTTGTTATTGTATTGTCTCGATCTCGTATCCATAGGCGATCACACAAAGTGGGTATCAAAATTGTTGTATTGTCTCGAATCTGTCCATAGAAGATCATACTTGGTAAAGGACTTATAGCTTGATAAATAAAAGATTGTGGTATATTTAGGTACCCTCGTCTTTTCAATTGGTATCAGAGCATGTAAACACGAAAAGATCTAACCATCTATGTTTGGTGCGATCATACCTATAAGACATGAGCCGAAATAAGAAAAGTAAAGTTAAACTTATAAATGACTCATTTAGTGTACATCAAGATTTTGATAATAATTTCTCAAAAAGGGTCAATTGAAATTGGTCTCGTAATTCTTTTTTGAAATCAAGTACATAGTTCATGACTAATAAACACTTGATTAAGAATCATGTTTATGATAAGAAAAGAATGCATCCAAAACATAAGGTACAAGTAGGGGTGTCAACGGATAAAAATCCGTAGGATTTTGGTCAATCCGATTAGGTTAAGGTTTATCGGAAATCCGATATACGATAACATCCGATGGAATCTCGAAAAACCAATCTGATTCCGTTACGGTTAGCTATCAGCTATTGGAATAAAATCCGGTTCATACCATTCCTTAAACATCTTCACAGAATCCACAATTCATCTTCAACTCTAGACATACACATACACATCTATACCCATAACTCATACACCCATCAATCAAAACAAGTATTACTAAGTTATTGATGAAGCAATTACCACCAGATTCAATCATGGAAACATTATTCCTTTCAAATGCTGAAATCCATTAATCTCAGTATCAACTTCACAGCTTTATGGCAACAAGCCCTATATTCATCCTCCGCAATCCGTCTTGGTTTCTTAATTCAACCAAAACAGCAACTCCCAAATCATCGTCGAATTCAACCTTCATTTTGCACCACCACTGCAGTTTCATCCTCCTTGATTTTAAGTTTTTAACAGCAAACCCTAAATCCATCTAGACTTCAACCTTAATAACATACAAAAGATTGCGACTTTCTCTTTTCTAATCACCACTTATCTCTATGTCAGATCAAACCCAACATCCTCATTCTTCTCGATTCAAAAACAGTCCCCAATTGATTTCTCTGGAGCAACAAACCCTAACTCAAAACTAAATCTGATTCAAACTCATAATCCACAATAACACGAATTGTACATCTTATTACCAATAATTAGAATTCATAAGAACCCGATCATCAAAACCCACATCAGACTGACAATTTCTCAATTTTAATTCACATAAACTTCTATTTTATCGGAGAAATTAGATTAATTTTCTTCTTTACCTTTGACTTGATTCAGTACCTCATATAATTTGTCAGTTCATGAGTTGAAAAAAAGAATAAGAACAGAAGTAGAAAGAAGAAGAAGAATCTTTCTGTCAAAACCCTTCAGATCTAGAAATTTAGTGAAAAAAGATAAGAGAGGGGACACCTAGGTAGGTGTTATGGGACACGAAGAGGGGACACCTAGCTAGATAGGGTATTATCGGATGGGAATATCATATTCCATGAAGAAAGTATAAGAGGGATTTATAAACATTTAGTTAATATGGTATTATCGGATGTCGGATATAAGCCTATCGGATGGAGCCTAATCTAGTTCCGATAAGGTTAAGAGGAAAAGTCCGATAACATGTCCGGTTCCGATATCCGAAATCCGACAAATCGAATTAAATACTTCGGAAGTATATTGATAGCTGATGCGTGTCGTAGATGCTCAAATTAAATTACTTATTTCCACACAATTAACTGGTAATATAATGGAAGTAAGGATCGTTCCCACGAAGAGCAGGGAGATTTAGTTGTCAAAAAAAATGTCACAATAGGGGGTTTTGTTTTTGATTTTAGAACAAAGTAAATAAAGCAATTGAAAATAATTAAGTTGCAAGCAATGGAGAGAAATATGATCAGGGAATCCTTCTTCGTTACTAAACCGTCATCAAGTTATTATATTCATCCATTAATACAATTAATCACAAATTATTACCAACCATGGAATAACAACTAGCTCAGTGTTATCCCCTAAATTCCTTATATCACTGGGTACGAAAGTTCTTCAATACCAGATTCTATTCGTCTAAACCACCTAGTAGTAGCTCACTCAAGGTGTAATTTCTCCGAATGCTTTATCTTTTGTGAATTATAGATTAATCCTAGTAGTTAGACTCTTAGCTCAAGGTCCACTTTCTAGTGTTGTTTATACACATAATCGCTATACAAAATCCCTCTGCAAGGTCTTGTGTTCTCTACTTTTGTATGAATTATTTGACTATTACTTATCTCCTAATTCAATACTAGAATTTGATTGAATCAAAAAATTAGTTCAGTTGGCCACCTAAACAATCTATCAATTAATCATAAAAATTCTAATTAGTAAAAACAATCAATAATATGTGAAGAACTTCAAAATAGATTTATATAATAACTCAAATCATTGTCTAGAACTTAGAATTCATCCCCAATCACTAAGAAGTTTAGCTACTCATGGTACTAACAAAACCCATGAGTTTCATATAAGAAAATAGGAAAGAAATAGTTACGGTGATGAAGAGTGCTCCAAAACCCTATATTTTCTCCCTTGTATTCTTCTCTCCAAAACTTGATTAAAAATTATAAGATTTTTTCTTAAAATTGTAGAAATATCTCTTTTATAGGTGTCCCAATTATAGTGGTGCCCGTGCCGAATCCCGTGCCGAATGGTTTCCAAAACTAGCCAAACTAGCACCAAAACCATAACTCGTGTGAAGGAACAACCCACGACCAAATTGTCTTCATGGGCTCACGCAGGAGGCATAAATCCAGACCAACAACCCTGGCTTTACCTTATTAGCCTGTCAGTTCCTTGGAACTGACAATATAAACTTCACCTTCAATTCCCACGGACAGATACCCCTCTGTGAGCGAAAAAATCTGCTGGAATTGGTTTCTCCCGTGAGAATCACGGTCATACATGTCACCGTGAATATTTTTACTCCCTGGAATTTCTATTTACTCCGGCTATCTCACGGAAACTCTGGTGATCGTGAAGAAATAATTTCCCTGGAATTTCCCTTCTCCACCGGACACTCACGTATACCAGGCTATACGTGAAAAAGATCTTCTTCTGTGTTTTGTAAAACTCATTCAAAAACTTCTCATCCTTTCTTGTTCTCAAGCTCTGTTCATAGCTCCAACTTCCAAACTCATCTTCACTGATACGTACAGCCATCTCTTTCTTGAATTTTTCATCAGCATCCAACTTTCCCCAGCCAACTCATATTGATCTCCTCCATCATCCAACATCAGCTGCCTTCTTATCCCTGTCAGCATTCTTTCTCAGTTGATGGTGAACAACACCACCATTCTGTTCGAGATAATCACAGCTCAAGTATATCTTCCATCGAACTCGTCACCACTGACCACCATCTTATCCAATGGCATCGATTTTCACCAAAAACCATAGCACCAATTGTTGGTGAAAAAATTGAGCGCTCCAACGATCTTCGAGATGCGGGAAAGTTGATCGAGAACAGTCGTAGGTATGGTTTCTCCAAAGGTTGATCAAAAGAGGGGGTACCTGCAAAAACACTCTGATGCTAAAATCAGCGGATGTTCTATGCAAGTAGTTATTGTGAAGGGGAATAATATGGCGTACCTTTTGTGTTGGGATTTTGCCTCTATTTATAGGCAAAAACAGATGTAGCTTTAGGGTTTCATCAGTTATCCTAATAACTACCCTCATCTGTATAAACCCCAAATACCGACTAGATTCATGATAAACCCTAATGTTTATCATAATCCTATTTTCTTGGATAACTATTATCATGAATAACCATTACTACTTAAGATAATTATCCCTTTTCCTATCAGGATTTATCTTAAATAATATTTAACCATTATTCCATGAAATCTATTTACCCATGGATCTTTGGGCTTCACCAATAAGCCAAGTGTTTCCTTTATAAACCGATCCGGGCTTCCATAATAAGCCCTATGGATATTCACAATAACACTCTGGTTTCCACAATAAACCAAGTCCAGACTCCCATAATGAGCCATGCGGTTTCCACAATAACACTCTGGTTTCTATAATAAACCAAGTCAAGGCTCCTACGATAAGCCATTCGGGTTTCCAAATAACCCGTTCGGTTTCCTTGATAAACCGAACAATTCCCACGATGAATCGGAATACCGCTTCCATTATAAGAACGTGTAACCCATATGCATGCCATTTGGGTATGGCACAAACATCGCCCCCTTCTTAGCCATCGACTTGTTCGAATGGTTAAGAACAATTGAAGCTGCGTGCACAACTTAAATCTCCTCAGATTAAACCCAAACCCAATATGTTTGTGGGCCTTTATCGTCTTCTGGAATCTTTAAATCCATCGTATTCACGTCCCAGCCCACCTGTTTTCATTCCAAAAGGAATACTTCTTATGCAAGTCTTTCTCCTTCTTTCCTTCTTTGAACTCGACACTTCTCTAATAAGTGTCAACTTTCTAGATAAAAACATAGCCTTATCTTTGCAGCGTTTTCTTGGTTTTTCTCTTTGATAGAACAACACTCCAATTTATCTTTTTAATAGAAAAATTATCAGGATTAAATTAATAACTCAACGTCGACTTTGAGAACATACCTCACTTCGAATGTAGGTTGCTCCCATAAATTTCTTGGCACATTGATTGCCTATTTGTCCCTGTACTGGCCTAGAATTTTCTGACTCAGCGCTCTTGTGCCTGCGAATAATGAACATTCGACAACCTCTGGTGTACAAGACATTCATATATTTTCTTTCATAATAAGCCATTGGTTTCTTCAATAAACCGAACTAGGCTTCTATAATCATCCATATGGGTTTCTACAATTAACCAAATTGGGCTTCCATAATAAGCCATGTATTGGTTTCTTTGATAAACAATCGGGCTTCCTTAGTAATGCCGGTTGGGATTTCTCAATAAGCAAGACTTGGTTTCTTTAATAAATCACCGGGCTTCCTCAACAAGTCCAGTTAGGCTTCTTTAATAAGCCAGACTTGGTTTCTTTAATAAACCACCGGGCTTCCTCAATAAGTCCGGTTAGGCTTCCTCAATAAGCCAGACTTGGTTTCTTTAATAAACCACCGGGCTTCCTTAATAAGTCTTGGTTAAGCTTCCTCAATAAGCCAGACTTGGTTTCTTTAATAAACCACCGGGCTTCCTCAATAACCCAGACTTGGTTTCTTTAATAAACCACCGGGCTTCCTCAATAAGTCTGGTTAGGCTTCCTCAATAAGCCAGACTTGGTTTCTTTAATAAACCATCAAGCTTCCTTAATAAGTCCGGTTAGGCTTCCTCAATAAGCCAGACTTGGTTCCTTTAATAAACCACCGGGCTTCCTCAATAAGTCCGGTTAGGCTTCCTCAATAAGCCATATGAGTTTCTTTAATACTTTTTCTTCGCTCCTTTCGCTCCATTTTAGCTTCAGCTTAATTATGTTGAAACATCTTGTTCTTGCCTTTCTCTTTATTATAAAGACATCGCAACAACTTCCTTAATAACCAAAATACTTCGCCTTTGTATTTCTCTTTTATAGAAAAATATTGCATGTATTTCTTTAATAAATACATACAAAATGTGTTCTCATCTGTGATTATAAATTCAATTTATAATGTGACAAACTAGTGAGAATTTACCTCCCAAGGCGTTCGTTCGTCCAACCCTAGCCGCCCCCATTGCTTGAATCGATACTGAAAAAGATGTCTTCTATTTTTCGACTTCTCAAAACAAGTTGCCTTTGATTGCATGCTTGGCGACACTTTAGCCGCCCCCAATATCTATAGAGATATTCTCAAGTAGAAAAGACTCCCCCACGTGAAGCAGGAACTAGATCTATTATATCCGTTCCTCACTTGCTAAATGGCTTTGGGCTTATGATCAGGTATCCTTTCCGTTGCCATCTTATTTCTGGTTCCATCGTAATTTTTGTTTTTGGATTCGCCCGCGGGAAAATAAAAGAAAGAATCAGTTGCCATGGCTCGTTCCATTTCTTGTGATACCGTTGATCGAGTAACCTTCCGTGGCCCTAGCCAGCTTGTTGCATAGATGTGCCCCAACCATGGCTTCATAGTCGTAGTGCCTAAGATGCACTTTTTCCATCTCATAAACCACGATTCCTTAATCACCAAGGGCCTTTTCCAATATTGTAGTACGTTTCCTACTATGTCTTCCCAATGCCAAACTCCTAGGCAAATGAGAATTTGGTCCCGCATAAAGTTGTGAATGTGAACCCCGCGTAAAAATGGTGCAATTTTCAAAATCCACCATCTTTGATGTGAGCCCACGTGTTTATTTTTCAAAAAGAACACGCCCCCTCCAGAACAGCTTGAGATGATGCAGCACAATCATTTTTCCGCGTACACCTCAGACTTAACTTCATCGATATAGATTCCTATAAAAATTATTCGTCACCGTCGCCGGGAAGAATTTAATTCTTTACAGACTCAAGAATCTGGCCATCCTTAGAACTCCAAGAAAATTTGTTCCTTCTCGAATTCCTAGTCCGTTTTATTTATTCGTCACCGCTCTCTCTATATAAATGTGGATGAAATATCCCCGCAAAATCACATCTGCAGCTATCTCTCCTTCCATGCTAGCTTCTTTGGGTAAGTGCTCCTTTGCTCCCTTTCTCTTCCTTGGGCATACTTCTCTTTCTGTAGTAACTTCCCCATCTTTAATACATAAACATCTCTTTATTAGACGTTTATAAATTCCTCATACGTTTCTCTTTTGGCTCTTGAATGCACAGAATGACTTCACCAAAGGGACACGATAATCACAACAGTTACTCAAAGAACATTGGTCCTTTACGCCATGCTGCCAGGAAACGCGTAGGTGGACGTGTTCCTTACACTCTCAGTCGTCGTGCAGCAGCAAGGGACTTTCCCAACACCCTTTCGAATGCTACTGGTACGTCCAGTGTCGATCTCCCCGCTCGTGCTGCAGCCATGGACGGAAGCAGTTTGGTATAAGCCCAGCGGTTCCGTTATCAATGTTGGAGACTCCGCTATAAGAGATCCCGCCATCACACATAGTATGGAGAGAACATGCATTACTACGATGCCATGACTATGGAGCACGTATACTACCTAACTCAAGCTTACAACCCAATGGAAGCATACTACTAACGGAGAAGATTTTTCAACACGGTCATCTAATAAATCTGTATAAGCATCTCTTTTAGCACTATCACCGCTACTGACTTCCAATTCCTCGTAGTCTCCCTTTCTTTCCGAGTGATATTCCCTTCTCTGCCTGTGGGACCTATTTCGGTGCCGGTGCACATCTTCAGAAGAATTGTGGTGCTTCTGCCTATACCGAGATTCCCCATCTCTAGAAGAAGAATGTCTTTTCTATGACCGTGCTCATCTCTACCATGGTGTGAAGAATGACGAGAAGAACGGTGCTTCTTCTTCAAATGTCTATGTTCTCTTTCATCATCATCCTTGTCGACTTCATCCAGCCTTCTAGATCTGTAGTGGTGCTTCTTTCTTAATTGTTTTTATTTATAATCATCGATATGATCATACTTTTTGAACTTGTCTATATCCCCTACGGCATCAGCATCAGCGGGAATTGAACTTCCTTCTCTTTCTCTGCTCACCAGCTCCTCTTTGCCCAAAATATTCGCACTATCAACACTTCGAGAAGGTCCATCAAATGAAGGAGCCTTAATTCCAGAACCCTGCAAATCTGAATGATCATACTTTTGAACTTGTCTATATCCCCTACGGCATCAGCATCAGCGGGAATTGAACTTCCTTCTCTTTCTCTGCTCACCAGCTCCTCTTTGCCCAAAATATCTTATCATTCCAGAACCCTGCAAATCTGAATTCACAGAATCAGGTGGTTCTGCAGATAACGTGGTGCTGCACCACCCTTAATCATAGCCACAAACATATTCGCCCGCTTCAGTCTCTCTGCTTACTATATCACCCACTCGTTGGATCTGATTGCTGGGATGACGTCCAGAGGTTCCTCCTTGAAGTCGAAACATCCTGCTGGTGGATGGGTTCCTTACACTCTCAGTCGTCGTGCAGCAGTAAGGGAATTTCCCAACACCCTTTCGAATGCTACCGGCACGTCCAATGGCGATCTCCCCGCTCCTGCTAATCTTCTTGAGGCTTCTATCAGTTGTCCTCCTAGTCTTTGCGATAACAAACGTCCCCCATTCTCAGTGCACTCCATAGTGAGGGAAATATGTCCATTTGAAGTATTTTCTTCAAGTAACTTAACCTTAACCTCTTGCCCAATAGAGACAACACGGCCAATATCTCAGTAAAAGTCGCGCCCGGAACCAGTTCCTCAAGCTATCCTTTTGATGTCGATCACTCTGCCACAATAGCTCCTTCGAATGGTTCCTTCGCTGCTGATCACCCTGGTACTGTAGCTATCCCTACCAAGCGAGATGACAATCCTTAACGAAGACATCCATTCTGGACCTTTTGTAACCCGTGGTTTGATATACTTCCATGTTTCCAATCCACGAACCTCTATATGACTGGATTGGTGTAGTACTTTTGAGGTATTGAACAGAGCTTAGCACTCGTCGAACGTTCCAGTGTTGATAGGTGAATTGCTTTTCTTTATCAGAGATGATCATTGCTGACATGTTGTACACAAATATTATCTTCCATATAAATTTGTGGATGTGTATTGTCGTCGTTATTCCTTCCAATTTTTTGATGTAATCAACTCCAATTAACAAGTATTTTCCGCCTCATGCGCAGTGGAAAACAACCCTCCAATATCCAATCCCCAACCACGTAGCGTCCTTGGAAGAATAAATGGATGTAGCTCTTATGCCGCTCTCTTTATTAGAGGGCCATGTAGCCGACATGCCATACATTCCTTTTCTACTGGAGTATACGGTTGTTTGGAGAGTCTTGGCCCCTGGTGGTAGCTATATATTTGTCGGTGATCCGCTGACTTCCTTTTGTTAGCTGGTCGCTCTGGTTCCTCAAATTGCTACTTTTCCTTGGTTTCATGACTGATCTACGATATCAGTAATCACACATGAAACAAACTGGAGATTGGTTTGAACCGTCAGTAGAACGTTGGTCTGCACATCAGGTGCTTCGCCGGTTTGATAAGCTGGCGCAGTGTTAACCAAACCATATTGTGGGTTATTAACACGAGCTCTCACGCCTCTGTTTGCTATATCTCCCATCGTTGGATCTGGTCGCGGGATGCCGTCCAGAAGTTTCCCCTTGTAGTCGAACCCTCCTGATGGTTTGGTTGGCGGTGGAGATATGTTGATCAACGTACAGTTAACCCTAGGTTCATGCCCCTCCGAACGCGAACGAGAAGATGATGTTGTGGACGTCAAAGACGCCGTTCCGCCATCTCTTTCATTGTTGGCTTGGACAAACATCACTCCTCAGGGTCCGAGTATTGGTCTGTTGATTCAACTGTCCCTGGTTTGGTACGCCTTCATTCACCTCAAGGCGATCTGTAGCTGCTGCCTCCATTTGTTTTCTTTTTTCTCAAACTTTCTCTTTACAACTTTGGTCATACCTTCCGTGACGCTGGATCTTCCCGCAACTTCCAAAAAGAGTTATAATCACTCAACAACTTTCCTCAAAGTGTTATGTAGCTCTGCAACTTTCTGATTCGTCGTTAGATCCTCTTACAACTTTCACAAACGTTGCGATCAGACGTGACCACACTTTCCAGAAAATTGTGATTTAATTTGTCTTCCTTCGAACGATTTCCGTGAACAGTACTTCCTGGATCGTGATCAGTACTTCCCTGGATCGTGAACAGTGTTACCCGAATCGCGAACAGTACTTTCCTGGATCGTGAACAATGTACGGTTTTTAAAATCGTGAACAGTGTTTCCTGAAATTGTGCACAGTGTTTTCTGGGAGACTTCAACAGCGCTTGCTGAATCGTCAACAACGCTTCCTGAATCGAGAACAGTGTTCCATGAATCATAAACAGTGAACAGTGATTCCGTGAACAGTGAATTCTGAAACCCTAGTTTCGAAAAAACTCGGAGAGCATGATCTTTTCTCGTGATCCCCTTAGTCGGCGCCAAAAGATGTTGGTGCAAAAATTGAGCGCTCCAACGATCTTCGAGATGCGGGAAAGTCGATCGAGAACAGTCGTAGGTATGGTTTCTCCAAAGGTTGATCAAAAGAGGGGGTACCTGCAAAAACACTCCGATGCTAAAATCAGCGGATGTTCTATGCAAGTAGTTATTGTGAAGGGGAATAATATGGCGTACCTTTTGTGTTGGGATTTTGCCTCTATTTATAGGCAAAAACAGATGTAGCTTTAGGGTTTCATCAGTTATCCTAATAACTACCCTCATCTGTATAAACCCCAAATACCGACTAGATTCATGATAAACCCTAATGTTTATCATAATCCTATTTTCTTGGATAACTATTATCATGAATAACCATTACTATCTTAAATAATATTTAACCATTATTCCATGAAATCTATTTACCCATGGATCTTTGGGCTTCACCAATAATCCAAGTGTTTCCTTTATAAACCGATCCGGGCTTCCATAATAAGCCCTATGGATATTCACAATAACACTCTGGTTTCCACAATAAACCAAGTCCAGACTCCCATAATGAGCCATGCGGGTTCCACAATAACACTCTGGTTTCTATAATAAACCAAGTCCAGGCTCCTACGATAAGCCATTCGGGTTTCCAAATAACCCGTTCGGTTTCCTTGATAAACCGAACAATTCCCACGATGAATCGGAATACCGCTTCTATTATAAGCACGTGTAACCCATACGCACGCCATTTGGGTATGGCACAAACACCAATCCATCTCGATCATCCCTGTTTTGTTCGTTCCATCATAGCTTCATAATGGCAGTAACCAAACTCAACATTACGTCAAGACCCACTCAACCTAACAACTCCAGACTCAAGCTTTTCTTCTCTTGACTCCATTAATCAACAGTTCAAAACTTCCATTACCAGTAAATTTCTTCTCAGCAACCAAGCCCGAGCACCATCAGCTTCCTACTCGTCGTCAGTTCCGTAAACAACCAACAGCTACCATTGTTTTTCATCACGAGCATTAACAAACCCACAGCAAACTCCATCCCATGTTCTCCTCGCTGTCACTGCCAAACAAGCTCTATCTTCGTTATCTACTGCCGACCTCATCATCCACGGACAACTGAGATCAACTCCTTCATCGACACTGCAGCTCCGAACTCCTTCCTGCATGCCATTCTCGAGCTTCGAACAACTCCATTTTAAACACCAGCAACGTCATTCCCTGTGGTCGTCATCTGCCAGAATGATCACTGCCAAGCTCTTCTCTCGAGCTATCATTATTTCCCTTGCATGCTGTTGACTCGAGCTCAACTGCCAGGTTCTTCCCTGTCAGTCACGTTCACCTCTTCATGCTCGTTCCATTCCTAAACATCACAGCCATTCGAATCACTAACAGTTATCGTCTACTTCCATCAAGTTCACAGTCCAGACCATCTCCTCTGTCACAGCAACTACAGCTCGATGGGACTCTTCAACTTCCGTCATTCCATTAATCATTACCATCAATCCTAATCATTGCCAATCATTCGTGTCGTCTCCCATCATTGGTTTGTCCCCCCAATCATTAGCTTGTCTCTTTAATCATCTCCATGCTGCATGTTACGTACTTTGGTAAAGAGGAAGAAGGTATCAGCCCGTAGTAGATTATCTGGGTGCCTTTAGTAGCTTTTAAATCTTGGCAGCCCTTTAACAGATTGGCTACCCCTTATAAATTCTGTGCGCGCAACTTTGCTTGCTTCAAATGCCCATAAAATCTTCATACGACGCCGTATTGACTCCATTATTTCGCCGTTGGCTTCGTATTTTCGTCCTCTTCGAGATGATATCAAGCACTGCTAGATATGAACGAGTTACACTTGGTCTTTGGCCCTTCTCCGCTTTCGGCTAACTTCTTTTATAGCACAATTAAGTGCCAATTCACTTCTTTTTGATGATTCACCTAGCAAAACACAAATAAAGAAAAACAAACGTAATATACAATAATTTTGCAAGAAACTAAGCAATTACTAGCATGGATTCGACACTAAATATATGCAAAATATGCACTTAACAACAGCCCTAGGTACAAGTACCTAATTCAAAATATGTTTTGGATCTGATTCCAATTACTGGTGATAAATATTATACTAATATATCTGGCTGTAAGAAAGATTTGAATTCACCATCTTGTTCAAATCCTGAATTTGTAACTAGATTGCAAAGGTTTTTCAATAAAGTCAAAACTTTTTCAGAAGCAGGAAAATCCATTGATTGTCTGGAAGATGTCTTAGAACTTATTGTTCAACTGAATGTAAGAATTCGTAAAATGAAGCGAGATACACTTAGCCTCCAAAATAATCTAGCAGATTATTCGGAACAAAAATTAGCTTTGTGTAAAGAAGTGAATCAAAAAACTTCAGAGTGTGAAAGTCTTACACAATCGCTGGATCATTCACAAATAAGGAATAGAATCCTTGAAATAAAAATTCTTACAGAGTCATGTCAAGAGGTATGCTTTGGGAAATGTTTAGAAAGACATTTTCAACAAGGTTTGGATACCTCAAAAAGACATATCGAAAGTCTTGAAACGGAAGATGCTATTTGTAAGATTTCTGATAAAGACTATGTGGGTTCGAATGAAAAGGAAATACCATCCTAGGCTCATAAGGTAATAAAAAATATAGCGTCTCGCAATAGTCATGATAAGAAGGATGTATCCACCTCTTTTGAAACCCATACAAGGGGACACAAGATCATGTCGTTAAAGATAAGAAGGAAGATGTTGCTCCAAAAGTACTTGGTGAGGAAGTTTCCTCTCGCCCCAACACTTAAAAATGTTGGAAAGTGCATCCTTACCCATGCCCAATCTTTTGATGTAAGGAAGCACAAGTATCTGGGCATTTAGAATCTTGTTAAAATCTCTTATTCAACATAGAGAGAAATACACAATCGACTTGAGGATATTTAATAATTCTTTATATGTAGAAAAGTTGTCTTATAACAACTTGTGTAAAAAAGATAAGTTTTCTTGTTTAAGTATTTCTAACTACATGATTTTGAAGATTGATTCTTTTCAAAAAGAGATCATTAGGATTTGAATACACATGAGATGCGAATTTATTTTTGAATCAGGTCATAAGTATTTATTTAAGGCTGACACCCATGTTTGGTATGTGTTGAAATCCTCTGGTATATGTACTCATCTTGTTGAAAACTTATGCTAAAAGATGTATTCTCAAACCAGATCTCAAGCTAAGATTCTGAAAACCTTGAGTGAAATGGTTTCTAGTGAAGTTATTAATCTTGTTGATTCCTTCAAGAAGTCCGTGAGAATAAGTAAAAAAAAAACATGAATATGTGACATCTCATGCAGGAGTTACTAACCTCCTTGTCCAAAATAGTTTGGCTGCTAAGATTGATATTCTCAATCTTCATCAAGTCCTCCTCAGTGTTGTTGAAACTCATCATAAACATGCATCATTACTAAGAACTGTTATCCATAACCAAAGAAAGTTGATTAAACTTGAAAGGTTAATGTCGTAGCCTGTGAACATAATTAAGGTACTATGTGTCGAATCCGAGAAATCATTCGTGATGTTGTAGAAGAAGATCCCGAAAAATTTGAGGATATTGAGGATGATCTTTGAGAAAGACTGTTTAAAGATCTAATCAGAAAAATAGACATCAATTTGTTGATTTATTTCGATATTTTATATAAGGTCTATTTGAATAAAATTATCTATTATTTATGAATGAATAAAAATTATTATTTTATAATCTTGTTTCATTATTTGATAGTTTCTGGTTTCATAGCATGTAAATATTTTTTCTTTCGGTTATGAGATGTTTGTTTTCGGTTTTTATTAACCTAAAAAATATTCGATCTCATATTGTAAACCCTTATGGTTTGGGTGGCTTTTTGATTTAGCGGGATTAAGTTCTAGCCCATGTTGGTAGGCTTTGTCAAAGGATCATAAGGTGTTCCGATAAAGTCATATGTGAAAAGTCACAATATGTTGATAATCAATTTATGTTTACATAAGTTGTGTTTCGCATAACATATGTGTTTCGGGTTTAAACTTTTGTTATTGGCACGCATTAGTTAAAACCGATTCAACCTTTCTCTGGTAAATGTTTCTTTTGTTCTTGTTATTTTTTTCTTGCAAGAGGATGACAACACACTGGGGGAGAGTTCTTATTTGAACTTGCGCTTAAACGATATATCTTTCTTGGGAGGAGTGGCTACCGAAATTGAGGTAACGATTTTTATTGTTAGTTAAGCGTTTTTCGTGTTTAATAAAATCTTGATTTTATTGCATATATTTTTCTTTTGCTTAACAAAATTTCGGTACAATATGTTTCATTATTATGTATGGATTGATTTTTATGAGTCAATTGTTTGCGGTTAAGAAAAACTGTGTCAATTTATTTTGGCTTATGATTTGGTATCTTCTTTATTGTTTGGTATCAAGTGTTTTTGCTTCACAAAATTCGGTGCAATTGCGCTGCTTACAATGATTATATGTGTTTCAATTGCTTCCGGTTGAGAAAATTGATAACAAGTCAATTTCCTTTGGTTTGTATCTATTGTTTTAGGCTTAAAAAAATTGTGGGATCATGTGTTTAGTATATTTGATTACGGATAAGAAAAATTAAGTTAATTCTGATCTTAGTTAGACTTATCAAATATAGGATTCGGTTATTCAAGTCTAATTGAATGCCTTGACAAGAAAAACCAGTTAACTAACCTAGTGTTTGTCTTGTCTAAAGGGAAAGGTCGAAGCTATTTTATGGAATAATTAGAGTCTGATAAGAGAAATAGAGTTAATTATGATCTCTATTTGAGTCTTGTCGAAATAAGCGATTGTACATACGCAATCGGTTCGGCAAAAGAATTAAGTTATCTTAGTCGATTTGTCGGACTAAAGGGAAAAAATTCTTCGGGCAATTGTTTCCTTGATAACATATTTAAATTAAATTACTTTTTTTTTATTTCGTTTTTAGTATTGGTTGTCTAAAATGGTATGTGAAACCTTCGTGCTTAACTCTTATAGGTTGTACAAGTATTATAGATTTGTAAGCTCCTTTTGGTTTGTCCTTGTTTGCTCGTACCTTTGTTATTTTGGTGACAAAAAGAGGAGAAATAGATGGAGTAAGCAAGTGAGTTTTAATCACTAGGAAAATACATTTGTGCTTAAACGTTATATCTAACGAGAGAGTAAAGCATAGACTAAGGGGGAGAAACATATCAACATGTTGTGTAGTATTTCATACTACAAAGGGGAATAACAAAGATGTTCGGATTGAATATTTACCTAGGTTTCCTTTAGGGGGAGTAAAAGCTTTTGTTATTCAAATGTAAACAACGACATTTATTTTTTAATATAGGCAGGTTTTGTAATGTTGAAACTTGGAATCAAGCATATGAAGAATGAGTTATTTTGTAATTTGTTTGGATCCATATGTAATAAGAATTTTGTCACTAAAATTGACAAAGGGGGAGATTGTTAGAGCATAGCTCGGTTGAACCCACCAAGCATTGGTATGTCAAGTTTGGTTGTCATATTTTAGTATCAAAGAGTCGCTTGATTAAATACTAGATTCAACTTCGTTTACGTTAGACTAGAAAGTCTAAGAATGTTAAGACGTACAAGTATTACTCCTTCGAAGACCTGAAGAATGTGAAGAAGTAACGAAAACATCATCCTTCCTCTTGAGGTTAATAATATTGACTTGATCTTATTTCCATTCATAACGTATCTTATAAGTCGGATTATATTAAAAACATAGCATGTGAAGATGTATATAAATGATACTCAAGTGGTTAGACTTAGTCATAACATTATGATCAAAGTGTCAAGGGATTTATTGAATTACGAAGTATACACGCTTATCTTTTGAAACTTAGTAAATACGACAACAACATAATCTTTGTATATAGTCTTTTAATTATGTGTGCATGATATAGGTATGATTTCACCCTAGGAAACAATGTTATATAACATTTGTTTAAGGGAAGTTGAAAGGAAATCATGATTGGTCGGGTTCTTTATTGAATCATGTTATATCCGGTCACAAAATATTTTGAAGTGATGGTATACTCGGTTCCATGAGTAAAATCAAGTTTCCATAATTCACATATTTCTTCATGGTGTGTGTGAATTAGGGTTTTGGGTTTTGCTACGATGAGAAGCTTCTAAATATCGACATTATTTAAAAATGTACATAACTCTTATTAATTGTTAAAATATATTCCTTGATACTCAAGTTGATCCCAGGTCCGAAAAGGTGAAAAGCATTTAATTATGATTTTCATAATATATGTTTTAATTACCAGCAATTAAAGTATATCCTCTGGAATATATTATTAGTTATGTGGTAGACTAATAATAGAAGTTTTCAATGAGAGTTTTTGGAAATATGGTTTGGAATTTAAGTAGAAATAGTAAAACCCAAATTATTAGGTACTTTAATGTGAATATCTTAAGAATATTTTCGGTT
Source organism: Papaver bracteatum (assembly GCA_023529315.1). Taxonomy (NCBI): domain Eukaryota; kingdom Viridiplantae; phylum Streptophyta; class Magnoliopsida; order Ranunculales; family Papaveraceae; genus Papaver; species Papaver bracteatum. The sequence continues at coordinate 327,980 of JAJJWX010004549.1, forward strand.
TTGGAATTTCCTTGTTGTCCAAAGAACCTTGGCGTATAAATACTTGAGTTTGCATTTCTTACAAACTATCCTAAGAGCCATGCAAACTTCATTCTTATTGTTTCTGGTGGAGCCGTGTATTTGGAGAAGAAAGTACCCTAATTAGGCGAAATCTCTTACGACTGCTCGTTTAAAGACTTCTATGGGATTAAGAAGCTCTACGAGTACCATTGGTTGGAAAATGGGCATTGTTATTGTAGTTTTCAATTATTGATTTGATTGACTAACGGTTGTTGAAATTTTAATTGCACTTAGTTTGTTTATTCTTGAGAACCTTCTCTTCTGATATAAGGCTTACTCAAACTATATCAAAGTATTGACGGGATCTTTAGAACCATTTTCGGATCTAAAGACATCTTGTGATAATCCATTGTTAATAGACTTCGTTTTATGTGTGATTGATCACAAGAGGATTCAAGTGGTGTTGTGCAGGTTATTGAAGGCAAAAAAGAATTCTTATTAGTTTTCGTATCTTGTGGATTTAGTGCACAAACCTGGATCGGCTGGGATCCAACTAGAATCGTGTTTATCTTTGATAGACTTGATTGATTAGTTGCGTGAGATCGACACCACCTTATAGTTTCTCTTTGAGATCTATATTGATTGATTTCAAATTTATAGTTTGATTATTTCAGAAGAGGTTATTAGTTTAAACATGAGAGCCTTTGTCAACAAATCATACATATCTTTATAGCAAAGATTGATTAGAGTGGTTACCAAACAGATTATTCCTTTGTTGTTTGGAATACGATCCAAAGGACTTGCTATTCATGTGTGTGACTCTAGAAGTCGAAGGCGCAGGGATACTGAGGAAACTAAGTAGCTAGGGTAGTGTACTTGGTCTCAACTATACGAAGTTGGATTAGATTTTGTATAGAGGCTTAATTCTGAGAGTATTCAAAACTGGACTAGGTCTCGGGGTTCTTCAGCATATACGGTTTCCTCGTTAACAAAATCTTGTTGTGTCATTTACTTTGTTTTCCGCATTATAATTGTTATTGCACACGTACGTTAACTCCATATCACTTGATATTGATCCTATAGAGTTTCAGTTTAATACCATACCTATTTGTTGAATCCATAGTCGATCACACTCATATCCATAGACGATCACATGAAGTGTGTATTGAAGTTGTTTTATTGTCTCAACTCTGTCCATAGACGATCACACTTGGTAAAGGACTTATGGTTTATAAATAAAAGATTGTGGTATATTTAGGTGCCCTCGTCTTTTCACAGATGTATATTTGGAGATGCTCAGATACTCACGTTTGATATGTTAAGTTTAAGAGATACTTTTTGACATTTTATTTAGATTTTACAAATTTCTTCCTTCCCACGAAATTCTAGTTCCCATACTGGGAATATAATAAGGTCCATTTATACTCAGTTTTGTTCAGATTATATTTTGCTCGGTTGATCCTTTATTAGTAATTTTGTTTTCTCTTTTTCTTTTTCCATTGGGAAAATAATTTGTTTGTTCATAAATGCAAGTTTTATTTCCCTTATTTAAACAATCCTACTAGGTATACCGCTAGTTAAATGCTGTTGTTTATACCGATTGAAAGAGAAAGGACGGGACCCCAACCCATCCCGCAGGAGTTTATTAGTAATTTTGTTTTCTTTTTTTTCTTTTTCCATCAGGAAAAATAATCTGTGTGTTCATCAATGCAAGCTTTATTTCCCTTATTCAAAATAACCCTGCTAGGTATACCACAGGTTAATCCCATTGTTTATACCGATTGAAAGAGAAATGACAGAATCCAAACGCCTCACAGGAGTAGCCTTGTGGGGCGGGTTGGGTCCCACTCTTACTCTCTCTCGCGGTATACGAATCATTTCTGTTATTAAAAGAGAATAGATCTAACAAATTCTGAAAAACTCGAGTATAAGAGAACAACAAATAGAAAAGAACAAACTGACCGAAAACAAAATAGATACTCTAGAATCGTCTGACGTTCGTCTTAATCATACATGGCTGCTAATGGGGGTTACCAGTTTACTGGGGAGGGTACCAAAACCATATAAGAAAAACTAAAAAGTCTTCACCAGTAATCTGGTACCCCCATTAGTAATATTGTAATCGTATTGCTAATACACTAAGAGGGGGGATCCTCTCACAATTTTATTCTCACACTATCTCACGCGTTGGACGTCATTTTTATGAATAAAACCCAAACCGTGATAGATTTGAAGCTAATATTTTTTAGATATGTTCCCCGTACAAAACGATACGTTCCTACGAAAAATGAGTGTATTCCGAGACATATAAACCCATAATCTATTATTTTGAAAAGGAGCTGCTGAAAATCGACAGATTTTTAACCATTGAAATTCAGACCGGTAGATTATGAGGTTTTATATTTCGGAATGTGCTCTCTTTGGTGGGCATGTAGAACTTCGTAAGAAGAATGTATCCCCAAAATATTAGCTTAAAATCCATTAAGATTTGGATATTAGGACGTATGAGATAATGTGAGAATACCAGTGTAAAGGGATCTTTCTTTATCCACCAAATGGTATATAACTTGCTCCAAGAGCTTATTATAATTCGAACAGTGTTTATCACCTTTTTTTTTCTCCGAGATTAATGATTGACGCCTTGTGTAAACTACCAATTACAACATCTACCGCCAACAGTGCTAGTTACTTTAATCATGTTCTTTCAGTAGCATATTTATCACAAGATCCGATAATGGTGGGGGTAGCCGGAGGTAATCCCGTGAGGGATACCGAGTGAAAGAAGAAAAAAGAAAGGTGGACCCCACCCTTTGACCCAACCCCCTGTAATTCTCTAGCGGGGCTGTGAGACACGGGATTTCTCCATGTTCTCAGCCCCGATCAGTGTAGCATCATCCCACAAGATCTCACCTGGTTTACAGACCGATGGGGCCTTTAAAAATGTGATTAAAAAATCCGGGCTAGTTTGGGCCTAGGGGGTTATTTGGGGCCTATCATTATTTCATATAACTAGGTAAAAGTACTAAGAGCTAGCAATATGGTTGGCCTCATCCCTTCCCTATCCCTCATATGTAGGGAAGGGATAGCACAAGAAAGACAGTCTCACTATGGTGCCCTTCTTTCCTTTCCCTACACAACATGGGTACTGAGTAGCCGTATGAATAGTTTCAAACGGCTACTCAGTACCCGTATATTTTTTTTCATTTTTTTTTTCAATAAAAATATATTTGTTTAGGTAAAAATATATATTTTAGAATAAAAAACGATATATAATAGATAAAAATAAGATATAATAGATAAAAATAGAGTTTTAGTAAAAATTTATTAAAAAAAAATAGTGAAAAAAGAAAGTTTTAGGATAAAATTATAAAAACTAGATACGGAAACTCAATAGCCGTGTAAAATGCTACAGCTACTGAGTACTCGTAAAGTGTAAAAATATACGGGTACTGAGTACCCGTGTAATTTCCTTTCCCTACAAGGGTGATCAGATCTAATCAACCTTGTAGGAATGGAGGTTAATATCCCTACTCATGTAGGGATATGGGAGACCATAGCACTTGGATTTTTGGGTTTTTGAGGGATAGGGAAGGGATGCCCCCTCCCATAGTGCTAGCTCTAAGGTACTCTCACTTTTAAAATTCAATCCCAATCCATATCCTTTTAAATTTAAAACTATTTCAAAAGCTAAACCTATTCAAATCATTTCTCTCACAAATTAAAAGAAATTCATCATCCATTTTTTTTCTTAAAAAAAATTAAACAAACTAAACATCGTCGATTGCAACCTATATCTCTTTATTATATTTGTGATTGATTTATCTATTCAAGATTGAAAACTACAAACAATCTCGGATTATTGTGTTTAATATAACCGGTCGACGTTCATGTCCATATTTACCGATTCCTATGATAATCGGTCGATGTTCATGAACACGTCAACCGATTGTCCTGGATATATTTTCTGGTTGAAGGAAATTTAGCCGGAATTGGTAAAAGTTAATGCCCACATGAACCGATTATGATATGGAAGAGATACCCGGTTTTCTCTATATTCACATAAACCGATTATGTGAAACAATCGGTTTATATGTGACTAGAGAAACCTGATTGTTAGAAATCGGATTCGGTTTATATGTGACGAAGCCTTTACCCGTGCCGTAACGGCACGGGCATATATTTGGTATGATTGTCTGGTTCGTGGCTGGCACTCGTATGTGGCCATAGAAATATCATGCAAATCCACTCTAATTGTCATTGTAGTTTTACGGAGGTATTGATTTCATTGAACTGCAAATTCCAACTAACATTACGACGTATATCCTTTTTCTTTACCGAATGAGGAAAATGATGGTCATCTTATTTGTTTTCTGTTTGGCGCTACTCTGTTCACTATTTAGCATTTACCATATCATCACAAACTTTTGAAAATTTAAAATGATTAATTTTGTCTAGGTTAAAACGCAATGCGTGTAATACATAGGGTTTCAGAAGCATAATACGTGACATCAATCGTGAGCGTCTCTTGTCCTTAGTTTATACTCAATATTTTCTTTGATGAGTCTTTGTTGTGAATTTTTTTATAAAATATGCTAAAGTGTATATACATAGCCGCGTTCAGTTTACTTAATCTTTAATCCCTGATCTTAACAACATATTATATCAAACATCTTTGGTGTAAGATGTCTATAGGTTTCCAATTCTCTTAGAACCAGCCACAAAACGGTCAAACTATTAAAGTTATCTTTACATACATTATACATACATCCTTATGAGACTCGGTAGAGAAAATTCAAGTTTTAAACTCCGAAGTTAGAATTTAAATCAAAATTTGAATGGAGGGGTTCAAGAGTACCCAAGAGATTGATAAACCAAATAATGTAAAGACCTTAAAATTTTGTATGAAGGCACATCGATCACTGCTAGTAATAATTGTGCTCTTATCCAGCGATAAAGCTCCAAGGAAATTTCATCGATCCACCACTCCTTAAACACCCAATAGGAACCACATTCTCCCACACTGCCAGGTAAACGCACCTTGGTGCAACATTTATTTGTTGGAGTTCCGTGTTCGACCTTCACTTCAAGGTGTCGGACAAACTGAATTTGATGAAACCTTCTCACTCAAACTGCCACAGGGGTACTTCTGTCCTTGCCGACAAAATATATAATTCAAATTCCTTAATACACAGTCCAACGCATTAAAATTCTTATATGCATATCATCAATACAAAAAAAAAAAAAAAAAAAAGAATAAGGCATAGGAGCTTCTTATGCTTAAAAAAAAACGGAATTATGAGATATACTTATGGTTGTTAAAAAGTTGATACGAATTGAAGTTGCTAAATTTTCTTGCCTGCATCAGTAAATCATTTCCTCTTTTGGTTGCTACCATTTATCTGCATTCCCCACTCCACTTTAGGCTTATTTTTCACCTCAAGTTTCTTGATGATTAGGTTGGGAAGATAGTCAAAGGTTTCAGTATAATATACTGTAGTTACCATAAAATGGATTTTCACACAACAATATATCCGCAATGACCTTTTTGGGTAGTGCTTCTTGTAGTTTTTACCGTTCTCGCAGCTAAGCTAACAAAATTTTCTTTTGCACTCCTACAAGGTTTCTGCTTAAAGTTAATAAAATGAAACATTGCCGCGTTAAATCTAAACTAATTTTACATAAATTTATCTTAATTTGAACCTCAACCCCTGTATTAGAGAGTCAAAGGTTCAGTGACTTCAGTCTAATAATTTTACTGTCATGTACACCCACGCACTATTCCTCAACTGCCCATGCTGCTCTAATTATACATATAAAATGTCAATTTCAGATAGTAATATCGGTGAACACCGACAGTAGGTATCATTAACAAATTATTTATGTCAAACGATTGTTTTTTGTTTACTGTATTGAATCTTTTCTGCTTCATGAATCTGAAACTCTAAGACTCACTTTTTCTTTCCCTGAAAATCTTTCCACCCTCGTGGTAATAAAAAAAACAGTATTTTACTTAGGACCCAAATAAAATGGGTTCATTAAGATGAAACTAAAATGGTATTTCCGCACTAATACACCTAACTAAAATTTACCATATATTATTATTTATGTCCCATACACCAGTCCTATAGATGAATAATGGTTAACCCGAATAGGGTTATGGGTACATTTGTAAGTGGTTCAAAAGCGAACTTCCAAGTCTTAATACTAAAAAAGTAATCCAAAGTGCCTGCTTATTAGTACAGGTCGACCTGGTTTATTAGTACAAGTATTCACCATTAAAGGAAACATATGCATATAGATGTATGATTATCATCAATTATGAGAAACAAAGATAACTGAAGGGTGTAGGTTGATTCCATGTGCATCGAGGGTTCGGTTGGTTCATTGGCGGAGTCACACCAAATGGTGATTTTGAGTTTCACACCACTGTATGCATATCCTGTTTGGAAGCATTTTCATGTTACTAAATCAGAAATATGAACGGAGTTCATTGTGGTTAAAAATACCTGACGTCTTCAAGTGTGAGCTCGCGCATGAAACACATCTATCCATAACTTCCCTTAAGTTGTTGCATTGTTGTGTAGCTTGTTTACACACTGACAACATCTGGCTATATGAAAAACTCCAAGATTTAGGTGTCATACAACATAAAAAAAGTAAACTAATCAACATGAACTTACAACACTATAAATCTGAATTAGCTTACTAAATTAGCTTCCCTGAGAATTTCAACACTAATGGTTTGGTTTTGTCTCTCCTTCATGAATTTGAGACCCTAAGATTGACCCTCTCTTGCCCTAAAAATCTTTCCACCCTCTTGCTGTAGCAAAAATAATATTTTAGGTATAACATGAGTAAAATATATCCGTATTAACAGGAGCTCAAGTTTAATCATCCAAGAGAACAACAACAATAAGAACAAAAACTCAAACCTGTGCATATTCAAACAGATTAATGTTACAAAAAAGGTTTATCATTGAACAAAAACTGGGAACAAAAAACACCTAATTTGCTGAGATATCAGCCAACTATGTTCAAGACTACATTAGAAAAGGAATCAAATCTAAAGCAGCACTTGGAGATTAATGTGATTGTTACAGTTAGCTGATCCAGATCGACAATAAGACGAATTTATTTCGAAATTAAAATATCAAAATTTCACAATGCCAAAAACCCTAAAACGTTAGAAAACTTACCAGAAAACATGAAGTCTTGAACACAGTTGATTAAAATGGATTGGCTAAAGATTCAAATGAGTTTAGAAATGAAAATCATGCTTCTTACTGATTCCAATATTTACTTTTGATTACTCTCTTGCTCAAACTTGCCGACTTAAGATTTGGGGTTGGAAGAAAGAGACGAATGAACTTAAGATATTGGAAAGGTCAAATGTCACAGTAACAATCGATCGTTTCAGATATGAGAAACTGAATGGGAATGAAGAAAAACGATGAATATTTTGTTATCTTCGCAGCGTCGATACGTTTTGGATCTGAGATAGTGATAGAGAACGATGGGGTATACGGTGGGGCGCATCCAGGATTTTTATTCTTAAATCTAGAAGAAACGCCACACGTGCAAGATGAGGGAGTGGTCTGAAGAATTAGAAACTCTGCTTTATACTATTGACTAGAGAAACCTGATTGTTAGAAATCGGATTTTATCCATACATTACCGATTCTGGATACCCTTCGCAAATAATGAAACACCAACCAGAATCTGTTTAGTCATTAAAGAAAATACTCCCTCCGTCTCTAAAAGATAGGCAGGTTTGTGTGTAAATTTACACACAAACCTGCCTATCTTTTAGAGATAATTTACACACAAACCTACCTTTGATAGAGCTATACTAGTTGCTTCACAATAACGATTTGTCCACGCACTACACAAATTTTTCCTTGAACTTATCCAACAATTTAGACAATATGAAACGGAACTTGGCGTTTCAGATATGAGAAACTGAATGGGAATGAAGAAAAACGATGAATATTTTGTTATCTTCGCAGCGTCGATACGTTTTGGATCTGAGATAGTGATAGAGAACGATGGGGTATACGGTGGGGCGCATCCAGGATTTTTTATTCTTAAATCTAGAAGAAACGCCACACGTGCAAGATGAGGGAGTGGTCTGAAGAATTAGAAACTCTGCTTTATACTATTGACTAGAGAAACCTGATTGTTAGAAATCGGATTTTATCCATACATTACCGATTCTGGATACCCTTCGCAAATAATGAAACACCAACCCAGAATCTGTTTAGTCATTAAAGAAAATACTCCCTCCGTCTCTAAAAGATAGGCAGGTTTGTGTGTAAATTTACACACAAACCTGCCTATCTTTTAGAGACAATTTACACACAAACCTACCTATCTTTTAGAGACGGAGGGAGTAGTTGGTTAAGGGGTATCTCATTTTACTTCAAAATGTCTTATTTTGTCATTTAGTAACAAAAAATCTGTATATTTATCCAGCACCATACGTGGCAGGGTAAGTATAGCATAAACATTTATCAATTCCATTTCCTGCCCTCAAATTACCAAAAACCCTCGAGGAAAACAAAACTCAGTTTCAAGAACAAAAATCAGATGAAGGTTACATTTCTTGTTGATAAAAAATATATAAAATCTGAATGTGTATGACATTTGTAAGATAAGCATTTAAGTTGATGTGGTTTAAATTAGAAGTTGATTGCAGATTGCCTGTCGGGAGGGGCAACACATTGCCACAAGGCACGGTATGTTTCTATACTGGCTGCATCGACACCAAGAGCAGCAAGGTTGCGTCCATACTCCTGAGGAAAAAGTTAAAGATGAAATATACCCATAAATATTAATAAATATAAATATAATCCACCTAGAAGTAAAAGGGATATCACTGCTACACCGACAAGGTTACAGTGAGACATTAACATTTAAAATAGCTACACAAAAAGTACTCTGAAATAGTTTGTGAACTAGCGATCTGCATTACTGAACTAGTTCTCTCTAATATTCCTCTTCAAAACATAATCCTTTTAATTGGCCCCATTTTCCCCTAACCTCATTATTTCACCTTTTTTTCTCTAGTTTGCTGACGGGTTCGACAGTTCTAGATAGTTTTTCTTGGAACCAAAATTATGGTACCAAACTTCTTAGTCACTGTACATACCTGAATATCGAGGAATAACTGCATACAGATCTTATCACTGTTAGAGATATTGTTATTCAGCATATCTGCATTAGCCCCTGCTCGTCTTTGTGCACCTTGACGTATTTTTTGAAGCGATGACTCTGTTTTCCTTGCCTACGAAGTTCAACATCCTTATTAGAGTTAATAATGGAATTCGGCAAGTACAGTGTTCCGCAATTACAGTGAAATGCCTCGCATACTAACCACGTTAACAAGGTCTGCTGCTTGCTCATAATAACTGCCAGTAATCTCTTCTGAGGCTCTCTGAAGCAGATGTTTCCTACATTCTGCACTCAAGTATGTCTTTGCTCGATCTCCCTCAAGAAAAACCTGTAAATGGTGAAGCAATTCAACACTTAATAATGAAGCCGACTGTAACTGCCATGGGCTGAACATTAGAAACTATCTGAGAATATAGGAAACACAACAAAAGCATGCACCAAAATCAAGCTACCTAGCAAATGTGACTCTCACCTCCAAATCCTAGAAAACAGGATGCTTACTAACGTTTGACAACTATTCCCAAATGAATGATTATTTTTTGAGCAAACAACAAAGACAGCATACCTTCAGAGGACGCAGAACCCCAGACACATATGGTGAATGCCTTACAGGGAGAGGTTTATTAGTCATCCTGTACGTTGCAGTTATTCCTTTTAACTGCCTCAAATCCTGCAGGGTTTATTTCAGAAAGACAAGTAAGGATGCAGGACAAGTTCCCATACATACAAGCACAACAAAGATAACATATATATTTGGAAGAATATAGGTCGCTGCCCAGTTGAAACATAATACCACCAGAGAATAACTTAATTCATGTATTAGACTTTTGAATTTCTACACATGTATACACTCAGGTATAGGTCTTTCACCAGACAGACAACTTGCCTCTTTAGATTTCTCAACAAGTGATTCTGTCATTGTCTCCATTATCCGAGGTACCACATCATTCAAAACTTTTCCACCTTGTACTATACTATGCTTTATTAAATCCTGTACTTCAGACGGACATGAACCCAGCTGCTGAAATACATGATCAAGATAGTTACCCTCAAGCTCAGTGATAAGACAATCTATATCATGCATCACCTGAAAAACAAAACCATTTATCAGTATGCTGGTTCAAACACCATAACTTCCATTCTGCAGAACTAGCAGAGGTACTTTAAAATTCTTAAATGTAAATACTGAATATTGGAGTATTTTTACTCAGAATAAGTACTTGAATGAAAACCACTTTAAGAACAATTACGAAGAGAACAAAATACACTTGGAGCACAAAGCAGTTGCATATCAATGATGTAGGAGAACATGTTCCACAAAGTATGAATTGGAGCTGATACAGAATGACGTTTACACTTCATAATGAGCTAACTCTTTTAACATAGCTTGAATGCCAGGAATGTAAATCATTATAATAAGAGATGACTATAAACTGCAATTAGAACTAAAGTAACATGCGTACATAAATAAAGTCTTCTGGAACGGCAGAAATAGCCCAATCCGAGCCAGGGCTGGATCCTGGTTTGGCTGATTTGCGAGCATCCAATCCAGAAGACAACCAAGTTGAATACCTATCATACATTCAGAATGCCCATAGTTCAGTTAGCAGATGAGGTTTATGAATAAAAGGAACGCAGGTTAGAGGTGTAGGCGATACCAAACCTTGAAAGAAGCTGCAAAGATAAGCGCAGAAACTTGTCAGAGGAAGAAATAATGAGAACATCTTCTCTCCAGCAGGATCTCAAGCTCTCCAAAAGTGCTATACTTTGCTTTAAGGTTAAGTCTCGAGGATTTCTTTGAGTAGATTGTGACTCCTGAGCTGGGTTGAGGGATGTTGCTGTGAGCGCAGAATCCAAAGACCCAGCTATTTCCTGAAATCTGAAGTGATGGAAGTGATATTTTTGAGCCAAATGATAAACCTCATAAATCACAAAATAGTGCAGTAAAAAATACAGATCATAAATTGAAAAAAAAATATTTCATCAAAAGCCGTGAGGCAAAGAATATGACACACCTCAATGAGAAATAAACCCCAAGATTCCACTGCTTCATGAACTCCATGTAGACGGCCGCTGATCGAAATTTCATAATAGAAGATCTGGATGGACAGTAGCCTTGCATGACAATTGGAAAATATAACAAAGATGAATGAATAAAACTCTTCAACAATCATAAGAAAGATGATTCCAACTTAACATGCCCAAAGAAGACATGGTCAATCTGTGTCTATGTTTGAAGTGGGCATAACAGACCAGTCACATGGTGCCATGTATCTTATGTCATTAGTCAATTGTAAGAAAAATCTGTAATAAATACACACTTAGTCAAGTTTTAGCATTAGGAGTATTCGTCACAAAGTTCGCCTGAATTTGATAAGATACATAACATAAGATACATGTCACAATGTGCATCTACACCACAAAGACCTACATAAAAAAAAATCCTGTGTGAAAATGAAATGCAATAATAAATGTGAAGTTGGCCAGCCAAAAAAATCTTTTTGAGTATAGTTAACTGAACAAACAATAGTTGAGCCAGGTTTACCTTCAAGAACAGCCAAGAAACTCAAGCTCGATTTGTAATTTCTCAAAAACTCCGTCGGTCTCCCGGATGAAAATGCCCCAGGTTTTCCCCTTTGAATACCCATGAGAACCTCTTTAAGGATTGAATTCGCCAAGAAGTCAAATACATGTAATCCTGAGTTTGCTGAACATAACCACATTCATACACAAACATGTAATTAAGAGGCGGTTAACATGAAATAGTGTGTAATGTAGGAAACTGAAAATAATCGATCAAATTAAAACTTCAAAATGGCATTACCAGTTGAAGAAATTTTCAATAAATATTTGCAATGCTTATCAATATGTTGCAGAAGTTGTTTATAATCCTCTTCAAGATCATCTACTGCTGCCCCAACCACCGTCTGTGAAGAGCCATGCGGGATTATTTGCTGAACCAATGGGGACAAAATTGTTGTGCGGAAAATCTCTTCCGCGCCTGTAGTGTTATCTATTGCCGCATACGCACGTAAGCAATTATATATCACACTTGCATCTCGATGTTCAAGGCCATTTACAAAACAATGACCCAAGCTTGCATCCAACAATAAACTAGCACTTTGAATCCTTTTCTCCATGTTCTCAATAAATGGAAAATTCTGTACTGGCAAAATAAGAAAACAGATAATAAGATAAGATGGGGGAAAAAAAGCTACACCGTAGGCATTGATACGATATTAAAGTTAAATGTAACGAAGGTGCAATATGGCAGGCAAGGAACATCCGCTAAGGATCAGAATGAACAGTTATGGCATTAGAGCTTTCACGACTAGTAAATCTATATGTGCTTCAACCTTCTTTGTGAAAGCAATAACAATGTAGTATGCAAAAGAACCATTCTCTTGTGTCAATTCAACTTGTTAACCACAGTTTCATTTTCCCTCCGGGTTTTCAGTAAATGATTGAATGTTTGTGACAGAAGACTGTGACCTATCGACCTGATTTCCAATAACTAGTTAAACTTAGCATCTAGGTTGACCAACCAAAAAACTCCCAGTGACCTGACAGTATCGACTCCGAAAATACCAGTTTGTGTATTGATTGGCAGTTCATTGCAAATGTATTATACATAAAGCAGGTAACAGCCCAGAAAAGTTCGAGCATGCAACTAACTGAAGGTAGCAAAATAGACCTGTGCATGAGCAATGTAGAACTTCAGCCGATTCATCTCACTAGCAATTCGCTCCAAAAGCATGCTCTGAGTCTCTCGTACGCTTGTTTCATTCTCAGCATGTTGTAATGAATTTCCATTACTAAGAGAACTATTTTCAGTTGAGTTCACTTCACCATTTGACCAATCAGTCGGCACACTAGGTAATTCCTTGATGAGTTTCTCAACCTACAAGAAAATATACAACTTGTCATAAATCCAGTCCTTAATCATCATCCGACCATAATTATTAAGCAAACTTTACATTAACACAAAAGTGAATGGAAAATTTTCCCTTACCTCCTTAGTGATGTATTGGTTTTTAATAAAATTTGCCCTTTTTGAGTCAAAAAAAAAAACTGAATGGAAATCACTAAGAACGTCTGCTACGAGTATACTAGGTTTTTCAAAGTTTCCATATCGACACTGGTATTCATGTTGGACACGGCAACAATTTAGCTGTTAAACCTTAATAATTTCGAACTTAGTTCTATAAAACAAAAGAGAACAAGAAATATGGCTGCCTTTTTCTTCAACACAAACCTGAATGTAGCCATTACCTTTTCCTGAGAAAATTATAGACATAACATTAACCTAAATGATGTAACTCTAAAGATCGTCAAACTCAACCTAATTCCAGAAACTTCAACTAAAACGTTTCACTACACCAGAAATCAATTCGAAATAATAAGAAATTTAGGGTACTATACCTTGGAAACGACATGAAAAGTATCAAGAAGCAGTTCTAAAACTTCTCTAACATTCTCAGCTTCACCTCTTTTCCTCAACCCATTCTGTAACCCTAACAACGAACCCTCCACACTATCTCTAAACAACAAAATTTTATCTCTTAAATCAGTTAACGGAGCACGCATTCGTGATATAGATGATTCAATATCCACCAATTTAGTACTTAAACTAACAAAATCATCATAATCACGATTAATAAGTTCAATTAGTTCTAATTTCAGTGATGAGAGGTGAGATTGAAGTTCTGATCGTAGGTTTTCGAATGGAACGAACGTTCTTAGATCTGATATGTATGATTCGGGATTAAAATTTGGTTGAAGGAATGAGTTTGGTTTGAACCAAAGTGGTTTTGAATCTAGTGGATCACCGAAAATGTCTGTGGTTGTCGTAGATCTGTGATGAGACATTAGATCCGCCATTACTGATCTCTCTAGGGTTTCTGTCACTCTCTCGAGAGAGAATTTCTTTATCTGCTGGTGATTTTTTTCTGGGCTTGAGATTTGCTGTAAATTAACGGAGAATAGCTATGAGGAACTGGTTCGGGTATTTTTTTCCATGATATTTGTTTGAGAAATTTGTTGTTTGGTCCATAAAACCCGATCCGGATTAGCCTGGACTATATAGCTTTTAACCGCTAGTCTAAAAATGTTAAAAAAAACGAAATTACCAAGCTACCCCACTTGCCAAACCTGTGGATAAAATCACGGTTTTTCCTAAATCTCTTCATTCTTCCTCTATCTTGGTTTTACTTCTTTCTTCATGTTTCTTCTTCAGACAAAAAAAAAACCATAAAAACCTAGAACTACAATCAATCACGTAATGATCATCAAAACGATCTATAATGAAGAATGTTAGGGTTCTATACTTTTAGTGAATGAAAACTTTCGTGAGACAGAAATCAGAACTAGATAAACCCTTTGATTGGGGGTCAGCCACCAGCTCTGATAAGGAAACCCTAGTTTAATGAAACTTGTTTATATTGATTGATGATATTAAAACAACTTACGGCCAGGCTATTTATAGCTTCAAAGCCTTGGTAAACAAGAAAAGAACTTAGAGTTTAAAGACTGCCTAAACTAAGAAAGAGTTTAACTAATTATGGAAATACATCAAATAACTAACTGTGTGGTGTTGGCATCACAACATCTCACCCCCCTTGAAAACAGACTTGTCATCAAGTCTTATATTCTGGAAATCGATCACGACAATGCGCACGGCTTGTATGCTCCATATAATTCTTTTAAGCAACTGGTACGACTTACCTCGATCGAACACAAATCTCATAGTTGAAGAGATCAAAAACTGAAATAGCCAAGAATTATGGCTCAAAGCATCATAGGAGTTGTGCTTAAATTTTTCCACGATCAAAGACAAAAGTCACGTCATTAATTTTGGTAATGATAACCATGTCAGTGACGACTTCCACGAGTACATCATGCATGTCTTCCAACTTCTGAGTCATATCTTCGAAAGCATATTCAATTGACTTGTTCCGCTGCCGATCTAAGAAATAAAATAGTTTATTTAATTCACTATCTACATTTCTGTTTTGGCATAGAAACGACCAACCAAGTCTTCTATCTTCAACATAACGTCTGCCGTCAACTGTGGTATCTAACATTTTGTGTACCTCCACTGTGACTGTCCCCTTAAGAACAAAAGAGAGGTAAAAAAGATAAATCTGATAGGGTGCATACCAAATTAAAATGTCCTCCTTGACATTTTTGTGAACAAGGACGAATGTAGTCCTCTTGTCTAGAATTCTTAAACCCCATGAAGTATATAGACTCTGTAATATATTGTATCCCCCAATTGAGTAGATGCTGAGAACCTTTACTGCAAAATAAAACCTTCCAATATTAATGTGTAAAATAGATAACCACATGTCACGTCTCTGTATGCTGCCAAAGTCGGTGATTTTTACATGGCACTCTCTTAATATATCAACTCCAAAGCGGTCTTTGTCCCAAACTTCATCACTGCTTAGAGATTTAATGTTAAACCCTTGGGATAGAGAACTAATTATATTTTTAACGGACTGGATAAGAGATTCCAAGAGATCAACGGAAGTATGTAAACCTTGGTTATCAACACGATTCAAAACTTGCTTTCCAAACAGCTTCTTACTGGAATTGATCAAGGTCGACTGGTATTCTACGACCGAGAAAAGCAAATTTCTCGCAGCTTCCAAATGAAATTTGGTAATGGAACTGTATGAATCACTTGGTGTCGATAGTTTTGGTTCGAAAAAATATGCATAAATTCCATATGAAAGTGCTTGATGTTCAGCTATCCACAGTGTTGTATAGTCTCTTGATTCAACGAAAGTCGACGACTGTGATATCATTTTTCCTCTTTCGTAGTAATTACCAACGGTATCATCTTTAGTGCATGTCTTCTGAGATGACCATGTAATTGTAATCATAACAACACCAAACTTTCCAAGAGCATTTACAAGAGAAGCACCCAATATGGCAAGATAATGTAAGTGACCCTTAATAGATAAAATATCAAGGTTAGTGTATGCCCTCTTGTCACCATCGATATTTATGGAATAATCCAACCAATTTCGAAAAAACTTGAACTCATTAGACCACCATGCAGCAGTTTCAATTTCGAGGAAAAATTTATGGAAGTCCGAATAACATACATGTCTAGTCCATACTCCATCAAGTAAAGATTCATCGTTATATGTGATGCAAGCATAATCTGCCACTCCTTTTTCAAGTAAAAACAGTTTCTTTACAAGACAAAATTTCATGAGATCAAGAGTAAAGTCTGTTGTTGCATCCATACAAGCATTATCCACAATTGCTTCAATCACTGGCACCTTCTTATAACTCCAACTTTGTAAAAAGCCTTTAAGAGATAAATTCAGCAGTTCATGCGTACCAAAAATATTCCAAATTGTGAATATACTCCAGAAGTGTTGAATCGCAGGTTCTACATAAAACTCGATAATCCCTTGAGAATTTATGACACCGGAGTCCAAGAGAGTAATGCAATGGTTAAACTCCTTGGTACCCAAGTAGTCATCAAAATTTGCATACTGCAAGTTTTGTTTTCCGAATTATTTTCGCAGTGACTCCAACAATATATTACAAACGTCATCGTTAAACATCTTCTTCATGATAGAAATCAGCTGCTTGATAATCTGCTCAACATTTGTTTCATGCGGCAAGAAATGTGAAGTGGTTTCTTCTAAAATAGATAATCGACTGAGCTGGAACGGAACGGAATATATTTTCAAAGCCGGTAACAAAGAGTATGAACTAAGACTAAGCTCCTCTGCAAGAATTATATTGTCGAAGTTACGTTCTATACAGACTGTACCGAAAGTAGAACTGACACACCGTAGAAATGTGGTATTGTACTGCATGTTGAACTTTAAAATGTCTTGTAGTTTTTTACTTCTTGGAATAACATGACGTGTGTTTGAAGGCTGCCGAATCCTGTCCACGACTTCTCTTAAATGGCATGTCAAAACACCTCCAAGCTTCAGCTGGTTTAGAATATAATAAGCCTTCTCTTCTAGTAACAAACAAAAGAAACTATTACTAAGCTCCTTTGTAAGAATAATTATGTGAAACACATATTCCATATGTATTGCAGCTTCTGTTGTAGTTTGACCGTTTTCACAAAACATCACACATTCTGTTCCATGAACCATATTAGCCAAATGAGTTGCTTCGGATCTAGTGGTTCTGGTTCCTTGGGACTGGATCATAGTTGAACCCAGCATAATGTCAGCACTATATCCATCAATTGGTGGCACTAGCTCCGGCTTAAAACAATATGAACGAAAATCATATGAAACGGCAGAAATTTGTTGTGCTGTTGTACCTCTTGTACTTCTTATTGTTGGGAACAGTACAAAAGCATTCTTCTTGTAAGCACAGATGTCGTCAAAGGCTAACATGATATTTCCAAATGTCTTTAATACATTTTCTTCCATAATCGATTGCTCAGGTTTTGACAAAACTCGGCCACGAATTCGTCTGGTATAATTTTCCACAGTTATATCCTCGAAAGATTGAGAATAAAACACAGCGACAGACAGATGAAAAGACACAAAATAATTCTTCTGGGCTAACTCTACTAGTTGAACCTTGTTAGAGTTTACAAAAGAGACGGTTTTTGTTTTTTCATGAATGACAACTTGGTTGTTCTCAACAGCAGATAACGATGAATAAAAATCAGGAACTAATAAATCATTAGGCTTAAGATTCAATAAATCACCATTAAGATTTTGAAAATCATACGGAACCGGTTTAGGAATATGATCTTCCTCGGCTGGTTTTGCACGGACGGATCGTACATCGATTAAATGTTGCAGAACTTTAGCAATCTCTTCCGATTCTGGAACCAATATCGCATTATTCTTCTTTGTGGTATATATTGTATATTCATCATCAACTAATGTAATAATATCCCGTGAACCATGAGAAATCTCTTCAACTAACGTTGCAGTGGAATCATCCCTACCATCTTTAGATGACGACAAATTCCTTTGATTCGCTGGTGAAACTTCTGGAACTTGATTTTAATCTTTCCCTTCAGAAGTATTAGGCGACATAAAAGAATTCTCATAGGATAACTCAACAAGTTCTGCCTTGGTGTTGGTTATATCAAAAACCATTGGTGTATTCAATTGACTAACAACTCGATGATTATGACCAGTAGACAAACAAGATAAATTTATATCATGATCTACTAAATCATTAGGTTTGTCGAAAGTGGAAGACTCACCATTAACCCCAAGCGGAGCACACACAACCACGTGGTCTTGATTGGCTTCTTCAGTTGTTACAGGAATCAAAAGAGTTTTAGGGTGTTCACCTGCACATGGATGATCTAAATTGATGGGGTTTGAATGACTTGTATTTGCCTCCTCAGAGTCTTCTTCGGCTAATAGTCCGTCTAGTGGAGTTGATAGCGCAGCAAGTGCAGTCTTGATTGCTCCGGAGGCGAGACAATCCCCAACCGCTTTGACATCTTTCTGTTTAGATGTAATTTTAATCTCTTCCTCGTCAACTGATGTAGCTAAAACATCTCCAACACCCAAAGATGACGACAAATCCTTTGGAGTTGATGAAGAATCTGTTTTCGTTATTGTAGAAACAACGTTGCATGATTCAATATGCTTATGAGAACCGAATCGAGAACGAAGTAAAGAACATAATTCTTCCCACGTAGTTACTGAAGTCGTGGTCGTGCACTTCCTCCAAACATACCAAACATAGGCATCGCCTTTAAAATGTGCAATAGATATTGCAATCTTCATAGAATTAGTGGTAGCATGCCAAAAGAAATATTGGTCAGCCTGAAGTATCCAATCCTCAGGGTCACCTCCATCAAAAACAGGAAACTGCGAACTAATACCTCGATCTGCACGTATCTTTTCAAGCAGGGCAACGAATGGCATCGTTGAGAAAATCCAAAACTTGTAGGCTGGAAGAAACGACACCTAAGCTTGTGCTGAATTTGTCGGAAACCTAACTGTTATGAGCGGAAGATGGTATAGAGAAAAAAAATTGGTCGATTTTCGAGATTGATCTTAACCTTCTCTGATCCAGGTGTTAGGGTTCCATACTTTTAGTGAATGAAAACTTACGTGAGACAGAAATCAGAACTAGATAAACCCTTTGATTGGGGGTCACCACCGGCTCTGATAGGGAAACCCTAGTTTAATGAAACTTGTTTATATTGATTGATGATATTAAAACAACTTACGGCCAGGCTATTTATAGCTTCAAAGACTTAGTAAACAAGAAAAGAACTTAGAGTTTAAAGACTTCCTAAACTAGGAAAGAGTTTAACTAATTATGGAAATACAACAAATAACTAACTGTGTGGTGTTGGCATCACAACAAAGAAATGCTAAAAACCCTATTTTTTGAAGGATCACTAGCAGCGAAAACCCTAGTTTACTAAGAAGAATTACCATAACACACATGTTTCTCCCAAAAATCAATAGAAGGTTGTGATTTTGAAGAATCACCATCAACAAATTTGCTTTTCATTTCGTGTTTATGTTTTGATGTTATGTAAGAATATTATGTTTTGAGTTTTCATTAGGTGTCTTTGACCATGATTTCGTGTTTTTTAATAAGGTACGCAAATGTGATTTTGATACCAATTAATACCCAAAAAAAGGTACAGAAAAATGTTTACTTTTGATTTTACTATTTTCTTATATCAATTTCTTTGTTCTTGTTCTTATACCAATATTACTTTTTTTGAGCTTATTGATATGTACTGATTGTGCTTATTGATATGTATTGTTGGAGAAAACTGATTTATGAAGATTGGGTACTAACAATATGTTTTTGACCATAAATATTGATATGTATTGATGGAGAAAATTGATTTCTGATGATATGTACATATTGATACTAATATGTACTGATAGAAAAACAGTGACAGTACATATTGATATATACTGACGGAAAAAGCTGATTTCCGATGATTGAATACAACAATATGTTTTAGATTGTACATATCAAACAGTACATATTAATATGTACTGGTGGAGAAAACTGATTTTTGACAGTACATATCCAACAGTACATGATGTTATCTACTCTTATCTTACAGTATATATATATACTAGGTCTTAACCCGTGCCGTAACGACACGGGCATAATTTTTATTTAGTTATGAATTTTCCGACATATGAATATCAAATATAATATGTATTAATATCAAGTTTACCTTTCTTATCGTTGCAAAAGTAAAGGGAAACCCGATAGATATCTTTATTCTTCACTTCACATCCTTTCTAGAATTTTCCGCCTTAACATTCTCCCATACTATGTCTCTCCTTTTTCGAGTTGTATCCTCAAGCCAACAATGAAATTATATCAAAAATAATTTTTACATATTTTGTCCCAAAAAATATATATTATTTGATATGTTTTTTAGTTTTAAAAGATATCTTATCGATCTTTTGAAATGGTATTACCTTTTTGCATCTTTCTTATATTTAGTGAATGGTGTTAGGATGTTCATGGAAAATAGGAACCTACTATGGGCCCGACAACATAGCACCGATCATGTACCCACTTGGCTACCTTGGGATATGAGGTGTGTGGTTTTAATCTCAAAGGCCTCAGCGCTACGTAAGGAGATTCCCAAGTTTATTAAGCTCAACATGTACTCCTCTTTCTTCCATGTGGGACTATCCCTAGCTATAATTAAGTGGTTTATCGTGCCACATACTCCAATAATCTCCACCTTGACGATATTAAACCACTTCACCAGTCCAATCAGACTTCACCATATGATTACCATTTTTATATGCTACCCATCGATCAGGATTATTGTCACTATGCGGGTACAATCCTACTTCACCTTGAGTTAATGAGAAGGCAAGCACCAACTCCATCTTGAGCATTTCCTTGCCCACATAGAACCATACTACTTAAGAGTTAATGTGTGAGACACTAACTCCACCTTGAGCGCCAATTCATCCTTGATCATTACCTTTCCGATCTAGAACCCTGGTCCACCTGAGTTAATGAGTGAGATACTAACTCCACCTTGAGCGCCAGTTCAACTTTGTGCCTTGCCTTCTTCACCTTGAGTCTGATTTCACTTGCGCCCTAAACCGGGTGACATCCACAACCACTTCAACGTTCGAATAGTAGCCCCAACCACGGGTTCTGATACCAATTGTTAGGATCTTCATGGACCATCAGACACTACTCAGGGCCCAACCACATAACACGAAACCCCACTTGACCACCTTGGGATAAGAGGTGTGGGGTTTTTAACTAAAAATCCTCGGTGCTATGTATGGAGAAGTCCAAGCTTATTGTATGTTCTTACTATTTCAATGATGATGACATACTTAAAATCTAATTCATTCACTTAATATATCATACTTTAAAATGTTAAGTTCATTTCTGATGGTAATCATTTTACCCACATACGATGTAGTTCTATTTTTTCAAAATTCCCATAAATATTATGTACGTAATTCAATTTGGCAGGAAGATTTCACCAAATGGAATATAGGTAATGGCTTGTCCTTTCGTAATATTGTGGCCTTTTCAACATAGTTGGATCCATAGTTGGTAAAACTCACTGAATTTATGGGTTCTCGGGCGAGAGTAATCTAGGTATGGGATACCTCCCAGAAAACTGCTAATGGATGTCCACATCAGTTTTAGTTGAAAATCCCACGCTATCGGATAACCACAATGACTAAGTGGGAACAGTATTGGCAAATATCAGGTCCTTAAAAATGGTATTAGAGTCGACCACGGGTTACATGTCGAGGGAGAAAGAGTATGCTTGACGGATTGAACATATTCCAGAGTCTCATGAGTGAGAAATAATGCCAGAGTCTAGGATTGAACATATTCCGTACCCGAGGACGGCTCCAAATTAAGTTGGAATAGAGGTAATGGTTTGTCATTTGCTAACACCGAGACCTTTTCAGCATAATTGGCTTTGTATTTGGCGAAAAATCTTTATAGTTAAGCATGCTCGGTATTGAGTAATCTTGGGATGGGTGACCTCTTAAGAAGCTGTTGCTAGATGAACGCAGCGGTTACCATTGAAAACTCAATACTATCAGATGAACGTAGTGGCTTAGTAAGGACATTATCGTTAGAGGGAAGGCCATTACATTCTACGACATTATGCCTCCAAATGTGAGGTTATTTGTTGCATAAAAATAATATAATCATGATTAGTTAGTAAGTCAAATCATTAAGTAATTAACCTAATAACAATAAGCTCTACTAACAATAAACTCTGCTATCCATCATCATTGAATAAAAATAACGTTAAATCATTTATCAAGAAATATGTGAGGCGATGCGAAACTACTCACTGGGCACCAATACTTGCCACCGTCATTATGGTCCACTTATATAATTGTTAGCCAATTTAACTAAGTTTGGTGCTGCTTTTTTCATTCAAAAAAAGTATTTTGAAAACATTTTGATAGCAATATTTTTTCATCTTAGTGTTTATTAAAGATTTCATAAAGTGTATACTTCCAAAATTTATCAATTTGTAAAGTGGGGAGAAGGAGCTTTTAAAAGCTTCAAAAGCAAAAGCTATAGTTCACCCTAGCTTCATATTTTATTTTCCAATTCTATCCCATTTTGTTTATAACTGACAACAATTATATTTGAATCTATATATGATCACCAATTTTTATTTTTTATATTTTATATTCTTTAAAGATAATTATTTTTTATTTTCAAACTACATTTTATGTTATATCGTATCACTAAAATATACTTTTATTTTCAACAATAAATATTAAGAGATTATGGATTTTTAAAAGTGGTTTAGAAAAATAATACTTTTTAGTAATAATACTAATTAGTAAATTTAATATTACATGTGTACGTACTCTAATAGTAGAAAATTTACTTACTTTACGCACTACAAAATAAAATAGACAATGTTCAGAAATATGTCTGCTTTGGTCATTTTCTCACTAACTATAGTTGAACATGATATTTTCAGATATATGTCTGTTTTTTAAAATAGTTTTAGCTTTAGTTTATAATTTGCAACCGTTCAATTTTTTTTTTTTTACAAAGCTCGGCACAGTAACTTACATCGACAACCAATTGTTTTGTTTACATAGCTCCGCACAATAACGTACATCGGAAAAGCACTTTTGTAAAGATCGCAGCAATACCAAACTAATTCTAAGTATTAGCTAATAAAAATATACTTTTATTATCATCATTAGTAGAATAATTTATATATTATCTTTTTTAGTTTGACATTTAATTAATAGACTATTTATTATGAAGAATTATGGAACCTTAATGACATGATAACTTTTGTCCATTAGATGCATTTCTAATCTCAATCACAACCATCACCTATGACAAACGATTACCTCCCTAGATTTATCTCTTGTGAGGAAAAATTTGAACCGCCACTTACATAAGCAAAGTTATCCAAACTGTGCTTTATATTCTTGATGATAATAATAAGAAAGTGAAGTAACAAAGTATTAGTATTGATTTTGCTTAATGGGATTGCATAAACAAAACATAAAGTGTTCCATTATATGAGTTACCGGAAGATCCAAGTCTCTTGTACTTGTTCCTTAGATTAGTGATTATTTATGTGTTTATAAGGCTTAACCCTGCCGTAACTAATATCTACTGATATTATTAGATTAGTGATTCATTCGACCTTCGCCACCGCTTCCACAACTTACTATCGCAACTAATATCTATTGATATTTTTTCAGTTTTTATCAAAATTATTTATTAATAGAAGAAATACAAATTTATTAATTTAACTAAGAGAAATTTTATAATGGAAGAAATTAATAGATTATTTATTATGAGCAATTAGTGAACAAACATTATTATGAGCAATTAATAAATCATTTAATATCAATTAGTGTGGAACACTAATTAGTTAGGTATTTATTATATTAATCATTTACTATATTTATTATATTAGATTTCCATTAATGGGTCATTAAATGTTAGTTTTATGGGACAAATTACAACCATAGATTTATTAATTGGGATATGAAATCTTGGCCATCACTTACACGTGCTAGATGAGGGTGTGGTCAAGAGAACTACAGTCGTAGATTTATCTTTATCCAGACAAATCCTGACCATCACTAACAAAGGCCAACTTGTCCAAACCCTGTTTTATACTAATGATATATATATATATATATATATATATATATATATATATTTGTACTGAAGAATAACCTTATTGATTATGCAGGTAATGTGAATAATACAAAAAAGAATATGAAAGCACCTGCAAAACCCTTAGGAAAACATACAAACCTGGTTTTAAGGAGACGTCTTGGACCTGCTTAGAAGAGCTCAATGTAAGGTAAGGTAAAAGTTTTAGAAGCATAAGGTGATGAGGGAACTCATGGAAGAGATGAAGAAACTCAATCAAGTGAAGGTAATAAAAAAACTGAAGTAATTGGGTTAGATTTTTTGTTTGCAGTACATATAAGTTCCGAACTCTAAAATGTAAAACACTCTTTTATGCTATCCATAAGCATCACTACATACCAATATGTGTTATTGTACTATGCAAAACCATTTTTAGTTTTCATGTTTTGTGTATATGCAACAATACATATTGACATGTACTGTGTAAACAAATTTTTTACACTTGAAAAAGCATCAATACATACTGCTATATACTTCTGGATAACTTGTAGGTACATATTGATATGTTACTTTTGGTTTGATGTATTTTTGGAAATACGTACTCCGTATTTGAACTTATACTAGAAAAGTTTGTAGCTTCTCTATTTATAATTAGCATTGTCACTAATTGCTTGAATCTTAGTAAAAATCAAAACTACATCTTGATTACATCGGATAGACCTTGAACTATTTCACACCATTGATAACCTTGTCAAGTCTGCTATGAGTAGTTTCGTTATATTCATTGTGATTGTTGGGTTTCTATTCATGACTGCATTTGGTGTGTCTTTCTTAACTCCGTGTTCATTGATGCAGAACTATTTCAGAAGAAGACTTTTGCTAGGCACTGATCATGTTGACTAGGAAATTCTAGTAATATAAATGGGCAAAAACTTGAAGAGTCTGATACTGAGTACATATTGATATGTACTGAGGTTTCACTCAGTACATATCAATGCTAAGGTATGTTTATTTTGTGTCCTCGAAATTGTGTTGTCTGAGCTGTTATAAATATCCATTTTGCTAAGATAAATGCGTGCATTCTCGATGTGATATTTAGACCATTAACCTCTCAAACTTTAAGGGTATTTTAGCATTAACCTTGCACACCATTTGATAGTTTTGATTCCATCACTATATGTAGTTTCTACCTTTTGCTTGGTCACACTTTGGAAACTATCTTTTGTCAGTTTAAGAGTACATGTATAAATGTGTTGTTTTTCCATTGTTGAACGACATTTTGTATTTGTCGAGACTGAAGTGTGTTGATCTTCTTTTGCATTGAATTTCACTCGGTGTACATATCAATTTGTGTTATGGTTTGACTCAGTACATATCAATATGTAACATGGCTTCACTCAATGCATGTGTATATGTACCGTGATTTTAATTTTAACCTAAGGATTGAACTTGAGGACGGTAAGTTTCGAGGTTATTGAACTGATAACCACTTGGACATGGAATTGATTTCATAAAAAATTGAGAGAGGGGAGAGATAATTTTGCAAAATAAGTAATGATTCTGAGTTGTTCATTGTTTGTTTATTCTGCATTTTTTTTTTCTCTTCAGATGATGTTGAGGCAAAGTTTAAAGAGGGGACTTCATCATATGAGGACATGAATTATAAAGGAAGAATGGGCAATGCTAATGGGAAAAAAATTCGATAGAAATTTGAAAAAATTTTGATTATAGAAAATTCACGCCCACAGAATTGATATCGAAGATGGATCCATTCAAAAAGAATTAATGTTGGGTGCACAACTAGTTGATGTGATATTTTGTAGTTTGATTGGAATGTTATATGCTTTATTTGTGTTGCCGAATAGGATTAAATAAAATATGTTTGCTTGTATCTATTGCTATGTGTCAATCTTTTTTTTTTCCAGTACATACCAATATGTACTGTTGGACATTATTGTCAAAATCAATTTGAACGATTCTGTGCAACCAATACATACTCCTTTTGGTACTGTCAAAATTGGCCTAGTTTTTTTTCTTCTTCAATATAACACAATATGTACTGCTGGATCCCTTCAATACAGGACAATATGTACTGCAAATGACAAACTTACAATTTCTTCATATATTAACGACTAGAAATATTGTATGAAGGATATGACAATGCACAATGAAAATTTTACAGTACATATATGTACTGCCAGTATATAAGGCTTCATTCCCTTGCTTTAGTATTCATACTGAATAGTATGTTCCAAAACTATAAATATAAACAAATAATATTGAACACTGCAAATAAAAGACTGAATAAAGACATATTGCATTTTATTAGTGATGGGTATTCCAGCACCAAACTATTCTTCTTACACAACAAAATACTACTAGTACATATCAATATCTACTAGGTATTCACAAAAAAATGTATACAAACTAATATCCACTATTAACTAGTTTTTCAGAACAGTAGATATCCACTCTTGTCTTGTAGTATTGAAAACATGCTAGAGATATTTATACTCCATGTACCAAAACACTAAGAATAAGTTCTCGTAAGACGCCTCACTTATCATTTGCAATTTTGCGCAAGTCAATTTAGGTTTTCCTTCTTAATCGCTCTCACAAGAACATACATCCCTTTAAAACCAAATATGTATATTCTTCTAGGGATTTTTGCAGGTGCTTCCTTATTCTTTTTCGTATTATTTACGTTACCTGCATAATCAACAAGGTCATTTCTTTGGTATAAATAGATATGTACTGTAACATAAGAGTAGATATCAACTGTTAAAAACATATTGTTAGTATTCAAGCATCACAAAAACGACTTCTTCGTCAGTACATATAAATATATATTATTGGATATGTAATTTCAAAAACATATTCATCAGTACTAAGTTATAACGAAGCACAAGAACATTTTCATTTTTTCCTTTTGCAAGGTAGTACATGATGATATGTTGCAGCATTTCCTTTCAGAGTAGATATCAGGTAACTGTATCCCAACAAAAAAATATGTACTGAAAAGTATGTAAGAAATAAACTACGTTTTCACGCAATACATATTGATATGCACTGTTTATTTTAACCCAATATATATCAATATGTACTCCCGTTTTGATACATTTTCAAGCATAACAAAATCAATATTCAACCACAATGTTGGCACTAAAGCATCATATGTATCAAGATGTACATATTGATATGTACTTGGGTATTAGTTTCAAAATAAAAATATCTACTAGAAATTATGTATTGCTTGTTACATCATATTCAAAAGAGTCAATGCCCTTGAGGAACTTAGTACACATCTCTTTACATATGTAATGCCTGGAAAATATGTACTGGACATTTTACTTGTACAGATTAGGGAAACACTAGTTGACAAAGTCTTAATCTACACTACATAAACCGCAAACAAATAAATAATTGAGATTCAAAATGAAAATCACAGTACATACACAAAATATACTGGAAAAAATTAGTAGATATTGATAAGTATCGAGTAAAATATGTACTCCAAATAACAGTTGTGCAATACAAGTTAATATTATAAAATTGGAGTTGAACTTCATTCAACTTCTATGTTACTCCTAGTATCGACAAGAACTAATAAGAACAACGCTTAAGGAACCAAAATACATACATTCCTAGTATCGGCAATTAGTTTTTTTAATTATTTGTATAAGTACTCTTTCAGGAACCAAAATATCCACTGCAAGCAAAATATTTAATGCGAAATCACTATTGGAAAATATGTACTGTGAAATCACAATAGGCAAAAATATGTACTGCAAAATCACTACAAGCAAATATGTAATGCGAAATAAATGAACTGAAAAAAAATCAGAAGTAAGCATACCTGAATTTATTCCCCCTTGTCATATACCTGTAATTTTTCACTACAAGCAATCAATATCCCCCCCACATGTATATGCCCTGTAAGACCTTCTATCAACTTATGGACCCAAATACAAAATGAAAAGTCTAAACTCATGCACAGTATAGAACGCAAAAGAAAACAACAAAAATGATTTTTTTTCGCCACCTTTTCCTTGTGCTGACACCTTTTCGCCACCTTTTCTAGTTTTTACCTTTAAATTGATGTTCAGGGGCTAACCACACCACCTTTTCCTTGTGTTGACGCCTTATCTAGCATTGTCTTCCTTTCAAGCAACTTCTGTACTTAACATTTTATCCTTTGCCACCACTATCACCCATTCCCGCCAGTTTGAACTGTTAACACATAGGATAAGTATGCAAATGAAAAATCAGTACATGAACATATGTAATGTGAAAGCACTACAGGCAAATATGTACTGTGAAAAATCAGTACATACAAACATGAATTCATTTTTTTTGAAGCTAATATCAAATGGATTTGAACACATTTCATCAGGTGCAATCCAATAAATCAAAAACGTTTAAGCTAATCACCTTAAAAAAAATAGAAAATGCTCCAAAAATCAAATCAATCCGTATAAACTAGTCGATCTCTCAAGTAAAAGTTCAAAATTAGTCTAAATCAAAATTAAACATGAAGCTCGTACCTAATATAATCCAAATTGATCAAATCAGGAAAAACAAGCTTCTATCACCTACAAAAGAAGAATAAAAATATGATATTTTAAACAATAACTAAAAGATGTTTAAAATAAAAATTAAAAGAATTATAATAAGACTTAGATTTTCAAACAGCAAGAATGGTCCATCATCGATTGTTATTTTGTGATTCTGTAAAACCTCATCTCCATGGATAGCAGAGCTCTGATGTCGAATAGAAACTAAAGAGAAAATGAAATACTATAATTACTTAGAATAATAATGATATACATAAGGGTATTCTGGGAATTGATAAGAAGTACATGATAAGTTAGTTGCGCATGTGTGGTGGATTATTGAGTAAAGAATCTGGTCCAAAAACATGTTTTTGGACCAGCGGATAATTTTATTCTAGTGGTGGACTATACAGTAACCGGTTATGGATATATAGGATTAACCATTAATTCCTAGTATTTGTTTTTTGGAACTTGCGGAAAGTGATAATAATCGTCTTTGTACGTCATCTGATTCCCAGTCGGAGCGATGAAGAGATTAAATCGTGCCGGCTCAATGCAGCACGGCCCATAAAAGCGTGTTATGTTGTGCCAGAGTGTTGTGCCGACATGGTCAGTACTGAGCATAGGCGAGTTAGTTTTCGCGCAGTATGTGCCTGAATCTTAAATTTACAGTAGGAACTGGTCAATATTTGGGACACGACGTGGCACAATCTGAAAGGTAAATAGGGGAATGATTTTAGCATTGGGATATTGGTATTTATTTATTTTACTCGGTCAATAAAATTCAATAAAAAATAAACAAGTGCTAAGGTCGCACCGTTCTAATTAGCCAAGAAGGCCACCTAAAATAACGCAATCTATTTGAAACGGTAAAAAACCTCGTCAGACCATTCTACAGCAAGAATGTATACTGGTCTACCCTCATAAAATTCATAAACATCCTCCGCCAACAAATTTTCTGGTGGATAGGATTACAAAATTTGGGATTTGAATAGCAAAGGTGTTTTTTCGGTCAATTCTGCAAAGGCTGCCATTAGAACGCCTTATGAGGAACAACCGACTGTTGCGCCTTTTTCTCGTTTAGGTGAGCACCCTACTTCGGTTGTGCAATATTAGAAGATCTAGAGGAGGGAATGATGCGCACTGGAGATCAAGTGATAAAGAAGACATGCAAGTAGATGCCTACTCGGTGTAGCTTGTGCAAAAAGGATTTTGAATCTCTTAGCCATACTGTTTGGCACTGCAGATTTTCTAAACGTATATGGGCATGGTCTGCTGCAATTTTTAATCTGCGACCAAAGGAAGACCTGGTGGCCTCTTATAAGGCTGCAAAATGACATGGCAAGATGATCAAAGACTTATTGCTGGTTGCTAACCTTGCAATTGCCACTAAATTATGGAAGCTGTGAAATAAAGCATTTTTTTGAAGGTGATGTTATCAACTGGCTAGGTTTTAAAGGACGGGTTTATCAGGTAATCCATGATAACTTTATTAGAATGAAGTGATTGTACTCTTGACGATTTGTGCATCATAAACTAGTTTAAGGTGCAACATATATCTCGCAAATATTCCACTCTTGTTGAGATATTTTGGTCTCCTCCGGAACAGGTTGAAATTATGATTTGTTGTGATGGTTTTTCTCTTGGAAATATGGGCCAAGCTGGTGCTGGTGTAAGTTTTAGAGACGCTAACTCAAGATTACTTGGTGCTCTTTGTGTTGGCCTTGGCTAGAGGACTAATTTTTATGCCGAAGTTTGCGTTATTTTTATGGCTTAATGTTCGCCAAAAGATGAAATGTGAAGAATATTTGCATAAGATCGGATTCGATGAGTTGCATACAAGCCTTGCAAAACGGTGAGCTTCCGTGGGAGCTGGCTCAGAAGTGGGAAATGGCGTGTGATTTTAATAGCAATATACGCTATATACATAGACATTGGAATATTGGTAGTGGGGTGGAGATGGGAATGATCAAAGGTATGGATTGATTGTCTCAGATTTGGCCCATGATAGTTGTTCTGGTTTTAGCGTTTTTCCCCTAGTCATCCTCCTTGTTAGACCATTGCTCGGTTGAACCCACCAAGCATTGGTATGTCAAGTTTGGTTGTCATATTTTAGTGAAGCAAAACTCATTTAAGAGTCGCTTGATTTAAATATACTAGAGTCAACTTCGTATAGGTTAGCTTGAAAGTATTAGGATGAGACATTACAAGTATTGCGAAGACTTGAAGAAGTGAAGAAGAACGGAACTACAACGACAACATAATCCTTCCACTTGAGGTTAGTGATATTTGACTTGAACTGTTTCATTCCCTAACGTATCTTTCAAGTCGTGCATATTGAAAACATAAAACTGCGAAGCATGAATACTCTAGATAGACATAGTATTAAGGAATACAATATGAAGTTTCTTGCTTAACCATTAAACTTTGTATATAATACATCGACATAATCGTATGAATGCTATTGTGATTATGTATAGGTATGAGGTGAGGATTTAGAAAAATACTAGGGAACAATGTTTACATGTGTTCTAAGGAAGTAAGTTCATGATATGTGTTGTGAACCGAAAAGGAAATCGCCCGGCGTTATTGGGGCTGTTCTTCATTGCATATCTTATGAACGACCAATATGTGTGAATTAGTATAACCGCTCACGACTTGTTTGGGTTCTTGGTAGAAATATTCACATGAGGCCTGACTTATGTATTGGTATGATTTTTATAAGTGAAACCGATCTTAAGTAATCACCTGGCGTATGATCGGGTTGTGTATGTCTAAACTTATTAGTGGGAAGAAGGGAACCTATCCTAGTAATAGGTGCAGTGCATCACAATGGGAACCGATCCTTGTATGAGGTGTAACAAGGTTTATGGAAGAAAGGGGAACCGATCCTATGAACATGTGCAACACGTTTTTGGGAAGGGGGAACCGATCCCATGGACATGTGCAGTGCATACAAGTTAGATACCAAATATATGTAGGGAACCGATCCTAGTACCTAATCAGCCTTATCTTTGGTAAGCTAGTGTAACTATGCACAATACTCACATGGAGGTAGAACCGAAACTTGTTTTGGTAGAACCGTAAACCCATGAGTTGTGATTGAGTGGAACTTGATCAATCACATAGTTCTTGAAAGTCAGATGAACCAATTCTAAACTTGTTTAGAAGTGTGGTAAATCGGTTTCAAGTGAGCAAGCATGGTAAAGACTTGCAAGAGTAAGATGTCGTCATTCTTTGAACACGGTGCATTAATGCTTATTCTATTTTGTTCAAAGATATTTCTTAACGGCTAAGAAGGAAGTAAATCCCAAGATCGAATTAAATAAGTTAAGAATCTTTTTAATTAAGGGTTTTTAATTATATATGGAAAATAAGAATTAGTAATGTTCATTTGCTAATTAAAGATTTTCCAAGGAGATTTCGATCATTATTTTTGGACAGTGCATTCACAGGAATTATGAAAACCGAATTTGGTGGAGTAGTGAAAAATATCTTGAGATTTTTTTCGGTTTTGGAAATTCCTTGGTGTCCAAACGTCCTTGTCTATACATACTTTGAGTTTTCATTTCTAGCAAACTAATCCTGCATAACCTAGACTTACTCTTTTGTCTTTGTTACTGGTGAAGCCGCCTATCGGAGAGGAGAGTAATCTAATTAGGTGAAATCTCTTACGGTCGCTCAATTTAAAGCCTTCTTTGGGATTGAGAAGCTCTAGCGCGACCCGTTGGTGGGAAATTAGATATTGCGGTTTATCCTTAGTTTTCGTATTGATTTGATTGACTAACGGTGGTTGAATCTTGATTGCACCTAGTTTGTTTATGCTTGGGAATTTTCTCTTCTGATATAAGATTCACTCAAACTAGTTCAAGGTTTCGACAGGGATCTTTAGACTGTTGTGAGATCTAAAGACGATCTTGTGATAATTCATTGTTAACAGACTCCGTTATATGTGTGATTGATCACAAGAGATTCAAGTGATTGTGTGCAGGTGTTTATTGAAGATCTAAGAAGATTTGAAGATAAATAAGATATTGAGATTTCTTACTTGGTGTTTTTATAATCTTTGGTGTGCACAATACTTGTTTGGGAAAAAGAGGATCCAATTAAAAATCGGTTTATCCTTGTGGTAGATTGGATTGATTAATTGAGGAAGATCGACATCAACACATATCACTTGATTGAAGAGTGTTGTTGGCTTAATCTTAGTGATTACCTTTGGGTGATTAAACATAAGATATATCTTGGAACCTGGCAAAGGAGTTTATGTTAAGATAAACAAGGGAACCTTTGCGCAACTCATATCACTTGGTTGAAGAGAGTTGATACCAAACATATTTGTTGTTCCTTTACTGTTTGGAATACGAACTAAAGGAATTGGTCCAAGTACGTGACTTGTTTACAGGTTGGAGGCGTGGGAATACAGACGGAACTAGGTGAACTATAGGTTTAGTTGCTTGGTATCAACTATACGAAGTTGTCTTATTTTGTATAGCGGCTTAATCCTGAGAGTATTCAATTCTGGACTAGGTCCCGAAGTTTTTCTGCATTTGCGGTTTCCTTGTTAACAAAATCTTGTTGTGTCATTTACTTTATATTTCCGCATTATAATTGTTTTATTATAATTAAAGTAAATTGCACAAACGTTAATTCCTATTTACTTGATACGTGAATCCTGTTGAGTTTGGTTAAGTCTGAACCTTTTTATCAAGTAAACACACTTTGTTGTTTTATTGTCTCGATCTCGTATCCATAGACGATCACACAAAGTGTGAACCAATTTTTTGTATTGTCTCGACTCAGTCTATAGACAATCACTTTCAGGGAAAGGACTTATAGGAAGTAAAAGTTATAGCTTGAGGTATATTTGGGGTACCCTCGCTTTTTCAATTGGTATCAGAGCAGGCAAACACGAAAAGATCTAACAATCTGTGTTTGGTGCGATCCATCCTATAAGAATTGAATCCATGTATGATTCAGTTAATGTTAAGCAAGAGTTTGACTACTCAATGGTTGAAGATGTTACTACCTCATTGACTCATGATCCGGGAGTTGCGAAAACATCTGTGTCTTTTTCTGATAAAAAAGAAGATGCTGATAAAGAGTTGGTAAAATTCCTAAAGCCTATAAAAACTTTGTCTTCTAAATTGCTGATTTTAAAGACAGAGTCAAATCTTTTTAAATAGGAGATCAGAAATAAAGACAGTCAACTGAATAGTCTGACTGAAGAGAATATGAATCTCACTGTCAAATTAGAAGCTCTTGTTAATTCTCTTGATAAAGAGACATGTCCAATGACTCTGACAAATGATGTTGTTGTATTAGTCACATCTGAAACATATCAAGATGATGGTAGTTTACCGAACTACATTAAGTCAGAAAAGGATAAGAAACAAGCTTCTATATCTACTGATGATCAAATGAAATCTTGTCCAAAGGAAAATTTGAACTGGTTCCATGATAATGATCTTAACGAATACACTTTTCAGTCACTTGACAGGAAACTTATACTTCTTCAACATACGGTGGTAAAATTTTTGAAGAAAGTTTCTTGTCTTAAAAAACTGAAAGACCATTCCTCAGTAGAAAGACAGATTGTGCCACAACCACATAAGATCAACTCAAGATCAGAGGAAAGAGTTAACAATAGCTTCTGGAATAAGATTCCTCCTCATCCATATCGAAACAATTCTTGTTTTGATGAAGAAAGATTCCAGAAGGAAGGGAAAGAGAGAATCTCTGCCAAAAGAAACAATGAGGAGTTCCCAATAATTGTTTCAGATAATCATCATAAGGAAGTCCTTAAAATGAGAAAATCGTATGAAAATCTCATTGAAAGAATTAAGAGAGATATATCAGTCTCTGATAATTCTCACATCAGTACAATTTCTCCACATGATCATATCTCTATAGTTAGAAAAGATCATCGTCTTGGGAGAAAATATATTGGGCAGAAATTCCCTAAGAGAAACATGAACTATGTTTCTGATAGTCAATATAATCTTGAAAAATCTTATTCCGATACAACTTAGTTGTATCAAAATTGTGCATTCTCATCCCAATATGTGCTCGTTTTTATGGATGGGAATGGCACAATAAATATGGAGCACATGTAATTTGTGTAATTGATTATCTGAAAGAGTTGTAGGATTTTATGGATAGTTGTAAATCCAAAAATCGTTCATGTTCATCATGATAAGTTTTATTTGGAACCTTTGAATAAAACTAAGAAAGTTCGGACAAAAGGAAACGAAACATATTTTTTAATATTTATTCGGATTCTATTGATGTCTTTCGGTCCGAAAGCTGACTCCCTATAAAGGGATACTAATCCTTCCAATTTATTGATATCCTGATCAATCATCATATATATAACCAAGCATGCCTCCAATAACTCGCAGTTTCTCAAAGACTAATAAGGAGGGGGATCAAAGGTTAAAGATTGTCAAGCAATCAATGCTGAGAGGAAGAAAAGAAGCAAATCAACAATCATGTCTGATTATGATTCTGAAAGTTCGGTTGGATCACAAGATGAGTCATGTCTATTGTCCTACAATCTACAAGATCCAACCAAAACCAAGTGGATTCGTTCTGATAGTATGATTGACTATATCCATGCTTTTGAAGAATTAAGAACCAATCTCATCAACGATTCGAAATCAAGATTGGCTCAAGGATAAGATTGAGGAAACTAAAGCTGGAATAGTTGACTTAAAAATTCAAGTTGAAAAACTTGAGAAACAAGAAGTGGTTGCTGACAAGTCTCTTGAGACATGCTTTAACAGTTTGAACACTGAAGAAACATCGGTGAACAACAAGAGCACCACTAGAGATTAAGTTAAATATACATCAATTTTTGATTACTTTCATTGATTGTATGAGTCTATTATGAAAAAACTATTATGAATAAAGTTATTTGATTTATAATTTTTCTTTTGATAGTTTTGATTTACATAGCCGGTACTTTAATGGTTTATTTTATATGCTATGTATGTTTATGAGATGTTTGATTTCGATTTTATGCCTTGATATTCGATCTCATAATATGTTGTAAACCCTTATGGTTTGGGTGACTTTTTAATTTAGTGGGATTAAATTCTAGCCCAAGTTGGTAGGCTTTATCAAAGGATCATGAGGGATTCCTATAGAAACAATATGTGAAAAAGTCACAATATGTTGAATCGATTTTGGTTTAGCATAAAAGCATATGTGTTTCGACGGTTTTCAATTTTTGCTTGCAATTGTTAAAACCTATTTTCAATCTTTCTCTGGTAAAGGTTGGTTGTTGTTATTCTTTTGTTTTTGGCATAATAATGACAACATGATGGTATTTCGATATCAATTCTCCCGGAAGAAGAAAGCGATGGAATCATATTTGGAGAAGTTGGATGCGAAATTGAGGTAACAATCTTGTTAGTTAGTTGTTTTCCTGTTTTAAGAAAAGCCTATTTCTATTTGATATATATATTGCTTTTGATTAAAATAAATTGTTGGTACAATTAATGTGTTTATTCCATTATGAATGTATGGATGTGTGTGTTGTTCAATTGTTTTCGGTTAAGTAAAAAAATTGTTATCTTGCTTTGTTTGTGTGATATCAATAGTTTAGACTTACAAAAGTTGGTGCAATTGCGGTGCTTTATTGTCTATGGTCAATTCAATTGCTTCTAGTTAAGTAAAACAATTGTTACTTTGCTTTATTGTGTAGTATGAATTGTTTAAGCTTACTAAATTTCAGTGCAACAGTAAAACTGTGGTTTATATATGGTGTTTCTATTGTATCCTGTTGAGGTGAATAATTATGAAAGTTGATTTATTGGTTTGTATGAATTATTTATTGCTTAACGAATGAATATGTTGACGGGACGAGTTGTTTAGTCTAATTCGATTCCGGATAAGCTAAGCTAAGTTACTTTTGATCTTAGTTAGACTTATCAAAGTGGAGGTTTCGGTCATTCAAGTCTAGCCGAAAGCCTAAACAAGGAAATGCTAGTTAACTAACCTAGTATTTGGCTTGTTTGAAATCTAAAGGTCTAAGTTATATGGATAATTAGAACCTGATGAGAAAAATGGAGTTTATCTTTGTCTTGGTCTTATCGAATGAAGTGGTTGTATTTATACAATCGGTTTAGCAAAGGAACTAAGTTTCTTAGTTGATTTTTGGTTTGCTAAACTAGTTGGTAAAATTACTTCGGGCAATTATTTCCATGATAACATATCAAAACGTAATTACTTGTAGTTTCGGTTTTGATATTGGTTATCAAAAATGGTGTGTAAAACCCTCGTTCTTGACTCAACAGGTTGTAAGTCTATTTTTGAGATTTGTAAGATCCTTTTCGTGTTGTCCATTATTTGTTCTTTGCTTTGTCATTTTTGTGACAAAAAGGGGCAGAAATATATGGAGTAAACAAGTGATGCTGGTATCAATTTATGGTTGATTGGTGTCACTAGGGAAGAGGACGATGGTGCTTGAACGTTTATCTAACGAATGAGGAAAAGCATAGACTAAGGGGGAGTAGCATATCATATGAATGGGATAACAAATATGTGCGGATTGAATATCTACCTAGCTCACCATTAGGGGAGTATAAGCTTAGTTATTATAGTGCAGCTACTGCATTTTTGAGGATTGAATGAATGCAGGTTATGTGCTGTGGATTCGGGAATCAAGCGTATGTGTAATGAATTATTGTAATTTGTTTATCCATATGATTGCAAGAGTTTTGTCACTAAAATTGACAATGGGGGGGGGATTGTTAGAGCATTGCTCGGTTGAACCCACCAAGCGTTGGTATGTCAAGTTTGGTTGTCATATTTTAGTGAAGCAAAACTCATTTAAGAGTCGCTTGATTTAAATGTACTAGAGTCAACTTCGTATAGGTTAGCTTGAAAGTATTAGGATGAGACATTACAAGTATTGTGAAGACTTAAAGAAGTGAAGAAGAGCGGAGCTACAACGACAACATAATCCTTCCACTTGAGGTTAGTGATATTTGACTTGAACTGTTTCATTCTCTAACGTATCTTTCAAGTCGTGCATATTGAAAACATAAAACTGCGAAGCATGAACACTCTAAATAGACATAGTATTAAGGAATACAATATGAAGTTTCTTGATTAACCATTAAACTTTGTATATAAGACATCGACATAATCTTATGAATGCTATTGTGATTATGTATAGGTATGAGGTGAGGATTTCATCCTAGGGAACAATGTTTACATGTGTTCTAAGGAAGTAAGTTCATGATATGTTTTGTGAACCGAAAAGTAAATCTCCCGGCGTTATTGGGGCTGTTCTTCATTGCATATCTTATGAACGACCAATATGTGTGAATTAGTATAACCGCTCACGACTTGTTTGTGTTCTTGGTAGATCGTTAATAATTATTTCTCAAGTTCAAACTAATATATTACTTAATTCAAGAGAACAGAGCTCTGCGAATCGCTCCCAACTCGGCGATCGAAACGGTCTCAAAAGTAATTTCGAAATTCTATCGATCCAGGCAACGAATTTGATTAATTCAACATCATAACTATAATTAAGCTTAATATCAATGATTAGTGTCTAAAGCGGAGGTTAATTTGAAATAATAAAATGGCATCTGCTACCACGATCTGTTCTTGGGAGTGTGTGGGTGAGTCTAAGAATCATCAAGAAAAAAAAATACAACGGATCCGTTCAGTGGGAAGGAGAACAACAAGGACAACAACAGATCTTATGCAAACATTGTTTCCTCCTTCAAATCGGCGGAATTTGACCGTTCTCAACTAGCAAAACCATGCTTCAATGGATCTGATGTATCGATCCGTATATCGAAAGAGGAATATCAAAAATGGGGGCAAGAGTGCAGGAACTACTTAATCGGAAGATTGGTGCTTCCAAAGGGGAAAATTCAGGTGAAGCTGTCAGATATACATGAAAATCTATCCAAGATATGGAACATCAAACCTTGGGTGATCTCTACACTAGGTAAGGGCTTCTTTTGTTTCAATTTCTCGTGTGAAGAAGATGCTGCTTATGTTCGTTCTGTAGGACCTTGCAATCTTAAACCAGGAATAGTTCACTTTAGAAAATGGATCCCGGATTTCAATCCACGTAATCAACATCAATCTCTAGCACATGTTTGGATAAGAATTTATGATCTGAGCTATGAATATTGGAGGTCAAGAACTCTTTTTGAAATCTCCAGCGCTATAGGTGACCCATTGTATGTAGACAACGCAACTATAACAAGAAGTTTCGGGTTATATGCAAGGGTCCTGGTAGAAATTGATCTAGTAAAAACACAAATTGAGGAGGTGCAAGTTGAGAGAAATGGACACTTCTTCAATGCTAGAGTTGTATATGAAAAACGTCCCTCCTACTGCTCTTTCTGCAACAAAATAGGTCATGAGGAAGGTCTGTGCAAGAAGAAACAACAAAAGCATATTATGGATATAGAAACGAACAAGGATGCTGCTAAACAGAAGAAACACAATCAAATGCAGAAAAAATCTGACAAAAAAAGAAATGAAGAGGGAAATAATGGGGCGGTTCTGGAGATCAAGCTTCTAGTAAACAAAGGTTCAGCTGCGGAAGGGGAAAACGGATCAAATAAAGAGAACAATTTACAGATTGATGGCAAAGCTACGGATTCGGAGCCTGGTAACATGGAGGTGGAAAAATAGGAGACTGAAGCTAGTCGAAAGATGACAAAAGAAGCTACAACGGATCCGGAAACTAGTAACAAGGAGGTGACAATAGAGGCGTCTGAAACTAGTCGAAAGGAGACTATAATAGAAGGTAATATGGAGGCTGGTGAAAATACTACTCAAGAAGTAGAAGCTGGTAAAGATGTGACAATGGAAAATAACAGGGGGGCTCCGTCTACGGAAGATGAATCTGTCAGCGTTGACACCTTATATGAGGAAAACTTGGATGAGGAGAACACGAATGACTTTGAAGCTGTCTTGTCCAAATCTCAGATAAAAAAAGACAAGAAAAAGAATAACTTGGAAAGGAAAGAAACAATGTCTAAACCTTGGACCATGCGTCCAAGAAATGATACAAACTATTCCCAATGAGAACAATATACTGGAATTTGCGTGGTTTAGGTAACGCAGATACACAACTTGTGTTTTACAATTATTGTCGTAAACTATCCCCGGATTTAGTCTTTATTGCAGAACCTTGGATTGCTTTTTCTTCTATTTCTTTGAATTACTGGGCTAGTCTCAACCTGAAGATGGTAGCTCTAAATGACAAAGGGGATCGCCGTCCAAATTTATGGTATCTTTGTGCTAATCACATGAAAGTAGATGTGGTGTCTAATTCGGCGCAGCTAATTGCTTGCAAGGCCGTTATTGGAGACCTGGATTACTTCATGGCTGGGGTTTATGCTTCAACCTCTTATCTTACTCGTAAGGATTTGTGGTTCAGACTGACCGGCTTGATGAACAATGCTACTCAACCATGGTGTATAATTGCAGATTTCAATGTGGTGCTGGGGGCTCTTGAGAAGTCTAGCGTCCCTCCTCCAAACCGTATCTCCTGTGATGATTTCTTAGCTTTCTCAAAGTCAAATGATCTCCACCATCTGGATACTAGGGGAGCTCGATTCACTTGGACGAATGGCCTCAGGGGTAGACACAACACAGAGCTTCGGCTGGATAGAGCTCTGTGTAATGAAAATTGGCTGGTGTCATGGAATTCAACGGTCTGCAGCACTCTGGCGAGGGTAAAGTCAAATCACTACCCTTTGCTATTTGAAGCGTGCAAGGGTGATTAAACTTTCGCCTCTTCGTTCAAATTCCAGAGCGCGCAGTTGGAACACCCGAGGCTGAGAGAAGTGGTTGATCAGGCTTGGAAACAACAATTCTTCGGTTTCCCGATGTACGTGCTCATTCAAAAGATTAAATTCCTAAAGTCAGTGCTTAAGCGTTGGAATAAGGAAATCTTTGGTGACATCAATCTGAATGTAAATAAGGCTATTGAGGATCTGCAAAATGTGCAAAATCATTTGGTGGAGGAGGGCTACTTTGATGAGCTTCATCTAATCGAAATGGCGGCTTCAAATAACCTTGTGGATGCTCTAAAGACTCAAAAAGCTTTCTGGAGAGATAAGTCGAGGCTAGATTGGGTAAAAGATGGAGACGCTTGCACAAAGTTCTTCCATAATTATGTGAAGATTAGAGTTAATACTAGTAAAATAACTCATCTTAAGCATAATAACGAGTTGATGTCCTCTCATGAGGAAATTTCAGATCATGTGCTTTCTTATTTTCAGAATCTTTATGATAATGATGATGTGAACCCTTACACAGACTTCATTAGACGTAATGTTCTAAAAATAGTTTCAATAAATGACAATGATGCACTCAATGCGATGCCGAATAACCTGGAAATCAAAGCAGCGGTAGATACTATGAATGTTAACGGATCTCCTGGGCCAGATGGCTTCGGTGGAATTTTCTTCAAGTCTTTCTGGGACATAGTAGGTACGGATGTTAAAAACTCGGTAAATTTTCAGAATGGGTGGCTAATGCCGAATGAAAATCCGAGTAATGTCATTATAATACCGAAAGAAAAG
The DNA here is from genome assembly GCA_023529315.1 of Papaver bracteatum. Taxonomy (NCBI): domain Eukaryota; kingdom Viridiplantae; phylum Streptophyta; class Magnoliopsida; order Ranunculales; family Papaveraceae; genus Papaver; species Papaver bracteatum. Next base: position 369,375 of record JAJJWX010004549.1, read on the forward strand.
GGAGCTGATGTCATTGAAAAATTCCGTCCCATTGCACTCAGCAACTTTCATTTCAAAATAATTGGAAATATCTTAGCTACGCGTATGAGCCCTATTGTTTCAAAAATTATATCCCCCCAGCAAAGAGCTTTTCTGAAGAACAGAGACATTTTTGACTGCATTGGTACTACGTCTGAGGCGATAAACTTGCTAGCCTAAAAATTCTTTGGTGGAAATATTGCTCTAAAGTTCGATATTCATAAGGCGTTTGACACTCTGAACTGGAATTTTCTCATTCGGAGTATGAATGAGTATGGCTTCTGCGTTACGGTGGTCGGCTGGATTAGATCAATTTTGCACTCTGTAAGACTTTCAGTGGTGATCAATGGAAAAGCTATGGGATACTTCAACTGCCAAAGAGGAGTGCGCCAAGGAGATCCTCTATCTCCGATCCTTTTTTGCCTGGATGAAGAAGTTCTAAGCAATGCAATCACAAATGCATTCAGACACGGGGAGATTCACCATATTTCGTCTCCAAGAGGTACTGTTTTTCAGTCTCATGTGATGTATGCGGATGACATTATGGTTTTTTGTAGAGGTACAAAAAGAGATGTAAAGGCAATAATGCAAATTTTAGAGGAATATGGTCAGAACTCGGGTCAGAAAATTAACTCAGCCAAATACACAATGTATTCTAGCAGTCACGCTCACAGCAGGATATCTAACATTGCTGCTTCATATAACATTCCGATGGGTAATCTGCCATTTCGTTATCTGGGAGTCCCTATCTTTCGAGGTCAGCCGAGAGCAATACACCTTCAGTCAATTCAAGATACTATAAAAATAAAATTTCCTACCTGGAAAGGTAAGCTGCTACCAATGATGGGTCGAGTGGAGCTGGTTAACTCAGTAATAGCGAGCAAAACTCTGTACAACTTCCACATATACAAATGGCCTAGAGAGTACATAAAAACTTTGGAGAAATGGATTAGGAATTTTGTTTGGTCTGGCGACATAAATATAAGGCATCACAATACGGTAGCTTGGGAAAAGGTGTGTCTGCCGGTGAATGAATGAGGTCTGGGTATAAAATCTCTAAGCGGCTTGAATGATGCTACTCTTATGAAGATGTCCTGGAAGCTAATGATAGGTCAATCGACGTTGGGTGATTTCGTTAAGGTGTGTTTCGCAGGGGCAACTTACAAAAAATCGTCAATATGGCATGGCTACAAATAGCAGTAGAACATCATCAAAGACAAGATGCTTTGGTTGGTTGGTCAAGGGAATAAAATAGACTTCTGGAATGACATATGGTACACTAAAATGGATCAATCTATTGCGGACTTTCTGGATCTTGAAACTCAAATTTGCACAACAGGGTACAAGACTTCATAGTGGAAGGCAGATGGAGCTTTCCAGACTACATGCCTGAACTGGAGGGTAACATCAAACAGCTGATTAATGAAACTCCTTTTGCGTCTCATATGGAGGATAGGAAGGTGTGGACAGGTAGAAGCTCGGGCGACATCAGTATGAAAACTGCTTATGACTTTCATAGGCCGAGAGAGGTGGAGCAGTTGGACTTCAGAGATCTTTGGGCAATAAAAATTCCACCACGCAGGGCTTGCGCGGTGTGGAAGGTACTTCATAATAGAATTCCCTCAGATGACAACGTGAAATTCTATGGGGGGGGGGACACAATAAATTGTTTCAATCTGTGCACGGTTCCCTGCTGTGCTGAAACTCAACATCATTTATTCTTGAACTTTGCTTTTGCGAGCTCACTATGGAATTGGATAATGCAGGTGTTTCGTCACAGGCTTGACTGTCGAAGTTTGCAAGCGATGTTTGCTTCTATCAGATGTTTTAAAGGCTACTCTCAAACCAAGAAGCTATTGTGGATTGCGGCAGCTACTTGCATCTGGATCATTTGGCACTGCAGAAATAACCTTAGATTCGAGCATAAGGAAATCTCCTTCAATCAAGCTACCAAGATGTTGGCTATGCTCATTGTGGAGTCGAGCAGAAACAACGGAGGATACTTGTTTTATACTTTGACAGACAAGCACATTCTGGACTCTTTGGGAATTTAAAGGTTAGCTTTAAAAATTCCTAGAGATTTAATGGTTAAGTGGCATACTCCTGAGCAAGGCTGGATCAAAAATAATATCGATGGCTGCTCCATTGGTAATCCGGGTCCGGCGGGCTGTGGAGTGGTGTTTCGAGACTTGGAGGGTCGAGTTCGGGGCTGCTTAGCGCAAAACTTGGGGACCAATAATTCTGTTTTTGTGGAGCTTTGGGGTGCCATCTTTGCTATGCGTTTGGCGAATACTTTGGGAATACGTAGGCTGTGGATAGAGTGTGACTCGATTTTTGTGCTACAAGCTATCAACAATCATGAGTTAGCTCCTTGGAGATTGTCGACTAACTGGAATAACTGCTTGAATTTCACTAAGTCTATCCAGATGAAGTGTACTCATGTGTTCAGGGAAGGGAACACGGTGGCGGATTCGCTGGCAAAGCACGGAGCGACTGTGGAATAGCACTGGTGGAGAACTTCTCCTGATTTTTCAAATCATAAGATTGGAATCAACAACTCGGATCTTCCATTATACCGTTTTCGCAATATGTAGCCTTTGGCCCCAGGTTTAGGGGGTCCTTTTGTTTTGTTTTGTTTTGTTTTCTTCTTCTTGTCTTCGGAGGTAAGGCCTACTACCCCTCCTTATTTTTTTCCTCCTTTTTAATAAAATTGGGTTTGTTTAAAAAAAAAATGTTCTTGGTAGAACTATTTACATGAGGCCTGACTTATGTATTGGTATGACTTTTATAAGTGAAACCGATCTTAAGTAATCACCTGGAGTATGATCGGGTTGTGTATGTCTGAACTTATTACTGGGAAGAGGGGAACCGATCCTAGTAAGAGGTGCAGTGCATCACTAGGGGAACTGATCCTTGTATGAGGTGCAACAAGGTTTATGGAAGAAATGGGAACCGATCCTATGAACATGTGTAACAAGTTTTTTGGAAGGGGGAACCGATCCTATGGACATGTGCAGTGCATACAAGTTAGATACCAAATATATGTGGGGAACCGATCCTAGTACCTAGTCATCCGTATCTTTGGTAAGCTAGTGCAACTATGCACAGTACTCACATGGAGGTAGAACCGAAACTTGTTTTGGTAGAACCGTAAACCCATGAGTTGTGATTGAGTGGAACTTGATCAATCACATAGTTCTTGAAAGTCATATGAACCAATTCTAAACTTGTTTGGAAGTGTGGTAAATCGGTTTCAAGTGAGCAAGCATGGTAAAGACTTGCAAGAGTAAGATGTTGTCACTCTTTGAACAATGTGCATTAATGCTTATTCTATTTTTTTCAAAGATATTCCTTAACGGTTAAGAAGGAAGTAAATCCCAAGATCGAATTAAATAAGTTAAGAATCTTTTTAATTAAAGGTTTCTAATTATATATGGAAAATAAGAATTAGTAATGTGCATTTGCTAATTAAATATTTTCCAAGGAGATTTCGATCATTATTTTTGGACAGTGCATTCACAGGAATTATAAAAACCGAATTTGGTGGAGTAATGAAAAATATCTTGAGAATATTTTCGGTTTTGGAAATTCCTTGGTGTCCAAACTTCCGTGTCTATAATACTTTGAGTTTGCATTTCTAGCAAACTAATCCTGCTTAACCTAGACTTACTCTTTTATCTTTGTTACTGGTGAAGTGATGTGAATCAATCAATAATATTGTTGTAGTAAATAGGTTCGTTGAGACTTGTGAAAGCAATAGAATTTAAACTTAATTCAAGATTGATTTCAAAATATTAAAAATAACCAAGACACTAGAATCCACTATTACACATGAATGAATGATGTTGAATATTTCATAACTCTAATTATCCTTTAAATCCTTTATTTCTTAATTCACAAATAATCAAACATATTCTCAAATATTAATTGTATTCCCTAAGCATAGACTATCAATTAATTAAACAAAGTATAATCTATCAAATTGAATCACAAATAATTAAGAAAATTATGTAAACATTTAAAAACTCTGCAAAAGCAGTGATTGAGTGAATTATAATTGAATATTATAGAAAATAAAATAGTTACCCATTATTCATGTGTAGATAGCTTTATCTATTGCCTTGATTACGCGAGAATTTAGCCTCTCATCATGATGGAAACACTCTCAAAAGTTGATTTCATTTATGCTCAAAAGTGGTTTACAAATGATGAATTTGGAGAAAAAAAAGATAAAACCAGGTTTGTAACACTTAATGCTGTTACAAATCAAACTGTTGCAAGAACGATACAGATTAAATGTCACTGAGACAGTATCACTACAACACTACACCCTCTGTCGTTGTCACTGTTGATAAACGACGGTCTTCAGAAGTGCAATGTTCTTCGTGTTCTTCCTTCACAGCAGCAACAACAGAATTCTATAACTTGATTTCTCTTGCTCTGTTATTTTCCCAAACTCTTCGTAAGCCTCTCATCACCCTCAGCACCCTTTATATACTCTACAGAATCAAAAATACTTGCTAATAACTCCGCATAATCTTCATTAATTCTCCTATGCCATTCTCGGAAATAATTTCCATTTTCATCTCCATCACGCGTCTGTTGGAGATTTTCACGTGTTTTCTGGTGTTGATAAACTCTAAAACTGCGAACAGACATCCCAGCAGTATACAAACTCCCTAAATATGCATGCAGTTTTTCCAAATAAAGAAATCATACCGGAAATATATTAGCCTCCCTGTTGTACGAGATATAAAAAGATCTTCTCCCTATCACGTCACCAAACACGTTACCATCCCTGTTTGACCGAAACAGGTCATATCCAACCAATCCCACCGATTAAGTCTCATTGATTCTCATCCTTACTCAAAACAGGAAATGCAACAGATTCAAACTATTTTCCCGCCATCTTCATTATTCAAACGAAGAAGAAAATATCAGCCCTTATCCAATCAGCTGGGGTGCGAATATCCAGTGGGTGCTAAGAATGAATTTGGGCTACACATAGCCGTGGCTGCCCCTTATCCAAAGTGAGGGTCTGTATAGCAATTGTCCTCCTGGGGTCCAAAAAGCACTTTTCGAGCAACTTTTTCCGCATAAGTGTAATTCTCCAATAACACCTAAACAAACATAAAAACACCAAAATTAGTACAAAATTCGAGACTAACAATAGAGACACTGAGGACAATTCAGACACAAAAATGTGTCTATCAAATACCCCCAAACTTATTATTTGCTAGTCCCGAGCAAATCTAATCTAAAAAATAAAATAACTACACTTAGCACGTGCAGCAAGCCGTTAAACCGCTAGGTGGCCCTAGCGGCGGAGTGTTGTCTCCGGAGGGTTTACCAGAGGTGTACCCACAAAACCTGTACTTCTAATTGGTCACAAGTATCCAAAGAGCTATGAGGACATACAAATTCGCAACCTATCTCCAAGTGACTAGAATGCCAGAGAAATTAAAGGTGTCAGCTCTAAAGATGACTGAAGAAAAGGGGAGACACATCCGCAACACTGCTAGATAAAGAGATATCCGCTACACAGCTAGATAAATATTGTAAGATGCGCCCGCTGTTTTACAGCTGGATAAGATTAGGAGAGAGAAAAATATGAGAGGGACATCTGCTACACGGCTGGACTAATTACGTGTGATGAGTTAAACCAGTGCTAGAAAGATCTTGTGCCAGATTGAAAGCGGACTAACAAAGCAACCAAATGTATCTTTCTTCGACTCTCTCATAGTGCTCAGTAGAAACAACGTCTTCTTCGGTCTTCAATTGTGTATGATAAACTATCGAACCTCATAGAACCTTGACAATTAACGTCTTCTTCGATTTCTTGCCTGACATAAAAATTTCTACTTCCATATGGCCTTATTGAACAAAAAACTAATTATAGAACAAAAAGAACATAACGATGATTTTTTTTTCTTTTTTTTTTTTTTTTGAAACACAAAAATTACAAGACAAAAATTTACATGGCCATGAGAGAAGGACTTTAAAAACTTGGATCTTCGCAACTCGTGATGTCTTGGTATCATGAATTCCAACAACTTATATATTTTGCTCTTATTACTTCTTGTAACTAAACCTTAAATGTCTTCCAATTTCTTCATAGATTTTGATGTCTCGCTCCGTTTGTTGATGATGATAAGTTTCTACCGAGAGAGTAACTAAGACTACATTGTGAGGTTGCTTTGTCTTTCTGGCATTTCCTGACCTACTTGCCTTTCCATCATGGATGGTTAGGTCCATCATGGTTACCCTCTAAAAGGAACAAGTTCTCTCCTGAATTTCAAGGATCTCAATGTCTTTTTCTCTAATGTATCAATAGGTTGTTATCCCTAGCATTCCAATTTCTATATTTTCGGTGAGAAACAGTATGTAAACTTAGCTAACCGGATACCATGTGACGCTAGAAGTTTCAAAAGTGCAACTAAAAAGTTCTTCCCCACCCCCAAACTTAAATCTAACATTGTCCTCAATGTTTCTAGTGAAAGAGCAGTACCAAAAGTAAAATAACACGAGGAGAATTTGGAAAGATAGTACCTGGGTGAAGAGAGAGAAAATCAAAACTAATATACAACATACAACAGCCTCGATGGTCAATCAAGGGTAAACAGGGTCCTCCAGAGGGACCTCCTCAACATCACCTGTAGGAAAGCGCTCTAAAAAGGGTTCAATCTCTGACCGTTAACCTTCGAAGAACTACTACCATCCGGTGTCTCGATCTCAACAGCTCCATGAGGAAAGACAGTGCGAACAATAAAAGGACCCGTCCACCGAGAACGTAACTTCCCAGGGAAAAGATGCAAGTGGGTATCATACAGAAGAACTTTTTGACCTGGAGAAAATGACTTCCGTAAAATATTTCTATCATGCACAAGTTTCATTTTGTTCTTATACTCCTTCGCACTATCGTAAGCATCTATACGAATCTCATCCAACTCATTGAGCTGAAGTTTTCTATGGGCTCCTGCCTTGTCAAGTGAAAAATTTAGCTGCTTAACAGCCCAATAAGCTCTATGTTCTAGCTCAACAGGTAAATAACATGCCATGCCATAAAAAAGCTGATAAGGCGACATTCCAATGGGGGTTTTAAACGCAGTACCATAAGACCATAAAGCATCAGTGAGCCTCGACGACCAGTCTTTCCGATTAGGATTAACTGTTTTCTCTAATATACGTTTTATCTCCCTATTGGAAACCTCTACCTGACCACTAGTCTTCTGGGGCAATAGGAACCTGATTATAGCCGCATAATCCATCTAAAAAGCAAAAATGGCTACGTCCAGCTAATCTTTCTAGCATTTGGTCGATGAAGGGAAGGGGAAAGTGGTCTTTCCTAGTGACCTTGTTCAATTTTCTATAGTCAATACAGACACGCCAACCCGTGGTCATTCGGGTTGGGATTAACTCATTGTTATCACTCTGGACTACAGTAATACCAGATTTCTTAGGAACAACCTGAACGTGGCTGACCCACTTACTATCTGAAATGGGGTAGATAATGCCTGCATCTAATAGCTTAAGAACCTCGGTTCGAACTACTTCTTTCATATCAGGGTTCAGTCGACGTTGTATCTCCCTAGAAGGTTTGGATTCACTCTCTAAATAGATATGATGCATACAATCAGTAGGACTTATACCCTTAATGTCTACTATGGTCCACCCTAAAGCTTCCTTGTTATTCTGAAGGATGGTCACTAGCCTACTTTCCTGATCACTATCCAAGTCGGATGCTATAATCACATGTAAAGTTTCCTATGGGCCTAAAAACACATACTTCAGGGTATCTGGTAATGGTTTAAGGTCCAACTTAGGAGGCTTTTCTAACGAAGGAACTAGGGTAGACTTAGAAATGGGTAGAGGTTAGAACTTAGGTTTCCAGCCATTACTAGTGTCTATCAAAGGGGTTGAATCTAACAAAGCATTCACCTCATTAATCACATCATCATCATCAAACTAAATCCCAAAGTGAGCTAGGCATTTCTCTAATGGATCTTCTAACAAAGTGTTTGGTAATGACTCGTCAACTAATGTTCCTATCATGTTCACCTCTTCTATGTTCGAGTCACCTAGTTCAGAGGGTAGCTTACTAATATGAAATACGTTCATCTCAATAGTCATATTACCAAAAGACAAATTCATAATACCATTTCGACAGTTAATAATCGCATTGGATGTAGCTAAAAATGGGCGACCTAAAATCACTGGTATTTGGTTATCTGGGTCAGGGACAGGTTGGGTATCTAGGATAACAAAATCCATTGGATATATAAACTTGTTGACCTCTATAAGAACATCCTCGATCACACCACGAGGAATTTTAATGGACCTATTAGCTAACTGAAGTGTCATCTGGGTAGGTTTCATCTCCCCAAGTCCTAGCTTAAGGTACACATGATATAGAAGTAAGTTCACACTGGCTCCTAAGTCAAGCAACGCTTTCTCAACACGATATTTACCTATTGTGAAAGAAATGGTAGGGGACCCTGGGTATTTATACTTAGGAGTAGCGGTATTCTGAATAATAGAACTCACATGACTAGCTAGGAAGGCTTTCTTTTGGACACTAAGCTTACGCTTTCGCGTACACATATCCTTAAGAAACTTAGCATAAGCGGTAATCTTCTTAATCACATCTAACAGTGGGAGGTTGATAGTAACCTACTTAAAAACCTCCAATATATCATTAAAAGTGGTCTCCCTCTTAGTTGGAACTAGTAGCTGTGGAAATGGGGCTCTAGGAACAAAGCCGGACTCATTAGGAACCTCATCGGTCTCTTTAGAGACTCTATCAGTCTCTTCGGTTTCTGGTTCAGAAGGGTGAACTACAGCATGTTCACTATCAGGCATGGCAACCTTGTTGTCTATGACTCTTCCACTCCTAAAATTTTTAATAGCATTCACATGATTGGATGGTCTTTCACCTATTTCATTAATTCCTCTAGGGTTGGGTTGAGTTTGACTAGGTAACCTATCTCTTTCTCTCAAAGATTCATTTATCTGACTAACCTGGGTTTTTAACTCCGAAATAGCCTGAGAGTTAGCCTGACTTATTCTTTTATTTTCTTCTAAACCTTGAGCAACAGATTGCTGAAGCTGCACAGTGTTACGAGTCAACAAAGCAAGATTCTCTTCTAAACTCAAAATCTTTTTATCCGAAGGGTTCTGAAACTATGCCTGAGCTGAAGGATTCTTAGTATATCCAAAGCCTGGGGGAACTTGAGAGTTACTAGACTGACCTTGATTCTGGCCCTTAGACTAAGAAAGGTTAGGATGGTTTCTCCATCCAGGGTTATAGGTTTCCGAATAAGGGTCAAACTTTTGACGATTATCAAATCTAGTGTTGTTATAAAGAGCATTGGCTTGCTCTTCAATAGTATGGCCTTCCCAAAAAGGCTATATTCTTCCACTACTACCACTAGAATGACCTAATTATAAGGCTTCTAACCTTTTGTCTATGGATGCTATTTTAGCATCAGACTCATAAGATCCTTCTACCCTATTGACATTTCCTCTACTTAGAAGAATTGTTTTCCGGGGTTCCTTACTATTTTCCCAATGTTGGGTCTTATCGGAGATTTCATTCAAAAATGTCATCGCCTCATCAACAATTTTATTCTCAAACCCACCTGTGCATAAGGACTCAACCATGGTTGTTGTCGAATAATCTAAACCCTCGTAGAGGATCCGAACTAGCCTAAACTTTTCCAAACCATGGTGAGGACATTGAGATATCAAGTCATTTAACCTTTCCAAATACCTATATAAAGATTCTCCCTCTTGTTGAGAAAAAGTACAGATCTGCGTCCTAATAGACGATGTTTTATGCCTAGGGAAAAACTTCTGTAAAAAGGCAGTTGTAAGTTGGTCATAGGTTTCAATCGACTCAGAGGCCAAACTATATAGCCAATATTTGGCTTTATCTCTTAAGGAAAATGGGAATAACCTAAGTTTCAACGCAGCATCATCTAGGTTTTTAATTTTCAGAGTACTACAAACTTCCTCGAATTCCCTAATATGAAAATATGGGTTTTCACTTTCTTTCCCTAAAAATATTGGGAGCATCTGTAGAGTCCCAGGTTTTAGTTCATAATTTGCCTCAGTTTCAGCTAACTTGATACATGACGGACGGGATGTCCTAGTTGGGTTTAACAAAGCTTTCAAAGTTTCCATTTCTGGCACTACCAAAGGACTAGGAGTACTTTCTTCACTAATTGTCAAGTTTTCAAAGATGAAATTTCCAAAAACGGGGCTCTCAAAAGAAAAGTCTTCGATCTCCCCGCCTTTACAAGAAGAACTACTAGGTTTGTCACTAATCAAACGACCTAGAGTGTTTCTTTTCCAAGCCCGTTCTCTAATGACGTCGGGCATACACTAGAAAAAATAAATAATAAATAAATAAAAATCCTAAAAGGAATGGAAGTTCTATGCAAGCACAAACAAAGTTGTCTCCACCAAAACAAACCTAGAGATTTCGAGCAAACAAAAAGCATGATGGATCCACTTAGATTGTTTTCTAGACCAGCTTCTAATCCTTCGAAAGGGAATTCGTTACAATCTGAGCAAACCCCTCTGGAATCAATCCGAGTTTAAGCAAGTTGAATAGAGGCGAGGGAAGCTACACGGAGCTTTGATACCCAAGGCCTCACCGCATTACATGGCGGCGTAGTCACACATTCAACTCACAGAAACCATCATGAACTTCGAAGTATGCTTAAAGAGTAACCAATATTTTTCGAATGACTTTCCTAGTAAGCTCGTTACCCTATCAGTCTCGTTCTATTCCAAATTTTAAGCTTAGGTTCGCGTTTGGTATCGTTTTCCTAAGGCGGGCGAGAAGAGAACAGTGATGAAATCCGAACCCTTATCTTATATGGCCAGTCCTTGCCCTTTACTAGGAATTTAAAACGGCCGTATTCAGTTCCTCAACATATATGCAAACGAAGGAATACAGTAACTCGCTGACAGGAGATTCACGAGTGTTTCGACAAACTTACCTCCCGTTCCAGATGGGGGATGAACCGTTGTTGTCAACTCGGGCCACGACTCCTATGTCATGTACGAACCCGAGGGGCCGAGGTGATATCGTAATCACCGTCCTTCTCTGCAAATATTTTAATATTTAAACTACCCTTCCGTAGGGTTTAAAAATAAAAGAATGTCCAAATGTCCAAGTCCAAAGTCCAAAAAAGTAAAGTAAAGTGCTAAAGAAAAAGAAAATTACAAGAATAGAGAAATCCTAATACAATCTAAAAAAATAAACTCTTTTTTTTTCTCTCTTTTTTATATATAAAAAAAATCTTCTTCTTTCGCTTCGCCTTTTACTTTGTCTTTAACTCCAAATCTTTAAGTATTCACCAAAAGCTTTGGCAAATTTTTCTTTCGCTCCAAATTCCAAAATCTGTAGTAAAAAGACAAAAACAAAAACGTAAAGAAGAACAAATAAAATAAAAATAAATAAAAACCTAAAAATAAAAAGAAAAAGAATAAAAATAAAAATAAAAATAAAAATAAAAATCTAAAAACTCTAGCCTAAAGACAAGCTCCGTGTCGACGGCGCCAAAAATTGATGTGAATCAATCAATAATATTGTTGTAGTAAATAGGTTCGTTGAGACTTGTGAAAGCAATAGAATTTAGACTTAAAAATAAAGAAAACTTAATTCAAGATTAGTAAAATCTTTTTTTAAAAATAAAATTAACAAGTTACACAAAACTTTTGGTTGGAAGCCTAGCGACAAGATGAGCTCCAACTCCTCTTTGAATAGCGATACCTAAACGATAGAAAATAAAACACTAGAATCCACTATTACACATGAATGAATGATGTTGATTTCAAAATCTTAAAAATAACCAAGACACTAGAATCCACTATTACACATGAATGAATGATGTTGAATATTTCATAACTCTAATTATCCTTTAAATCCTTTATTTCTTAATTCACAAATAATCAAACATATTCTCAAATATTAATTGTATTCCCTAAGCATAGACTATCAATTGATTAAACAAAGTATAATCTATCAAATTGAATCACAAATAATTAAGAAAATTATGTAAACATTTAAAAACTCTGCAAAAGCAGTGATTGAGTGAATTATAATTGAATATTAGAGAATATAAAATAGTTACCCATTATTCATGTGTAGATATCTTCATCCATTGCCTTGATTACGCGAGAATTTAGCCTCTCATCATGATGGAAACACTCTCAAAAGTTGATTTCATTTATGCTCAAAAGTGGTTTACAAATGATGAATTTGGAGAAAAAAAAGATAAAACCGGGTTTGTAACACTTAATGATGTTACAAATCAAATTGTTGCAAGAACGATACAGATTAAATGTCACTAAGAAAATATCACTACGACGCTACACCCTCTGTCGGTGTCACTGTTGATAATAGACGGTCTTCAGAAGTGCAATGTTCTTCGTGTTCTTCCTTCACAACAGCAGCAGCAAAATTCTATAACTTGATTTCTCTTACTTTGTTATTCTCCCAAACTCTTCGTAAGCCTCTCATCACCCTCAGCACCCTTTATATACTCTACAGAATCAAAAATACTTGTTAATAACTCCGCATAATTGATCGCTGTCGTATGCGTCAAAAATAATTTACACTTTCTTACTACTCAAAATATAAATATAGCAAGGGAAAGAAAGGATCGATCCCACATAGAGGTCTAGGTTGTCAAGTTGTTTTGGTTTCCTACATAAAAACACCGGGTAATTTTCTGATTTTTATATACTAAAAGTAAAATAAAAGCAAACAAAGAAAAGTAAACAAATCAAATCAAGGTAGTGACAATATTGGTTATAGATTTCATCTTCAATTGTAAACAAGTTTTTGAATATATGAATAGAATTTGTATTTAATCTCGCTATCATGAAAAGCCCTAGAATACCTTATTGCAAGAATACTCTGTTAATTTCCAAGTTTATCAACACACACATTAGAGCTGCGTATGTGAAATCTACCTAAAGAATAACTCAACGCCTTGCGCTAATCAAGTTCAATTCCAAGGAGCATTAAGTTTAAGAAATAGGCTAATCAATGCAACTATCATACATTGCGCATGACAATTCGAACAAAGGTCAATTCCTACATATGATTACAAGGATGTATCACTATAAACTATAATCATATCATGCTACTCGTATTCAAGGTTATCGCTCGATGAAAACCCTAAAATAGCTATAGATATGGATGTATGTTCAATCAATTCTAGACTCAACCAAACAAACATTCAATCATATTGCAATACATCAATCATGCAATTATTATACACAGCAGAAATCAAACGAAAATATTGAGAGAAAACTATTTCATAAAATCAATAACTTGGTTGCAAAATCCAACTACATCTTGAACCAATAATAAAATCAAGTACTTGTGTTTTTGGAAATCATCAAAGAAAGCAAAAGAAGAACTATCATGTGAAACCCTAGACAAAAGTATGAGTCTCCCTAATGGAGATATATCTAGGTTTTAAAAAGAGTTTTCTATTTATATGCTTTTCTCCTCATAAGGATACTTTCCCAAAATTACGTTAAGTCTTCTCAAAACCCATATCCAATTCATCCACCAAACCCACGTGTGAAAAATATGTCTCTGGAAAATTTGGGTCCAAAACCGGGTCTCCGGATTGCTGACGCCATCACCAGATTCCGGTCATCGGCGCCGGAATCCGGTCACCGCAAAACTGTTTCAGGCCACTTCTCTCTTCAGAAACTGTCACTAGCTAGTGCATACTCCCAGCAGTTCATCCTACCTTCCCTGCATTTCAAACATTCACAAAAATCATTCAAACCAATTCTTTATCCCTTGCGAAAACGAACCCAAAAGCGCGACGCGTAGCTCATATGTCCGGCGGTCAAATTTTGCATCCGACTTGTACCCCCTTCATGATTCAGTGAAACATTGTGATCCCCACTTTCGGTTCCAAAATCCGACTGCCGGAGCTATGCTCACCGGCTCGCCATTTTTTCCGCGTTTTGCACAATTTCTGCAACAGTTGCTCTGAGTCTTCCCTGCTCCATTCTGTGTCCTCACTGCGCAACCTCTCTAACTGTTCATATTAGCCGCCATTCCTTCATTCGCCCCCGTGACCACCTCCACTTCATAGTTTAATCACCTACAACTCCCAATTTACAATCTTGCAGCTGCAACTGTACCACCCACTCTATATCAGCATCATCTCAACCTCAGAGTCACAGCAAACTGCATCTGCCTTCATCAACTCCAGCTATGTAGCTTCCAGCAAGCCTGCACCTGCAATCACCTGTGTACATATTCAACTCACTGCATCTGTTCACCTGTAACCATATCTTCCTTGTCCATTAACTTGCCAAAGCTTGCTCAAATCTCTTCCCATTGCATAGTCATCATGACTACCACGACCTGATCAAGCAACTCCATTTCAGCCCTGCAATAATATCTTCTCCTAACAACTGCAATACTTCCCCTTCTTGGTTTCAACCATTTCAGATCAGCACCCATGAACCATTCCATCTCTGACTTCACATCAACACCATTTCCAAACCATTTCAAGTCAGTATCAAGACCATTCTCACAAACCTCCATCGAGCTCAGCTACCTGTGAACCAAACCACCATCACTTGTTGCATTGCAGCTTCATATTCCATTGTAACTGCAGCTTAAGCACCTACACAGTACCAGCACATCACAACCAGCTTCTATCAGCTGCCTCATCCATGTACATCTTATATTCAGGTTCATTCAAGCTTTTCTACAAGCACCTTGTGTGCCTATTTCAAACTGGACATGGCTAGGTACAAGCTGTAATTTAGAAGTTACACAGCTCCTTCCCTGCACAGTTGAGTTACATACAAACACTCATTCTCATAAACCTTATTAAACACACGGACATTCATTAATTGGTCACTGTTCTTCAAATTCCCAGTAGTGACTTTCACTTTCTCAACTGGTATTCCCATGAGCAAATCTGTCCAAGAAAAATTAGAGCAAACCCATCCTGATCCTTCAAAGCTTACTTCGAATCCATGTTCTAACAGCAAACATTCAATCCCTCCATTATTGGATTCAGAAGAACCCCTTGATCCCTGACAAATACCGATCAAATCCATAGCCGGCAGCAAGAAGAAAAATGCTCTATTACGACTTAAGCTGATGAAGACTCGACCTGCTATACTAGTTGTAAGAAACCTAATTTGATTTCTTTCTCAAACGTACATGCCAGCACTACTAACAAACAATGCCCAGGCTTGACTGACTGCTGAGCCCATGTAGGTTCACAATCTTCAAGCCCAGCGACTTGTAGTCCACCTAGCTCATAACTCAATTGGCCTGAGTTCTGTCTATGTTTTGTGCCATCAACATCTAAGGCTTCCGAGCATTGCTTTAAGCTTCAATTTCTTTCTCTTTTTGTCGCATGACTCCAAAGTACCTATGAAACTCAAAAGCGAACATAAAATACATAATTCACACGAAAAATAGCAAAGAAAGCATAAATACTAGATATAAAATTAGGTGTTTATCACACCTATCAAATTCCCCCATACTTAGACTTTGCTACTCCTCGAGCAAATCAAACAAAACTAAAATACAACAACTCCGTGACGTCGAGGGTACAGTCACTTTTAGCATAAATAACAAGCCTTTAAACCCCTAGGTGTCCCTAGTGGACGAGTTATAGTCTCGTGAAGGTTTACAAGAGGTCTTCCTACAAAACCTATATTTCCAACTCCGTCTATTTGTGACAAATCAATGAACAAATCCAAAATGACTACATGAGAAGGTACCTTGCACAAATTCAATTCATATATTAGTAAATAAAGCTTTAATTAGATAGTCGAACAAGCCACAATACTCGGAAACTAACAAACCACAATCACAATGAAAAGATTAAGAAGGTGGATAAAGATGTAGATGTTGGCGAATGTTCACAAGTGATCGATGTTTCCCATATCTGTCTGAAGGTCACTGCCAAGATGAACCTATGCATCCTATTAGATTGAGCTACTTGGTTTGAATTCTATATCAACTCACTGGCATATACAAGGGAACCAGAAGTGACTTTATTCAACCAATATAAAACTTTCCTTTCTTTTTCTTTTCTTTTTCACTTTTTCACTTTTTTTTTTAGACAACATGATTGGATCAAACTGGATCCAAGCGCATGATTCTTGTCAGCAGATTACACGATAGTTCCCTTGGATCCTGCCTTCCACGCTTGTTTAGGCGATGGAGACAGGGAGAACACACACATATTGCTTTATCCAAGTGTCTTTTATTCCGTTTGGTCTAATTGGTCGGTCTTTTTTTTTTTTTTTTTTTTTTTTTTTTTTTTTTTTTTTTAGCAACTCAATCACTCTATTTCATCCTAGCAGCAATAACACGTCGATGTTTAGTGACCCACCAAAGCACTTAGAGAACAATAGATAAATATGGAAAAATAAAAATAGAATGTGATATGGTGATATTTCGAGATATGGTAACAACTATCATGTTAATTTGTGATTTCTGAGCTATGTTCATCCCGTTTAGTTAATTGGTTCCTCAACTCCTGCATTCAAAATGGTTCCATCCACTAATGGTGTCATCCTAAAGGCACAAGTTTCTAGATTTCGGAGTTCAAAAAGCACAATTTTTTTCTTGGTTTTTATATTTTTCTGTTTTCTTTTTTAAAGGCATAAATAAACTATACAAACATATAAATGCTCCCCCACATTTAAACTTCACATTGTCCTCAATGTGTAAAACCGAAAGTTCTGAATTCTGAAGTAACAGCAGATAAAACGCAAAAACTGTGCAAATTGGTAAGGAATTTGGAAAAACTCCGTTTCACAAAAGTTGTTCACCTACGTGTTTTCTACACAGTGTCAAAATTTCACAGTGTTTTTATAAATGGTCTGATAGTTATGGTCTCTGGACTGAACTACGCGCAGTCTAAAATTTTCTGACGAAAAGGTATTCGTCATAATTCTCTTCTAAGATAGATTACGGACTTAATGAAATTAAACATGGGGATGCAAATATGATATGAAAACAGTAAAAAAATAAATAAATGAAACAAAAATAAAATAAAAAGAAAAAGGATAAGAGATACAAAACCGGTGGGTTGCCTCCCACTTAGCACTTGTGTTAAAGTCGACGGCCCGACTTAGCTTCTTGAAAGATTCATTCCCCATATATTAGCAATCTGAAAATTTGGGGATCCACCCATAGCACCTGTTTTGCAAACACTATCTTCGCACAAATATTAGTAATATAAAATAGAAACAAAGCTATTAACCGATAAAAGTTTCCCCCACACTTATTCTTGTCCACACTTGGAAGTGCATAAAGAATATAGAAGTCGGGTACTTCCACGGTTTCTTGTTCCAAAATCTGCTTAGTGTGAGAATCAAGTTTCTCTAATGGAGGAAATCGAGAAACAAAGTCATTCAACAATGTTCTCGAAGCACAAATATTTAAACCAATAAGAGGTAAAGGAGAAGAAACAATATGCAAAGGGTTAGACAAACCTCGCACAATCTCTTGTAGCACGGAATCCTCTTCATCCTTGAAAAATTCAAGTGAACTATTCACATCTTGTATATCATGGTCCTCTATCAAACCTTGCAACCATTCTTCATCCGTTTCTTCCTTAACCAAAGTCTCGACATAAACATCATCATTACAATCATTCACAAGTTCAATTGGGTCTTCCATAATATTGGTCATAACGGTTTCATTCTCAACATACTCCTCTTTGTTGTAAGGCACATACTCTATTGCGGATCCAAATTTCACTATGAGGAACTTTTTTAGAACACTCAAAAATGCTTCATCCTCAAGCTCCGCCCTTTGAATAGGCTCTTGATCATTATTAAGATCAATGCTTGAGTAAGCTACTCTAGTGTCATCATATTCCTCTTCGTCTTCATCTTGATACCAAAAAGATTCCATTGTACACTCCTCTTTGTTGTCACCATGAGTTGTTTCAAGCAATGTATCATTATCACCGTCACTTTCATAGGTAACATAAGGTTCTTCGTCGCTGAATTTAGTGTTGCTAAACTCTAACTCATCCTTTTGAATAGGCGAATGATCATTATTAAGATCAAGAGTTAAGTTAGCTACACAATTATCAACGAAAGTGCCCAAGGATTGGCCTTTTTCAACATTAGCATAAATCAAATATTCATCACAAACCATATGCACATTAGAATTATACATACCTTCCTTACATTGATCAATGCCTCTTCGCAAGTTAGCAATACCTTCACGAAGTTCTTGGAGTTTCTCGTCTCTAGTCTCTTTAGCTTTTTGAAACTCTTGTCGTACAAAGTTGGAAAAATTATCTAACAAGTTAGAGACTTGTTGTTCACGAGCATAAGAATCCTCCCATCCTTGTGGTTGTTCACATACATACCCGCCATAAAGTTGTTGAGGAAAACCATAAGGTTCCATGGAATATTGGTCATAACCAATGAATTGGTTTTGATTATACCCCTGGAATTGGTAGTTGTCATATTGTTGAGGTTGTTGAAAACCGTATCCGTTGTTCCAATATGCTCCATCCATGAGAAATAAGTACACGAAATACGATTCTCAAACCAAGGTTAAAACCCAGAAAATAAGAAAAACTAAAAACAAAAAAAAGAAAAAGAAACCAAAAACAAGTGACAACCGCTGCCTCCCCGGCAACGGCGCCAAAATTTGATCGTTGTCGTATGCGTCAAAAATAATTTACACTTTCTTACTACTCAAAATATAAATATAGCAAGGGAAAGAAAGGATCGATCCCACAGAGAGGTTTAGGTTTGTCAAGTTGTTTTGGTTTCCTACATAAAAACACCGGGTAATTTTCTGATTTTTATATACTAAAAGTAAAATAAAAGCAAACAAAGAAAAGTAAACAAATCAAATCAAGGTAGTGAGAATATTGGTTATAGATTTCATCTTCAATTGTAAACAAGTTTTTGAATATATGAATAGAATTCGTATTTAATCTCGCTATCATCAAAAGCCCTAGAATACCTTATTGCAAGAATACTTCGTTAATTTCCAAGTTCATCAACACACACATTAGAGCTGCATATGTGAAATCTACCTAAAGAATAACTCAACGCCTTGCGCTAATCAAGTTCAATTCCAAGGAGCATTAAGTTTAAGAAATAGGATAATAAATGCAACTATCATACATTGCGCATGACAACTCGAACAAAGGTCAATTCCTACATATGATTACAAGGATGTATCACTACAAACTATAATCATATCATGCTACTCGTATTCAAGGTTATCGCTCGATGAAAACCCTAAAATAGCTATAGATATGGATGTATGTTCAATCAATTCTAGACTCAACCAAACAAACATTCAATCATATTGCAATACATCAATCATGCAATTATTATACGCAGCAGAAATCAAACGAAAATATTGAGAGAAAACTATTTCATAAAATCAATAAATTGGTTGCAAAATCCAACTACATCTTGAACCAATAATAAAATCAAGTACTTGTGTTTTTGTAAATCATCATAGAAAGCAAAAGAAGAACTATCATGTGAAACCCTAGACAAAAGTATGAGTCTCCCTAATAGAGATATATCTAGGTTTAGAAAAGAGTTTTCTATTTATATGCTTTTCTCCTCATAAGGATACTTTCCCAAAATTAGGTTAAGTCTTCTCAAAACCCGTCTCCAATTCGTCCACCAAACCCACGTGTGAAAAATATGTCTCTGGAAAATTTGGGTCCAAAACCGGGTCTCCGGATTGCTGACATCATCACCGTATTCCGGTCATCGGCGCCGGAATCCGGTCACCGGAAAACTGTTTCAGGCCACTTCTCTCTTCAGAAACTGTCACTATCTAGTGCATACTCCCAGCATCTCATCCTACCTTCCCCGCATTTCAAACATTCACAAAAATCATTCAAACCAATTCTTTATCCCTTGCGAAAACGAACCCAAAAGCGCGACGCGTAGCTCATATGTCCGGCGGTCTAATTTTGCATCCGACTTGTACCCCCTTCATGATTCAGTGAAACATTGTGATCCCCACTTTCGGTTCCAAAATCCGACTACCGGAGCTATGCTCACCGGCTCGCCATTTTTGCCGCATTTTGCGCAATTTCTGCAACAGCTGCTCTGAGTCTTCCCTGCTCCATTCTGTGTCCTCACTGCGCAACCTCTCTAACTGTTCATCTTAGCCACCATTCCTTCATTCGCCCCCGTGACCACCTCCACTTCATAGTTTAATCGCCTACAACTCCTAATTTACAATCTTGCAGCTGCAACTGTACAACCCACTCTATATCAGCATCATCTCAACCTCAGAGTCACAGCAAACTGCAACTGCCTTCATCAACTCTAGCTATGTAGCTTCCAGCAATCCTGCACCTGTAATCACCTGTGTACATATTCAACTCACTACATCTGTTCACCTATAACCACAGCTTCCTTGTCCATTAACTTGCCAAAGCCTGCTCAAATCTCTTGTCAGCTGCCGTCATCCGTAGCTACACAGCCACCATTCAGCAACTCCATTTCAGCCCTGCAATAATATCTTCTCCTAACAACTGCAATACTTCCCATTCTTGGTTTCAACCATTTCAGATCAGCACCCATGAACCATTCCATCTCTGACTTCACAACACCACCATTTCTAAACCATTTCAAGTCAGTATCAAGACCATTCTCACAAACCTCCATCGAGCTCATCTACCTGTGAACCAAACCACCATCACCTGTTGCATTGCATCTTCATATTCCATTGTAACTGCAGCTCAAGCACCTACAAATACCAGCACATCACAACCTGCTTCTATCAGCTGCCTCATCCCTGTACATCTTATATTCAGGTTCATTCAAGCTTTTCTACAAGCACCTTGTGTGCCTATTGCAAACTGTCCATGGCTAGGTACTAGCTGTAATTTAGAAGTTACACAGCTCCTTCCATGCACAGTTGAGTTACAGACAAACACTCATTCTCATAAACCTTATTAAACACACGTACATTCATTAATTGGTCATTGTTCTTCAAATTCCCAGTAGTGACTTGCACTTTCTCAACTGGTATTCCCATGAGCAAATCTGTCCAAGCCAAATTAGAGCATACCCATCCTGATCCTTCAAAGCTTACTTCGAATCCCTGTTCTAACAGCAAACATTCAATCCCTCCATTATTGGATTCAGAAGAACCCCTTGATCCCTGACAAATACCGATCAAATCCATAGCCGGCAGGAAGAAGAAAAATGCTCTATTATGACTTAAGCTGATGAAGACTCAACCTGCTATACTAGTTGTAAGAAACCTAATTTGATTTCTTTCTCAAACGTACATTCCAGCACTACTAACAAACAATGCCCAGGCTTGACTGACTGCTGAGCCCATGTAGGTTCACAATCTTCAAGCCCAGCGACTTGTAGTCCACCTAGCTCATAACTCAATTGGCCTGAGTTCTGTCTATGTTTCGTGCCATCAGCATCTAAGGATTCCGAGCATTGCTTTAAGCTTCAATTTCTTTATCTTTTTGTCGCATGACTCCAAAGTACCTATGAAACTCAAAAGCGAACATAAAATACATAATTCACACGAAAAATAGCAAAGAAAACATAAATACTAGATATAAAATTAGGTGTTTATCACACCTATCAATAATCTTCTTTAATTCTCCTCTGCGATTATCGGAAATAATTTCCATTTTCATCTCCATCACGCGTCTGTTGGAGATTTTCATGTGTTTTCTGGTGTTGACAAACTATAAACACGGTGAACAGACATCCCAGCAGTATACAAACTCCCTAAATATGCATACAGTTTTTCCAAATAAAGAAATCATACCGGAAATATATTATCCTCCCTGTTGTACGAGATATGAAAAGATCTTCTCTCTATCACGTCACCAAACACGTTACCATCCCTGTTTGACCGAAACAGGTCATATCCAACCAATCCCGCCGATTAAGTCTCATTGAATCTCATCCTTACTCAAAACAGGAAATGCAACAGATTCAAACTATTTTCCCGCCAACTCAATTATTCAAACGAAGAAGAAAATGTCAGCCCTTATCCAATCAGCTGGGTGCGAATATCCAGTGGGTGCTAAGAATGAATTTGGGCTACACATAGCCGTGGCTGCCCCTTATCCAAAGTGAGGGTCTGTATAGCAATTGTCCTCATGGGGTCCAAAAAGCACTTTTCAAGTAACTTTTTCCGCATAAGTGTAATTCTCCAATAACACCTAAACAAACATAAAAACACCAAAATTAGTACAAAATTCGAGACTAACAATAGAGACACTGAGGACAATTCAGACACAAAAATGTGTCTATCATGAAGCCGCCTATCGGAGAGGAGAGTAATCTAATTAGATGAAATATCTTACGACCACTCAATTTAAAGTCTTATTTGGGATTGAGAAGCTCTAGCGCGACCCGTTGGTGGGAAACTAGATACTGCAGTTTATCTTTAGTTTTCGTATTGATTTGATTGACTAACGGTGATTGAATTTTGATTGCACCTAGTTTGTTTATGCTTGAGAATATTCTCTTCTGATATAAGATTCACTCAAACTAGTTCAAGGTTTCGACAAGGATCTTTAGACTGTTGTGAGATCTAAAGACAATCTTGTGATAATCCATTGTTAACATATTTCGTTCTGTGTGTGATTGATCACAAGAGATTCAAGTGATTGTGTGCAGTTTTTTATTGAAGATCTAAGAATATTTGAAGATAAAAAATATATTGAATATTTCTTACTTGGTGTTTTTATAATCTTTGGTGTTCACAATACTTGTTTGGGAAAAAAAAGGATCCAATTAATAATCGGTTTATCCCTGTGGTAGATTGGAATTATTAATTGAGGAAGATCGGCATCAACACATATCACTTGATTGAAGAGTGTTGTTGGCTTAATCTTAGTGATTACCTTTGGGTGATTAAACGTAAGATAGATCTTGGAACCTGGCAAAGGAGTTTATGGTAAGATAAACAAGGGAACCTTTACGCAAATCATATCACTTGGTTTAAGAGAGTTGATACCAAACAGATTTGTTATTCCTTTATTGTTTGAAATACGAACCAAAGGAATTGGTCCAAGCACGTGACTTGTTTACAGGTTCGAGGCGTGGGAATACAGAGGGAACTAGATAAACTATAGGTTTAGTTGCTTGGTCTCAATTATACGAAGTTGTCTTATTTTGTATAGCGGCTTAATCCTGAGAGTATTCAATTCTGGACTAGGTCCCGGGGTTTTTCTGCATTTGCTGTTTCCTCGTTAACAAAATCTTGTTGTGTCATTTACTTTATATTTTCGCATTATAATTGTTTTATAATAATTAAAGTAAATTGCACAAACGTTAATTCATATTTACTTGATACGTGAATCCTATTGAGTTTGGTTAAGTCCGAACTTTTGTATCATGTAAACACACTTTGTTGTTGTATTATCTCGATCTCGTATCCATAGACGATCACACAAAGTGTAAACCTATTTGTTGTATTGTCTCGACTCAGTCTATAGACAATCACTTTCGGGGAAAGGACTTATAGGAAGGAAGAGTTATAGCTTTAGGTATATTTGGGGTACCCTCGCCTTTTCACTCCTCAAATTATACGATTTGATTTTTTTACTATCCCAAAATAATTAAAAGATTGATGTAAAAACTAAATTAAATTAACTCTTTGTTCTACATTGTAGGATTTTTTACTCATCCTCAAAAATTAAATAAAAGAACTAGATTCAGTGAATAAAATGGAAGTAAGATTATCTTTTTCTTCTCTTGTTTTTACTTTTATACTTTTAATATATCAATTATATCATTAGTATTTATTATGCATGTAGGAAGTCGCGTAACAACTGATTTGACACGTTACCGCCAACAATCCAATTTGCATATCATAGCATCTTCATCATTTATAAGTGTAAGAGAGTCTCCTAGAATTTAAATTAGATTGGAGTGTCTTTCAATTGCATTGTAGCCTATTGCTTAAGTTAAATCTTTCATCCGCTGTTTCCATTCAGTTCTTGTACTCTATCCAACTTGTTTGAAGCACGACTAAAAGAGACTTGAAATCAATAGTAAAAAATCAATTATCAAAATGAGAATCTAACAAATTTCCCATTATTCGCTTGAGATATATATTTATCGCTATGACTCATCTTTCATTTTGTTTACCTTTCCAAGAGCCCCTCTTATGTGGTTGTTATCTCTTTTGTCCAGTTAAAGTAACAATTAGCTTAATATCCATTAAAGTCATTAAGATTTTCCATTTTAAATTGTTAGCTTTTAAAATTAAGAGTCTTCAGGATTTTAAAGTCTTCAGACTTCGTTCATTTTGTTAAATTAATATGGAAATTATCAATTGTTAGCTTAACTGTCATTGACATATGAACTTGGAATGTTTGTCTACTTCTTGAAGTCATTCTACAAAGACTAAAAAAGTATAAATAGAAACTATCAAGTTCTATCATGAAGAAAAAATGAATGAGGGTGATGAAAAACAGGTGCATTTAGTTAATGGGATAGAAACAGATGATGATTTGATGAATGTTTGTAACAATGATGACAATGCACATGGGAAATGAAAGAATAAAAGGGAATGAATTGTCACCATCATATGCAAATGATATTAGACAAGATGAAGTAGAACGTTGACCAAAGTTTGAGAGATAGTTTCGTAAAGAAAGGTCTAATAAAAGAAACCAATAAGAATATATGATAGATTCTTTTATCACGATCACTATGTACGGAAAATATATAGTGGGTAAAGTTGAGATAGGAAATGGCTAGTGTTTTCAAGTAAGGTGGAATGAGTTCTTTGTTTTTATTTCAAGTTATTTATGCAAGATGAAAAGAATTTTCAATGGTTCTGATAATTAGAAGAATATTAATGCTAAACTTCACAGTTAAGAAACCAGTTCAAGACTTATTGAATATCTTTATTAGTGTGTTGAATTGCAAAAAAAAAAAAAAGATTGCAAATTCAGGAATTGAACCATAGCCAACGAGACGCAAGAATAAACCAAGATAGAAAAGGAATACTTGAAGCAAGTCTTGACAATAATAGTTTCTCTTGTTAAAACTCTTATTACTAAATAATTTGGTTTTCCATGGAGATGTCGATAAGATTGGTGTAGCACACGCCGATAATTTTTTGAGATTTATTAAAAGGGATATTTTGTGTTTTATCCCCTCTAATGATTGTTAATTTGCATTACCTACCCTTAAAAAAATTAATTAGAGATACCTTTCGTCGTTACTTTTTCCATCCAATTCTGATTACCTGACTCAGCAATAGTGCACGCGTGCCAAGACAAAAATATTTTTCAACGAACTACCTTTTTTTGTTTTTTTGATTCAAACCTAGAAAATTTATATTATAACTTAGGATTTGTACAATATGATAGGTTGACAGGTTTTTGATCATCCCTAATGACAGTTAAAAACTTATCCGGGATATTTTGATCATAGGCAAAAGATATCCTGTCAGACCTAGATGTATTTGCTATTACATGAGCCACACTATTCGCCGACCGTTTTACACGTTTGACTACAACATTGTTAACTAAAGACAACAAATGCCTTATTTCTTCTACAAGACCTTGATTTGTCCAGTGTACACAAGATTTGGATGTGTTGGTAGAGTTTATAACATTCTGGCAGTCGCTTTCCAAAATAACATTGCTAAAAGCACAGTCTCTGACCCAAATAATAGCTTCTTTCATGGCCAGACACTATGCATGTTCCGCATCTATTCCCCCATTGTAGTATTTGCCCCTGATGCCTCTGCAGTTGCATGTGTAGTCACGTAAAACCAAACCAATGCCAAAGACATGAGTAACATGATCAAAAGAAGCATCAAAATTTAATTTAACATAATTCCTTCCAGGAGGTATCCATGTCTGAATTATTTTTTGAGCCAGAGATTGAACAGGTGTAACACATTATTGAACCCTATTTTTAATGGATTGAACCATGTGATGGAAATTTTGAATTTTATTTTCAGAAACCTTGATGCATCTATTCTTCCACGGTACCCAAGTTGTAATCATTAGAGTGGGCACCCATGTTTTTCTATCTTCATTATTAATTACAGAACTAGAATCTCCACTAAACCAACTAGTCATCCAGTCTTGCACTGGAATTTGTTGTGCTTGCAAAGCTGTTATATTTATATTCATTGATAACCAAACCAACCTAGAATAATCACAATCTATAATGAGATGTTGTAAAGTTTCTGTCCAGCGAGAGGATCCTGGACAGGTGACTTCAAAATACGGTTTATAAGAGTGTAGCATAACTAAAGTTGGAAAAAAATTCCCCTAAGACATTTCCAAATAAACAACTTAACTTTGTGCGGTGCTTCAGTTTTCCAAATATTTTTCCAGTTTATCTGTATTATACCAGTGCTAGGCATATTGTTCCTTGTTAACATTTTGTAAACAGATTTTACCAAGAATTCACCTGATCTGTTAGGTTCCCAAACAAGTTTATCTGTACCTTGTTGCACTAGATGCATTCTTAGGATTAAAACTGCTACCTCATCTGGAAACAAAGCCCAAACTAGTTCTTAATTCCATCTTCTTGGGTTGTGTAGCATCAAATTAGATACATATACTATTCTTGCAGGTTCTAAATAAGTGTCTCTTGGTGTTGGAGGGGAATTCAAACCAATTACCCACTTATCTGACCAAACCATAATTTGTTTCCCATCTCTAACCTCCCATATATGATATTGTTTTACATACTGTAGTCCTACTTCTATGCCTTTCCAAATCCATGACGTATTTGTTGGATACTCTTGGAGATGGATGAAACTATAATACGGAGAATATTTAGCTTTTATTACTTTTGCCCACTCTTTATCTTGTTTAGTACACAGCCTCCAAGCAAGTTTAGTAATTAAAGCAATGTTAAACTTCTCCAAATCTCTAAAAGAGAGACCACCTAAATTTTTAGGGATGCACAAAGTGCTCCAAGAAGTAAAGTTAAGGCATTTATTTGTTTTATGACCCCACCAAAACTGTCTCTGAGCAGAGTCTAGCTTCCGTATGAGATTTTTAGGGAGTTTAAAATTGCTCATGTAATGAGAAGGAATATAATTTAACATAAATTTTACTAAAGTTGATCTTGCCGCTTGATTCAGAGTCTTTGAGCACCAACCCTGGAATCTGTTCTCGTATGCATCTCTTATGGCTTTGAAGGAGTGTGTTGTAGACTTTCCTAGAAGAATAGGTAAGCCTAAGTACTTATCTGAAGTACGAATCTGCCTAACTCCAAGCTGATCTAAGATGCTTTACTTATCTTGCTGAGTTATGTCTCATGCTATAAAAGCTGAAGATTTAGAGAAGTTGATCATCTCACCAGATAAACAACAGAAATTTTGTAGACAATCCTTAACCTGATTGATACTTTTCTTATCTGCTTGGAAAAACAAAATGCAGTCATCTGCGAAAAGTAAGTGACTGACAGCGATAGAGTTTTTAGCAACTCTGATTCCGCATAACTTATTTCCCGCTTGAGCAATGAGCAAAGACCTTGTTAATAATTCCATTGAAATGATAAAAAGATAAGGGGATAGTGGGTCCCCTTGTATGAGTCCCCTAGATGGTATGTATGGCTTTCAAAGATTAGCATTTAAACGAATTGATATTGTTTTTATTGATATGCACTGGTGTATAATGGTTCTCCAATGTTGGAAGAATCCTAATGCATTAAGCATATTATCTAGGAAAGACCATTCTATTTTGTCGAACGCTTTTGACATGTCTAACTTGAGAGCTACTAATCCTTGCTTTTTCCTAGACTTCTTCATTGAGTGGATCAATTCATGAGCCATTACTATATTGTCATTGATATACCTTTTTGGAACATAAGCCGCTTGTGTTGGAGAAATCAATTTTTCCATTAAAGGCTTCATCCTAGTAACAATAAACTTAGAGATTTATTATAAATGATGTTGCACATGCCTATTGGTCTGTAATCACTTGGCGTTGATGGGTGGTGTGTCTTCGGAATTAAACAAGTGACTGTTTGGTTAATTGAAGAAGATATTTTTTTTTTGTGATAAAAAATTGTTTTACAAGCTTAGACACATCATCACCTGCTGTAGTCCATTGTGTTAGGAATAATCCTGCTTGAAAACCATCCATGCCAGGGGCATTCCAGCTTGGCATAGATTTGAGAGCTTCATAAATTTCCTTA
This sequence comes from Papaver bracteatum, assembly GCA_023529315.1. Taxonomy (NCBI): domain Eukaryota; kingdom Viridiplantae; phylum Streptophyta; class Magnoliopsida; order Ranunculales; family Papaveraceae; genus Papaver; species Papaver bracteatum. The sequence goes on from JAJJWX010004549.1 coordinate 397,584, forward strand.
TCATCAGGAATAGATAACAACTTCTCATTTTCAGCCTGAGTAACTACTGGATATATGGAACTGAATGACTCTGGAAAAACTTGAGGATTAGTGGATTGAGTTATTGAAGAAAAGTGTTTGCTTAGAATATTTTCCAACTCTGTAGCTGAAGTATGCCATTGACCATCTTCACCTTTCAAAGCAGAAATATGATTTCGAGTTTTTCTTCTATTCGTCATAATGTGAAAGTAAGCAGGTATCTCGAGATTTCTGGTTCCAAAAGTCAGCTTTTATTTTTTGCCAATGCCAGAGTTTTTGTAAAGTAATATTTATTCGATAAGAATTTTCTTCACTATAAGGTAGGGATTGAATAATAGATAGCTGATCTCCCAGACTTTTTATTTGGGATTCAATATGGCCAAACTATTCCCTATTCCACTTAGATAACTTTCGTCTTGTAATGCTAAGTTTTTGTGGAACACTATAATCCTCATAAGTACCTTTCCAAGCATCTGTAATAACAACAGATGCGTTGGGATATTGGAGCCAACATCTATAAAATTTCCAATTGTTTATAGGCTTAACTATTTCAGATTCAATAATAAGAAGTAATGGCCAATGGTCTGAACCTAAAAATGGAAGATGTGTGACTCTAGAATATGGGAAATCTTGAATCCAACTAGCATTATGCAGTGCCATATCAATTCTAGCTCTTCTTGGTCCTAGACCATTTATTCTATTTGACCAAGTATGTTGCAAACCAGAAAAACCCATATCTAACAAGCCCACATTATTAACCATATTACAAATCCAATTGTCCATAGTTGTTACACTAGAAGAAGCATCAGATTTTGTAAGATGGAAATTTAAATCCCCCAAAATTACCCAAGGTTGAAAAACGTTTTCACTAATTTCTTTGATAAATTCCCACTGTATCTTTTTAAAACTCATGTTGTATTGAACCATATACACAAGATAACAGCCATTCTTGTTTATATAGATTTGATGTAATCAAAAGATGTATCATGTTATCATTGCTACAAACAATATCACAAGGAAACCCATCCTTCCAGAGAAGAGCTAATCCACCTGATAAGCCTATTGAGCTAACAAAATGGCTATTTGGATAGTTTAAGAATTGAGTATACATTCTGGCTTTTCCCCCCTCTATTTTAGTTTCCATAAGGAAAACCATGTATGGATTGTGTATACGAATTTGATCCCTTAAATTATCTCTAGTTGATTTTCCTACAAGACCTTGTACATTCCAATACAAAATCTTCATTTTGTAAATGCAGATCTTAGAAATATAGAAGGACTCAGGTGTAAAATCAAGATTCAAATTATTTGTACTAAAGATGCACAGTGGAATAGCAGAAGTAAGATAAGGATTTGAAAAATTAAGTTGAAAAAAATTAGAAAAGTGAGAAGGTACCTGGCCATCAGTACTTGAAGTAGTTGATTTCCGCCTTTTGGAGTGATTTTGCTCAGAGACTGTTCCATGAAATGTAGGATAAGAATCTGGAGGTGGAGAATCGATTTCAAAATTGACATACTCATTCTCAGGGCTGTTAACAATACGGCTAGAAGAAATATAGCTAGAGAGGTCTTCTTCAATTTGATTAACTAATTCTTTAAGTGGTTCTTTAAAAACATTGTCTGAACTGAAAGAATCAGGATCAATGTATTTAATGTTGAAATCATCGAAAGAGACATCAAACTCTCCTAGTGCTATATAAGACTTTAGCATCTCCATATTCGACCCGTATCCACCTTTTCGACCCATGGACTCCTTAAAAAATTTCAATTGCTCTGTCACACCTTCTTCTGACATGTCTCCTAGATAACTATATTGTTGTAAATTATACATAAAGTTTTGATCAGTATTTTTAGTATTACTAGGACCACCTTCTTCATATCTAGTTCTTTTTCCTTGTCTATGGACCACATAATCCACATCTTGATTATTTAGCATTTGGACTTGTATCATACCTTGAAAATTGCATTCCACCACAGTAACTAGAGAAGATGAAGCCAAAGGAATATTTCTTATGTTGTTGTCAGCATCCTTTTCTTCATATGGAATAACTGCTTTTGGTTGATTACCATCCTTTGCAATCTGATCATCTTGCTCAAAATATGCTAACTGATTATCAGTTTTAGCCCTTCTATTATCTGGATTTGTCCATGATGGTGGATCAAGTAAAGATGTAGATGAAAGATTGCCTCTCTGCGGGTGAAGTAAGAACGCAGCTATGGTTTCACATTCCAACTCCTTGTGATCGATTGTAAGGCAGAAATCATAGAGATTAAAAGGTTGTTTTTCGTAGAACAATCTAATTTACACCTCCTCTCCGGCTGCATTCTTCATCCAAAAACCCCTACGCAAGGGATTTCTAACATCTAAGAGAACAAGAGCCTTCTGCAGTTTGCCTTTTGGAACAAGACAATCTTCAGGATCTAGTTCCTTAACTTCTCCCATGGCAGAGGCAATACCATAAACAATCTTTTGGTTAGCAAAACCGGGTTGCATGTTATATAGAAGTAACCAGAAAAGCTGTTTAGTTAAGTCTACTAGACTTTTCGGTATCTGATGGTTTCATGGCTCCAAAAAAAAGAGATCTCCTTCAAGAAACCAAGGCATGAGCTTGAGTATAATCTCATAATCATCTTGAGTATTGAACTTTATGAGATGACTATCATTTTCCTCTTTTTTGATATAGACATCTTTACACTTAGGCCATAACTTTTTGAATTCTTTATCCAAGTCACCGACTGAATAAACTTTTGTAGTGTATATCTTCCCAAAAAAACTAAATTTGTACTGTATTTCTCCTTCTAACAAATCTTTGGTGGAGATCTCTGGCTTCTTTAAAGCTAACAATATATCAGTAATCGATGCATGCTCCATTTGCTTTTGAACTTGCAGAATCTCTATCTCCATATAAGAGTTGCATCTAGCAAAGGAATAAGAAAGATATGAGAGAAAAGAATGAGGTTAAGATAAAGTAATAAAAAAATTACGCCTCTCTTCATCCCGGTGAAAACAAACTACTTAAAATACCCCTATACTCATATATTTCAATGAATGCTTATACAACAGGAGGGTTTGTTATTTCACCCAGCGGCCAAGATACATAGGAAATTCTAACTACTGGATGAGATCTGTCCTCCCTTAAAAGAACAACATACTAGATTGGTTAATCCAATGGCTGCCCGTCAATCAGTCCATTTTTTTCTTTTTCAATGCCACGATAGGTATTCATTCCCAGACTTGAAAGTGAATCATAAAAACAACCTTCACTATATGTAACGCATACCAGAGTATAATTTCTTCGGTTTTGATTCACATCTCTTCATGTTGTTGTAATCTTTTCTCTTTACCTTCATGATTCCGTAATGTATCATAAACCCTAGATTGTATTCTCCGTTCGTAGTAATTCCCTAGATTCTATTCACTTCATGTTGCCATAATCTTTTCTCTTTACCTGCATCTAAAAAAAAAATGCTCATCCTTGCATTAATTGCATCAGGTCTATAAAAGGTCTAATCCGAATCGAAATCAAAATCAGTTCCAGTCGAACATGTGAGTATTCTTTCCCTTGATTCAATTTTTGGTTGACGGCTACTTTTTGTCCGCTGATTTGTTTTTTGTTTCGTTCATGCAAAATTGCTTGAATTTTCGATTTCCAGTCCTATGAGAAGTTCGTGTTGTGGTTATTGGTTTCCCGTTCCTAATTTTAATTTTTCAATTTTGTTTTAAAATCGTTCATCAGGTCAATTGGATCGAATTTCATGAACTGGGGCTAATTCATATAGCTTTCTTGAAGTTTCAGTTTTAGGTGTTGATTCATTTTTCAATATCCTGCATACGATTGTTCTTATTCCCATGATTTTGTACACTGATTGTGCAGCTTGGAATGGGGTAAATTTTAGTTATTGCATATGTGAAGTTATGTATAAAGAGTTATTTTCACCAATCTACATATTCTTTTCCCCGCTTAGAACTCTCATCGCTGGGATATGTGGAAGTAGTGAGGTGAGTGTTTCCATTGAGTTGTCTATGAAGATGGTGAATGGTAATGATAATCCATTTGTTCATTGCAAAGGTGGTTTAATCGGTCAGGCTCTTAATTTTTTCTGTGAAATGGTTAGTGATTTGAGAATTCCTCCAAATGTTTTCCTTTATAGATCTCTGAAGGTTTTATACTCCTGGGAGGTTAAATATAGTCATAAGAACCTCCATTAATCGGAATTTCAAGTGCAAATTTCGTGTAACAAAACACACACAGAGTGGTGCAGATTGCATGCAAAAATACAATTCCATGATCTTAATTTTCTAGGTTTTGATTTTCAGGGATTTTGGCTAGACTCTGAACTGAATAAGTCTTTAGTTTCCGATTGATGAAACGGAAGATGGTTGTTGGTGTGAAAGTATCTTCTAACTTTCTGCTTCTTCTTTATCCCAGGGAAACACAATGGGAGATTGGTTTTGACATAATTGGATGCTACTGTATTATATGTTCTTTTCCCGCCGACGTAAATAGCAGGAATTATTACCACTCAATTGGAGTTTTATTTGGGGATTTTAGTTTTCAGAATGTTTCAAAGTGCTAAGGTGATATACATGGTACTGAAAATATATTTTGAAATTGATTGGGATAAAAAATAGTTTTTGATTTTCCAAAGAAAAATGCAGATGACTAACCTTACTGCCAGTAATACAAACTTGAAGCAAAATTTATAGCCTACCTATAATTTCCCTTTCTCATATATTTAATTGAACTATTATTGATTTGGTTTTTTGTTTAAGTTCATTGTTATTTCTTAAAAGTTAGGGTTATTTGTATAATTTTTGGTTACTGTAATTACATAATCTATCTTTAGAGGAAAGACTTCAGAGCTTAGATGCTCGATTTCATAATGTCGAAGAAAACGAGTAGTTTATTGAGGAGATGGATAATAAGATTCATTCAATGCAAAAACTGCTTCGATTAATATCAAGGTTTGATTTTTTTTTCTTTCATTTTCAAGATATTTTCCTATAGTTTTTCAGTATGCTTATGGAAGTGATTAGTTTTGCAATTATAAACATTATGGAATAAAGTATATCCATATGTTGTTTTCTATTTTGTTTATTAATCAAAATTGGTTCTAATAGATTGGATTAATCAATTGATCTCTAAATGAATGTATTCCTTTCTATTGATCCCAATGATTGTCCACCAACTGAAAAAGTTAGATTTTAATTCTGTTATCTACTAGATTGTATAGGAATTTGATTTGATTGTTGAATAGAATTATTTTGGTAGGAGATTGATGTTTTGTAGTGGGGTAACATGTGATGCATGTTGCTGGGGGAGTTTTTTTATTGATGGGTGTATATTCGCTTAATCTTGGTATTTAGTTTCTCAATCTTGAATCACCCACAAAAAGCTAAAAACCTTTTATCTTCCTCTCTCACGTTGTAATCTGCATTCCGAGAATCAACCAAAGGCTTAGTTTTCGGTAGATCTCAACACTGTAATATTTAATTAGGTTGTATCCGTGTCATAGTTAACCTTTCATATTGGAATTATGCTATATACGCCTACTGTGAATCCTTTTGCAAGTTTACTATTTGGTTAGTACTAATTTAGTGTTATGAGTTGTCTTTAAAGTGTTTCCTTTGATTTATCTTTTAACGTTGACTCATTTTTTTATTAAATCAACTTAGTGGTAAGAAATGCAACAAATATCAATTTAGATCCTATATATATCTTTCCTTTCTGTTTGGGTGTTAGTGGTGCTATGATTGAACATACTATTTCTCAGTTTAAATTAGTACTTTCTGTTTTATTTCTATGTTTTGTTATCGCAAGGACTTATCTACAATTAACGTGTGATAATTGCAGGTTCCTATTCAAAATAGTACTGTTATGGAAGCTACTGAAGGACATTTCTCAGTTACCGCCAAATATCAAGGAGCTACAATTAGGTATATTTCTTAATTTTTAAGATTATCTGTAACCTGGACAACATTAGATAATTGTACATAATCAATTTAATGTTGGCATACTTTATTTCAGCAGGATATGGTACTCTACACGCATGTAGACAGAAAACAATGTGAGGTCAGTTTAAACTTGATATGCCATGCCATCATCTTAGTTAAAAAATTTATGATTGAATTTCTGTTGTGAGGTTTTAATACATTGCCATCCGACAAAGTGTAGTGAAATGGCTTGACGAACGATTTTTCCCATTATTTCTTTATATATATTAGTTTGTCTCATCATTTTAAACCATATAAAGTTTTTTGCGAGAACTTTATGCTTCAAATTTGGTTAGTTGTTTGCCTGCAGGTGCATATTTTGGCACTGGCAATGAAATCAAGTACTTTAAATGCGTAAGTAACATGTTTTAAAGACGGCAGCCAAGCCTTTTAAATTTGAACCAATTCTCTGAAAATGTGTTGGCCTGCAGGGATGACATTTTTTGGTTTTAAATTGTTTTTATTTTTCCTTCTTAATGTTAGATTTACATCTGTTTTAATTGAGTATGTTTGTTTTCTATATCTCTATCGCTTTGGTCACTTAAAAATGTTTCAAGGAGATGATGACTTAAAACTGTGATATACAGAAAATAGTTGCATCAATCAGTTGAGGCGTGCTGAATTCTTGGCTAAGAAACACACCATGGAAGATGCTTATACGCCTTTGGAGGTAGTAAAACTTAACGACTTGGCATTTCTATTTAATCCTTTTATGAAAGAGACCTTACTTCTCTGTGTATTATGTTCTTAAAGTGTGTGAAGAACATCCATGAAATGATGGTGATTAAGATGCACAAACTTAACTTCAGAGTTCTATCTTATGATTGCAGCAATTTATTTATCTTGACATTTTGTAACAAGATGATATTTCAAGGTAATCCTATATGGGGAAATTGGGTTCTATATAACTAGAATAAAACGGAAAGTCTGCTATTTTTTTTATGAATTTTTTTTGCCAAGCAATATAAACTCCAACAGTGTAGACCTACATATAACATTGATAGGAGTTATGATGACATGATCGACCCGTGTTATTTCCAAGTTAGTGATTAGTTAATTCTGCTATTTGGTTTGTATACAATTGTGCAAGTGACAATCATCAAAAATAATCTCTCTGCGTTAATTCTACCTTATACCGAAATTTGGGTGTATCATTGATTATGCAGATCAGACATGCAAAAAGTTCACGAGTGTTCTTGAATCCGTTGTATTTAGAATTTTAGTTATCGACTTTAGCTTTCTCTACAGCTACATTATATGGGTTTTCGAACACCAATTAACATGAAAATGAAAATGTGAGAGGGTATATTTGTTCGCCTCCTTCATCCATTTTGGTCATTGGGAGGTTTTATTGTTTTTCAATAAAAGGGTATATACAGCTGTGTTTATGGGTAAAAATTACTTCTGCTGGTTTTGGTAATTTGGGGTGTATGGATGAGAAATGAATCTAAACCCTAAAAAAATGCACTTCACGGGAGTGCTTTTGATTCGAGAGATCAATCTATACAATTCTGGCCTAAACCAAGAAATGACCGATCCAGACTTGTTTCGGTCACAAAGTGAAGGAGATGGGTTGATCTTAGGGAGGGAAGCGAAGAAGGTGTTGAGATTGTGAAAGTGTATGCTTATTTATGACTTGTATCAGAAAGATGAGCAGGCTTAAAATTAACGCAAGCAGGCTCTGGGTGTTTGAATACGTTTCGTATTAACACTTGGTTTCTATGTTGTGTTTTTTTATTGGAAATAGGGAGGAGAACCTATTTATACAAGTCATTTGAGCCTCATTCACGTTTCCCGTAGGAAGTGGAGTGATGGAGTAGTGGAGTTGTGTGTTAGTGTCACACGATTAGTCTTGCCCACTTCTCCCATTATCACTAACCGTCCATGTCTTCCCGACACGTTCTTATGATGGCGCGTTGCACACTGCACGTCGTAAACCGCCAGACCAATACCTCAATATGTATCCCCCAGTTTGTGACATGATTGATGCCTCGAGTGTAGATCGTGGGACCCACAGAAGGTAGCATCTGATGCTAGGTTAAATTACTAAGTTATTTAGAAATTCGATACTTGTGAAGTATCGAGTGTAATCTATGCATGCTATACATCGAATATATTCAGCATGTATGAAGTATCATTGTTGAGTATCATGACCTGCCTACTTCGAGTGACTGTTTGAAGGCTGCATGTGCGAGCCGTGCCTTAGCCGATCACATTATGTGGAAGAGTGGCGGACGGTGATCATGGAAGGAAGAGATGGCTTGCGACCATAATCTGCGACCGTTGGATTAAGGTTTGGGAGGCATGCAAGCTGCCACTTTCAGCTCGAACGAATTCAAGCTTAGAGAGAGTTTCTAGAGGGACCGATTGGTCTTGAAAGGAGGTGGCATGCTGGTGTTTACACCCATGTTTGCTTGACTCGCAAAGGTCCAATCTAGACCACTCAATTTGGCCGGCAATGACGAGTGGTCGAGATTAGATTTCAACAAAAATCCTATGTCGCAAAGGATTTGTTAAGGCAGCGTGACACACCACTTTTAGGTACACAAACTGAGGCGCCTAACCAAGGCCGGCTTTGGCCGATCGCTCGGACATGAAGCCGGGCCCACGGTGGTCATGATAGCATGTTCGACCTCTCCTGAAGTTTCATCTTTGCTTTCCATTCAAGCCTGCGAAGATAGACACTTGAGATGATTTTGCAACACATAGATGATGCCGCAAACCCCAATTATGGTTTTTTCGGCTATGTGTCACGCCTTGTTTGGGAACAAGAATTATGAAGACTAAACATAGTTGGTCTTGACCGATCGGTCAGGTATGTAGGAGGGCCCACGGTGTTTGTGTTGACATGCTCTGAGCCTTTTGAATCTACATCTACACCCTTCATCTAAGCCTGCGAAGATGGACGTTTGTAATCGATTTGCGACACATGTAATGTGTCGTAACCCTAGTTTAGGGTTTCACGTCCATGCTGCTATGGCTGGACGGACTGGTAAGCTATGCTTCCCTCTTGGGGAGGCCGACCATACATGGCCCACATTGGGTCAGTGGTGAATACTCCAATACCTGCTTGAGGGTTATGGATTCGATCTGGGCCATCCAATCATGATAGTGAAGTTGGATGGTCGTGATAGTTTCTGAGACTGATATGGTCAGTCCAGATTCAAATATGCTCAATCGGGCTAGTATAACACACCGAGATATGATTCTCTTTGTCAGAGAATGGTGTAGCCTGTACGGGTATTTCGTGCATACCTCATTTGTTGATACTTGGATATTCATGTTACTCTGCTGAGAGTAACAATCAGTCATCATTCTGCACCAACAAATAAGAGTTCTTATGGGAACAACACAGGAAATACAAGGCATTTTATGCATTATTTGGTAATGCTAAAATTCACAGAATACTTGGGTATTTTTGCTACATGCTCCATTCTAGGTGAATTAATAAAGTGAAGAAGTATTCATCACTTATCAAATAGCATTGTCCTCTGCAGGACGTATGTACAAAATATTGGTTTTACAACTTTAGCCCTGAACTAAAATCCACCAACAACATTAAGTCCCCTTCCTAGCACATGATGGTTACATTATTATGGGGTAGGCATGAGATGGTGACAGATACATGGGAGAAAAAGGAGATGAATGGAGCTTACCCAGAAAGCCTTGATCATCCACTATCGGTTGCACATGTGAACACGCCGTTGCAAGCATGGAATCCTGAGTGGGACCGGTTTCCTTCCTTGGGTGTTTGAAACAAAAGAGGAATCCTTTTCCCATAAGGATTTCCCAATTGCTTGTCTATATAAGGGGATCGACCCCATTTTTTTTATTCTCCTTATGTAGCTCCCATCACTCGCAGCTCTTGTCACTGCCGAACACGCCACCGACGCTATTGCCGGAGATCGTTGCCGCTGCTATCGTCGGAGCTCGCCGTTCGTCAGCAAGGTGAGTGTTCTGTGCATTTTTTTTTTTTTTTTACAAAAACCCTAATTTCTTAGGTAAACTTCTTTTGCCCCCGATAGAGTTATCCCATTGCAGATGAAACCACTTCACAAGATGTATCGTGGTTAACTCCATGCCTTGTTCTTTTCCATTATTGCATGCAAAAACTAGCTTTTAGGTTGTAGCTCGAAAAACCCTTGGCTTGGATTTCGTAAGCATAATTCCCATGAATAAAGAAAAATCGTGCTATGATACGTGTGAATGAATGCGGGTTCCCATACATGCTTGATTGAACGTGGGTCCCATCCTGATCAAACATCGACCTTATACAACCTTGTGACTTCGACCAAAACCGGCTTCGTGGTCTTGACTGGTCCCGCTTGCTGACGTGGCCCAATACCAGATACTTGACTAACTTGATATCAGTCTTGCTTGCGTGGCTCAGTACCTGCATGACTGTCGCGATTTGGTGACGTGACCTAATACTGGCATTACTTGAATCCAATACCATCCTTTCCCGCTTTTTTCGAATATGGGCTCGCTATGTGCTCGTAGTCGATCATGATCAAGTCCCCAGGATAGAATTTGGCATGTTTCTTGGACTGGATGCGTTTCTTTCCATTGCACGATCATGGCCTTCAAATATTCGATAAATATCCATTGATTGTTATCTCGCGTTTGTATCCTTTGTAGACGGTACGTGAAGACTCCTCTTTTCTACGGGATCTTGTTAACTCGTGAAATATAAAGAAGACGCTGAGTCTTCTCTTATTGCAGAATTGTTTCTTTCTTTGTTCAGTTATTGCTCCGCATCCATTGTATAACTTGATCTTCTTGGTGATGATTTATTATTAACATAATCATAGACTCATTTTGCAGAATGGAGGCGGCTAGCAAGGACTGCTCTGGTATCTCTCCTGAAAGAAGCTTCGAAGTGGATAAACCTGAGCCTGATGATCCGTTCGAGGAGGTGATGGCTAAAATTGATGTTCCACTTCTTTAGTTTGGTCGCTCCATACAGGGCATGCCAATTCTGTACCTGCGTGTCGCTCGAGAACGCGTTCGTGACCTTCTGACTTTAATCGACAGGGAAGAAAAATGGAGGCTTGAGGAAGCGTCGCAACCACCAGTAAGCGCGAGAGCTGGGAGATTTGCTGCACGGCTGAAAAGGCGAAGGGTCGAACATGAACATCCTCTAAGGGAAGATATGCATGATTATCCGATCCGCGATGGTGTGATTATTCTTGATTCTGATGCGGACGAGCCTGAGCTTCCAAAAGTTGTCTACACAATCTCCAATGTTACGGCGGTTCTTGAGGAAGATATGGAAGTTTCCACTACTGAGGATGTTGTAGAGAACGTTGCCGCAGAAATACCCAAAGTGGAAGCTAAGGAAGACCCGAAGGAAGAAGTAGTGGCGGCTCATGATGATGTTGAGGAGGATCCCAATGGTGGAGGAAACACAGCTGATCTTCTTGATGACTAAATCTCCCTGTTATTTCCCTTTTTTTTTTTGAGTGTTTTCTTGTGATCTTGTGAACACTTTTCTCCTTGTACTCAGTGGCGGCTGAGTTCAAGGTTTTATTATTTCCGCTTACTTGTATGAACAAGTTTCTAATTTTTGAGATAAATCCTTTATTAAGACTGCATCACAGTGGTTGTGCCTTCATATGATTGTATGCGATCCTTGTGAGAAGAGAAGTAATGCCATAATAAGATACCACGGACCTGTACGTGCCCTCCTGGTATACGCTCGTCTGCGCTCTCCTGATGTAGGCTGGGACAAACTGGTCATGATGCTTTCCTTTTTTCTTTGCATGCATTCTATTCCTCCAACTTTCCCGAAAGGTGTGAAGTGTTTTATTTTTAGGGTTCTCTGGTTTATTCTTGTGGGTAATAATGACTCAGGTTGAACCTGGATCTTGGTGTCATGCCCAGGGGTAAAAATTTCTAAAGAAAATAATACTTTGATTAATTGAGAAATTGAAACCCTAATAATTATGAATGCAAGTATTGCAATCATTTTTTGAAGGAATTACAAAAAATAGCAAGGAAAGGGAAATTGTTGGAGGAATGCCGGAGGAACCATTACGGAGAACGATAGAGAGGAAGAGTAACACAATGTTTCTAGGTACTGTAGGGTTTAAGCCATCGTGAGTGGATCGTCACGCCCTCAAGCTTGTCAGCGTTGATGATCTTGCAGTAGCTGCCTAGGATGACATATGCTACCAAAAATGGTTCATCTTCCTTTGCTGCCGACACATCAGATTGGTTAGTCATTTTCACCGCCACGTTTCCAACTTGAAACGTGGTCCTCTTTACTACCATATCTCCAATTTGAAATGGATTTGGACTTGGCACTTCATCTTGTTTCTGGGACATGTTGTCTCTGACTGCTTCTAAGCTATGGTCTTGGAACCTTTTAAGGTATGTGTTTATAGGTGAAAATTGTTTCTGCTGGTTTTGGTAATTGCGGGTGTAAAAGTGAGAAACAATTTAAACCCTAAACAATGTACTGCAAGAGAGTACTTTAGATTCGAGAGATCAATCTATACAAGTCCGGCCTAAACCAAGAAATGGCCGTTCCAGACTTGCTTCAGTCACAAAGAGGAGGAGAATGGGTTGGTTTTGGGGAAGGAAGCAAAGGAGAGTGGTGAGACCAGAATAGTTTATTCTGAAAGAGCAATTGGGTTTCTATGACTTGTTGTTAGAGAAGTATGAGAGTTCACGAGGAGAGCTAGCAGGTAAGTACTTCTGAGTGTTGTGTGGTCCGAATGAACTTGTTATTCAAATGGAAATATGTAAGACCTATTTATACAAGTCGAGGTAGAAACGTACCCTGGTCTCATTAAGGAGTGGGGAAGTAAATGTGAGGTGGTGGTAACCGTATGCATGGACTTGATGTCTCATAAAGTGGTTAACGCATGAAATTGGTTTTCTTGAAACTGTTAACGTTATGGAATTGATATTCCATAAAGTTTGTTAACTCATACCTTTATGTCCCATGAACATTTTCCCACATAACTCCTATATTTACTAGGCGCCTCACCCTTATGACACTTCCTTATGAGGGGCGTAGTGTACGCCGCATGCTGTAGACCACCAAACCAATACCCAAAGAGAATCCCCCTGTTTGTGTTGATGTCTCGAATGTTTTGTAAAACATTATTGTGGCTTGGCAAGTTGATCTTGGGGAACTTTCTATCCAGGTGACCTTCGACGGTCGAGATGTTGCATCTTGAGAGGAGGGGCAATCGTTGATCGTTGCAAGACTTCGTTTTGGTATCCGCTTAGTGAGGTCCAACAAGTGGCACAGCTAGGGTGTGATTGGACTTGGCATGAGGAGTCAAGGGTTCTCCACGAGATTATGGCATGGCTAGGGCCAAGGCGAGGGCGCTTGGCTTTGCATGTCGTGGCTAAGGCCAAGGCAAAGTGCGTTTGGCATGGCGCGGCTAGCTTGGCTAAGTTAGGTTTGGATTGGCACGTGGAGCCAAGGGTTTTCCATGGTCGTATGGCGTGGTTAGCTTGGACTAGGCGCGTGACCAAGTTAGGGTTTTGGGCCTAAAGTTGTGAGGGGACTTTAGACGACCAGGATTTGCTCCTGGGATTGAAGGGCAATCGTGGATTATCGCCTGGCTTCACTTTGGTCGACGCATGAGGAAGGCCAGCATGGTGGCACGACATGAGGGGCCATGGTTTGGTATGGCACATCTAGCTTGGCTAGGTGCGTGACCAAGCTAGGGTTTTGGGCCTAAAGTCGTGAGGGGACTTTAGACGGCCAGGATTTGCTCCCGGTATTGAAGGGCAACCGTGGATTTTCGCCTGGATTCACTTGGTAGCCGTATGAGGAAGGCCAGCATGGTGGTGCGGCATGAGAGGCCATGGTTTGTCATGGCGCGTCTAGCTTGGCTAGGTGCGTGACCAAGCTAGGGTTTTGGGCCTAAAGTCGTGAGGGGACTTTAGACTGCCAGGATTTGCTCCTGGGATTTAAGGGAAACCATGGATTGTCGTCTGGTTTCACTTTGGTAGCTGCATGAGGAAGGCCAGCATGGTGGCGCGGCATGAGGGGCCATGGTTTGGCATGGCGCGGCTAGGGCCAAGGTAGGGGAGTTTGGCTTGGCTTGGTGCGACTAGCATAGCTAGGGCCAAGGCAGAGTGCGTTTGGCATGGTGCGGCTAGCTTGGGCTGGCATGATTTGCCATTGGCACGGAGGTGTGGCTAGGGCCAAGGTAGGGGCGTTTGGTTTGGCTTGGTGCGACTAGCATAGCTAGGGCCAAGGCAGAGTGCGTTTGGCATGGCGCAGCTAGCTTGGGATAGGTGTGGATGGCACGATTTTCCATTTGCACAGAGGTACGGCTAGCATGGTTGGCATGCCTTAGCTCGGTTGGTGTGGATGACATGATTTTCCATTGGCACAGAGGTGCGTCTAGTATGGTTGGCATGCCTTGGCGCGGTCGGTGTGGCTGGCATGATTTGCCATTGGCACAGAGGTGCGGCTAGCATGGTTGGAATGCCTTGGCGCGGTTGGTGTGGTTGGCATGATTTCTTGAGAATTTGGTGGAGTGATGAAAAATATCTTGAGAATATTTTCGGTTTTGGAAATTCCTTGGTATCCAAACTTCCTTGTCTATAAATACTTTGAGTTTGCATTTATAACAAACTAATCCTGCTTAACCTATACTTACTCTTTTGTCTTTGTTACTGGTGATGCCGCCTATCGAAGATGAGAGTAATCTAATTAGGTGAAATCTCTTACGGCCGCTCAATTTAAAGTCTTCTTTGGGATTAAGAAGCTCTAGCGCGACCCATTGGTGGGAAACTAGATATTTCAGTTTATCTTTAGTTTTCGTATTGATTTGATTGACTAACGGTGGTTGAATTTTGATTGCACCTAGTTTGTTTATGCTTGAGAATCTTCTCTTCTGATATAAGATTCACTCAAACTAGTTCAAGGTTTCGACAGGGATCTTTAGACTGTTGTGAGATTTAAAGACAATCTTGTGATCATCCATTGTTAACAGATTCCGTTCTGTGTGTGATTGATCACAAGATATTCAAGTGATTGTGTGCAGTTGTTTATTGAAGATCTAAGAAGATTTGAAGACAAAGAAGATATTGAAGATTTCTTACTTGGTGTTTTTATAATCTTTGGTTGCACAATACTTGTTTGGGAAAAAAAAATCCAATTAATAATCGGTTTATCCCTGTGGTAGATTGGAATTATTAATTGAGGAAGATCGGCATCAACACATATCACTTGATTGAAGAGTGTTGTTGGCTTAATCTTAGTGATTACCTTTGGGTGATTAAACGTAAGATAGATCTTGGAACTTGTCAAAGGAGTTTAAACAAGGGAACCTTTGCGCAACTCATATCACTTGGTTGAAGAGAGTTGATACCAAACAGATTTTTTTTTCCTTTACTGTTTGAAATACGAACCAAAGGAATTGGTCCAAGTACATGATTTGTATACAGGTTGGAGGCATGGGAATACAGAGGGAACTAGATGAACTATAGGTTTAGTTGATTGGTCTCAATTATACGAAGTTGTCTTATTTTGTATAGCGGATTAATCCTGAGAGTATTCAATTTTGCACTAGGTCCCGGAGTTTTTCTGCATTTTCTGTTTCCTCGTTAACAAAATCTTGATGTGTCATTTACTTTATATTTTCGCATTATAATTGTTTTATAATAATTAAAGTAAATTGCACAAACGTTAATTCATATTTACTTGATATGTGAATCCTATTGAGTTTGGTTAAGTCCGAACTTTTGTATCAAGTAAACACACTTTGTTGTTGTATTGTCTCGATCTCGTATCCATAGACGACCACACAAAGTGTGAACCGATTTTCTGTATTGTCTCGACTCAGTCTATAGACAATCACTTTCGGGGAAAAGACTTATATGAAGGAAGAGTTATAGCTTTAGGTATATTTGGGGTACCCTCGCCTTTTCACTCCTCAAATTATACGATTTGATTTTTTTACTATCCCAAAATAATTAAAAGATTGGTGTAAAAACTAAATTAAATTAACTCTTTGTTCTACATTGTAGGATTTTTTACCCATCCTCAAAAATAAAATAAAATAATTAGATTCAATGAATAAAATGGAAGTAAGATTATCATTTTCTTCTCTTGTTTTTTACTTTTATACTTTTAATATAGCAATTATATCATTAGTATTTATCATGCATGTAGGAAGTCGCGTAACAACTGATTTGACACGTTACCGCCAACAATCCAATTTGCATATCATAGCATCTTCATTATTTATAAGTGTAAGAGAGTCTCCTATACTCAGAGTTGCATCTAGCAAAGGAATAAGAAAGATATGAGAGAAAAGAACGAGGTTAAGATAAAGTAATAAAAAAATTACGCCTCTCTTCATCCCGGTGAAAACAAACTACTTAAAATACCCCTATACTCATATATTTCAATGAATGCTTATACAACAGGAGGGTTTGTTATTTCACCCAGCGGCCAAGATACATAGGAAATTCTAACTACTGGATGAGATCTGTCCTCCCTTAAAAGAACAACATACTAGATTGGTTAATCCAATGGCTGCCCGTCAATCAGTCCATTTTTTTCTTTTTCAATGCCACGATAGGTATTCATTCCCAGACTTGAAAGTGAATCATAAAAACAACCTTCACTATATGTAACGCATACCAGAGTATAATTTCTTCGGTTTTGATTCACATCTCTTCATGTTGTTGTAATCTTTTCTCTTTACCTTCATGATTCCGTAATGTATCATAAACCCTAGATTGTATTCTCCGTTCGTAGTAATTCCCTAGATTCTATTCACTTCATGTTGCCATAATCTTTTCTCTTTACCTGCATCTAAAAAAAAATGCTCATCCTTGCATTAATTGCATCAGGTCTATAAAAGGTCTAATCCGAATCGAAATCAAAATCAGTTCCAGTCGAACATGTGAGTATTCTTTCCCTTGATTCAATTTTTGGTTGACGGCTACTTTTTGTCCGCTGATTTATTTTTTGTTTCGTTCATGCAAAATTGCTTGAATTTTCGATTTCTAGTCCTATGAGAAGTTCGTGTTGTGGTTATTGGTTTCCCGTTCCTAATTTTAATTTTTCAATTTTGTTTTAAAATCGTTCATCAGGTCAATTGGATCGAATTTCATGAACTGGGGCTAATTCATATAGCTTTCTTGAAGTTTCAGTTTTAGGTGTTGATTCATTTTCCAATATCCTGCATACGATTGTTCTTATTCCCATGATTTTGTACACTGATTGTGCAGCTTGGAATGGGGTAAATTTTAGTTATTGCATATGTGAAGTTATGTAGAAAGAGTTATTTTCACCAATCTACATATTCTTTTCCCCGCTTAGAACTCTCATCGCTGGGATATGTGGAAGTAGTGAGGTGAGTGTTGCCATTGAGTTGTCTATGAAGATGGTGAATGGTAATGATAATCCATTTGTTCATTGCAAAGGTGGTTTAATCGGTCAGGCTCTTAATTTTTTCTGTGAAATGGTTAGTGATTTGAGAATTCCTCCAAATGTTTTCCTTTATAGATCTCTGAAGGTTTTATACTCCTGGGAGGTTAAATATAGTCATAAGAACCTCCAGTAATCGGAATTTCAAGTGCAAATTTTGTGTAACAAAACACACACAGAGTGGTGCAGATTGCATGCAAAAATACAATTCCATGATCTTAATTTTCTAGGTTTTGATTTTCAGGGATTTTGGCTAGACTCTGAACTGAATAAGTCTTTAGTTTCCGATTGATGAAACAGAAGATGGTTGTTGGTGTGAAAGTATCTTCTAACTTTCTGCTTCTTCTTTATCCCAGGGAAACACAATGGGAGATTGGTTTTGACATAATTGGATGCTACTGTATTATATGTTCTTTTCCCGCCGACGTAAATAGCAGGAATTATTACCACTCAATTGGAGTTTTATTTGGGGATTTTAGTTTTCAGAATGTTTCAAAGTGCTAAGGTGATATACATGGTACTGAAAATATATTTTGAAATTGATTGGGATAAAAAATAGTTTTTGATTTTCCAAAGAAAAATGCAGATGACTAACCTTACTGCCAGTAATACAAACTTGAAGCAAAATTTATAGCCTACCTATAATTTCCCTTTCTCATATATTTAATTGAACTATTGTTGATTTGGTTTTTTGTTTAAGTTCATTGTTATTTCTTAAAAGTTAGGGTTATTTGTATAATTTTTGGTTACTGTAATTACATAATCTATCTTTAGAGGAAAGACTTCAGAGATTAGATGCTCGATTTCATAATGTCGAAGAAAACGAGTAGTTTATTGAGGAGATGGATAATAATATTCATTCAATGCAAAAACTGCTTCGATTAATATCAAGGTTTGATTTTTTTTTTCTTTCATTTCCAAGATATTTTCCTATAGTTTTTCTGTATGCTTATGGAAGTGATCAGTTTTGCAATTATAAACATTATGGAATAAAGTATATCCATATGTTGTTTTCTATTTTGTTTATTAATCAAAATTGGTTCTAATAGATTGGATTAATCAATTGATCTCTAATTGAATGTATTCCTTGCTATTGATCCCAATGACTGTCCACCAACTGAAAAAGTTAGATTTTAATTCTGTTATCTACTAGATTGTATAGGAATTTGATTTGATTGTTGAATAGAATTATTTTGGTAGGAGATTGATGTTTTGTAGTGGGGTAACATGTGATGCATGTTGCTGGGGGAGTTTTTTTATTGATGGGTGTATATTCGCTTAATCTTGGTATTTAGTTTCTCAATCTTGAATCACCCATAAAAAGTTAAAAACCTTTTATCTTCCTCTCTCACGTTGTAATATGCATTCCGAGAATCAACCAAAGGCTTAGTTTTCGGTAGATCTCAATACTGTAATTTTTAATTAGGCTGCATCCGTGTCATAGTTAACCTTTCAGATTGGAAGTATGCTATATACGCCTACTGTGAATCCTTTTGCAAGTTTACTGTTTGGTTAGTACTAATTTAGTGTTATGAGTTGTCTTTAAAGTGTTTCCTTTGATTTATCTTTTAAGGTTGACTCATTTTTTTTATTAAATCAACTTAGTGGTAAGAAATGCAACAAATATCAATTTAGATCCTATATATATCTTTACTTTCTGTTTGGGTGTTAGTGGTGCTATGATTGAACATACTATTTCTCAGTTTAAATTAGTACTTTCTGTTTTATTTTTATGTTTTGTTATCGCAAGGACCTATCTACAATTAGCGTGTGATAATTGCAGGTTCCTATTCAAAACAGTACTGTTATGGAAGCTACTGAAGGACATTTCTCAGTTACCGCCAAATATCAAGGAGCTACAATTAGGTATATTTCTTAATTTTTAAGATTATCCGTAACCTGGACAACATTAGATAATTGTACATAATCAATTTAATGTTGGCATACTTTATTTCAGCAGGATATGGTATTCTACACGCATGTAGACAGAAAAAAATGCGAGGTCAGTTTAAACTTGATATGCCATGCCATCATCTTAGTTAAAAAAATTATGATTGAATTTCTGTTGTGAGGTTTCAATACATTGCCATCCGACAAAGTGTAGTGAAATGGCTTGACGAAAAATTTATCCCATTGTTTCTTTATATAGATTAGTTTGTCTCATCATTTTAAACCATATAAAGTTTTTTGCGAGAACTTTATGCTTCAAATTTGGTTAGTTGTTTGCCTGCAGGTGCATATTTTGGCACTGGCAATGAAATCAAGTACTTTAAATGCGGAAGTAACATGATTGAAAGATGGCAACCAAGCCTTTTAAATTTGAACCAATTCTCTGAAAATGTGTTGGCCTGCAGGGATGACATTTTTTGGTTTTAAGTTTTATTTATTTTTCCTTCTTAATGTTATATTTACATCTGTTTTAATTGAGTATGTTTGTTTTCTATATCTCTATCGCTTTGGTCACTTAAAAATGTTTCAAGGAGATGGTGACATAAAACTGTGATATACAAAAAATAGTTGCATCAATCAGTTGAGGCGTGCTGAATTCTTGGCTAAGAAACACACCATGGAAGATGCTTATACGCCTTTGGAGGTAGTAAAACTTAACGACTTGGCATTTCTATTTAATCCTTTTATGAAATAGACTTTACTTCTATGTGTATTATGTTCTTAAAGTGTGTGATGAACATCCATGAAATGATGGTGATTAAGATGTACAAACTTAACTTCAGAGTTCTATCTTATGATTGCAGCAATTTATTTATCTTGACATTTTATAACAAGATGATATTTCAAGGTAATCCTATATGGGGAAATTGGGTTCTATTCTTCTAGAATAAAACGGGATGTCTGCTGATTTTTTTATGGATTTTTTTTGCCAAGCAGTATAAACTCCAACAGTGTAGACCTACATATAACATTGATAGGAGTTATGATGACATGATAGACCCGTGTTATTTCCAAGTTAGTGATAAGTTAATTCTGCTATTTGGTTTGTATATAATTGGGGAAGTGACAATCATCAAAAATAATCTCTCTGCGTCAATTCTACCTTATACCGAAATTGGGGTGTATCATTGATTATGCAGATCAGACATGCAAAACGTTCACGAGTGTTCTTGAATCCGTTGTCTTTAGAATTTTAGTTATAGACTTTAGCTTTCTCTACAACTACATTATATGGGTTCTCGAACACCAATTAACATGAAAATAAAAATGTGAGAGGGTATATTGGTTCGCCTCCTTCATCCATTGTGGTCATTGGGAGGTTTTATTATTTTTCAATAAAAAGGGTATACGGCTGTGTTTATGGGTAAAAATTACTTCTGCTGGTTTTGGTAATTTGGGGTGTGTGGATGAGAAATGAATCTAAACCCTAAACAAATGCACTTCATGGGAGTGATTTTGATTCGAGAGATCAATCTATACAATTCTGGCCTAAACCAAGAAATGACCGTTCCAGACTTGTTTCGGTCACAAAGTGAAGGAGATGGGTTGATCTTAGGGAGGGAAGCGAAGACGTTGTTGATATTGTGAAGGTGTAGGCTTGTTTATGACTTGTAACAGAAAGATGAGCAGGCTTACAATTAATGCAAGCAGGCTCTGGGTGTTTGAATACGTTTCGTATTAACACTTGGTTTCTGTGTTGTGTTTTTTATTGGAAATAGGGAGAAGAACCTATTTATACAAGTCATTTGAGCCTATTTCACGTCTCTCGTAGGAAGTGGAGTGATGGAGTAGTGGAGTTGTGTGTTAGTGTCACACATTAGTCTTACCCACTTCTCTCATCATCACTAACCGTCCATGTCTTCCTGACACGTTCTTATGATGGCGCGTTACACACTGTACGCTGTAAACCGCCAGACCAATACCCCAGTATGTATCCCCCAGTTTGTGACATGATTGATGTCTCGAGTGTGGACCATGTGACCCATATAAGGTAGCATGTGATGCTAGGTTAAATAACTAAGTTATTTAGAAAGTCAATACTTGTGAAGTATCGAGTGTAATCTATGCAAGCTATGCATCTAATATATTCAGCATGTATGAAGCATCGCTGTTGAGCATCATGACCTGCCTACTTCGAGTGACCGTTTGAAGGATGCATGGGCGAGTCGTGCCTTAGCCGATCAGATTATGTGGAAGAGTGGCGGACGATGATCACGGTGATATCTCACTTGTCGCCTAACTCCCATTATAGGCTATCCGTCCAAGCTAGCGAAGTTGGACGGAAGAGATGGCTTGCGACCCTAATCTACGACCATTGGATTAGGGCTTGGGAGGCACGCAAGCTGCCACTTTCAGCTCGAACGAATTAAAGCTTAGAGAGCGTTTCTGGAGGGACCGATTGGTCTTGCAAGGAGGTGGCATGCTGGTGTTTACGCCCATGCTTGCTTGACTCGCAAAGGTCCAATTTAGACCACTCAATTTGGCTGGCAACGACGAGTGGTTGAGATTAGCTTTCAACAAAAATCTTATGTCGCAAAGGATTTGTTACGGCAGCGTGACACACCACTTTCGGGCACGCAAACTGAGGCGCCTGACCAAGGGCGACTTTGGACGATCGGTCGGACATGAAGCCGGGCCCATGGTGGTTATGCTAGCATGTTCGGCCTCTCCTGAAGTTTCATCTTTGCCTTCCATTCAAGCATGCGAAGATGGACGCTTGAGATGATTTTACAACACATGGATGATGCCGCATACCTCAATTAGGGTTTTATCGGCTGTGTGTCATGCCTTGTTTGGGCACAAGAATTATGAAGACCAAACATAGTTGGTCTTGACCGATCGGTCAGGTATGTAGGCGGGCCCGCGGTGTTTGTGTTGACATGCTCTGAGCCCTTTGAATCTACATCTACACCCTCCATCTAAGCCTGCGAAAATGGACATTTGTGATCGATTTGCTACACATGTAATGTGCCGTAACCCTAGTTTATGGTTTCACGTCCATACTGCTATGGATGGACAGACTGGTAAGCTATGCTTCCCTCTTGGGGAGGCCGACCATACAGGGCCCACATTGGGTCAGTGGTGAATACTCCAATACCTGCTTGAGGGTTATGGATTCGATCTAAGCCATCCAATCATGCTAGTGAAGTTATATGGTCGTGATTGTTTCTGAGACTGATATGGTCAGTACAGATTCAAATATGCTCAATCGGGCTAGTATAATACACCGAGAGATGATTCTCTTTGTTAGAGAATGGTGTAGCCTGTACGGGTATTTTGTGCATACCTCATTTTTTGATACTTGGATATTCATGTTACTCTGCTGAGAGTAACAATCAGTCATCATGCCGCACCAACAAATAAGAGTTCTGATGGGAACAACACAAGAAATACAAGACATTTTATGCATTAATTGGTAATACTAAAATTCACAGAATACTTGGGGATTTTTGCTACATGCTCTATTCTAGGTGAATTAATAAAGTGAAGAAGTATTCATCACTTATCAAATAGCCTTGTCCTCTGCAGGACGTCTGTACAAAATATTGGTTTTACAACTTTAGCCCTGAACTAAAATCCACCAACAACGTTAAGTCCCCTGCCTAGCACATGATGGTTACACTATTGTGGGGTAGGCATTAGATGGTGAAAGATACATGGGAGAAAAACGAGATGAAGGGAGCTTACCCGGAAATCCTTGATCGTCCATTATCGGTTGCACATGTGAACACACCGTTGCAAGCATGGAATCCTGAGTGGGACCGGTTTCCTTCCTTAGGTGTTTGAAACAAAAGAGGAATCCTTTTCCATAAGGATTTCCCAATTGCTTCTCTATATAAGGGGACCGACCCCTTTTTTTTAAATTCTCCTTATTTAGCTCTCGTCACTCGCAACTCCTGTCCCTGCCGAACACGCCGCCGTCGCTATTGTCGGAGATCGTTGCCGCTGCTATCGCTGGAGTTCGTTTTGCCCCCGAGAGAGTTATCCCATTGCAGATGAAACATCTTCACAAGATGTATCTTAATTAACTCCACGCCTTGTTCTTTTCCATTATTGCATGCAAAAACTAGCTTTTAGGTTGTAGCTCGAAAAACCCTTGGATTGGATTTCGTAAGCACAATTCCCATGAATAAAGAAAAATCGTGCTATGATACGTGTGAATGAATGCGGGTTCCCATACATGCTTGATTGAACGTGGATACTGATCAAACATCGACCTTATACCAGCCTTGTGACTTCGACCAATACCGGCTTCGTGGTCTTGAATGGTCCCGCTTGCTGACGTGGCCCAATACCAGCTACTTGTCTGACTTGATATCAGTCTTGCTTGCGTGGCTCAGTACCTGCATGAGAAAGTGAGAAACAATTTAAACCCTAAATAATGTACTGCAATAGAGTACTTTAGATTCGAAAGATCAATCTGTACAAGTCCGGCCTAAACCAAGAAATGGCTGTTCCAGACTTGCATCGGCCACAAAGAGGAGGAGAATGGGTTGGTTTTGGGGAGGGAAGCAAAGGAGAGTGGTGAGACCAGAATAGTTTATTCTGGAAGAGCAATTGGGTTTCTACGACTTGTTGTTAGAGAAGTATGAGAGCTCACGAGGAGAGATAGCAGGTAAGTACTTCCGAGTGTTGTGTGGTCCGAATGAACTTGTTGTTCAAATGGAAATATGTAAGACCTATTTATACAAGTCGAGGTAGAAACATACCCTGGTCTCATTAAGGACTGGGGAAGTAAATGTGAGGAGGTGGTAACCGTATGCATGGACTTGATGTCCCATAAAGTAGTTAACGCATGAAATTGGTTTTCATGAAACTGTTAATGTTATGGAATTGATGTTCCATAAAGTTTGTTAACTCATACCTTTATGTCCCATGAACGTTTTCCCACATAACTCCTGTATTTATTAGGCGCCCCACCCTTATGATACTTCCTTATGAGGGGAGTAGTGTACGCCGCACGCTGTAGACCACCAAACCTATACCCAAAGAGAATCCCCATGTTTGTGTTGATGTCTCGAATGTTTTGGAAAACATGTAAAACGTTGTTGTGGCTTGGCAAGTCGAGCTTGGGGAACTTGCTAGCCAGGTGACCTTCGACGGTCGAGATGTTGCATCTTGAGAGGAGGGGAAACCGTTGATCGTTGCACGCATTTGTTTTGGTAGCCGCATAGTGAGGTCCAACAGGGTGGCACATCTAGGGTGTGTTTGGACTTGGCATAAGGAGCCAAGGGTTCTCCATGAGCGTATGGCATGGCGAGGGCCAAGGCGAGGGCGCTTGGATTGGCATGTCATGGATAGGGCCAAGGCAAAGTGCGTTTGTCATGGCGCGGCTAGATTGGATAAGTTAGGTTTGGCTTGGCACGTGGATCCAAGGGTTTTCCATGGTCGTATGGAGTGGTTAGCTTGGACTAGGCGCGTGACCAAGTTAGGTTTTTGGGCCTAAAGTCGTGAGGGGACTTTAGACGGCCAGGATTTGCTCTTGGGATTGAATGGAAACCGTGGATTGTCGCCTGACTTCACTTTGGTAGCCGCATGAGGAAGGCCAGCATGGTGGCGCGGCATGAGGGTACATGGTTCGGCATGGCGTGGCTAGCTTGGCTAGGTGCGTGACCAAGCTAGGGTTTTGGGCCTAAAGTCGTGAGGGGACTTTAGACGGCCAGGATTTTCTCCTGGGATTGAATGGCAACCGTGGATTGTCACCTGGCTTCACTTTGTTATCCGCATGAGGAAGGCCAGCATGGTGGAGCGGCATGAAGGGCCATGGTGCGGCTAGCTTGGCTAGGTGCGTGACCAAGCTAGGTTTTTGGGCCTAAAGTCGTGAGGGGACTTTAGACGGCCAGGATTTGCTCCTGGGATTGAAGGGAAACCGTGGATTATCGCCTGGCTTCACTTTGGTAGCCGCATGAGGAAGGCCAGCATGGTGGCGCGACATGAGGGTCCATGGTTTGGCATGGCGCGGCTAGCTTGGCTAGGTGCGTGACCAAGCTAGGGTTTTGGGCCTAAAGTCGTGAGGGGACTTTAGACGGCCAGGATTTGTTCCAGGGATTGAAGGGCAACCGTGGATTATCGCCTGGCTTCACTTTGGTAGCCGCATGAGGAAGGCCAGCATGGTGGCGCGACATGAGGGGACATGGTTTGGCATGGCGCGGCTAGGGCCAAGGTAGGGGCGTTTGGCTTGGCTTGGTGCGACTAGCATAGATAGGACCAAGGAAGAGTGCGTTTGGCATGGCGCGGCTAGATTGGGCTAGGTGTGGCTGGCATGATTTGCCATTAGAACGGAGGTGCGTCTAGGGCCAAGGTAGGGGCGTTTGGCTTGGCTTGGTGCGAATAGCATAGCTAGGGCCAAGGCAGAGCGTGTTTGGCATGGCACGACTAGCTTGGGCTAGGTGTGGTTGGCACGATTTGCCATTGGCACGGAGGTGCGGCTAGCATGGTTGGCATGCCTTGGCGCGGTTGGTGTGGCTGACATGATTTGCCATTGGCACAAAGGTGCGGCTTGCATGGTTGGCATGCCTTGGCGCGTTCGGTGTGGCTGGCATGATTTTCCATTGGAACAGAGGTGCGGCTAGCATGGTTGGCATGCCTTGGCGCGATTGGTGTGGCTGGCATGATTTTCCATTGGCACAGAGGTGCGGCTAGCATGGTTGGCATGCCTTGGTGCGGTAGGTGTGGGTGACATGATTTGCCATTGGCACATAGGTGAGGCTAGCATGGTTGGCATGCCTTGGCGTGGTCGGTGTGGATGGCATGATTTGCCATTGGTACAGAGGTACGGCTAGCATGGTTGGCATGCCTTGGCGCGGTCGGTGTGGCTGGCATGATTTGCCATTTGGCACACGTGGGAATTAGGGTTTGGTTCGTTGTAACCCTAATTTTGTAAAATATACCCGGGTAATTATTTTAGAGACACATTAAAGATTTCAGTAAATATGCCTAGTAAATGCTTGTTGCTTTAAATATTGTGACATTACTGTCTGTTAGGGATTAGTGTTTTACGATTTTGACCCTAAGCTAAAAACCACCATCAATATTAAGTCCCATGCTTAGCTCGGAACAGGTACCTTGTTGCGAGGTAAGCATATGATGGTGCTAGACAAGGATGGAATCAAGATGTAAATCATTGCAAAGATGGTCAGGAGAATCCGACTAACCTTTTTGAGCGGTAAAGAGAATTTTGGCTTATGGCCCTGCATAAGTTGTACTGGAAATGCAGACCGTGGAGTTGTGAGGAGAAAGTTACCATCTTGATCTGGTCGTACACCTCCAATGAAAGGGGGCGCAGTTGTGGAAGGAAAAGCAAGTAGAAAGCTTGGCTCGAAGGGCCAAGAGGTGGCGTGGTCCTAGCTGCGGCAGTGACATGGTGAAACGTGCAGGGGCGGCTAGGCGTGATGGGGCTATGATAATAGAGCGTGGGCTTGGTAAGGTAAACGCGTGTGGTCGATAAGGTCGTGGTAGTGGAGCAGGCGGCTTGGCATGGCGCAGCCACGGCAGGACGCGGCTTGGTTGCCTCTTTCCTTATTTAACTTGACCAGGAAACTCTTTTCTCTCCAAACCAAAACGTTACCCCCAAAAAAAGAGGAAGAGCGTTACTCTTTCTGATCTGGTCACGTTGCCGATTTTGCTTCCGAAGCTTGGCATTGGCGGTGAGAAGGGAACACACGATCTAGTGGGCCTCGAGCATATTCTTCCACGGTTTCTCATCAACCATAATTATTTCTCACAGCCAGGCATGGGATTGAATTAGGATCAGATATTATGCCTTAACTCACGGCCAGTATAAAAACTTTCCCTTTTGAGGTTGCATCACCTTGCCATGCATAAAAGATGATCTTGAACTCTACATTCGCGTAGTTTTTCTTCGCCCATCCCCTTTGCTGGTACCGCCTCGCATTTTCTTCTCTCTTTTTTTATTTTTTATTCTCTTTCTTATGCGTGTATAGATAAGATGGAACTTGACCATTTTCCTTGTTCTTTGTAGTGTATGATGAGACCCTCTAGGGATAACCGTGTCTT
The DNA here is from genome assembly GCA_023529315.1 of Papaver bracteatum. NCBI lineage: Eukaryota > Viridiplantae > Streptophyta > Magnoliopsida > Ranunculales > Papaveraceae > Papaver > Papaver bracteatum. Next base: position 424,976 of record JAJJWX010004549.1, read on the forward strand.
CAATTCTTCGGAGAAGGACTTCAGAATTGGCGGAAACCGATCTTCTCCTCATGAGGAGGCATTGGTTAGAATTGAATATTTGTTCTATGAGGCAGGTGAAATTATCAAGGACCTCACTTTCATCTATCTCCATGAAGTACATGCGCGTGTTCAGACCTTCTTGGGTTCGGTGAGCATGGAGGAGGGACGAGAAAACGAGGAAGAACCTTGGCGTGTTGAGGATTTTCAGTGCGGCGAAACCCTCCCTTGGTCCTGCTATGGAGCGGATCGAACTATTTATAGGTCGAAGTAGAGGAAAATCGAGCATGTGGAGCTTTTGGAGGAAGGTGCCATGGTTCTCGATTTTGATGCGGATGAATAAAAAAATCTTTTTCGGAGGGTCAATGAGAAAAACCTCGAGGGAGCATCTGACGGAAATGAAGTAGCCTTTGAAGTTGATGCCAAAGGTGTCGTTGGTGATGTTGGAGGGGTCATGGTGGCGTATGCTGAACCGATCGTCGGAGCGGGCACTGCTGCTATTGTGGTTGCTTCGGGGTGGGATGTTGAGGTTGTTGCTGCTAACACCATTGAATGAAATCTTTGTTGCCCGAGGGATTGCTGGGGGAAGTGCTTGAAGATAGATTTTACCAAGGGGGCTTGTGCCCACCCTTCGAGGGCTAGCTCATCCCTTTTGTTATTCCTGTTAGATGCTTAGTTCCCCTGATATTTTTTTTCTTTTTTGTAAACTCATCTTTACCTTCTTCTTCATCGGTCAACATTTTGCTTTACATATTTTTTTTTGATTGATGTATTTCTAGTTGTGGTATGATGGCTTCTCTGATATCTGGGGAACTTGTTTGGAAAGAGATGTATTTATGCTTCTTCTTTTTTGATGGAAAAGGGAACTCCCGGGGAGAATACAAACGGTGTATTCATCTTGGGGGAATACAACTACTAAGATGAATTGTTAAAGGAAATACTAAAGGGAGAGTGACTGGGAAGTACAACATTTCAGGGATTAGAGGCCTTGAGCCATCGTGAGTGAATTATCACGCCTTCGGGTGTGTCTGCGTTGATGAGCTTGCAATATCCTCCTAAAAGGATGTCCGCCACCAGATACAGCTCGTCTTCTCTTCCATTGAGTGAATCAGTTTGAATAGCCATTTTTACCGTCATCTTCCCAACTTGAAATGAGTTTACCTTAACCACTACATCTTCGATTGAAAACTGGTTCAGACATCGTGCAACCATTTGAGTCTTATCTTTATTGGCTTCAATAGAAGTTTCCAAGCTTTTTGCAAAGTGTTCAAATTGCACAACACCCCACTCACATTTCTTGACAGCGTCCGTGCTAGTAATCGCGCCGAGTCCCCATGATGGAATAGGGGAAGGAATGACTGGTCATAGAGAAGGTTGCTCAGTCAGACTTACTTGCGTTTGAAATCCATGAGCTAGCGCCAATGGGACCTCTCCAGGTGTCGGGGTTCCATTGATAGTTCGTTGATGCGATGACCAGTGGGATGATTCGTTGGAAATTCCTTCGGGCGTGGACGTCGATAGAGGGTGCACATCTAATTTCGATTTGTTGTCGAGTACCCATAAGTGTCCCAATATCATGTCATGACATATTTCTTTAATAATGTGAAATTTGATATGCGTTATATCATCTCCCACCTTGATCCCGAGGTTGATGTAGCCGTGCGCGTTCAAAGCTTCTCCTCTCGGGTTCTTAATCATGGATGGGGAATGGGTAGCGTCTTGTTTCATAAATCCTGCTGCTTTCAGTATCTTGAAAGTGACAATGTTGAGGTCAGAGGCCGTGTCAATGAGCGTGTTGTCAAACTTGATACCTCTTAAACGGGACGTGGTCAGCAGTCCCTAGTTCCCTCCTTTGGCTCCGCTTGTTTGGAAATCCTAGGTACCTGGTGTGGCTTCCGGGGAGAGAAGAAGTCGTTTGCCGGATACAACGTGATTGAGAGCTGCGAAAACATCTTGGCGATGCACCTTGGAAAGATAGAGAATTTCGCATATATGATGCATCATGGATTGTACAGTCTCATGCACGGAGTCCCCATAGGACCCGAAGTTTCTTATTGGGAGTGGGTCTCGATGTAATCCCTCGTCTCCCAGTTGGAGTTACCCCGCTTCTATCTTCTCTTTGAAGATATGCTTTAGTCTGTTGCAGTCACTGGTTGGGTGGTGAACAAATCTGTGATAGTGACAGTACTTGGGGTTTGCAATCTCGGCCTCAGTCGGTGGGCGCCTGGGAGGTGGCAGTCTGATAATATCATCTTGGACCCACGCTTCTAGGAGATCAATCACCTCCTCGATGGGAAACGGGAAATCTTGGGAATTCCTTTCAGTTTCGTGTCGACGCATGGGAGCTTTAGGGGCGGCCTTCCGTGGCGGGGTTGCCCATTGTGCTGGTGCTTCACGTTTAGGATGATGATCTGCAGCTGGGGCCTTCATTTTCCCTCTATCATTTACTATGTTTACAGAGGAGGGACCAGCATTAAATTGTTTGCTAGTGAGGCATCTGTTCCCATGAGTTTCACACATGTCTTCGGCTTGAGTCGGTATAGCCCTATCCAGTAATGCTGGTGCTGTCATTGCAGAACGTCTGGCAGCTTCATGGAGTTCTGAGAATATCTGGAAACGCAATTTCTCTAACAAGGCACGGTAAATAGGGACCATGCCATTGATGCATACGTTCACCAGCTGTTTCTCAGTCACGTTTGGGTCATGGAAGTCCAGTGCTTGAACCCTGAATATTTTGACGAAATCATTTGGATGTTTGTTATCCCACTGGTACATCCTTCCGAGGTCTGAGAAGGTAACTTGTTCAGACACGAAGAAGTACTTCCTGTAAAACGCGGTGACCATGCTACTCTAGTTGGGAATAATATTCGGCGGGATACTGTTTTACCATGTATACGCCCTTCCAGTAAGTGATTTTCAGAATTCCCTTAGACGAAGAACATGATTATATTCATGTTCACCTAGGGATTCCAAGAAACGGGAGATATGCTCATGTACATTCCCGGTACCATCATACAGGGTAAATTTAGGAGAGGAGTATCCCCTTGGAAGAGGGATTCTCTGCATTTCATATGGGTAAGGGGGATGGTGTTGATGCAGGTCCAATTCATCATTCTTGATTCGGTTGCGGAGAAGTTGCTCCAGATATTCCCGCGTGACGAAGTTGGATGGCTGATTTCTTTCCAATGGGATTCTAGCGCAAATCTCCTCGTCCGCGGGGGCGCGTTCCGCCGAGGTGCTAGCGTCGGGGTTGTTGGAGATGTTTCTAAACGGCTCTGGAAGACGCGACTCACGTGGTAGCCACTCTGTCAAGGTCTTGAGAAAGACGACTACTTCCTTCTGTGTTGAAACCATGTCCGTCTGGGCTCTGGAGAGCATTTCCTGTCTTTCCATCAAATCAACGATGGTGACATAAGGATGGCTTCCCATGGTCCCTCCGGTCTCTCGTCCCGTCGGTGGAGTAGTTGGAACCTTAGTTGTGGTTAGAGGTGCCATGTCAGACGAGACATTAGGGGATGCGGCGGCGGCTCTGGCCCTGGTGACTGGTAGCATAACGCCCGAAGAGGTGTTTTTGTTGCCGTCATTAGAGGGGTTATGCAGAGACGTTAGAGGCGGCAGTGGATCTGGCCCTGGTGATTGGCGGCGTCACGCTTGAGGGGGTGCATTCAGAGTTACTGTAGTCAGTAGGTGATGTAAGGACGTTATTGGGAGAGACGTTAACATCAGGAATGTGCTCTGTGCTGGTATTCTCGGCGGCCGCTCCGGACCTGAGCTCCACCATACTGGGACTGACGTTCGAGAAACGAAGTCATGAGTTGGAGTTGATATTGTAACCGATAGATCAATCCTCCCACTATGGTCTCCAATTGTTTATAGGTGAAAATAGTTTTTGCTGGTTTTGGTAATTGCAGGTGTGAAAGTGAGAAATAATTTAAACCCTAAACAATGTACTGCAAGGGAGTACTTTAGATTCAAGAGATCAATCTGTACAAGTCCGTCCTAAACCAATAAATGGTTGTTCCAGACTTGCTTCGGTCACAAAGAGGAAGAGAATGGGTTGGTTTTGGGGAGGGAATCAAAGGAGAGTGGTGATACCAGAATAGTTGATTCTGGAAGAGTAATTGGGTTTCTATGACTTGTTGTTAGAGAAGTATGAGAGCTCACGAGGAGAGCTAGCAGGTAAGTACTTCTGAGTGTTGTGTGGTTCGAATGAACTTGTTGTTCAAATGGAAATAGGTAAGACCTATTTATACAAGTCGAGGTAGAAACGTACCCTGGTCTCATTAAGGAGTGGGGAAGTAAATGTGAGGAGGTGGTAACCGTATGGATGGACTTGATGTCCCATAAAGCGGTTAACACATGAAATTGGTTTTCATGAAACTGTTAACGTTATGGATTGATATTCCAGAAAGTTTGTTAACTCATACCTTTATGTCCCATGAACGTTTTCCCACATAACTCCTGTATTTACTAGGCGCCTCTCCCTTATGACACTTCCTTATGAGGGGCATAGTGTACGCCGCACATTGTAGACCACCAAACCAATACCCGAAGAGAATCCCCCCTGTTTGTGTTGATGTCTCGAATGTTTTGGAAAACATGTAAAACTTTGTTGTGGCTTGGCAAGTCGAGATTGGGGAACTTGTTAGCCAGGTGACCTTCGACGGTCGAGATGTTGCATCTTGAGAGGAGGGGCAACCGTTGATCGTTGCACGCCTTCGTTTTGGTAGCCGCGTAGTGAGGTCCAACAGGGTGGCACGACTAGGGTGTGTTTGGACTTGGCATGAGGAGCCAAGTGTTCTCCATGAGCGTATGGCATGGCTAGGGCCAAGGAGAGGGCGCTTGGCTTGGCATGTCGTGGCTAAGGCCAAGGCAAAGTGCGTTTGGCATGGCGCGGCTAGCTTTGCTAAGTTAGGTTTGGCTTGGCACGTGGAGCCAAGGGTTTTCCATGGTCGTATGGCGTGGTTATCTTGGACTAGGTGCGTGACCAAGTTAGGGTTTTGTGCCTAAAGTCTTGAGGGGACTTTAGACGGTCATGATTTGCTCATGGGATTCAAGGGCAACCGTGGATTGTCGCCTGGCTTCACTTTGGTAGCCGCATGAGGAAGGCCAGCATGGTGGCGTGGCATGAGGGGCCATGATTTGGCATGGCAAGGCTAGCTTGGCTAGGTGCGTGACCAAGCTAGGGTTTTGGGCCAAAAGTCGTGAGGGGACTTTAGATGGACAGGATTTGCTACTGGGATTGAAGGGCAACCGTGGATTGTCGACTGGCTTCACTTTGGTAGCCGCATGAGGAAGGCCAACATGCTGGCGCGGCATGAGGGGACATGGTTTGGCATGGCGCGGCTAGCTTGGCTAGGTGCGTGACCATGCTAGGGTTTTGGGCCTAAAGTCGTGAGGGGACTTTAGACGGGCATGATTTTCTCTTGGGATTGAATGGCAACCGTGGATTGTCGCCTGGCTTCACTTTGGTAGTCGCATGAGGAAGGCCAGCATGGTGGCGTGGCATGAGGGGCCATGGTTTGGCATGGCGCGGCTAGCTTGGCTAGGTGAGTGACCAAGCTAGGGTTTTGGGCCTAAAGTCGTGATGGGACTTTAGACGGCCAGGATTTGCTCCTGTGATTGAAGGGAAACCGTGGATTATCGCTTGGATTCACTTTGGTAGCCGCATGAGGAAGGACAACATGGTGGCGTGGCATGAGGGTCCATGGTTTTGCATGGCGGGGCTAGGGCCAAGGTAGGGGAGTTTGGCTTGGCTTGGTGCGACTAGCATACCTAGGGCCAAGGAAGAGTGTGTTTGGCATGGCGCGGCTAGCTTGGGATATGTGTGGCTGGCATGATTTGCCATTGGCATGGAGGTGCGGCTAGGCCCAAGGTAGGGGCATTTGGCTTGGCTTGGTGCGACTATCATAGCTAGGGCCAAGGCAGAGTGTGTTTGGCATGGCGCGGCTAGCTTGGGCTAGGTGTGGCTGACATGATTTTCCATTGGCACGGAGGTGCGGCTAGAATGGTTTGCATGCCTTGACGCGGTTGGTGTGGCTGGCATGATTTTCCATTGGCACGGAGGTGCAGCTAGCATGGTTGGCATGCCTTGGCGCGGTCCGTGTGGCTGGCATGATTTGCCATTGGCACAGAGGTGCGGCTAGCATGGTTGGCATGCCTTGGCGCATTTGGTGTGGCTGGCATGATTTGCCATTGGCACAGAGGTGCGGCTAGCATGGTTGTCATTCCTTGGCGCGGTTGGTGTGGCTGGCATGATTTTCCATTGGCACAGAGGTGCGTCTAGCATGGTTGGCATGCCTTGGCGCGGTTGGTGTGGCTGGCATGATTTTCCATTGGCACAGAGGTGCGTATAGAATGGTTGGCATGCCTTGGCTCGGTCGGTGTGGCTGGCATAATTTTCCATTTGCACAGAGGTGCGGCTAGCATGGTTGGCATGCCTTGGCGCGGTCGGTGTGGCTAGCATGATTTTCCATTTGGCACATGTGGGAATTAGGGTTTGGTTCGTTGTAACCCTAATTCTGAAAAATATACCCGGATAATTATTTTAGAGACACATTAAAGATTTTAGTAAATATGCCTAGTAAATGCGTGTTGCTTTAAATGTTGTGACATTACTGTCTGCTAGGGTTTAGTGTTTTACGATCTTGAGCCTAAGCTAAAAACCACCATCAATAGTATGATTTCGGGCTTTCTCCAGGAAGTTGCGTCAGATTTGCAAGGTGTCGATAGGGTAAACAATCTTCAGGATTTGACGGCTTGTTGGAGATTCTTTCAGGCACTGAAATCGTTAAAGGACTCTCTCCTAGCGTTGCTTTGTTGTTGTGTATCCACGGGCATCCCAGGATCATGTCGTAATTCGAATACTCTTTTACTATGTAAAATTTAGCATATGTTAGAGTTTTACCGATTTTAACTTCGAGGTCAATGTGTCCATAGGCGTCTCTGAATTCTCCTTCTGAGCTCTTAATCACAGTTGGGCTGCGAGTAGCTTCTTGTTTTGAAATCCTTACGGCCCTCAGAGTCTTGACAGTGATGATGTCGAACTCGGAGGCTGCATCAATCAATGTGCTATCGAACTCGACATCTTTTAAATGAGTGATGGTCAAGAGTCCCCAGTCCCCTTTGCTGGTTACGTCTTCAAGGAAAGACTGTTGCCTCGAGAGTTCTTCCTTTTGTGGATACAAACGCCTACCTGACACAACATGGTTGAGGGCTGTGAACATGTCTTGACGTTGTCCCTTTGAGAGATACAAGATTTCACACAAACGTTCCATCATAGTCTGTACAGTCTTGCGGACAGAATCCCCCGAGATCATGTAGCTTCTAATGGTAAGAGGATCCCTATGAACGCCCTCGTTTCCTAACTGGAGTTCTCCTTCTTCCACCTATTCTCTGAAGATTTGCTTCAACTTGTTGCAATCTTTGGTCGGGTGATGGACAAACCTATGGTAACAACAATATTTGGGGTTTGTCATCTCGTCCTCGGTCGATGGGCGTCTGATAGGTGGTAGCTTGATTGCATCATCTTAAATCCATGCTTCTAGGAGTTCTATGAATTCATTCATAGGAAAGGGGAAGTTTGGAACTGTGTCTCCGGACTCTTGCACAGGAGCCTTGTCCGCTTTCTTTTGAGACGAAGTCGTATGTGCTGATGCTGCACGCTTGGGCGGTTGTTCTGTTGCTGACGCTTTCCTCTTTCCCCCTTCGCCTACCATACTCACAGAGGGGCCGATATTGTATTGCTTGTTGATAAGGCGCCTGCTTCCTCGGCTTTCACGCGCATCTTCATTTCGAACGATCTTAGTTCTCTCCAATAATGCTGGGGTTGTTGTGGCTGATCGTTTAGCAGCTTCATGTAGCTCAGAAAATGTTTGAAATCCAAGGTTCTCTAACAAATCACGGTATATGGGAATCATTCTGTTAATGCGTAGCTCCACCAACTGGCGTTCGGTGACATTCGGATCATGACAGTCCAACACCTGAGTTCTGAACCTCTTGACAAAGTCGTTCGGATGTTCGTTGCTCCGTTGAAAAATTCTTACCAAATCTGAAAAGGTGACCTGCTCTGACACGAAGAAATATTTCCTGTAGAAGGCGCCGACCATCTCACTCCAATTGGATATATTGTTAGGTGCAATACTATTGTACCAAGTGTATGCTCTTCCGGTAAGTGTCTTAGAGAACTCTTTCAGGCGGAGAATATGATTGTATTCGTGTTCCCCTAAAGATTCCAAAAATCGAGAGACATGTTCGCGAGCATTACCGGTACCATCATAAAGGAAGAATTGAGGAGAGGTGTATCCTCTTGGAAGGGGAATTCGTTGCACATATTGAGGGTATGGAGGCTGGTATTGGTGCATGTACGCTATATTTCCTTTTCCCCGGCTTCGGAGGAGTCGCCCCAGGTCCTCACGCGTAATGAAGTTGGATGGTTGGCCTCTTTCTCTTGGGCGTTCAGGAGCGTCACGAGTTTCCCCATCCATGCGGGTATGCGCCATTGAAGTGACTGCCCCGGGTGCATCGAACACGTTCCTCGTTGGCTACAGGGGTTATCGTGGCCCCTGCGGCAATCGTTCGGTTAGGGTTTTGATAAAAGTAAGTACCTCTTTCTGAGTCGCAGCGATATCCATTTGGGCTCTAGCAAGAAATTCTTGTCTTTCCATCAAGTCCACCATGGTGATAGATGGTTGTCCTCCTCTTGTTCCTCCAGCCCCTCATACTGATGGAGGAGTAGCAGTTTCCCTGGTGATGACCGGAGGCATTACACTTAAAGAAATGCCGGGATTTGCGGCTGCACTGGCTCTGGTGATAGGAGGTGTCACGCCTACTGGACTATCCCCTATTCCGCTGGTGTTAGTGATGGAGGAAACGGCTCCAAGAGATGTATTGATCACGTTCTGCACGACAACTCCACTGACAGGGAAATTAATACCAAGAGTGTTGTCGGCGCTAGCTCCCTCAGGGTTGATTGCTGATCCAGACCTAAGTTCCACCATCTTTAAATCGGAATTGAAGAATGAAATTGGAAATTGTAAATCGATATTGCAACCGAGAGATTAATCTCCCACTGTGGTCGCCAATTATTTATGGGTAAAACCTACTTCTGCTGGTTTTGGTAATTTCGGGTGTGTGGATGAGAAATGAATCTAAACCCAAAACAAATGCACTGCACAGGAGTGCTTTTGATTCGAGAGATCAATCTATACAATTCTGGCCTAAACCAAGAAATGGTCGCTCCAGACTTGTTTCGGTCACAAAGTGAAGGAGATAGGTTGATCTTAGGGAGGGAAGCGAAGAAGGTGTTGAGATTGTGAAGGTGTAGGCTTGTTTATGACTTGTAACAAAAAGGTGAGCAGGCTTAAAATTAACGCAAGCAAGCTCAGGGTGTTTGAATACGTTTCGTATTAACACTGGGTTTCTGTGTTGTGTTTTTTATTGGAAATAGGGAGGAAAACCTATTTATAAAAGTCATTTGAGCCTCATTCACGTCTCTCGTAGGAAGTGGAGGAAGTGGAGTGATGGAGTAGTGGAGTTGTGTGTTAGTGTCACACAATTAGTCTTGCCCACTTATCCCATCATCACTAACCGTCCATGTCTTCCTGACACGTTCTTATGATGGCGCGTTGCACGCTGCACGGCGTAAACCGCCAGACCAATACCCCAGTATGTATCCCCCAGTTTGTGACATGATTGATGTCTCGAGTGTGGACCATGGGACCCATATAAGGTAGCATGTGATGCTAGGTTAAATAACTAAGTTATTTAGAAAGTCAATACTTGTGAAGTATCGAGTGTAATCTATGCAGGCTATGCATCGAATATATTAAGCATGTATGAAGCATCGATGTTGAGCATCATGACCTGCCTACTTCGAGTGACCGTTTGAAGGATGCATGGGCAAGCCGTGCCTTAGACGATCACATTATGTGGAAGAGTGGCAGACGGTGATCACGGTGATATCTCACTTGTCGCCTAACTCCCATTCTAGGCTATCCGTCCAAGCTAGCGAAGTTGGACGGATGAGATGGCTTGCGAATGTTGGATTAGGGTTTGGGAGGCACGCAAGCTGCCACTTTTAGCTCGAACGAATTCAAGCTTAGAGAGCGTTTCTGGAAGGACCGATTGGTCTTGCAAGGAGGTGGCACGCTGATGTTTACGCCCATGCTTGCTTGACTCGCAAAGGTCCAATCTAGACCACTCAATTTGGCCGGCAACGACGAGTGGTCGAGATTAGATTTCAACAAAAATCCTATGTCGCAAAGGATTTTTTAAGGCAGCGTGACACACCACTTTTGGGCGCGTAAACCGAGGCACCTGACAAAGGCCGTGATGCATGTCGTAACCAAAACAAATTAATTAATATTTTACTACCTAATTAACAAGTAATATAGGGCAGTCAAGATCGATCCCACGAGGAGAAAGAGATTATTAGTTGTAAAATTGTCACAAAATGGGGGGGGGGGGGGGTATTGGTTCTAGAATTTATAAAGTAAAAGAAAGTAAATAAAGCAATCAAAAGTGTAAGTTGAAATCAATAAGAGAGAATAGATCAAGGAATTCTTCTTCGCTGCAAAACAATGATTAAAGTTATGTTCTTTTCCACTTTTTATTAGTCATAGATTATCACCAACCGTAGGTATAACAGCTAGATCAGTGCTAACCCCTAAATCCCTTGTATCACCGAACACGGAAGTTCTCGACTACTGGATTCTATTTACCAAACCACCTAGTAGTAGATCACTCAAGATGTAATTTAGTTAAACGCATTAAGATTTATGAATTTATTAGGTTGATATTAGTAGTTAGACTCTTAGATCAAGGTCCACTTTCTAATGTTGTTTTCACACACAATTGCTCCACGGAATCCCTCCGCAAGGTCTTGTGTTTTCTACTTATGTAAATAGTCAAGAAACGATTACTTATCCCCTAACTTTCACTAGCTTTAGATCAATTAACAAATCAATTTAGTTGGCCACCCAAACGACCTATCAATCAAGCATAAACATTAATATTAGCAAAAACAATCGATAATCATAAGAAAAAATTCAAGATAAAATTGAAACAAAACTCAAATCATATATTAAGAGTTAGGAATTCATCCTCAATCAATAAGAAAATTAGCTACTCATAATTTGGAGTTCACACTATAATAATAATAATTAAGGAAGAAAGAAAAACTTATTGAAAAGATGATGGTTGCTCCTTCCTCCAATCCTTGTGCGCTTTAACTCCTTCTCCAAAGTAGATGTGTCTCTAAAAGTTGTAGAGAACTCCTTTATTTATAGGCTTCAATACTCTCCATATCTTTGTAGGAAAAGAATCCACATTCCATAAGAACACCACTTTCCCAATTTGAGCCATATTCCAATTTCAAGTCCAATTCTCCAAAACTTCCAAATTTTTATCCAATTCCCAATTCTAAGTCTTCACACCCATGAGAGAAGTCCACACAAAATTCTGCATTTTTGGTCACTGGAAAACTGGGGTTTTGGTCGGAAATAGGTCGGAATTCGTCACCGTCGGCCACCTGAAAATTCTCTCAGTCGACGGAATATTCCGTCAGTCCACCGTTAGGACTAACGATCAAACAAGTCAACCTATTAGTCAAAAGTCAGTCAAAGGGAGAAGAGTCAGCCATTAAGTTAGCTGTCTTATTCAGGGCTGAGTGGTCTGAGTTGTTTAGTCACTGAGTCGGCTTCCGAGTTGACTCGCCAGAATCAAAATCCGGCCGAGTTCTGTTCAATTACAGGACTTCCCGGCCAAATTCAGGCCTCACTTTTCATCTCCATATACGTGCACACCTAACATACATCTACTCAATTCAAGCTTCCCATCATTCCCTGCATTGCAGCATTAACAACACCATCTAACTCGGACCAATACCCATTCTCAATCTAACCACTTCAGCCTTCAACTTGAGCTATAATCATCACATCAACACCACACATAATTCATCTTGATTCACTGCAGCTCAAATCTCTCATATGACTTTGAAAACCCATTCTCCGATTCGATTACATCCACAAACCCTCTTCTCGATCTAAGTTCTCAAATCGATTCACAGCAGCGACTTCGATCTCTTCAATCATCCGAAACCCATATTAATATTAGCCTCAGATCCCCTTAATTCTCCTTCTTTGTTCACTGATTTCAAAACCCATCTATAATTCATCCTCAGTTCGATCGTCAATAACTTCCATTTTAACCACCAACACATTAATAACATCGGATTCAATATATCATTCATCTCCTCTTAATTGCAGCGTCCATCACCCATATCTGAGCAGCATCATTCATAGACGCAAACCCATTAAATCTCTTAGCAGAAATCCAAACAGCGACAAGAACCCTTTTCTATTTCAGAATCATTTCTTCGTTTTATCAACATCAATTTCTCGATCTTAATTTCAGGTGATAGCAGCGACAGCTACTACTTCTTCCTTTCTCAGTTTTAGGGATTTGGAATGAATGAATTTGAGAAGATTTGTTTTCTCGATTAGGGTTGTGTAAAAGTAGGGGCTGGATAATGACACCCCACTTCATAGGCTAGGGGACACACCAGTGGATACCCTATAGCCGGTGGCCATCCCTTAATAATCAGCTAGCCTGTCTTTAGTGCTCTTTCAAAAGAGTTGCCCCTTAACCCTAACTGGATGTTTTTAATACTCCTCTGAGAGAGTTTCCCTTTAACCTTGGCTCGTCTCCCGATAGTGTTTGCCTAGAAAATGACAATTACACCCTTTTTGTTCAAATTGGGTGATTTCTTCTTCTTTTCCTCCGTGCGACTCCAGAGTACCTAATAACTCAAAAACACACGTAAAATACATATTTTACAAGAAAAATGGCAAAGAAAGCATAAAGTACTAGATAGTAAATTAGGTGTATTCTACACCTATCAAATTCCCCCACACTTAGACTTTGCTAGTCCTCGAGCAAATCAAACTAAAACTTACAACTTCAAAGCGTTCTAGCGTCCCAAGCATCCAAAGAGTTATGAGGACATAAATTTTCTGCATGCTAGTAATAAGAAGTTAGAAATACTAAAGAACATATTCTCATTCTTAAATGTTAAGTGAGAAATAACCACACCATAATGAGAGAACGCGTGTTTGAGAAACGATCAATAAGCATTTCGCCTCGACTTCTGCCTCACCAAAAAGGGTTTTATGATAATTGCACTCAAAAAGACGGCTTTTTTATGGGTCTCACATGTGTGCAGGTAGGAATAAAGAGAGAATTCCTGCAACACGTTGAATGGTGGGAAGTATAACTTCCGAAATTTTGAAAAATCCACATCTTTTAACATTTTGAAAAACCATTTTTCTAACGATCTCTAAGAAAGGAAATCAACCACTTATATCGAGGATGAGATTACTTACTTACCTTCACATCCGATTGCCAATTATGATAACACCACTCTCACGTCATCCAATAGAAACGTCTTCCGCTCCTATCTTCTTGGTCTTCGGCTTCAACTATTGATGATAAACTTTCGAACTTCATAAATCCTTGACAATTTGTAACCTTTTTCCTTAAAATCCATGTCGCTTGAATCTTCCTTATAGATTTTCCTTTCCCACGGCTTATTAAATAAAAACAAACAAATACAATAATAGATATTTCTCTTGTCTCATATTTTTCAATCAATTTCTTTTTTCTTTCTTTTCAATTTTTTTTTTCTTTCTTTTCAATTTTTTTTTTCTTTCTTTTCAATTTTTTTTTTTCTTTTCTTTTTCAATTTTTTTTTTCTTTCATTTTTTTTTTCTAGACAAGAGAAACAAAATACAAATCAAAGTGAAAAATAAAACAACCATGGCCGTGGAAAAGTACTTTACCGCTTGATTCTTCACAACTTGTATCGTCTTGAAATCATAAACTTCAATAATTCTCACCTTTTAATTTTCTTCGCTCTTGTAAATAAGTCTTCATACTTGAATATAGAATTACCTCATTGTATTGTAAGTCTTCAACATAAATGTGAAAATCTGCTCATTATATGTTGATTTACTTGAATATGAAATTTGCTCTTTTCTTGTTCCGTTGCTTGTAAACCTCAAACGTCTTCAACTTTCCTTGTAGATTTAGATGTCGCTCACTTGCTGATAATGGTGTTTCTATGGACTCGTTGTTGTCGAGAGAGAGAATGGTGCTAACTGCAAATCGAACTACAAGAAGGAGGCTTTCATCCATAGACGTCACCCTCATGATTGACAAAAAATAGCACTCAAGAGATCAAAATAGTGCTGAAATTGGCGTGAAGTTGGGTAGCTTACCATTCTACCCGGAATTAACGTACGGTGACACACACTCAAAAGAAGCTCTTTAGTAAAGGAAGAATTTTTGGTCGGTGCCTCACATGATATAAAAATGGGTAGTCTCCACTAATGATTGATCAGCAACTCTAATAATGCATTCTTCTCTGCTCCTAATTTGCATCACCGGCATGATCAAATCCATTATTTAACACTCTAGCAAGCAAGAAATCGAACGTAGTTCCTTAACATTTCCAAGTTCAATTATTTCGGTCAAAATTCTCTATGTAATCATACCTAGAAGTATGCTAGTGACTCTAAAATCTCTAAAAGTTGAAAGTTTTATGCAAAAAAAAATTTATATGCTTAGCCACTCCCCCACACTTAAACCTTACATTGTCCTCAATGTAATTGAATCGTCCAAGTAAAGTCAAGGTGGGAAATCTTAATATGATATGGAACAAGAAAAAATAAACAAACAAAACTCAAACAAAATAAAAACAAAAGGATAAGAGATACAAAACCGGTGGGTTGCCTCCCACTTAGCGCTTGTTTTAAAGTCGACAGCCTGACATAACTCTTGCTTCGTATCACTCCTCTAGAGGGAGAAAATCTTCAAATGGAAGTTCATCCACATTCACATAGGCGATGTTCTCATAGTATGGCTTCAATCTATGGTCGTTGACTTTGGAAACCGAGTTGTCTCTAGTACTAGTAATTTCAACTGCACCATAAGGAAAAACATTAGTAACAACATATGGTCCAATCCAACGGGACCTTAACTTTCCAGGAAATAGTTTAAGGCGAAGATGAAATAAAAGGACTTTTTGTCCCATGATGAAGCTTTTACGAGAAATCATCTTGTCATGGAAAAGCTTAGTCATCTCCTTGTATATTCGGGCACTCTCATAAGCATCATTACGTATCTCCTCTAGCTCATTTAGTTGTAACTTTCTTTTCTTCCCCCGCTTCATCATACTCTATGTTGAATTTCTTTATCGCCCAATAATCCTTATGTTCAAGTTCAACCAGAATATGACAAGCTTTTCCATAAACCAACCGATATGGAGACATACCAATCGGTGTCTTGTACGCCGTTTTATATACCCAAAGTGCATCATTGAGCTTAAAGCTCCAATCTTTCCTTGTGGTATTCACCGTTTTCTCAAGAATGGACTTGATCTCACGGTTTGAAATTTTCGCTTGTCCACTAGTTTGTGGATGGTAAGGCGTACCAATCTTGTGTGTTATGTTGTACTTCTTGAGGAGAGTGTGAAAAGACTTCTTGAAATGTGAGCCTCCATAGCTTATCACCACTCTTGGTATGCCGTGCCTAGTGAATATGTTTTCTCTTACAAAATCACAAACAACTTGAGAATCATTAGTTTTGGTGGCTATAGCTTCCACCCATTTTGAAACATAATCTACGGCAAGAAGTATATAAAAATTTCCATTAGAATTAACAAAAGGGCCCATAAAATCGATTCCCCACACATCAAAAATCTCTACGGCGAGAATTGGTGTGAGTGGCATTTGATTTTGAGCACCTAGATTACCCGTTCTTTGACATATATCACACGATTTACAAAAAACATATGAATCTTCAAACAAGGTGGGACAATAAAATCCACTCTCAAGAACTTTGAGAGCGGTACGTTTAGAACCAAAATGGCCACCACAAGCAAAAGTATGACAAAAGGAGAGAATAGATTGAAATTCGGAGTTAGGTACGCACCTTCGTATTATTTGATCAACGCCATATTTCCATAAGTATGGTTCATCCCACATATATTGCTTCGCTTTCTTCTTAAGTTTCATCTTTTGGAAGTTGGACATTATACTAGGTACCTTTCTTGTCACCAAGTAATTCACTATATCCGTATACCAAGGTGTTGATTCTTCCAAGGAGAGAAGTTGTTCGTCCGGAAAGTGGTCTTGTAATGGAAGTTCTTCGTGAGACATAACAAGTCTACTAAGATGATCCGCAACGGTATTCTCCACACCTTTCTTATCTCGAATTTTTATGTCGAACTCTTGTAGTAATAGGATCCACCGGATTAATCTTGGCTTAGCTTCTTTCTTCTTTAGTAAGCATTTAAGTGTGGCATGATCGGAATACACAATAACCTTTGTATCCACCAAGTATGATCAAAAATTTTCCAATGCAAATACTATAGCCAATAACTCCTTTTCCGTGGTAGAATAGTCGATTTGTGCATCATTGAGGGTCCTAGATGCATAATATATAACATGGGACAACTTGTCCACTCTTTGACCCAAAATGGCTCCAACCGCATAATCACTAGCATCACACATTAGTTCAAATGGAAGTTTCCAATCCGGTGACTTGATAATCGGCGCACTTGTCAACATTGCCTTCAATTTGTCAAAAGCATCCTTGCACTCCTTGTTGAAGTCAAAAGGTACCTCCTTTTGTAGTAACTTGCACATCGACATGGAGATTTTGGAGAAATCCTTGATAAACCGCCTATAGAAACCTGCATGGCCAAGAAAAGAATGAACCTCCCTCACCGAAGTGGGATATTGTAAGTTTCTTATTAAATCTATATTTGACTTGTCTACTTCGAGCCCTTGAGAGGACACAATGTGACCAAGTACTATGCCATGGTTTACCATAAAATCACATTTCTCCCAATTAAGGACAGGGTTTGTGTCTATGCATCGTTTAAGAACTAGTTCAAGGTTGTCTAAACAACTATCAAAAGAATTTCCATAAACACTAAAGTCGTCCATAAATACCTCAATGATGCGCTCCACGTAATCCGAGAATATACTTACCATGCATATTTGGAAAGTAGCCGGTGCATTGCAAAGACCAAACGGCATCCGTCCATACTCAAACGTTCCAAACGGACAAGTGAAAGTAGTCTTCTCTTGGTCCTCCGGTGCAATCACAATTTGGTTGTATCCCGAATAACCGTCCAAGAAAAAATAATACAAATGCTCCGCTAACCGCTCCAACATTTGATCAATTAAAGGTAAAGGAAAGTGATCCTTTCGGGTTGCGGAATTAAGCTTTCTATAGTCAATGCACACTCTCCAACCGGTTTGAACTCTTGTAGGAACAAGTTCATCATCTTGATTTCGAACAACCGTAACACCGGACTTCTTTGGAACCACTTGTACCGGACTAACCCACTTGCTATCGGAGATTGGGTATATTACCCCCGCACTTAGCAATTTGAGTATCTCTTTCTTCACAACCTCCATCATGGGAGGATTAAGCCTACGTTGAGCATCATGTACCGGATTAACATTCTCTTCCATTAGAATCCTATGCATGCATATGGATGGGCTAATGCCTTTGATGTCCGCAATTGTCCACCCAATAGCCGTTTTGTGCTTTTTCAAGACTATAAGCAAACGGTCTTCTTGTACCGGTGTGAGGTTCTTTGAAATAATCATCGAAAGCTCATCTCCATCTCCCAAAAACGCATACTTCAAATGGTCCGGAAGTGGCTTCAACTCTAGCTTAGGTGCCTTCACAATAGATGGTACAAGTAATTCATCATTCACGGGTAAAAAAATATATGAAACATTACCCTTAGCTTCTTGTAATGCTGTCAAAGCACCACACGTCTCCACCAATTCCGTGGAAATTTCAACATCCAAGTTAGGAAAGCCGTGGACGTCCAATTCAATGCTCTTTTGCAACACCACATCAAGTTCGTCCTCTTGATTCAATTCCACCATTTGTTGCGCTAATGAACCAACCACATCAATGGAGTAAGCGGAATGCACATCACTTGGGTAGCGCATGGCTTCGAATATGTTGAAGTGTATTACTTCCTTGTCGAACTCCATAGTGAGTGTACCCTTATCGACATCAATCTTCGTCTTTTCGGTCTTCATAAATGGCCTCCCAAGAAGTATAGAAGTAGACGACCGATTCTCATTGTTGTCCATATCCACCACAAAGAAATCCACCGGAAAAATTAACTCATTCACTTGCACTAGAACGTCTTCTACAAGTCCCTTTGGATAAATGTTAGACTTGTTTGCTAATTGGATAATAACTCTTGTCTCTTTCAACGGTCCAAGATTCAAGGAGTCATATATATCGGCCGACATCACAATAATGGAAGCTCCCAAGTCAAGTAAAGCATGTTCAAACCTTTTCTTACCGATAGTAATTGGCACCGTGAAACCACCGGGATCCGTGAACTTTTTAGGCATCTTCTTCAAAAGCATAGCCGACGCACTCTCGCCAAATTTAGTAATTTCATTATCAAGCAACCTATCCTTCTTTGTGCATAACTCTTTCATGAACTTTGTATACCTTGGCATTGTCTTGATGGCCTCGATGAATGGGATGTTGATTTCTATCTTCTTGAAGATATCCATGAGTGCCTTGTCTTGAGCATCCTTCTTGGACTTAGCAAAACGACTAGAAAAAGGAGGTGGAGTAGTAAAAGTAGGAACCGGTTCCTTGGATTGGGCAGTTGGTGTTGAATTCTTCCTTGGTTCGGCTTCCTCCTTGTCTTTGACTACCTCTTCACTAGCTTCTTCATGATGACTCGGACTCTCTACTTGTCTTCCACTTCGTAAAGTAACCGCATTAACATTCTCTCTTGGGTTCACAAATGGTTGTGAAGGAAGCTTTGTGGATGTTTGAGCTTTCATTAAGTTCATATTGGTCGCCAATTATCCCATTTAAGTTTGTAAATCCTTGATTACCGAACCGGTCCTTTGTTCCAAAGCTTTGATTGTCGAATCGGTCTTTTGTTGGTTTTGTTGTAACATATAAGTGAGACCTTGCATGCTTTGCATTATCACATTCAACTTGTCATCATTCGAAGAATCTTGCTCCTTGACTTGTTGTGGTTGGAATTATTGTTGTTGAGGTTGGAAACGTGATTGTTGGAATCCACCTTGTTGCGCATATGGATTAGGAGCCGCCGCTTGCTTGTTTGCATAGCTAAAGTTGGGATGATCCTTCCAACCGGGATTGTAAGTATTTGAGTATGGATCGTACCTTGGCCTTTGATTTGGATATAAAGCATTTACTTGTTCGGTTTCATTATCCGGAATAATTACCACGACCAATCGTTGCACTACCCTCTCTCGGATTGTGGAGATGAGTCACTAACTTCATGCACCAACTTAACCATTGAATCACCTCTTGCATAGAATTGTTGCGAGTTTGCCGCCATACTTTCAATCAACTCGGTAACTTCGGCCACCGTCTTGTTTACTAGTGCACCACCACCGGCGGCGTCAAGAAGATATCGATCACTTGTTTGGAGACCTTCATATAAGTATTGGATTATCATGGCGTCACTAAATTGATGGTGTGGAAAACTTGCCACCAATCTCTTGTACCGATCCCAACATTCATATAATGACTCTCCTACATGTTGTTTCATCCCACAAATCTCCTTGCGAATTTGAGTAGCTTTTGATGCGGGAAAATATCTCTCAAGGAAAATTTTCTTCATCCCATTCCATGTTGTGATACTTCCGAAAGGCAAATAGTACAACCATTCCTTAGCATTGCCCGCCAAAGAGAACGGAAAAGCTTTCAACTTTGCTCCATCTGCATTAATATCTTGTGGAAGCATGGCCATGACTATGGTATTGAAGTCCATAAGATGTTTGTTTGGGTCTTCATTCACCATGTCATGAAACTTTGGTAATTCTCTAATCAACCCCGGCTTGATCTCGAAAGTTGAGTTAGTTTGGATACACCATTGTTGTGTATCGAGCTTATGATAAGCTAGGTCCTTGAGTGTACGATCACCCATTGCTTCTTCTTCTATGTACGAATATGTGAATTCACTTGATATAGAACGAGGAAGCGGAGTGTTAACCGCTCGAATGAAATACTTTAGTTGAGTGCCGGATCGAAGACGTATTGGACTCGGCCTTCCCTTTTTAAGCATTCACCAAAGATATAGTACTTAAAACAAGATTCACAAAACAAAGTTAGATACGGTATAGAATCTAACAAAGCAAGAATAAAGCAAAAAGAAAAATAAAAACAACTAAAATCGTCCGTTGCTCCCCGGCAACGACGCCAAAAATTTGATGCGTGTCGTAACCACAACAAATTAATTAATAGTTTACTACCTAATTAACAAGTAATATAGGGCAGTCAAGATCGATCCCATGAGGAGCAAGAGATTATTAGTTGTAAAATTGTCACAAAGGGGGGGTATTGGTTCTAGAATTTATAAAGTAAAAGAAAGTAAATAAAGCAATCAAAAGTGTAAGTTGAAATCAATAAGAGAGAATAGATCAAGGAATCCTTCTTCGCTGCAAAACAATGATTAAAGTTATGTTCTTTTCCACTTTTTATTAGTCATAGATTATCACCAACCGTAGGTATAGCAGCTAGATCAGTGCTAACCCCTAAATCCCTTATATCACCGGACACGGAAGTTCTCGACTACCGGATTCTATTTACCAAACCACCTAGTAGTAGATCACTCAAGATGTAATTTAGTTAAACACATTAAGATTTATGAATTTATTAGGTTGATATTAGTAGTTAGACTCTTAGATCAAGGTCCACTTGCTAACGTTGTTTTCACACACAATTTCTCCACGGAATCCCTCCGCAAGGTCTTGTGTTTTCTACTTATGTAAATAGTCAAGAAACGATTAATTATCCCCTAACTTTCACTAGCTTTAGATCAATTAACAAATCAATTTAGTTTGCCACCCAAACGACCTATCAATCAAGCATAAACATTAATATTAGCAAAAACAATCGATAATCATATGAAAAACTTCAAGATATAATTGAAACAAAACTCAAATCATATATTAAGAGTTAGGAATTCATCCTCAATCAATAAGAAAATTAGCTACTCATAGTTTGGAGTTCACACAATAATAATAATAATTAAGGAAGAAAGAAAAACTTATTGAAAAGATGATGGTTGCTCCTTCCTCCAATCCTTGTGTGCTTTAACTCCTTCTCCAAAGTAGATGTGTCTCTAAAAGTTGTAGAGAACTCCTTTATTTATAGGCTTCAATACTCTCCATATCTTTGTAGGAAAAAAATCCACATTCCATAAGAACACCACTTTCCCAATTTGAGCCATATTCCAATTTCAAGTCCAATTCTCCAAAACTTCCAAGTTTTCATCCAATTCCCAATTCTAAGTCTTCACACCCATGAGAGAAGTCCACACAAAATTCTGCATTTTTGGTCACTAGAAAACTGGGTTTTTGGTCGGAAATAGGTCGGAATTCATCACCGTCGGCCACCTGAAAATTCTCTCAGTCGACGGAATATTCCGTTAGTCCACCATTAGGACTAACGGTCAAACAAGTCAACCCGTTAGTCAAAAGTTAGTCAAAGGGAGAAGAGTCAGCCATTGAGTCAGCTGTCTTATTCAGGGCTGAGTGGTATGAGTTATTGAGTCACTGAGTCGGCTTCCGAGTTGACTCGCCAGAATCAAAATCCGGCCGAGTTCTGTTCAATTACAGGACTTTCCGGCCAAATTTAGGCCTCACTTTTCATCTCCATATACCTACACACCTAACATACATCTACTCAATTCAAGCTTCCCATCATTCCCTGCATTGCAGCATTAACAACACCATCTAACTCGGACCGATACCCATTCTCAATCTAACCACTTCAGTTTTCAACTCGAGCTATAATCATCACAACAACACCACAGAATTCATCTTGATTCACTGCATCTCAAATCTCTCATATGACTTTGAAAACCCATTCTCCGATTCGATTACATCCACAAACCCTCTTCTCGATCTAAGTTCTCAACTCGATTCACAGCAGCGACTTCGATCTCTTCAATCATCCGAAACCCATATGAATATTAGCCTCAGATCCCCTTAATTCTCCTTCTTTGTTCACTGATTTCAAAACCCATCTATAATTCATCCTCAGTTCGATCGTCAACAGCTTCCATTTTAACCACCAACACATTAATAACATCGGATTCAATATATCATTCATCTCCTCTGAATTGCAGCGTCCATCACCCATATCTCAGCAGCATCATTCATAGACGCAAACCCATTAAATATCTTAGCAGAAATCCAAACAGCGACAAGAACCCTTTTCTATTTCAGAATCATTTCTTCGTTTTATCAACAGCAATTTCTCGATCTTAATTTCAGGTGATAGCAGCGACAGCTACTACTTCTTCCTTTCTCAGTTTTAGGGATTTGGAATGAATGAATTTGAGAAGATTTGTTTTCTCGATTAGGGTTGTGTAAAAGTAGGGGATGGATAATGACACCCAACTTCATAGGCTAGGGGACACACCAGTGGATACCCTATAGCAGGTGGCCATCCCTTAACAATCAACTATCCTGTCTTTAGTGCTCTTTCAAAAGAGTTTCCCCTTAACCCTAACTGGCTATTTTTAATACTCCTCTGAGAGAGTTTCCCTTTAACCGTGGCTCGTCTCCCGATAGTGTTTGCCTGGAAAATGACAATTACACCCTTTTTGTTCAAATTGGGTGATTTCTTCTTCTTTTCCTCCGTGCGACTCCAGAGTACCTAATAACTCAAAAACACACGTAAAATACATATTTTACAAGAAAAATGGCAAAAAAGCATAAACTACTAGATAGTAAATTAGGTGTATTCTACACCTATCAGGTCGGCTTTGGCCGATCGGTCGGACATGAAGCCGGGCCCACGGTGGTCATGCTAGCATGTTCGGCCTCTCTTGAAGTTTCATCTTTGCCTTTCATTCAATCCTTCGAAGATGGATGCTTGAGATGATTTTGCAACACATGGATGATGTCGCAAACCCCAATTATGGTTTTGTCGGCTGTGTGTCACGCCTTGTTTGGGCGCATGAATTATGAAGACCAAACATAGTTGTTCTTGACCGATCGGTCGGGTATGTAGGCGGGTCCGCGGTATTTGTGTTGACATTATCTGACCCTTTGAATCTACATCTACACCCTCCATCTAAGCCTGCGAAGATGGACGTTTGTGATCGATTTGCGACACATGTAATGTGCCGTAACCCTAGTTTAGGGTTTCACGTCCATGCTGCTATGGATGGACGGACTGGTAAGCTATGCTTCACTCTTGGGGATGCCGACCATGAAGGGCCCACATTGGGTCGGTGGTGAATACTCCAATACCTGCTTGAGGGTTATGAATTCGATTTGGGCCATCCAATCATGCTAGTGAAGTTGGATGGTCGTGATTATTTCTGAGACTGATATGGTCAGTCCAGATTCAAATATGCTCAATCGGGCTAGTATAACACACCGAGAGATGATTCTCTTTGTCAGAGAATGGTGTAGCCTGTACGGGTATTTCGTGCATACCTCATTTGTTGATACTTGGATATTCATGTTAATCTGCTGAGGGTAACAATCAGTCATCATGCCGTACCCACAAATAAGAGTTCTGCTGGGAACAGCACAGGAGATACAAGGCATTTTATGCATTAATTGGTAATGCTAAAATTCACATAATACTTGGGAATTGTTGCTACATGCTCCATTCTAGGTGAATTAATAAAGTGAAGAAGTATTCATCACTTATCAAATAGCCTTGTCCTCTGCAGGACGGCTGTACAAAATATTGGTTTTACAAATTTAGCCCTGAACTAAAATCCACTATCAACAGGCTGGAAAAATCCAAAACTACATTTTATTGTTTTTCAATCATTGAGAAATACGATATGCATGTGATTCAAATCAATCATCGTTAATCAAATAATAACATGGTCTACATAAAAACCTACTTTGATTGTATAAATAAGAGATAAAGTAAAAAGTAAATCTCATGCACATTATCCAATGCCCCAGTGTAAAACAGTGTGAAATAGCCCATTCCGTTACGACACGGGTCATTCCCTAGTTACTAACGAAGAAGATGAGGGTAGTTTGGGAAATTCACAAAAGTAATTTTATATTTGCCACATGTACAACATTGTTGAGTCAGTTAATTGGAATTGGATGAAAAAAGTAATGAGGGAAGGTACCGCTAATTAAATTTTTTAAGGGGAGGTAATGCAAACTAGCGATCTTTAGAGGGGAGGAAAACCAAAATACACGTTATTAAAATAACTATTTTGTTTGATTTGGTGATGCAAGAAAATCCAAGGCGCATTAAAGATCACGACATCCATCAACATCTTGGTTCCTGAATCCAAAATGAGTTGATTAATTATTGGCACGTCATGTGAGAGATACAATTTTTAAAAAATTCAAGAAGTCAAATACTTTTTGTTTATGATAATGTATTTACTTTCGACACAAGTCGTAAAAAGGGAATGTCGTTTGTTATGAGGTGCATAGATGCTTCAACAACTCCGACCAATGTTGAAGAGTACTTTTTAGGTTTTATGAAAGTAAAATATGAAAGTAAAAGAAACGATGACATAAATACTTTTTAATAAATTAAATAATTCAAACTAAATCTTCATTTGATGACTTGAATTTTTTTTTCTCAAACTTAAGCTTGTTATCGATGATACAAGAGGACTAATACGAGTGAGAATAAAAGGGGTACAAATATGGTATTCAATTTATATCCTTAAGTGTTTTACATGCAATGTGCTTGTCAGTCTTGGTCTTCTGATTTTGGATATGTATAAATCATGCCCTGAAGCATTAACTTCTGTCAATGTTGTGCGACACATATATAAGTTGTCATCATCTCTATCAAGCGTTATCTAGAGTTTAAAGAAATTGCTGGCGGTCTCATAGTCAAACCATTATTGGATGCTCAATGTGAAAGTCACTGAGGCTATTAGAGCAATACGATTCTCAGAGACTAAAATCTGAGAAGCTTTACCGCACTTTTCAGAATCCTGTAACTTAATGTAGTAGGGAAACTAGAGTCGGAGTTGAGTCTTTATCGCCATATGAATTCGATAGTTTCAAGTTTATACTTTGCATTGTTATTTAGTACCATCAATTGCTTAATGTTCACTCGGTTAGTAACCACTTCAAAATAAGGATATGCATCTTGATATTATCGTGGAACTATTGAAAAATCTTGCTTTCTTCTTCAAAAACTATAGAAAAAAATGGTTTTGATGATTTATTGATTGGACCTACAAATATCGCAGTCGCAACGGGGATTGAACCTACTTTTGCCGAAACTCGCATCATTCAATGAACAAGTCTACAAGACAACTTGATCATGAAAGAGTCCTCAAAGAAACACCATTATCAGGTGAGTCATTTGGAATTACCTACTTCAATTCCAAATTATATCAAGTTATACCTTCTTCACTTACTAATAGATTTAAAAAAATTCAAAATTTGGCAAAAGTTTTTAGATTCTTATTTAATGTAAATAAGTTTCCAAATAACTGATATTAGTTAGTTTCTTGCATCAATCTTAAAAGTTATCTAAATCATAATAATGGTTCCAGTATATTTTCTTCCATCTCTTCAGTCTTTGAAAGTGCTTGAAAAGATCTTCTCTTGAGTCCTTGAGTTTCATTCTAAAAAAAAATCGATATCAAAACTTTTCTCTAGTATTTTATTGAGGATATCATTACTTCGTTCCTTTGAATGAAGTAATCCATCAAGAAGACTAACTATGTCCAGAAGAGCAGAATAGGTAAAAATTCTTTTTCGGAGAAGGAATCAGCAGTTGCACTCATGGATTTTGATACAAGTTTATCATAAGAGTTGATTAACTTGTTATGCAACTACTGTTTCAGAGAGCCTAAAGAGACACTTTGTTGGATTTATATGAAGGCTGAATTCCCGGAAAGGGAGATTTTCTTTCGAGAGGTGTTCTTAATTCTGACTTGTACATATAATGAATCTTTTCTTGGTAAATTAAAACCATGCTTTGACTCATTGATGAAGGGTTTATATTTTTGTAAACACACAGATTTATCAGGTTTAATCTTGTTTACCTGCTCTGATACCAATTGAAAATGATAGGGTACCAAGTACACCATCAACTTAATTTTTCCTTCGGCACCCTGTATGGATAAAACCTAATACAATCACAAATAAGTCAACTGTGAAGACCCTTAGAGAAAATTTTATATAGAGTTTTTTGTCTTTCCCTTCTACAATCAATATGTATAGACCAAATGTCCGTGTACCTGACTGTGTAGAATAGTTCTTGGAGAATCTCAAAAATCAATATCCAAGATCAATCTAGTATGCACCCGAATTTCACAAGACCCGAATTCTAACAAGTACGAAACTTGTAGTCTATGGTTTGATCATAATCAATAAAAGCTTAGACTATCTATTGATTACATACTAATTGTGATATTCCTATTATAAAGATGAACAATATAATATGGAAATTGAATTAACATAAGATACCAAAATTTTGTTAATGAGGAAAACTACACTGGAAGAAAAACCCCCAAACCTCGTCCAGCTTTGAACAACATATTGTATTAAATCATTACAAATACTAGCCTACTATCAAACTTACGAATGGACTGTAGTTGAGAATGAATCGACCCTTCAAGTAATTTGTCCTTAGTCGTGCTTCTAGACATCTTCCAACCCAACTTGGTTCCACGCGCTTGATTCCCTTAACTAAATTCCTTTATAGCCTAAGTGTTTCTTCATCCTTAATGAAAACTTTTATTACCTATCTGCCACTAACGGACAAGCATATTTGATTTCCCTTTCGATATGTTCCAATTAAGGTTTGGAAATCTATTTATAGTAGACAAGTCTGGAAAACCTTACGAATCTGGAAACACTTACACTCTTATCAAAGAGAATACTAGATCACAAACCACCTCTTAAAATCCAAACAAATCAAAGAAGAGTTTAAATACTTATATTGAGGAATCATAAAGCCTGAGAGGAAGAGAACTTTGTGATCTTCATCTATCTTGTTCCTGATCTAAAGTTTTTGAACTTCAATAACCAGTAGAACAACATCCGAATATAAGAACCATCGTTAAAAATATAATCTGATCGGGCTTCACGAATCCCTAAGTGAAGTCTTCAAAGTCGCAACCTAATACAGTTCCGTATAAAAACCTAATTTATAAGGGCGACTCTAGCTATACAACCAGGATATAAGAGTTCCATGGATTGATAAATACAGCTGCAAGAGTCTCTATGTTTATATATTTTCAAGGCTACTTGTATCTTTAAATTCAAGATAAGGTTGCTTGAAATTTAAGCAAAAACTTTCTCAGTTCAGATGAAGTTCCTAATTAGGAATTCATGTAAGCATGTGAGAAGTTTTCCTTGAGATTACACAGAAAAATATGCACTATGGTCCAAATAAACGGAACGATGCACAATGATAGTCCATAACGGCTATGTAAGCCTGTGAACCTACAAGCAATTATATTTTTAACACTCAAGACTGAAACAATGGTTCACAACCCCAAAGAGATTTTGTGGATAAAGTTGTCTTAGAAGTGTATATTAATGATGTAGCAAATATGAACGTAGTAATAGTCAAGGCAGTTCATGAGATTTTGCCTTCTGGAACTGGTTAGGTATAAATATTAGGGTATTCATACCTCTTGGCAGTTCGCAAAGTCAGACCCAAAGGGTATACATACCGGGTATGCGTACCTCTAGCAGTTCGCGAAGTCAATTCAGTCAAATGGAAATGGATACATATTAGGTATGCTTACCTTTCTAGTTCGCAAAATTCAGATTGACTAGGTATGTGTAACTTAGTCCAAGCAGTTCATTAACTCTGTCACATTCAATTTTGAAACATTCCCAATAGCCATATGAGATATTCAATGTTTGTTTGGGCCATTTTCAAAAGATCAATTGACTTAGACAAAAAAAGTTTGTGAACAATAAATTGTTTTAACTGAGATTGCTAAATATATACGAACATCCATTGCTCGAATCATTTTTTGAGAGTTTAAACAAGACAAGCTTAAGCTCAAAAAATTCTTCTTTGTAGTATTAAATCTACTAATATGGTATGATAACGTTTCATGAAATAGAATGATAGATGCTATGAGTAAATAGAATGGGTCAGTCTTCACATACCTCTTTGTTGATGAAGTTCTCGCAAATGTCTTCATTTGTTCTTCAGTCTTCAATCTTCGAGGTATTTCAGTGACATTTATTACTCAACTACCATGCTCTAATCCTAGTATGAGACTTCACCTTAGTAGACTTGAAATCAAGATATAGCTTTATGCATCTAACATTGACAACAAGCTTGTGATAAAAAAAAAGTTACAAGTTCGACCAAGCGATGGTCTAATATATTTTATATGAAAACTTGAACTATTACATCTGTTGATATAACTCAATGATTCTAAGAAGGGCTTGGAAGTCACGATCTCGGACAGTGTATATGGTTCTACCTTTTCCTTAGCAACCGGCTTCCACGGTCAGTGCAGTGAGATCCGTGAAACTAATCATGCCTTTATGCCAGAATCCGTAGCTCCGTTTTTTCAACCCTCCAATACTTTACAAGCAAATACAAATTTTTATCAAAAAAGAAAGAAAGTTTGACTCTTTCATTTTTTTTCGCGGATACTATGTGGCTAGGATCTGTTGACCTGACGAGTAGTCCGGAGAAAGAAGGAAGATCAAGAAGCTAGGGCCACTAAGATGAACCTATATTGAAAGGGACGGGCTAAAGTCACTACTTTAAGAGAGACAGGAAAATCCTGATAATGACGAGATGTATAAAGTATATTCGACCAATCTGAGAGAAGCAAATAATCCCGGTTCTAGGTATTGGCGAGTTTGTGCCATCTATCCCATACGCTCAATTTGATTTCCTTCCATACTTCACAAGCAGCTGCTAGCTCATGGCTCCATTTGCAAGCTTTACGGATAATGTCATTACCTTGATGAGCAAGGGGTGTATGGATTCTCGAGAAGAGAGGAGCCGTGGTGGTCCCCCCCAGACCGCACGGATCCCACGAGTGAATAGAAAGTTGGATCTACATTTGATCTCACCTGCTTCCTCCCTCCAGGTATCCGTTATTCGGTGCAGAGTTGAATCCGTAAAATGAGAAGAAAGAGGATCCAATTTCTCCTACTGAGGATCTAGGCCCAGTAACATTTTTTGGAACTTCGAGAAGAGTATACCTTGAAACATAGCTTGCGAGCTTTGGAACGGTTCTAGACCTGAGAAGCCTCAGAACTGCAGTACTAGGGCCTGGTCTAACTGATCTTTAGGTTGATTATGTTGGAACTACTAGGTTTGGGCCATCTAGTGGGTAAGGAAAGAATGAAAAAAATTACTCGTTGTCGCGTTGATCATTCATCATCTTTTATCGTAGAATAAGAATCAGTCTTCTTTCAGATTTTCCCTCACTTAACGTTCCGCTTTGACCGATTCTTACCTGAACTTTCAAACCTTAGAAGCTCATATCCGCATGTTACTGATTATTGGTATATCGATTAGTCCAACACATATTGAAATGGAAGCCAGTTTAGTTATTGTTCCTGGTCAGAAACCATTGTGCTCACGCCGGCGGTCCAACAAAGAGACGAAGCAGTGGTGCCTACATCTTTGAATTTTACGAGGCGGGTACATAAATAGATGCCCGAGTTATAGACCACCGAAGCCAAGCAAGTTAGAGATTCTTTCGGGGCAAGCCGAAAGACGAGCGATCCTTTATGTTTATGAGTAGTAAGAACAACTTTCTTCAAAGGATGGATGCTTCCAAGCCCAGCTCCTGATTGTCATAGCTCTGGTCGAGTACCCTACAGGCCCTCTCTCTTCCTTTGCGCCGCCGTTCTGAAGGGCAAAACATTTCAATAAGACGGGTGCTGCCGTGCCACAAAGAACGACCATGGAAGTAATGAAAAAGAAAAAGTTCTGCAGTTGGACCATCTGCTCTATCTGAGAACAAAGATCATGGCTCAGGATGAACGCTGGCGGCATGCTTAACATATGCAAGTCAGACGGGAAGTGGTGTTTCCAGTGGCGGACGGGTGAGTAACGCGTAAGAACCTGAGAGGCCCCTCCCCATCTCTAGCTGGCAGGGATTAGATTGTGTCCATTAGTACAAGAGGTAAAAGTCAGCGGGGACTTCCAGATTCATCAATAAGTGAAGCTAGCAACCCATATCTAACAAGATGAGTAAGCGCATTCGCCATAGTTCCAGCATTACGACAAACCCGTGTCAAATATATAGCAGATTTGGGCGCTCTAGCCAAAACGAATCCTATTTTGGCTATTACCTTTTCCATTACTATGTTCTCATACGCAGGAATACCCGAATGGTGGCTCCACTGGCTGACATCCGATCCAACCTAGCAAGCAACAATCCGCCAAAAGCAACCAAAAAAGTCCCTGATAAATGGGGCGAAAACTTGAACTACGCACATAGAGACTCTTCATAAAAAGAGGATATGAAGAGTCCTATCCATGTACCCCTACTTCAACCAACCTCGGCGCAAGACCCAATTCAATGAGATTTCTCTGCTGCCACATATGTGGGTTCGGTCCTATAAGGCCTGTTAGAGCTCTTTTCAACCTACTCATAGCTAGATCGATCGGTTTCGGGTCAATCAGGTGGGTCGAGTGTTAGTGAAGCGACTACCATTATTGGGCTAGCTAGAGGATCTGCTTATGCTAGGGAAAAGTGGACAACATCCTTGAGAGACATATTCCATTAAACCAACTGTGAGATACGCCTCTACTAGATAAACTGCTTCAATTAAATCAACTACGAGCCGTCATTCGATCTACTCTCTCTGATATCGCCTAGCTAGGGAACCGTGGATGACTGGGTGAAGAAGTCTAGATCAGGCAAGCTAAGTTCTCGTAAGCAAAGGGCGATTACTCCTACATAGACTTATAGATTCGTCCAGAAGTGAAGCTAGCAACCCAGACCTAACAAGATGAGTAAGCCGAGAGGCATGTGCATGCATTATCGCTGCGTGTCAAACTGTGTCAGGCGGGAGACAGAAGAAATATTAAGATGATTCTTTTCCAGACATGCATCCCATATCCCATGTCTTTTGGGTTAAGGGGGACCTCCCTATGGAGAGCTTCTCTTTCTTTATCCTTCAAGTTCAATTTCTGATACTCCACCCATTTCATAAAGTATTCGACCTGGTTTAACGACAGATACCCAATATTCGGGAGATCCCTTTCCCGAGCCCATAAACGTTTCCATAGGTCTTAATGTAACAGGTTTTTCTGGAAATATATCGAAGCCCGTCTTGTACGACTTTGGTATGATGTCCTTCCAAGGTGGATTCGTGTAGAACATCGCTCCACCATACGAACATGGTATAGAGGATCAAGATGAGACCTAAACTGAGAAGTCTTGCACCCTCTTTATATGAATGCATGTACATCACACCTCCTACGGTAGTAGTTGACCAACCTAAAGCAGTTTCTGACCCCCAATTATCTTCTCTTTTGGGCCAACTTCCTAGGTGAATCAGATCACCAATTATGTGATCAATTTCATCCAGAGGTGAGAAATGGTCAAGCAAGATAGCGGCGAAGAGACTCATATGTTCTACACGTGAGGGGCCTTAGGTTATTGATTATTTGGGATGAGTCATTGACAGGGCTGGTGCATCATCTCATTCAACTTCTCCTTTTTGAGGAGAATTCTCAAACTACGCGAGCCTCCCGACGAAGAAGAAATCCTATCTGAATACAAAATTAAGTCTCGGGCCCCTTTTTCATTGCCTAGGTTAGACCTTCGGAATACCCCAGCCGCGCCTAAAATCATTCCAAGCGCTGATAATGTGGCTACTAAGCTATTTCTTTGCTCGGGCTTCACTTTCGGAAGAGTCAGGTAAATTCAAGGAATTCATATGCCGATCGAAAACAGTTTGGGAAACCGCTTTCGACCCTTAAAGTTAACGGCGAGGTTCAAACGAGGATACCTAGGCCAACTTTTTTTTATCTCTTTTTTGGTATTCAGAATATAGTAACCGATTCAAAAAAATCTATGATTCCAGAAGATGATTCAGAATTGGGTCAATCACGTTTATTAGAAGTGGGCAATAGAGTGGCAGTGCCAGCCAAATGCCATATTCCGAAGGCAAGCTAACACCGGGTGCTACCCGCTCGTCAACCAATCCTTTTTTTGACCCTACACTTGAGTATATGCACTTTAGAGATGGAATCGCCGACTGGTTTCGATCTAATGGATGGAAATAGCCCTAAGACTCAAAGGGTTCATTTTGATTCCCCCTTCCCAAATCATGTCCCTGAAGGCTATCCTAATTTTGGCCTCTCCCTCAAAGCGGGGCAAAACAACTCTTTGGATATGCAATCTTAGGTTTCACTCTGACAGATAGAGATGTCAAACAGGCCGGCCCGGCCAGGTCTGACCTGTTTTTTTTAGCCTAACCTGACCTGAGGCCTGGCCTGAGGAAGCCCGTCCACTAAGCTGGCCTGGCCTGATATGCAACTAAGACAGCCTAACCTGAGCCTAGCCAGTATTTTATTGGGCCAGTCCTGGCCGGGCCTGACTAGCCTGCAAATGACCGCTTTACATTTTACATTTAAAAATGATTACTTAAAATGACGTTCGAACTTTTAGCCTAACCTGGCCTGAGGCCTGGCCTGAAGAAGCCCGTCCACTAAGCTGGCCTAGATTGATATGCAACTAAGACAGCCCAGCCTAAGCCTAGCCCGTATTTTATTGGGCCAGTCCTGGCCGGGCCTGACTAGCCTGCAAATGACCGCTTTACATTTAAAAATGATTACTTAAAACGACGTTCGAACTCGTGACCTCAGCTTAGGTTGTTCAACGATCAACCAAATGTGCTAACTTTGGTTTTTGCTTATAACACAAAGTTTAATTTTTCTTATTTGAAACATTTTGCACTTACGGTATAGGTATCAAAGAACATGCATGGCAGTTCATTCTTACCATAATTAGGTTACAGAATTTTCCAAACATTTATTATGCCAATTAAATTTAAAGGACTTAATATGGAAATTAAATTTGATTTAAATATAAACATTTATAAATTACCATTTTTATATTTATAGTATTTGATGCAAACGTACATAAATATCTATCTTACAAAAACAAATGTGTTTTGGCTGATTGGACGGTTTTGAATGGGTTGTTTTGGGCGATCATCGGCTCCAATTCATCTTAAATTCTTAGAGACAAATCATGGCTAAAAATGTTTCCGCCTTTTGTGCCTTGATCCCACGTCCGTGAGTGTCTCCACATGGAATTCATAAACTCATTTTTCAGTTTTATTTTTAATAATAATGATGAAA
Organism: Papaver bracteatum; assembly: GCA_023529315.1. NCBI lineage: Eukaryota > Viridiplantae > Streptophyta > Magnoliopsida > Ranunculales > Papaveraceae > Papaver > Papaver bracteatum. Next base: position 458,369 of record JAJJWX010004549.1, read on the forward strand.
AATCCAGATTACTCCCTAATTTTTCTCCATTGATTCTTCCATTACGCAAATAAGAATCTCAAGAAAACGTAACAACAACCCCATTCTGAAGCCATAACAACCGCTGATCAATCTATTAGTTTTCAGAAACCTAAGATTAAATATGCGACTATATAAATATAAACCTTTCTAGAGCAGCAAAGCTTCTTCTTCCTCCCCTTCTCCTTCGCCTCTTAATCTTTTTGTTAATTTTTTGAGTTTCTCTATTGGTTTGGAATTTGGATTAATAAAGGTATTGCATATGTGTGACTTTCTCATCATGGGGTTTGATTTGTGTTGATTTTTTTAGGTATCCTGACTTGGGTATTTTGCACTTCTCAATAACAACACCAGAATCAACATCAATTGAAAATTCCTGGCTAGAAAACTAATCCTAGGACCAAGGTAATTGAAACTTTTATGTTTTAGTGAATAACTGAATGCAGGGGCGGAGCCAGCCCATTGCAATGGGGTGCACTTGCACCCCTGCCCACTGGCTCCAAAGCCTAATTTACGCCCAACAGAATTTTTTTTTAATACCCAAGCCTAATTTTGCATTTTTGCACCCCCTAAAAATTTATTTTGCACCCCCTTAACAAAATTCTTGGCTCCGCCTCTGTTTGAATGTTGTGTTATTTTCATTCAATCCTTCTTCTTTTTTTCGTGTGTTTTTTTGATTTAGTTGTTTTGATCGATTGGTTTTGCTATACATTTTGATGTATTATTGCAGATTTTTGTTGGTTGAGGACATAGCTAGAAAAGATCCAGCATCCGTTTTAGGTAAATGATTTAATGTTCCTGAAGAAATATTATTGAGTGATTATTGTGTGACAGTTTGATAATGATGCATTACCTAATATCATTGTAGAGTTAAGAAATACTATTGGCTAATATTTTGCTGCATTGTTTTTCAGCAATTGAACACTGTTTTGCTAGCTTACTAATTCGCCTTAATTTTGGTTTGGATCAATTCTGAAACTCGATTTAGTCTACTTCAAATTTAACTTTTCTAAAATTCCTACTTAACTAATAAATTAAAATGCCGGAACAAACAAGAAATGAAGAGTGTATTGTTTCCTATAGTCTTAAAAATACCAAGCCTCTATAATTTACTAATCAGTAATCAAGCAGACTTTTGTTGAGGTTTCCTGTTTCATTTCATGGTATTTTGTACACTCTTCTATATGAACTATGAAGTGGTCGACACGTAACATATAAAAGTTGTGATGAAGAGAAAGGAAAGGTCGCCTTTCAGTGTGGGTATGTATCATTTTTCTTTATATGGTAATGTATCTATCATTAGTAGTTCCTACATAGGTTTTTAATATACCAAGGATTTCTTTGTAGACTTCGTGTTTAAGATCTTAGTTCGGCATATGTGTCCACTGCTCCCAAAACAGTAGGACTCCCGAAATATTAAGTCCAAGGCATTACGGAATTAAAAGTTTCCATGCAAGTTTATAAATTATTTCCATCTAATTTTGATATTTACTTTATAGTTGTCTACTGTTATAATTTTAGTTCTTCGGTTTAGGTTAAAGAACATAAACTTCTAAGTTTCAGGACAACAAATGTCCGCGTTGAATCACAGTATGAAAAATCAGAACTTAATGTCTACTACCTAGGCTAAATTAGAGATGCCCTTTGACATCTATAACGGAACATTGTTTATGAAACTTGAATCTTATTCCTTTTACATGTCGATGTGGCACCGCACCATAAGGTTATATATTCCTCTCGCAAGAGTATGTTCGGCCGCAAGGGAAATTATGAGATCGTATATTATCTCACCAATGCTTACTTGATGCCAAGGTATGTAATTCTTCATGATCCAACTATTGCTTTGAACTGCATTTATATGTATCTGAGTGATTTTTTATCTTTTGTAAAGTTTACAATATTGTTGTTCGTCATAATAAATTGAACCAATATACTAATTAATTTTTTTTTTAAGTATAATGCCTCATTTTTCTCTTAGTTATCTTATACTGTATCAATCTCAATTAATAGTGTGCTACTAACTACTGTGCTTCCAAGAGGGGAGAGTTCGAATGGTTTAATGGTAAAAAGTTCTGATGTAGCTTAGTGTAGTAGCATCAGAGGTGTATATATATGTATTGTGCAGCTAAGGACTTACTGAACCCTGCTCCAAAATGGTTAAGACCTAAGATGTTATAATATATACGCGATGCTTTTTTTTGTCCAACATACTTATATATTGCTAAATATAAAATGCTAGCCCAGACGTGGCTGCTTCGTAATTTCAAATACCCTATTAATCTATTGCCCTTCTTTGAATAACTTGCATGACTTACATAAACTGAGTTTCAAATGGCATTTTACACAGTTTAGATAATGGTGGCAACTGTAATACTTCAAAGTGAAATGATGTGTATTGACAATTTCATTTTCGGGCGTATATTACATCTTCCGCACCCTTTATTCTGAACCGTATCTTTACAGAGCAGGAAGTTTGTGATCTGGCTAAAATAGCTCACAATATGGAAGCGTTGATATTCATCATTACTTGAAAACGTTTTAGAGACCAACTACCTTTAGATATGCAAGATCATGTTCACTGGATCGTTTAGTTTAAATTGCACATTTCTCATAGATTTGCTGATGAAGTGGGCTATCATCCTGTATTTAGGATACTGTTGATGCATTTTAAATTTTTAACGCGGTAGTGCACCATCCCTTGAGATTTTAGGTGAGCTCTTTTCTGATTAGACCATACAGAATGTAATGCACCATCCCTTATGTTCAAACTCCACTCACGGTTAGTTATGGTTTTTAAGAAGTCAGTGGGTGTCCAGTAAAATGCATCGATCTAGATGTCGTCGCCTGAGCAGCTAAACATTTATATGGCTTGGCTTCACAAATTTAAGGTTTTGATTTTTTGTATATTTTTGAAAAAATTAGTTGAACAAATAAATTCTTAAAAAAATTTAAACTCTAGAATATAATGGATGTTGGCAAATCCGTTATATGTCTCCTACAATATTTTGTTGAACGGATTAAAAATTTATGTTCTTTCTTGGGTTAATATGATGATGATTGCCTGATTGGCATAGGAATATATTAGTGGATGGGAAGAGTATTCGTAGGAAGAGAACATGAACTTGGATAAAAACAGTATTTAGTCTATGCAATCTATTGCATGTTACTTGGTATTTTGGGCGATAGTTGCCCGGCTCGGTTGCTATGCTTGCTAGATTTTGTAAGCTAAAGTAATACTATATGAATTTTGCAGGACCCTGATAAAATTATTGACTATTTATGTCAATTAGAATATATCATTTGATCATAACATAAACATTCATTAAAAAAATGCAGGAAGCTAGAAATAGGACAGAGAATGACGTCCATTTTCCAAAGGAGAAACTCAGTAAGAACATCCGACTTGGGCACTTTCTTTTTCACCTGCATTAATTCAGCATTTAGTAACTTTAGGGTCAGACTATCTCAAAATCTTGGATTTCAAATCAATATCTTTCTAGGGTCGTCAGACTATCTCACCTTCACTTAGGCACTTTTATATTTATTGGTTGCCCGCTTGAGTTTGGAGTAAGTATGAGGACCTATGAAATTTGAAAACCAAATAAGATATTGTAGAAAAATGAAAATTAAAAAATCGTGATTTCAAATTTCATCTACCTGTAGCTTATTGTAGCCATATCATGACCAAAACCTTATGGCATTACTTTCTTACAAAAAGATTATTGTCAGGTATTGATTAAACCAGTTTGGCTACATAACTCAAGTCTATTGCTCGGTGTAAACTGCTACTTCTTAAATAACACTTTTGTGTCATAAATATGTCTTTGTTTTGTACACTTAATATCACTCTCCATGTACATGGATGCTAAACCAATTTTTTATTTGCAACTGTAAGGTCATTCGATTCATTTGTTTATATACCGAAGCATCTAAGGCTAATTATTTTTTAAGTTTATCTATTAGGAGATGGCTGGGGATATACTTCCTAATGGAGATTGGTTGAGACAACTTAAAATCATATTGGTGATGTTTTTTCTAGCTGCTAAGCAAGCTTCACGCACTCCTGTTTAACTTATAAGCTAAGAGCGTTTCAGGGACTCATGTTTAATTTATAAGATTTGGGTGAAGGCGTTAGATAAAATTTTGACACGATGTTCATTTTTCTCTTTTTTTTCTTCGGTCAACCGTAAAATGTAACATTGGTGGAAGAATGTGGCAGCCATCAATTTCGGAATACTTGGGACAAAGAGTATAATTTCTCTTTATCAATTTCGGTCATCCGAACATATCATTTGCTAATGGAAATGAATACAAGATTTTATTATGTGCCAATACTACTAATAATAATACATCTAAATTGATAGTCTGGGTACATAAATTAAATTTGGTATGGTTATTTCTCTCTTAGTTTGCATCACTTATCCACCCATAGTCTCATAATCTTAAGTTTTCGGAAGAATTGGGATCTCTATGCGTGTCATATGATCTAATAACGTCTCATTTTACAGTAACACCAATACAATAATTTTACAGTAACACTAACATAATCCAGGGCCATTACGGCACTGGTCATATTCTAGTGCTAGGATATACTAACAATCATCCATAAATTACCATTTTTATATTTGAAGTGTTTGATGTAAACGTACAAATATACTAGGATGTACTATCAATCTCAATGAATGGCTTGGAAAGTTGGTAGAATACTTTTCCTTGTGGTCATTATAATGCAAGTTCGAATCTCTCCCGATGTACACTTTTTATATTAACAAAACAGATGCGATACTATACACAGGCCTTAACAGGCTAGCCTGGCAGGCCCAGGATAAACCAGGCCAGGCCTTAGCTGGACAACAAGCTGCAAACTCGAACCCAGCCTGGGCCAGTCTTAGGCCTGACCTACTTAAGACACGGGCCAGGCCAGTCTTTAGCCTCCTAATACAGGCCGGGCCAGACCAGGTTCGGGATGGCTGGCCTCTTTGACACCTATACTGACAGAAGCCATTGCTCTGTTTGCTTTAATGATGGCATTCCTAATCTTGTTCGTGTTCTGATCCCTCCGGGACTGAACTGAACATGGATTTTCTCTCGAAAACGGGTCATTCCTTAGTTTGAGAATCCTACTGATCCCTAGAAAATTAGATCCATCATTACATAAATCTCCCCCTGTTTCATAGAGAGGAGGACAGGTTATTCACATTTCATTTGATGGTCAGAGGTGAACTGAAATCCAATTCCACACTGCTACTGAGTCGTCGGACTTATCCACCAGGCCAAAAGGGACTGGGACAGGGGATTCGTGGAATTTATCTTTGTGGATTGTGTTGGGGGAAATCTACGGTTGACCTTCCACTCCGTCCCGAGGGAAATGAAAACCCATATTTGCTTTATCGGGTATCAAACGGGAACTGCGAGCAAATGTTTACTTACTTGTTAGAGTAAGGAACCAGCAAGCTTGTCAGAAAAGGAAAATTGGACGTATATGGGGCTATATCACTTAGAATTTCCTTGTACCTTAAGTCAGAACCTGAAGGTGTTACAGTTGGAGAGATTATAAGGAGAGCTCCACCTGCTGCATATTTCTTCAGAATTCTACTGAAACGATGTCAGCGGTTCGAGTCCGCTTATCTACAGCTTGTAAACTTAGCGGATACAAAGGTATATGATAACACCCAATTTCCTGTATTCCCCGTATCACTTACCAATAGCCACTACGAAGAATCTAGAATTCTCGGTCCCTCTCTTCCCGACAACATGAGGAATAAAATCTATCCACCTTTTTAGTAGGATCAGGGTGTACAAGCGGCAAAGACTGAGCTTGAAAGCATTAGTCGCGAACATCAAGATTCAAAGCAAACACATGCCTTTACTAGAGCTTTAAAAGCATTATGTTAACTAAATTTTTTATTTAAAAAACATAAGTCCAAGGATAGGCCTTAACAATTAGACAGGAAGTTCTCTTACATGAAATGGGAGATCAAGTTTGAGTCGTAAGCCCTTACACTTATAGCCAGTTTCTAACACCAACCTATAATATTGAAATGATATACCACAACCCAATGGCAGGTCCAAGGTCATGGATAATAAAGTAGGTTGGCGAGGAGATAGGGTTCCTAAGAAGGAAATATCAGTGTCGCCCACCAGAGGCACCCATTTAAGGTTTATCAAAGTCTTAAGAGTAGCTTTCATTTCGACGGGATAAAAAGGATGAAAGGATCCAGATGCCCCCGCATGGAGAGCTAGAAAACGAAGATGTGCAACAACCGAAGATTGTAGTATGCGTACCGGTATGTGTACTTAGGTACCCGGACTTTTACAAACCAACAGGTACGCATACGGGTATGCATACGGATCGTTGTCGTATGAGTCAAAAATAAATTACTTTCTCACTATTCAAAATATAAAATATAACAAGGGTAAGAAAGGATCGTTCCCACAGAGAGGACTAGGTTGCCGATATGTTTCGGTTTCTTATGTAAAACAAAGGGGATTTTTCTGATTTATGTAACTAAAACAAATATAAAAGCAAATAAAGAAATAAACAAAAAAATCAAGGAGAAGAGATATTGGTTAAGGATTCATCCTCATTCACAAACATGCTCTTCACAATAAGTAGAATTGATATTTAATCTCAACTTTTATCAAAAGCCCTAGGATACCTTGATCGCAAGAATATCCCGCTAATTTCCTCTTGTCATCAATAAACACATTAAAAGATGTGAATATGAATTCTATCTAAAAGAATAACCTGACGTGTAAAATCACTAATCAAGTTTAATTCCCTGGATGCATTAAGTTCTATGAAATCAGGCCAATCAAAGCAACTCGAACGTGTAAAAGAACTAATCCGATTTAACAAAGGTCATAAATCACTTGCGATTACTAGGATGCATCACTACAAGCAATAACCACAATTATGCTACTTGGATTCAAGGTATACCACTTTTGCATATAATAAACCCTAAACTAGCAATAGATGTGAATGCATGTTCAATCAATTGGCCACTCAACTAAACAAGCAATAAAATCATACATGGCGATAATTCTAGTGAATCATGATCGATAATTATGAGACAAAACTAATTTATTGGACAAGAAACATGCTTTGTGAAATCAAATTAATCTATAACCAAAAACAAGATTAACTACTCATGTTAATGGGGTTCATAACAAGAATAAAAGGAAGTTTCATGTTTCTAAACCCTAGAACAAAAAGTAGAAGTAGAGATATTCCCTTGTCGTGTGTTCCCAAACCCTTTTTATGTCGCTTTCCAATTCTTCCATCGACTTCAATTAATTTTCTCATAGCCCATTAGCCAAGCCCAGTCAAATACATTCCAAGTCCATTTGAGTTAATCCAGCTGAGTCGAATCCGATCACTGAGTTAACTCGCCTCATAGAAAATTCGGCAGAGTTTCCTTTGCTTTTAGGACAATTTCCAGGCCATTTCATATCGCATTCCCTTTAAAATTCCTAGCATACATCTAAATGCTCATTTCAGCTTCAACCACCTGCATCCCTTGCATCTGCTATTGAACTCAGAACTACCTAAAATAACTTCATAACCTTCACATTCAGCTCCTACCTTGCAATCCAACTCCAAGCAACATTGCCACTTTTAGCTTAAGTCTCATTACCATTGATCCCCTTCTTGCTCTAGCACCACTGTCTCAGTACCCAGCTCTATAGCTCTACTTACTCTTGAGCCAACACATATTGCCACCAAATCCATCACAGTAGAACCACCACGAGCTAAAGCACCAGTTCAGCTCATTATCCTGTCACATCAAAGCCTGTAATGCATCTTCCCAAACCAACAGATTCACTTTAACTCTCTGCCTTTCTTGCCACAGTACCTGCCAAACAACAATCCACCACCTGAAATGACATTATCTGCACCTGGAACACATACTACATCTGTAACTGCACCTAACTCATTCAATTGCTAAACCATGTGGACTCAAACACCACCAATGCCTTCAATTCCATCTCAGAACTATCCATTCAGTCCCATATTGATACTCCACCAGAACCAACAACCTACACAAACCCATCCCTATTCCACAGACCCATTCCAAACTCAATTGTAGTAACCGCCAGATATAATTTCCTTCTTCGATTCATGGCTTCTTATCCGCTAATAAACAGCAGCAGCAGCTGTTGCTCCTCCATCTTGATTTCTTGTTCATCTCAACCTCTCAAAACCCTAACATGTAGCTCATTTCACTGTCAATTTCAGGTTCACATCAAACCCTCAATTTCTTCTTTCTGTAGTAGCAGCAAACCCCATTTCATCTTCAATGTCACAACATCAACCCTAACTTCTCTGAATCACACCATATTCGATTCACACAAACCCCCATCAATTAATCCTTTTCCCTGGGTCATTACCTCCATCAATTCCTTAACCTGATTCAAGCTATGAATCTTTTTCTTTATTGCACTGAGAACAACCACCAGTAGAATTTCTTGAACTATCCATCCTTCGATTTTGAACCAAACCCTTCAACTACATAAACCCATTTCTTCCACGAGCTCATTAACAACAACAATATCATATGTATCTTCTTCTCTTCAATTTCCCGATCTAATTCAGAAACCCTAATTCTTCACTGTAACCTTCTAGCCATCATCAATCAACACTAGCAAGCTCTTGTTCTCTTAAGTTTTCATTCAACAATCAACAGTTCCTTCTCGATCTCCTTTCACTGACTTTTAGTGCTGCCATGCCCTCTTGGTTTTAGGTAGGGATGTCAATGGGTACCCATTAACCGGAACCGGAACCGGTCGAATAGGGTCCGGTTCTGGGTCATAAAATTGGACCCATTAACAAGTTAGGACCCGACGGGGAATTACCCGATTGGACCCAAATCTTAATGGGTCCAAACGGGTAATACCCGACGGGTACTCGGTTATTCATCTTTTAAGCAAAATTACAAGTATTTTGCTAGTTTTGGCTTTGATATTTTTTTCATTTTTCACTTTTTTCTTACATTTAATCTTTATTTAGTACATTAATAAAGATATAATAACAAATTTTTATAAAAATAAGCTAGATTCAAGCCAAAAAGATAAATATATCAAGGTTTTGAACTTTTTTTTGTGTGTTTTATTAATACCCCAAGGGTACCTAGAACCGATGGGTACCCGGGTTTTTTAATGGGTCCGGTTCTGGGTCCGCCAATTTTGGAACCGGACCCGACTCTTATAAGTAGGGTCCGAGTCTGGGTCCAGTGATACCCGGGAGGACCCGGACCCATTGACAACCCTGGTTTCAGGTGGAGTTAGTGAAGAACAAACCATGACAAGAGAATTGATTTCTCTTTGAATTTTAGGGTGGGTGTAGGAATAAGGCTAGTCAATATAGCCACCCTGGTGAGGTAGATAAGGGTGACCCAAAATGACTTAAGGCATCCCAAGAGTTGATGTGAACCACCAGAGAAAGACATCTCATCCAATAGAACTTGCACGTGAGAAATGATGCCTTTGCCATTCTTTCTCCAAATAAAAGCTTTATTCTTTCTCGAATTCTTCTACCGACAACATCCGTCTCTTACTTCTTAGATTCACTTATTTTCTTCAATTCTATACATCACTAAAGCTGGCATGCTTTTCAGAAAAAATTTTCATTATTAAAGCTGACATGCTTTTCAGCCAGAGATGAAGAAATAAAAGAAAATAGTGAGAAATAATTTTCCTCCAACAGCAGTTGCACATGAGATGAGACTTTTGCGTTGTTTCTTCTTCTTTTGTTCCAAATGACTCCAAAGTACCTAAACACTCAAAAGCAAACATAAGATACATAATTTACAAGAAAACTTAGTAAAGAAAGCATAAAAAATAGATAAATATTAAGGTGTTTTAGACACATATCAAATTCCCCCACACTTACACTTTTCTAGTCCTCGAGCAAATCAAACAAAATAATTCTAAAACATACATACAACTCCGTGTCGTCGAGGCTACGGTCAAACTTAGCATGTATAACAAGGCTTTGAACCCCTAGGTGTCCCTAGTGGATGAGTTTTAGTCTCGTTAAGGTTTACAAGAGGTGTACCTAAAAAACCTTTTACTCCAAATTGTAGCTACCTGTGAAGAGTCTATGAACGAATCCAAAATGATTACAGGAGGAGGTACCTTGATGCAATTCCAATTCATATATAAGTAAACAAAGCTCTACTCAATAAAGTTAAACAAACCACAATACTAGAAATCTAACTAACCATAATCACATATGAATAGATTAAGAAGATGGATATACAGATAGATGTTTGCGAATGTTGACTAATGACCGGTGTTTCCCATATCTGTCTGAAGGTCACCACCAAGATGAACCTATGGCCTAATGAATTGAGATACTAGTCTGAATTCTATGTCAACTCAACTAGAATATACAAGGGAACCATCAGTCGACAATCTTAATTCTAGATCAACTCAGCTAGCATATACAAGGGAACCAGCAGTAGATTTATTAATTGAACAATGATAAATTATTATTATTTATTTTTTTCACATTTTTTTTCTTTTTTTCACATTTGTTTTTATTTGACAACATGGTTAGATCTTTTGGATCCAAGCGCATGCCTGTTGTCATCAGATTACATGGTAATTCCCTTGGATCATGCGTTCCACACTTGTTTAGGCGACAGAGACAGGGAGAACACACATATATTGCTATCCGAGTGTCATTTTTTTTTCTTTGTATATACTCCAGTTGGTCTAATTGGTCTGGTCTTTTTTTTTTAGTAACTCAATCACTCTATTTTATCCCAGCAGTAATAACAATTTGATGTTAGTGACCCACCAAATCACTTAGAGATACAAGAAAATATTGCAAAAAATAAAAACAGAAAGTGATATGGTGACATTCCGACTTAAAAATAAAATGCAAAAACAAAGATAAAATGCTTAAAAATAAAAAGATAAAGATAAAGATACAAAACCGGTGGGTTGCCTCCCACGTAGCGCTTGGTTTAAAGTCGTCAGCCCGACTTGCAAGATGAATTCTCCATACACCAATAACCTGAAAAGTTGTGGATCCATCCATAGAACATGTTTTGCAAACACTATCTTCACACAAATATTAGTACGATAAAACAAAAATGAAGCTATTAACCGATAGAAGTTTCCACCACGCTTAGTCTTTTCTACACTTGGAAGTGTATAAAGAACATAAAAATCAAGAACTTCTATGGTTTCTTCCTTGCAAACATCCATAGTATGAGAATCAAATGTTTCTAATGGCAGATATCGAGAAACAAAATCATTTATCAATATTCTCGAAGCACATACATTCAAGCCAATAAGAGGTAAATGAGAAGGATTAATAGGCAAAGGGTTAAATAAACCTTGCAACTATTGTATTATGGTATCCTCTTCATCCTTAGAAAATTCAAGTGTATTACTTACCTCTTGTATATCGTGGTCCTCTATCAATGCTTGCCAGCATTCTTCATCCGTTCCTGCCTTAACCAAAGTCTCGACATCAACATCATCATTACGATCATTTGCAAGCTCAATTGGGTCTTCTACAAGTCATAACGGTCACATTCTCAACACACTCATCTTCGTCTTCATTTTCAGACTCACCGAAATCAGAATCGTCGTCGGTTTTCCAACCTTTATCACGACCTCGTTTAAGTTCCATATGGATGGTCCTACTAATTTCATCGACAAGCTCTTCCGAGGCTCCATCATCTTCCAACTTGTATAATTTCTGTGCAAGTTTTATAACGTTCACACGCTTACCACCATTGGCTACAATAGGTTCTCTTTCCCATGACACTTCCCTTTGAATGTGTGAATGATCGTAACTACGATCCGGAGTCGGGTAAGAAAAAGTGTTGCAGAAGTTGGTTTGTGCGACGTTCTCTCTATCACGGTAAAATTGGTCTAGTTTTTGTTGCATGTCTTGCAATCTATTCATAATCTGCATACAACTTGAATGAAGCCAATTAGAAGTAGAATTATCCCACCTTGGTGCTTGACTTACATACCCACTACAAGGTTGTTGTTGGTATGTATGAAAATCACCATAAGGTTGTCTAGGATATGCATCATAGCCAATAAATTGATTTTGATGGTATCCCGTAGATGGTGGGAAATTGTCATAATGTTGAGGTTGTTGAAAACTGTATCCATTGCTCCAATATGCTCCATCCATAATAGGTACCTGAAACAAGATTATCAAAACAATGTTAAAAACCAAAAAAATAAGAAAAACAAAACTAAAAACAAAAAAAATAAGAAACAAAAAACAAGTGACAACCGCTGCCTCCCCGGTAGCGGCGCCAAAATTTGATCGATGTCGTATACGTCAAAAATAAATTACTTTCTCACTACTCAAAATATAAAATATAATAAGGGTAAGAAAGAATCGTTCCTACAGAGAGGACTAGGTTTCCAATATGTTTCGGTTTCTTATGTAAAACAAGGGGGATTTTTCTGATTTATGTAACTAAAACAAATATAAAAGCAAATAAAGAAATAAACAAACAAATCAAGGAGAAGAGATACTGGTTAAGGATTTATCCTCATTCACAAACATGCTCTTCACAATAAGTAGAATTGATATTTAATCCCAACTTTTATCAAAAGCCCTAGGATACCTTGATCGCAAGAATATCCCGTTAAACCCTAAACTAGCAATAGATGTGAATGCAGGTTCAATCAATTGGCCACTCAACTAAACAAGCAATAAAATCATACATGGCGATAATTCTAGTGAATCATGATCGATAATTATGAGACAAAACTAATTTATTGGACAAGAAACATGCTTTGTGAAATCAAATTAATCTATAACCAAAAACAAGATTAACTACTCATGTTAATGGGGTTCATAACAAAAATAAAAGGAAGTTTCATGTTTCTAAACCCTAGAACAAAAAGTAGAAGTAGAGATATTCCCTTGTCGTGTGTTCTCAAACCCTTTTTATGTCGCTTTCCAATTCTGCCGTCGACTTCAATTAAGTTTCTCATAGCCCATTAGCCAAGCCCAGTCAAATACATTCCAAGTCCATTTGAGTCAATCCAGCTGAGTCGAATCCGATCACTGAGTTAACTCGCCTCATAGAAAATCCGGAAGAGTTTCCTCTGCTTTTAGGACAATTTCCAGGCTATTTCATATCTCATTTCCTGTAAAATTCCTAGCATACATCTAAATGCTCATTTCAGATTCAACCACATGTATTCCTTGTATCTTCTATTGAACTCAGAACTACCTAAAACAGCTTCATAACCTACACATTCAACTTCTGCCTTGAAATCCAACTCCAGGCAACATTACCACCTCCATCTTAAGTATCATTACCACCGATCCCTTTCTTGCTCTAGCACCACTGTCTCAGTACCATGCTCTGTAGCTCTATTATCTCAGCCTTGCAAACTCTTGATCTAACACATATTGCTACCAACTCCATCACAGTAGAACCACCACAAGCTAGAGCACAAGTTCAGCTCATTATCCTATCACATCAAAGCTTGTAATGCATCTTCCCAAACCAACAAGTTCACATCCATTCTCTTCATGTCTTTCCACAATACCTGTCAAACAACAATCCACCACCTGAAATTCCATTACCTGCACCTGCAACTGCAACACATACTCCATATGAAACTGCACCTGACTCATTCAATTGCTAAACCATGTGGACTCAAACACCACAAATGCCTTCAATTCCATCTCATAACTACCCATTCAGTCCCATATTGATACTCCACCAGAACCAACAACATACACAAACCCATCTCTATTCCACAGACCCATTCCGAACTCAATTGCAGTAACCACCAGATGTAATTTCCTTCTTCGATTCATGGCTTCTTATCCCCTAATAAACAGCAACAGCAGATGTTTCTCATCCATATTGATTTCTTGTTCATCTCAACCTTTCAAAACCCCAACCTGTAGCTCATTCCACTGTCAATTTCATGCTCACATCAAACCCGCAATTTCTTCTTTCTATAGCAGCAGCAAAACCCATTTCATCTTCAATGTTACAACAACAACCATAACTTCTATGAATCATACCATCTTTTGTTCACACAAACCCCCATCAATTAATCATTTTCCCTGGGTCATTACCTCCATCGATTCCTTAACCTGATTCATGTTATGAATCTTTTTCTTTATTGCACTACGAACAACCACCAGCAGAATTTCTTGAACTAGCCGTCCTTCGAATTTGAACCAAACCCTTCAACTACATAAACCCATTTCTTCCACGAGCTCATTAACAGCAGCAACAACATTTGTATCTTCTTCTCTTCAATTTCCCGATCTAATTCAGAAACCCTAATTCTTCACTGTAACCTTCTAGCTATCATCAATCAATAGTAGCACGCTCTTATTCTCTGAAATTTCCATTCAATAATCAACAGTTCCTTTTCGATCTCCTTTCACTGACTTTTAGTGCTGCCATGCCCACTTGTTTTCAGGTGGAGTTAGTGAATAACAAACCATGACAAGATAATTGATTTCTCTCTGAATTTTAGGGTGGGTGTAGGAATAAGGCTAGTCGATATAGCCACCCTGGTGAGTTAGATAAGGGTGACCAAAAATGACATAAGGCAGCCCAAGAGTTGATGTGAACCACCAGAGAAAGACAGCTCATCCAATAGCATATGCACGTGAGAAATGATTCCTTTGCCATTCTTGCTCCAAATAGAAGCTTTCTTATTTCTCGAATTCTTCCACCAACAACATCCGTCTCTTACTTCTCAGATCCACTTCTTTTATTCAATTCTATACATCACTAAAGCTTTCATGATTTTCCGACAAAATTTGCATCACTAAAGCCGACATGTTTTTCAGCCAGAGATGAAGAAATAAAAGCAAATAATGAGAAATAATCTGCCTCCAACAGCAGTTGCACATGAGATGATACTTTTGCGCTGTTTCTTCTTCTTTTATTCCAAACCAGTGGATTGAACATGCTATAATGGCACGAGGTGCTGGTATTATAACTGGTGTCTTCATTGGCGCATCAGAGTTGATATTCACCGATTTGTGATGAATATCTATGTAGGTAATAGTAATCAATTCACTATCGGAATCGACTTAGTTGGCGAGTTGATTACGATTTTCTGGCTCTCTTCCCATCACTTTTTTCTTTCCCCTTAAGAAAAATCAATTTCATAACCATAAAAATATATCTTGGAGACATGATTACATTTCATCCATTAGTGGGAAATGACGTTAAAACATGACGTGGTAACTCATGTATTCCTTCCGCATCTACCAATGCATGTATCATGGATACCTAGTGGCTTAGATTTTTTTTATCAAGGATTCAAGGGAAATGTGGAAATGTTTCCATGTTATTTCCAAAACCGCATATGAAAAAAAGCCAATGAAACATGCTTGTGCTTTTAGTTCCATAATCTTCTGCCTATTTTCTTTCCTATATCTCTTAAAAATTGCTATCTCACTCTATCCGGCTAAATCAAGCAGTTAAACTTCCTCATCCTCATGAAATAAATATTCTTCACACTCTCATTACTTAGTCTTTAATTCAAGTTAAATCATAACTTACTGAAATGCAACGAAGTTTTACCCATAAAATCCGTACATATATGTTGTTCATTGACATTCACCATGGTTTCTAATTTTTGGTGTAATTCCCCCCCCCACTAAAAGTATGGACAACAGAGGGTGAAATACCATGGGTTGTTTGTCTTTAATGAAATGTTAGTAGATTTCTATGAAGGTGGTGGTGCTGATGGAGGTTGCGATGGTGCTGATAGTGGTGTTATTGCCGGTGGATATGGCGGTGGTCGTGGTGTTGATTGTGGGATTTTTGCTGCTGGTTCAGGCACCGGTGTGATGGGACTGATGTCACTTGAGGTTATGGTGTTCGTAAATCGATCAGGAAATAAGGATCCGGTTGTCGGTCCCCAGTTCCACGGGGAAATAAGTTCGAAATCAAAATTAGAGTTATCGAATTTAGGGGTTCATTCTCGAATTGAGGAAATGATAGTGGTGGTGATGCTAGCTTTTCTATGGCAGTGGTGGATGTGAATGTAAATTAAATAGGGTGCATAGCTATTTTGCTTATATTCTAATGATGGTTGGTGTATGATGATTTGGTGGTGGTGGAGCTGGTTATGGCAGAGAATAGCAGAGGTGATCGAGAAGATGGAAGGGAGATTTGTTTCTCTGAAAGTAGACGAATACTAGAAGAGTTATGTAACATTTCGTGTTTTACCCTGGATTTCTTGAAATTTACCAAAGAAACTGATAGAGAACAAAAACACGGAGGGGTAATCACGTCATCTGGGCTTATGTATAAGTCCGTTTTCCCCTGGTAAAGTTAGAAATTACGGCTGTTTTATAGAGGATTAGAAACACGGAAGGTCAAATGAGTATTTTTCCGTGTCCGTCCGGACCAAACTGAGGGTCGTACCAAACAAATCATTTTGTGTTATATTATAGATGACTCCAAAGTACCTAAACACTCAAAAGCAAACATAAGATAATTTACAAGAAAACTTAGCAAAGAAAGCATAAACAATAGATAAATATTAAGGTGTTTTAGACACCTATCACATACTATGGTTCCCGAACATAGATTACATATATTCAAGTACACATACTATATGCAAATCCAATTGTTCTAAACTCTATTTCAATCATTGAAACTTTATTAGAGGATGACAATAGTCGTTTTCACACACTATTAGCATCAAAGAAAATTTTAAGTTATTGAAATAATCATAACGAAACATTCCAAGTATACACCAAATGATTGTATCACACAAACCATGTAAGATATTACTCGGCCATTTTCACATGATCATCTTTTGACTTTCGTCAAGAATATAAGATGAACTTAGTTGAAGCGAAAGCTTACTAACACATATTTTGAGAAATATGTAAGCGACTTAAACTCAGCTCGAAATCTCAAATGTGTATAGTCGAAAACTATCGTAATATGAATTTTGTCTCAATATAGAATATAGAGTAGACATAGACTTTCCAAGTGATAGATGAGTTTTAGTCTCCACATACCTTTTGTTGATGAAGTTCCACAAGCTCTCCTTAGTAGTTCTTCGTCTTTAATGATGAACGTCGTGAAGTTTAAAGCTCAACTACAAAATCTATCCTAGTCCGAGACATTACTTTAAGTAGACTAGAAATCAAGATTTATGGTTTTGATCACTAACATTGAAAAAAAAGCTTGAGATAGCAACGCTTGCGAGTTCGACCGAGCAGTGCTCTAACATAATAAATGGAAAGAGACAATTCCCTTATGCCTAGCTTATTAAAAAGCCTTTAATTAGCACTAAAAAGTATACCAAGATGGGAGATTTAGTTGACTAAAGAAGGTAAAGTTTTCATCAAAAAAAACAACAACAAGCAAATAAAAGAATTGAAATAACTGACAAAGCTGGTCAACATTTTAGGAGATTCACCGTAATTGCATGGTAATTGGCAAAAATTGTACCAAGTACATCTATAAGTCAGTCTTCACTGTAAGTGAATTTACTACCAATGAATGCAAAGCAAGCAAACATCATCAAGCATCATCATATACAAACATATTTCGGTAAAACATGTCCCATTTTAAGATCCAGATCTTTCATGTTGGGGGAAATACAACTAACACCACACCACTTGTTAGGAAAATCGAACTCAAATAAGCCCACAAGATACTGATCTTTGGATCGATGTAGAATGAAAGATAACAAGATGCAAACATAAAATAAGCAATAAGTAAAGCACACAAGATTTAACATGGTTCGAAAATATATGTATATTGTCTAGATACACCAAAACGACTATGATTTCTTTATCATGGACCACAAAATAGAAAATTACACACTCATTGATTGACGAATCAATCAAAAAACTACGATCCAACATTGTGTTGATAATAAACCATAAAATAACTTTCTAGGAATAAAATGCTCCACAAACTTCCGAATAATGGCTAACCAAATAAGGTAATACTTATCTCATATAAGATGATCTCCTTCTAAATGATGTCTCTTTCAACACCAACGATGTATTTTTTACCATTAAGGATCAAGATGATCTTATCTTCAGTAACAATATCTTCCACAGCTTTATAACGAATAATTCTTTAATGAACTATTCTCCCCCAAACCATGATGATGTACTCTCTCAACGCTAACGATATATCTCTCAACACCATAGAATGATATCTTTCTTGTCCCTAAACTCCACCATAAGAGGTGGGATGGAATCCCTCAAAACCTTAAAAAACTACATTGTGTATTCTCTAACTCTCTCTAGAAAATCATATATGAATACCATATCTAACTATCACCATATAAGCCTCCTTATATTATAGTCACAAACTTGATTTCCAAGTATTAGTATCCTTAGAAAAGGAAATCCTAAGCAACTAGGAAACCAAATGTTAATTTGGAAACCAATCTTAATATAAAAATTATCCCGAACTATGAAACCATATGTTTCCCTAAAATAACAATCTCTAGTGGGTTCCGTATTTTTCCAGAACCTACCCTAAAACACCGACAATTATCAACAATATCCACACTTTCGATGTTTCAACAAATCTTCACCTCGGTAAATATTCCACTATCATGAGCCGATTCCTCAAACCACGACAATCACATCAACATCCACAAGGACCTCCACAACGACCAAAACTAGATTAAGTAATAACTTAACTACTAAAAGCTCGGAGTTTCGGTTCTGCAAAGAAAACACTTAAGAAGAAAACACTTAAGAAGAAATTTCTTTACCCTTTCGTCCCTTCTTTACCTATCGAGATCTCTGCATCTCTTCTTCTAAAATTTATCATCATCTATCCCTTTATTTTTCAGTTTTCTCAATAATATAAAAAAGAGAAAAGAAAAAGAAAGAAGCAGCGATCAAACATTCAAACCCTTAAATTCCTCACCACCACCACCATCTCTCCTTTTTATTCTTTCTCTACCACGTCAATTCCATCACGTCCTTCTATCCACATACTTTAATATTTCCCACCTTATCACCATTATATCTTACTGTTTGAAGCTTCGACTTCGTCCAGTACCCAATTTCTGTCCCATGACTCCATTACTACTTCACCTACAATACCTCTTTTTTTTCTTTTTTTTTTGATGCGAACCTACGATACCTCCAATTCACCACCTTTTTCTCTCCAATTCTTTTTCTGTCCAAACTCCACATCCTATCGAATCCAATTTCGGTTAACCACTGGTCCCTTTGCAACCAAGGCCAGTTATTACCTATGCCCAGTTATCTCTATCCAATACCATTAACCTAGGCCCACTACCGCATCAAGCTTACAAGTTACAATCACGTCAAGTTCCTGTACTGTTTCAATTCCATTTTTTTTTTCTAAACCAAGCTATTAAGTATCTTTATCAAGTTTAATCTCGACTACTTATTTTGTGATATTGCAAAATCTCAACGTCATATTGCGGAATCTCAGGCGGCGACTCAGCGTCAACTAAAGATTAACGTCAACTAGAGATAATCTCAACAAATTTGGATGCTCTTGTGTTAAAACAGAATGGTGCTCATTGATAAGTGCATAATTTATATGATTTTAGTGTCCATTCCATACTTGCTTTAGTTATTATTCTTGCATATTTTCGTATTATTACTATTATTTTCTCTTATTTGCCTCTAATAGGTGAATCATCCAAAAAGGAGCTACAAAGTGCTGAAAAGAGCTATAAAGAGAAGTATTCCAAGTATCCAAGTTCCCAAGTCCAAGAGAAGTGGAAGAAAAGCGACGAAAAGGAACAAAACGCTCAAAATCAAGAGAAGGGCCAAAAACCGATCTTAACTCATTAAAATCAAGGATTTATCATCACCATCTTTAATATAATTGAAAGATAAAAATAATTCAAAAATAATGAGGTCATTCCGAGTTCGGATGAAGAAGTTGTGGCCAAAACAAGCTTTTATTGAATACCAAAGACAATAAAGTTCGCGAACGGGTTTCATACTTTAATTCCGAAAATATCTGCTGGAATTTGAAGTTTACAGACTGGGTTTGCAAACTTAGCAAGTGGAAAACGTGTATAAACTCCTTGGAAGGCTTAAGGGCACGTTTGGGAACGCTAGTTCGTGTTTTCGGGTCGGGTTCTTGAACCTAACTAAATACTTGGAGACCAAGTAATGTAAACCTATAAAAAGGTGTTTGGTTATGTAAAAATCGATCATTATCTCATATCACAAGTTCTACATAAAAACCTAGGGTTTACCCCTTTAGGGGGAAACTACCATTATTCATCTTCTTTGTAATATGAGTAGCTAAATCTTTTGTTGATTAAGGATGAATTCAATATTCTAAGCGTGAAGCTTTATTATTAACACAAACCTATTGAGAGTTTTTTTATCATCATCGTTTGTTTTCACTATTTCTAGGGTTTATGATTGATTGATTAGATTGTTTGGAGTGCATGCTGGATTAATCTATTGATCATTCTATTGCTAGTAAAGGGTTAGGATATCCGTGTAATTGTTGAATAATCCTTACACAAGTAGAGAACATGAGACCTCGCAAAGGGATTCCGTGGAGAAATCATGTGTGAAGACAACACTAGTAAGTAGACCTTGCGCTAAGAGTCTAACTGCTAGGATCAACCTAAGTTCACATAACTTAAGGCTTTCGACTGGGTTACACCTTGAGTGCGCTACTACTTGGTGGTTCAGTTGGATAGAACTTGATATGCGAGCGATCGGTATCCGGTTACATAAGGAACTTTGGGGATAACACTGCTCTAGCTGTTATTACACGGTCAGTGATGAATGGTTCTTACGAATGATAGATAAGTATTCTAATCATGTTAACGCTTGGTAATGGCGAAGGATTCCTTAATCATTTATTTTCTTTATTTTTGTCTTTCTATTTATCTTAAAACCAAAAACCCCTTTTGTTATTTACTTTATCTAGCTGATCAAATAACCTATCAATTACACAACTCTCTGTGGGACGATCTCTTACTACCGCTATATTACCAGTTAATTAGTAGGAAATATATTTATTAATTTGTTGAGCCTACGACAGCCCATACACTCGTAGACCTATTTACAATGATGCTTGTCAACTTCATAAAGTTGGAGCGGATGTAAAATGTCACGTCTCTTTTGCGGAATCACAAAAGAGAAGACTTCAACATCTCGCAAAAGCAAAGCTTATTTTGGATAAAATAGATTGGACACAACTCGACACCCTTCATGAGGTTACTCCTCCAATGATAGGCTCCGACACTAATGCCTTCTTCACCAATAATAGAACTAGTATCTACACCATCTTTGTAGGTTTCAAAAGTTTGTCAAGTTGTTCCTGTTGGTGAAGATCAAAAACTATGCACAAAGATTTTCACGAGTCAAAAGTACTGCGAAATAATTACTACTCCAATTGTTACCAATATCGACATCAACTTTTGTGCTCAACGATTTATTTTATGGGGCTCTATTGTACGGTCATCCACATACTCAAAGCAGAGTCGTACTAAACTATTTAGAGGCCCTAGGCAGAAACCAAATATGGGGGCCTAAAAAATAAATTTGCCGATCGTTTAAAACAAAATTATAATACCGTAAAATTTGTAAAGGAAAACAACTACATAAAAATAGCTAATCTACTAAGAATTGACCTTACTCGCCTCCTCGATGCAAACTCATCAATTATGACATCGTAATCAATATTGTTCACCATATCGACCTCAATAGATAACATTGCTAAGTCATTCAATCTTTCTTCTTGTGATATTGTCGAGCGAAGATAAGTTTTGATCAGCTTCAACTTTGAAAAACTTCTTTCTGCAAAGGCAACTCTAACCGGAATTGTCAACAAAGTCCTATATGCGATTTCTGCATTTGGGTAGCAATCTTCCATATCTTTCAAGAAATTCAACAATTCAATGGCCCGTTCAGTTTCTTACGGCAAATAACTTTTTAGAACTTATACAAATCATGCCCATCAATATCATAACTCATGGAATGCTTTAGATAATTATGCCTTTAAAGTAATGGCCTAATTGGGATTTAGTCGAACAGGGCTTTTATTTGTTGGGCTCTATACAAAACTGTCGTGTGTCCATCATATTTTTTTGTTCCTTTTTTTTTTTTTTTTACTCAACCGGCGGTACACAGTAGCTTATATATATACTCGAAGAAATTTTTTTGGGGCCCCTTTAATTCGGGGGCCCTAGGCGGCTGCCTGTGTCGCCTAACAGTTTGTTACGGCCCTGACTCAAAGTATATTATTTGTTGGACGAGTCGTTTATAATATTTGGTGAACTCGAAGACGACTTCCTTTCAAGATGGCAGGCCTGATGTAGCACATGTTCTTCAGTACTTTCTCAATTCGAGACTAAATCTTTTCAAGATGGAGGGCCTGATGTAGGACATCCATTAGATTTATGGTTCATATATTTTTATTACTAGAGCTTAATTAATTTAGAGTAGTATTTCTTATTTTTAGAAGTTATTTATTTTAGGGATTTCTTATTTTCCAAGTTTGAGTCTTAGAGTTATTTAAATAGGAGACAAATCCTTTGTATTATAATATATTATTATTATCAATCAAAAACAAAGTTTTCTCTACAATTATCCTACTTTACTATCAAAATTCTTTATTCATGCTTTCGTTCTGCGTTACATACGAAGACCCAAACACACACAACCATTTTCTTAACCTTAATCAGCTCCGTTGACTCTTAAGCAACTATCCAAGATGCCGTTGTGCACACCCATTATATTCTTACTATTAGGCAACCATAATAAGTTCCTACGTAACTATCCACGATAATAGTGATACCTTCTCATGCTAAGCTGAGAAGCAAAGGATGAAAAAACTATATTGTTGCTAAATAGTCTATTAACCTCATCTTTTATTGTCTATGTTACTTTTGAAACCGCAGTCTTAATATTGTAGTAGATGATCTAGGGAGCAAACTACTCTACCTAAACCAACAAACCTCTCAAAACATCATCACTACTATAGCATAACTCTCTCCACCAAGAATCTCAGACTGATCAAGAATTACAAGCACAACTTCTGAAACACCAAAGAAAGAAATCATTCTTCAACACTAACACTAAAAAAACTATTTCCCCTTACGAAAAATAGAACTTCACAGTCAAAACTTGATCGTTATATAGAAGTACTTTACAATAGCCATGGATGATAAAAGATTCACGATACAACACATAGAAACTTTATCTGTGACGGACCGGAAAATTACGCCTTTGGCGTGTTTCCCCGCATGTCGTAACTTCCCCGATGCGCCACTCTGATGAAGCTACGATCCGGGCCTTAAAACCAGGCAAATGCACGTTCATTTTCCCTTGCAAGAATGCTCGGGGAGCATGATGCGACTAACTCGTCTTTCACACCGTTCCGACTTACCCTTGTCCTGCGAAGGGTTTATTAAGTAAACCAAAAACTTTCTTAAAACTGCAAGAACGACCTTTTGAGGCCCTAAACGATGGAATTTGGCTAAATTATGGCGACCATGTGGATCGATCAACATGTCTTGATCTTTGGGCCGTTTCCCATCAAAATGGACTCCTATTGAGCTAAATTACGACACTCGGGTTTTTAGACTCCAAATAGGCTATAACTTGCTCCTTGTAGCTTGATAGGAAGTATGAGCATCCACTTATTGGCATGCAACTAAGCCTCATCAAGCTTTGACCACAATCATCTCTTGCATCGAGCTTCTGAGCTTAGATGATATGAGGGGCCAATCTGCCGCAATCATCTCACAATTAGATGATATGAGCGACAACGTGCTATACCGGCAATACTGTAACTCATTGTGGCTGCCTACGTACCCTTCCCTACTATAAAGGGATCAAGCACAGACCGTAGTTCATCCTTGAAGTGATAGAAACTTAAGCCAACTCGTTTGCAAAGCCGTGGCTAAGCAATAATGGTAATGGCCTGGTCCGTATAGGCCATTCCGTCAAGATGCATAATGATTATGCATCATCAGGTCCGCGACATGGAATAGTAATGCCTTCGCATCACATGCCCCAATGGAAAGGCTACGCAACTATAAATGAGCATTAGGCATCATTTATACTCTTATGGCTAATCTATGAAGCTTACTTGGCGCATAGTCCGCATATGCACCTTCAACCAACTACCCCTACCTATATATGTCTAATGGAATTTCTACAAGTATGGAAAGGGGATCAAAAATCATTCACCAAATCACACTTTTACTATTCATTGCAATGATTGCACATAGTGATTGTGCAACATTCGTTCAGCTAGCCCTCTATGGCCTAATGCACAATGATTGTGCGGTACTGGCTCAAGACCAATAACTTTCGTAATGCCCAGTGAATACGCTGTAAGCTCAAGGCCACCTACCCCAACTGTCCTAATGCATCATGATGATACAACATTGGCCCTTGGCCAAATGCCAAACATAATGTGCCATTTTGGCGCGATATTGGCCTTAAGCCAATCCACCTTTTTCACACTGCAGAAGATTTGGATGCAGCTTCATCTCAGGCCATGGCGCATCTTTCAGCATGCGCCATGCTAAAAACACGAGATGTTACATTATTCCTTAACTTGTCCATGAAATTCGAATAAGATGCATTGTGCTTTCACCTAGTAGCATGCAATAAAATCGCTACCCCAAATAGAAAAATTATACCTTAAATTATAAAGTCCTAAAACGATAATTTGTTTCTCACAAATGGGTCTTTACCTAATAAAAAAAAAACAGAACATATCCATATCCATAACGCCATAAAACCAATACCTGTTTCTCAAAACGGTCTCAAAATCCCCCGTCGTAAAACCATCTAAACAAAGGTCAAAATCTACTTAACTTCTTTCTCAAAAATATTAAGAGAGATGTAGCAATAATCATAATGGATATCACCAGAGGTATCATTTATACGAAATATACTGATATTTAAACCTTGCAGCCACGTCGCTTTCCTAAGGTATACGCCATTCGAAGCTAAAACCTTCACAGAAATACAACTAAGTAACCCTTTTTATAATCATATGCCGAAGATGCATATGTAAAAAACTTATGTTGAGAAAACTCATGTTTTTCAACAAATGATGAATGCTACTACCGCTAACTCTTTTTTCTATTAGGTTCAATTTTTCTTTCAATAAATGATGGAGCAGACTCTTGAATACATGTCTTCGAAAAAGTTTATGGGATAAATTATACCACTGCATACGTTTATTGTGTTATGTGTATCCATGAATTAAATATTTTTTTTGAGTGCATGTGTATTAGTGACTTATAGGAATATTGACTGTATGTGTACCAAAACTACATACATAAAGCATATTGAAAAGACGAGGGTACCCAAATATACCTCAATATAAAACATTTCCACCTATAAGTCCTTTCTCCGAAAGTGATTATCTATGGACTGAGTCGAGACAATACAACAAATAGGTTCACACTTCGTGTGATCATCTATGAATACGAGATCGAGACAATACAACAACGAAGTATGTTTACTTGATAAAAGGTTTGGACTTAACCAAACACAATAGGATTACTATCGAGTAAATAGGAATTAACATTTGTGTAATTTACTTTAAATTATAATAACAACAATTATAATTGCAGAAAATAAAAGTAAATGACACAACAATATTTTGTTAATGAGGGACCTTATCCAGAATTGAATACTCTCAGGATTAAGCCGCTATAAAAAATCAAACCAACTTCGTATGGTTGAGACCAAGCAACTAAACATATAGTTCACCTAGTTCTGTATGTATTCCCATGCCTCTGACCTGTAATAAGTCATGTATTTGGAACTATTCCTTTGGTTCGTATTCCAAACAGTAAAGGAACAACAAATCTGTTTGGTATCAAGTCTTTTCAACCAAGTGATGTGAGTTCGAAAAAAGGCTCTTCTGTTTATCTTAATAAACTCCTTTATCAGGTTCTTAGATCTATCTTATCAACAACTACCAAAGTAATTGTTAAGATTTTGCAATCAATACTTTTAATCACAAATAATTGTATTGATGCCGATCTACACAACTAATCAATCCAATCTACCACAAGGATAAACCGATTATGGTTGGATCCACTTTAACCAAAACAAGTATTGCGCATACCAAAGATTATGAACCCAAATTAGAAATCTTCAAAGTCTTCTTTGTCTTCAAATCTTCTTAGATCTTCAATAAACACCTGCACACAATCAACTTGAATCTCTTGTGATCAATCACGCACAAAACAAAGTCTGTTAACAATGGATTATCACAAGACGTCTTTAGATCTACAAACAGTCTAAAGATCCCCGCCGAAACTTCGATATAGTTTGAGTGAATCTTATATCAGAAGAGAAGATTCTCAAGTATAAACAATATAGGTGCAATCAAAGTTCAACCACCGTTAGCAATCAAATCAATCGAAAACAAAAGATAAACCGCAATTATCTAGTTTCCCACCAACGATACTAATAGAGCTTCTCAATCCCAAAGAAGTCTTTAAATCGAGCGGTCGTAAGAGATTTCGCCTAATTAGGTTACTTTCCTCTCCGAATAGGCTGCTCCACCAGTAACAACACAACTGAGGTAGGTTTGCTGGCTCTAAGGATTAGTTTGCTCGAAATGAAAACTTTGATATTTATAAACAAGAAGGTTTGGACACCAAGGAATTTCCAAAACTGAAAGATTCTCAAGATATGGAATATATTCCAAATTCGGTTTCCATAATTCCTGGAAATGCTTTGTCCAAATAGTGACCGAAAATCTCTTAGAAAATATCCAACTAGTAAATGCACATTACTAATTTTCATTTTCCAAAAATAAAATTAAAAGATTCTCAACTTATTTTTCGATCCGGGATTTTTTCCTTTAGCTATTAGGGAATATCTTTGAACAATAAAAGATAAGCGTTACTGCATATGTTCAAAGTATGTCGACATATTTACTTTGTAAGTCCTCTTTCATACTTACAATCTTGAAACTGATTTGCCACACTTCCAAACAAGTTTAGAAATGGTTCACCTGAATTTCAAGAACTACGTGATTGATCAAGAACACTCAATCACCAAACATGGGTTTTACGGTTCTGCCAAAACAAGTTTTGGTTCTACCTCCATGTGGGTACTTGATTTAGTCACACTAGTTTTCAAAAAATTCAGTTGACTAGGTATTAGGATCGGTTCCCACATATATATGGTATCTAACTTGTACTTGTTGCACATGTCCATAGGATCGGTTCCCCTTTGCCTAAAAACGTGTTGCACATGTCCATAAGATCGGTTCCCTTATCTACTAAAATCTTGCTACACCTCATACAAGGATCGATTCCCTTTTTTGATAGGTTACACCTCATACTAGGATTAGCTCCCCTTTAACCAGAGTTGGTTATACTAATAACACTAAATCGATCATACCATCTCAGGTGATTACTTAAGATCGGCTTCACTAATAAAAGTCATACCAATACAAAAGTCAGGCCTTTGTGAATAGTTTTACCAAGAACATAAACAAGTCATGAGCGGTCATACTAATCACACATATCGGTAGTTCAAAAGATATGCAATGAATAACAATACCAATAATGCCTAGCGATTTCCATTTCGATTCACAAAACAAGTTCATGATTTTACTTCCTTTAAACAAATGTAAAACATTGTTTCCTAGGATGAAATCTTCACCTTATACCCATACATAATCACAATAGCATTCAAACGATTATGTCGATGTCTTATATACAAAGTTTAATGGTTAAGCAATAAACCTCGTATTGTATTCCTTAATACTATGTCTAACTTGAGTGTAATCATTCATGCTTCGCAGTTATGTTTTCAATATGCACGAATTGAAAGATACGTTAGGGAATGAAACAGTTCAAGTCAAATATCACTAACCTAACGTGGAAGGATGATGTTATCGTTGTATCTCCTTACTTCTTCACTTATTCAAGTCTTCACAATACTTGTAATGTCTCATATCCTAATACTTTTAAGCTAACCTATACAGATTTGACTCTAGTACATAATCAAGCGACTCTTTAAATGAGTTTTGGCTCACTAAAATATGACAACCAAACTTGACATACCAACGTTTGGTGGGTTCAACCGAGCGATGCTCTTGAAGAACAATCTACTTTTGAGCACATATCTTGTGACATGTTAATTGATCCTTTCTTTAGTCTTCTCTCTCGCTTAAATTTGCTTTAGCCTATATTTTATAGGTTGGATCGTACCAAACACAGATTGTTAGATCTTTTCGTGTTTTCCTGCTCTGATACCAATTGAAATGATGAGGGTACCCAAATATACCTCAATCTAAAACTTTTCCACCAATAAGTCCTTTCTTCGAAAGTGATTGTCTATGGACTGAGTCGAGACAATACAATAAATCGGCTCACACTTCGTGTGATCGTCTATGGATACGAGGTCGAGACGATACAACAACGAAGTATGTTTACTTGATAAAAGGTTCGGACTTAACCAAACACAATAGGATTACTATCAAGTAAATAGGAATTAACGTTTGTGTAATTTACTATAAATTATAATAACAACAATTATAATTACGGAAAGTAAAAATAAATGACACAACAAGATTTTGTTAACGAGGAAACTGCAAATGCAGAAAAACCCCGGGACCTTTCCAGAATTGAATACTCCCAGGATTAAGCCACTATACAAAATCAAACAAACTTTGTATAGTTGAGACCAAGAAACTAAACCTATAGTTCACCTAGTTCAGTATGTATTCCCACGCCTCCAACCTGTAATTAGTCACGTACTTGGAACAATTCCTTTGGTTCGTATTCAAAACAGTAAAGGAACAACAAATCTATTTGGTATCAACTATTTTCAACCAAGTGATGTGAGTTCGACAAAAGGCTCTTCTGTTTATCTCAATAAAGTCCTTTGTCAGGTTCTTAGATCCATCTTATCAACAACTACCAAAGTAATTGTTAATATTTTGCAGTCAATACTTTTAATCATAAAGAATTGTATTGATGCCGATCTACATAACTAATCAATCCAATCTGCCACAAGGATAAACTGATTATAGTTGGATCCTCTTTAACCGAAAAAAGAATTGTGCACACCAAATATTATGAACCCAAATCAGAAATCTTCAAAGTCTTCTTTGTCTTCAAATCTTTTTAGATCTTCAATAAACACCTGCACATAATAAACTTGAATCTCTTGTGATCAATCATGCACAGAACAGAGTCTGTTAATAATGGATTATCACAAGACGTATTTAGATCTACAAACAGTCTAAATATCCCCGTCGAAACTTCGATCTTGTTTGAGTGAATCTTATACCACAAGAGAAGATTCTCAAGCATAAACAAACTAGGTGCAATCAGAGTTCAACCACCGTTAGTCAGTCAAATCAATCGAAAACAAAAGATAAACTGCAATTATCTAGTTTCCTACCAACGGTACTAAATACTAATAGAGCTTCTCAATCCCAAAGAAGTATTTAAACCAAGAGGCCGTAAGAGATTTCGCTAATTAGGTTACTTTCCTCTCCGAATAGGCAGCTCCACCAGTAACAACACAACTGAGGTAGTTTTGATGGCTCTGAGGATTAGTTTGCTCGAAATGCAAACTTTGATATTTATATACAAGAAAGTTTGGACACCAAGGAATTTCCAAAACCGAAAAGATTCTCAAGATATGCGATATATTCCAAATTCGGTTTCCATAATTCTTGGAAATGCTTTGTCCAAATAGTGACCGAAACTCTTAGAAAATCTCCAACTAGTAAATGCACATTACTAATTTTCATTTTCCAAAAATAAGATTCTCAACTTATTTTTCGATCCAAGATTTTTTCCTTTAGCTATTAGGGAATATCTTTGAACAATAAAAGATAAGCATTACTGCATATGTTTAAAGTATGTCGACATCTTTACTTTGTAAGTCCTCTTTCATACTTAAAATCTTGAAACCGATTTTCCACACTTCCAAACAAGTTTAGAATTGGTTCATCTGACTTTCAAGAACTACGTGATTGATTAAGAACACTCAATCACCAAACACGGGTTTCACGGTTCTACCAAAACAAGTTTCGGTTTTGCCTCTATGTGGGTACTGGATTTTGTCACACTAGCTTTCCAAAAATTCGGTTGACTAGGTACTAGGATCGGTTTCCACATATATATGGTATATAACCTGTACTTGTTGCACATGTCCATAGGATCGGTTCCCATATCTACTAAAAACTTGCTGCACCTCATACAAGGATTGATTCCCCTTTGTGATAGGTTGCACCTCTTACTAAGATCGGTTCCCCTTTACCCAGAGTCGGTCATACCAATAACATTAAATCGATCATACCATCTCAGGTGATTACTTAAGATCGGTTTCACTAATAAAAGTCATACCAATACAAAAGTCAGGCCTTTGTGAATAGTTTTACCAAGAACATAAACAAGTCATGAGCGGTTATACTAATCACACATATTGGTAGTTCAAAATATATGCAATGAATAACAATACTAATAATACCTAGCGATTTCCCTTTCGATTCACAAAACAAGTTCATGAATTTACTTCCTTCAAACAAATGTAAAACATTATTTCCTGGGATAAAATCTTCACCTTATACCCATACATAATCACAATAGCATTCAAACGATTATGTCGATGTCTTATATATAAAGTTTAATGGTTAAGCAATAAACCTCATATTGTATCCTTAATACTATGCCTAAATTGAGTGTAGTCATTCATGCTTCGCAATTATGTTTTCAATATGCACGACTTGAAAGATACGTTAGGGAATGAAACAGTTCAAGTCAAATATCACTAACCTAAAGTGGAAGGATGATGTTTTCGTTGTAGCTCCTTACTTCTTCAAGTCTTCGCAATACTTGTAATGTCTCATATACTAATACTTTCAAGCTAACATATACGAAGTTGACTCTAGTATATAATCAAGCGACTCTTTAAATGAGTTTTGGCTCACTAAAATATGATAACCAAACTTGACATACCAACTCTTGGTGGGTTCAACCGAGCTATGCTCTAACATCTATATCAAATTACCTACAAATTGATAATAAATTTTAGATATATTGCCAAGATTGAGAATATGCATGGTAGAAATTGTTGAGATAGGGACGAGCCAATATCATAATTCTCCCTTATATGTGACATTTCATGCTTTCCAACTAAGGAACTCTATACCGAAAGAGGTCATAAATTAAATATTAACGACTTCTTCAGCCTATCGGTGTCCTCAGTAAAATATAAAATGTTAGGGATTGAAAGAAATGCTCAATGTGTACGGAGCAGATGAATAAGCAAAGTCTCGATCAATTGAGAAAATATTATTTTTTGAATCTCCAAGGGCCAAGTCTGGTTTCCTCAATGACCATGTTATGCAGAATTATGGAAGTTAGCATAAATTTGTTCATTTCTTGAAGATCATAAAAGCGACATGTCTTACAAACGATGGAGAACTTCCTTTTCAAAATTCTAAAAACACGTTTAACATCCTTTGTCAGAGCCATTTGTTGTGTGTTAAAATACTTCATATCCTTCGAAGTCATTGGTCCAAAGCCTATCTGACTATAGCCGTGAACCAAACTTGACCATTCTGAATAAATTTCGTCTGCCAGATAATACCCTGAGTGTACTCATGCTCGTTGATGGTAAAATTACAGTGTGGCGCCAACCCATGTTTAAGATATTCAAACGATAGTGATTTATGCAATACGTCGATGTCATTTTGTGAACCCGGGAGTCAAAAAAAAAAAATGCCGGATCCAACAACCATAAGTAACCGAAACTTCTAATATTACAATTGGTTATGGATATTTATATTGACCTTCCCATTCAACCAGACACGCTTCCCACCTCAAGTACATGTAATCTAGAATACCCAGCATTCCTGTAAAACCCCTTGTTGTGTTTTCGGCAATAATTTTATCAACATCTATCTGAATAGGTTTTCGAAAGAAAGTTGGACCAAAATGCCCGACTATTGTTTGCAAAACATTTTGAGATACTTAAATGCGTTGTTTTTCCCATATGAATGTACTAATCAGTGGAATCCTCTGGTATCCCATATCATAGTGTTCGGAGAGCTGCAATGTTTGTTGTTCAGGACTAAAGCCTCATACATGTCGTGCATCATACTGATAATTAAATAAAGGTTGTACTGGACAAAGCTCCGCAATAATCCTTCGAGGTCAAGTTGCGCCCCATGCAGAATCGACGCTGAAAATCCATATCCGAATACACACATCCAGGATTAAAATAATTATACATCACCATGTCATGGTAAAAATGTCGATCTTGC
Source organism: Papaver bracteatum (assembly GCA_023529315.1). Classification (NCBI taxonomy): domain Eukaryota; kingdom Viridiplantae; phylum Streptophyta; class Magnoliopsida; order Ranunculales; family Papaveraceae; genus Papaver; species Papaver bracteatum. The sequence continues at coordinate 490,639 of JAJJWX010004549.1, forward strand.
ACACGTCCATATTCTAGTTATAACTTCTTGTGGATCTAAAGGATTTGGTATCATCCTGAATGTAATTGCAACATAAAATTTCGCCGCCTTCTATTCTCAATTGTGTCTTCATCCATTTGACGCAAAATATTTACATATATTTCTTCCTCTTCTTCATACAAGGTTTCATCCATTTCTATATTTTCCTCAGAAGAACCAAAATCAGTATACATAATTGAAAATTCAAAGGTGATTGGAATTGAGAGAAATTGAAAAAAGATTGATTGGACGAAAAGATTGTAGGGATTTTGGAGGTTGAAATTGAGTAGTATACATTAGGGTGGAAAATAGTCGTTTCGGTGACCGTTGGAAAAGTAACCGTTAGTGGCCTTGGGTATTCCGTCAGTGGTTGATCTAAAACCACCAGCAGTTTATGTTAGGCCGCATCTCATCATGGTCCGCCGACTTCATTTTACCATAATGGAAATTCACATATCCACGTGGCTTACCAAACAATGGGATTAAGTCATTCCCATAGGAATTGCCCTTAGATAAAGATTGGGTTGACTAAATTGTCATGTCAAGAGTAATATTGGTCGTTAGATATGACACATACAACGATTTAAATGATTTGTCAAGCCCTCCTGTTCCAGGATTTTTTTGAAGCATTTTGTGATGGTTTTTGGATGTGTTGTCTAGAGTATAAAGCTAAAAATTGTTAAGGGCGTTCCTTTATATACCCCTCGGAAATGTTAGTGGTACCCCTTTCGTTGGTTATGTTAGTTATAATCCGGTTAACTTAAAAATCAAGATTTTTTTTGGAAATATTGATACAGATACCCCCAACTACCGTATCTAAATAAAATCCTAAACGATGGCGAGGATCCAACATAGAGAATTTCTGTATAAGTTCTAACTTCTAATGGAAAATCTTCATCCTAACTAAACAATAATCACCGACAGGCAGTTGAGTAGCAACAATAACTTCGGTATCTTAGCCTCCTCATCGGTTGAGTCCCTTTTTTATTTTGATTCATCACCGTCCCTATCTTTATCGCTAGTATTGTTGTTGATTGTTATGGAGTTTCAGGGCAACAAATCTAATTTTCGTAATACCTACGTCTTCACCAGGGTATTGCTGTCTATGTATCTTTCTTTGTTGTCATAGTTGTTGCAGTGGTGGAGGTGGTGAAAATGATGAATTTGGTTAATTGTCATCAGTGGACAGTGAAAGAGTAACATGAGACGAACCCATCTCAGTTTTTCTTAAAAGGAATGGATGTCGTCCTTATCCTTTCCGATCTATAGCCGAGACAAATTAACAGACGCTAGATCTAACAGATTTGTATTCTATCAAACCCTACTTTAAATCTCCATTTATAATCAGAACAAAAAGATTCCTAGAGTTTTTAAGGTTACTTTTTTATTTTTACAGTATTGAAAATTGATATTATTTCTTTCTTTATTTAGTCTTCCCCCAAATCAAAGTAATAATATCTATCTACTCAATCCTACGAGTTACAGGAAAAATGAAGACATAGTAGTAGAGTTATATCGATGGTTTTCTGTTTGTATCTCGGTCGGGAGTATACAAAGTTAATAAGTATGATTGGGTAGGAAGATACGTTTCCAGGGTATGTAGATAAAGGGGTACCACTAGTGTTTTCTAGGGGTATATAAAGGAACACCCATTGTTAATAGCAGCAGCATGTGATCAGGAGAAAAAGCTAAAAAGAGGCAGTCACTCACAAACCAGCCCGAGTGCCAGTCTCTCACCAACTCTGAACTCTGCAGACCATCTTCGTCAAAATAATGTTGCCTTTATCAAAGTTACTAGTACTAGGCGTTTTACCCCGGTTCCTCCAGCACCAGGAACAGGGTAGAAGGTAAACATTATCCACTTCATTTCCCGCCCTCATGTCACCAAGAACCCTCAACAACAAAAAAATATTTAGCAGGAGAGAAATGCTTCTCTCACTAATCTCACCAGTCCTTCAAAAACCGTCATCTTCACTCATCATTAAGTCTCATCTTACAACTCAATCTTCTTCAATTCACACTCAATTATCTTCATCTTCTCCATTATTACCATCACCAAAAACCCTTTCACTAAATCCTAACAACAGCAATAACAACAATAGCATTAATAATAACCCAATAGTCCCAGATCCTTCGTTAAATTGTGCACTTCAATGTCAGCACTTTGATTCGTAAGTACCCATTTCTTTAAACCTTCGTTTACTCAAGCAACTTTTTCCAATTCGGTTATTTTATATATTTAAATTTGTAGGTTAAGTGTTTGTTTAATTTTCCGAGCAACAATTTGATTTTGCTTAAAACTTGATTTTGCAGGTGTTCTGGGTGTACCCACGAATGGAATCTTCATAGTCCTAACATACTTGAAGATGCTAATGCTTTCTTTAGAAACCTTGGTGTTTCAAATTTTACATTTGATAGTTGTAGATTGGTATGGATGCTAGCATGTTAATTTGATTTGTATAGTTTGGTACACCTTTTTTTACGAAAAACACTGAATTGTGATAATATATTATAGTGGGGTTGGAGATGTCGTGCAAAATTAGCTGTTAGAGGTTCTTCAACTAAACCTTTGATTGGTCTGTATCAAGAGGGTACTCATAATGTTGTAGATATTCCTTCCTGTCAAGGTCAGCTCCACCTGAACTTCACTTATGGTTTTGACTATTGGTGGTGTACAGTTAATTGAAACCGCAATATTAATATTATGGTTTTGCAGCTCATCATCCGAGCATCAATGCAGCTGTTGAGCTTCTTAAACAAGGCAATTTTTTTTCCAGGATTCTCTCTCTTTTTTTTCTTCTTTGAGTTGGAGCACTATTGATAAGATTGCGCGTTGTCGCTAATTTTTGTTGTTGCAGGAATGTCTAAGTTGGATGTGGTGCCATATGATGAAGACGAGGTAACTGGGGAGCTTCGATATGTGCAGGTTAGCGGTTTGACTCCCTTTTATCAGATCCTATTACAAATTTACACATAGGTAAAAAAGAACATGATTCATTTGATTAATGTGTGACAGATTTATTGGTTTTGAAACTTTTTTAGATGGCTGTCACTATGCATAACACATCCCTTCCAGCGACTGAGAGATACCGCAGTGGTTAGTAGGATGAATTTTTTATTTGCATTGGTAGCTAAAATTTACAGGGTATGATGTAAAATACTGAAAATGGGTTGAAACTTAAATTCAATCATGTTTGTTTTCAGGTAAAGTACAGGTTTCCTTGGTTTGGAATTCAAGAAATGAGACTTAAGTACGGCGCAGACAAGTTGAATGCTTTGGCCACTGTAAGCCATCAATTTTATTAGTATATACTGCACGCCTCTGAACTTTAAGTATCAAGAACCTGCTTGTGTATACACCACCCTCTTAATACCTCTGCTCAAGTAAATGTCTGATTATTGTTTGCAGTTCTTATGGCGGAATGGTGGGCCCAACAGCAATGTTAATCTCATTCACTCTGTTTGGGTTAACTTCCAGACATCGACTAACAATGTAAGTGAAGGCATGAATGTATTTTCCAGGATTGTAGCTTTTGTACAAATTTGAACTTTTTTTTTTCCTTCAAAAATTAACTTGAATTGGGTGTTCATTACACAGATAATTTTTGGAAATCGGTGGAGACATCTATTAGGGGAAATAGATTTTTGGGAACGTGTCGGGGGCATTGACATATCCTTGGCTCCGTCCAGTTTTGGTCAAGCTAATACACGGGTAAGATAAGTTTAGATTCCAGCAAATTCTTTATATTCAATTTCAAGGGTTGAAGTACATTTATCCTTTTTGAACTCTGACCAGGTCAACTACCTTAACATGAACTACGAATCTAAGAGTGTCTGTTGAATTACAGTAACCCCTTGATGCAAAGCTTAATAGTTAAGTACGTCCATTGAGAAACCCCTCCTGATCAGGGTCTCCAAAACACATCAGCTATGAAATATGGTACTTGAATATTAGCGTGTTCATTGTTGCAGGCGTTTGATTCTTTGCTCCAAAGATTGCACAAGTATGTCCCCTATGGCGCTTCAGTTGCTGATATGTATGCAGGAGCAGGTGTCATTGGATTATCACTGGCTGTTGCTAAAACATGCAGGCAAGTAACTCTCTATTTGCTTGATCTAATGTTTGAAACTCCAAAGTCTCCTACAGAAAAGTAACCTAATTGAAGTTCAAAATTACTATTACCTATTCTCAGGTCTGTTAAGTGCATTGAAATTAACAAAGAGTCGAAGCTATCTTTTGAGAAGACAGTCAGCCGCTTGCCAAAACATCTAGATAGCAACATTAGCTGGCACCATGCAGACACTTCAATTGTCAGTATTCAATTTTCAGCCTCACCGCAGCTTCTCTCTGCTGGACCCATATTTTATTATTTTTATGTCATTCCTAATGTTTAACTGTATTAAAAAATTTGATCAGTATTATGATTTTATTGCTTCATACCTCATTTTATTCTGTATTATATTTTATCCTAACTACGGTGTGTGTTTTCAATTATGTCACACATGACTTGGTTTGCTTGTTGTCATCTTATAACCCACTGGTAAATGTATCAGGATCCTCTCTCTTGGCTCGAGGGATCAGATGTAGTTGTCGTTGATCCTCCTAGGAAAGGGTTGGACCCAACCCTGGTTGAAACGCTACGGAACTTATTTCATTATGAGCGCAAGGCAAAGTCCCCCATGAGGTAATAACTATATCTTAGCATCTGCTGACGTCGTTGATAATTCCAATTAATTACATTTCATGAGCTCGAGGGAACTACAGTAATTCATAGTGCCTCTCTATGATTCACTTTTGGTTTCTATCCCAGGTCTGTTTTGAAGGAAAAAGATGAAAAGCGACCATGGATTTTACGTGCGAAGGAATCATCGGTGGAGATAGAAGGCAAAACAATATGGGAGAAAAGTCAATCACTTCCGGAAACTCTTATTTATATAAGCTGTGGGTGGGAGAGCTTTAAGGAGGTCAGCACAGCAGCTAAAATTATCTGAGATTCTGAGATTTAGAATATTCAAGTTAAGCTGATTCGGCTTATGTTCATTCATACTAATTCTAGTCATCATCTGATGAACAGGATTGCAGGTCGTTGTTGTCTAGTAAAGGATGGCATTTGGAGAAAGCCCATGGCTTCAATTTCTTTCCTGGAACTAACAGGTCTCATGCCTTCTCTTCTCATTGATGTATCTAATACTTGGTCATCCCTCTGTTACCTTGTCCCTTTACTATATATATATATATATACATTTTCTATAATCGTGTGCAGAACATAGTTTGACTTGTTGTATAACTATTTGCACAGCATCGAAATCTTGGCAGTGTTCAAACGGACAGCAGGAGGTGGAGTTAAGAAAAAGAAAACAGGAAAGAAAAAGAAGAAGAAATCACAGTCAGGAGTTGTCCACTCAGAGATGTAATGCAAAAGAAGATATTTGAAACAGAAGCGCCATTTTTCTTCTCTCCGCGTCAAAAATGAACTGGTCGTTTTGTACTGCATACACACAGAAATAGCTATGAAGGTTCAAGTTCTACACCTATTGTTTTCTCTGTATTGAAACTTGTAAGGTGTGACAGAATGAAAAGCTAAGGACAAAATTTAAAGAACAAAAGAGGAACCATGTTCTATGAAATAAAGTTTACTGGTCTGTTGCTTTGAATTTTTCGCTATTCTTTTTCTTCTATTTTCTAAGTCTTACCTCGAGATACATCCTTATTGTATCTAAGGGCTAGAAAGTGCACCCTTCCAGTCGCCGTCACGGGGGTGACCTCGTCACGGCAGTACACATTTGTTAGGAGAAGTTAAGCACGCCCATTGTGTAGCACGGGTACAAATCTAGTGTATTTATAAAGGACATACCGCATAAGAATAACTTACCAACAAAACAAAATGTTTTCCATATAACCGTTACACTAAAAAGAAACTCATGCTTCACGTAAATATTCAATGCATTGAAGGCAATTATCCTAACTGTTGGACTACTAACGCAAACACTGGAAACTCAAGAATGAAGTGAGTATCAAATTACATGGTAATTGTGCATGTGCATTCTTTTTTGAATTTAAGGAAGATGAAGATCGTGTATATGTGATAGAATTAAGCTCTTTTTACATATCAATCTGTCTTTTAATTTTGAGACCATGTCTAATTTGATTGAATCTTCTATTGCTAGCATTAAAACCTTTACCATTTGGGTGATGATTTACAATGTTCCTCTGCACATGTGGGACGATGAAGGTCTAAGTCTAATTTCTAGTTTCATAGGGAAACCTCTTCTTGCAGATGATTATACTCTCAATAGGACAAGATTTTCTTATGCTAGGGGTTTGTATTGAAATTGATGTAGATTTTAATTACCACAAGTAGTGAGCACGTGCGTTGCACGTCGACGATGCTATTTTTTTTTTTACTTCCCAAATAATTTGGTGGTAATTCGACACCATATTTTTTTATTTCAAAATTATCCGTTGTTTGTACTTAAGAATCAATCATTTGTTTTGTTTTTTTCTTGTAGATTTTTTCAATTATTTTCTAAGTTATGTATAACTTTTAAGGAGAAAACATATAAGATTTGGAGACATAAAAAAATTTGTAAAACAAAAATTTGATATCATTATTTGTGCTCATTACGTAGCTGGGCTTTCCAAATATATAAAATTTACAAAAATCCTACATGTAGTTTAAAAAATATGAGATTTTTAAATATATAAAAAGTGCATTTACTGTTATGTCCCTGTAAACATTCTTTATACCACTTCTTTAAAATATAACGGTTGATAAGGAATATGAAGTCTAATGATCTAACGGACGATAGCAATAGTTCGAACGAAATTTTATTTGTGAAATCAAACGGTGGAATTTTAAAATTTGGAGATTCAACGGTTATATTTACTTAAATTTTGCAATCCCTTATTGCTATTAAATGGGAGGAGATGAGAGTATTCCTTTAATGGTTGATGGAAAGATTGTTTTGGAAATGCCAGTTGAATATCAGTGGAAACCCCCAAAATGTGATGTGTGCAAAGTTTTTGGTCATTCTTCTAAAAATTGCACAAAGAAGATGAAACCAAGATGGACAGCTAAGAAGAATGGCATGGATCTTGAGAAAACTAAATCAACAATAATGGAGAATGTTGCCTGTGAGATTCAGGGAGAAATCTCTAGGATTTAGATGGCAGCAATACATCAGAAAATGGTCCTCAAATTGATGGGAATGGACAGATATTGGGTATGATAGAAGCCTCATATTCTCAAGATAGTCGGGGTGGCAGTAAGGTTCCAAATGGTGGTCCTAAGAATATTATTGGCACCCGAAAACCTGCAAAAGAATCTTCTTGTAGTGAAAATGTCTTTGTCCAAATTTTGGTAAAGGCTATGGAGCAAACAGTGAAGCATAATCTCTCTGCAAAGAGCCCGATCATGTCTGCAAGTAATGGACCTAAGGCTGCAGTCATTGGCAGTGAGTCAACTTATAAGTCGGCTGGGGTGCAGGAGAAAGGACATCAACACAAACCTTTTCATTTGTAGAGTGACTTTCCTTACTAATGTAAAGTTTTTTCAAAGGATAAGGCTGACAAGAGAGACAAAAAAGTCAAGGAAGCATATGCAATTAGTACAAGCATTAATATAGACAAGGTTTGTATCCTGGTAACGAATCAAGTTGATCCAGCAAAGATCCAACCAAGACGACAAGTATTCAAAAGAAATGTGAATGTGAGAAGGTGAAACACAATCCTTTTCTTGTAGAGGGACACCCTTCTTTCGATCCTGATAATAGAGAAGTAATTTCAGGCCATCATGGAGATTTAGTGAAGAATGTAGTATCAACAAGTGATGATGGGAACTGGAAGACATCTTCAAGCATAAAATCTCATATTAAGAATGTTTTTATTGATAAGAAAAGCACTACCAAGTCTAAGAACAATGACAATTATGTCACAGTGAATAATACTTTCACTGTATTCAACAATGAAAATCAACAATCTATTCAAGATCAAGATAAAGTTTTGATTGAAGAGTGTGAGGTAGATAATGAAAAATTCTATGACATACAATCTGACAAATATGCTCACCATTTGGCTTATGAAGACAAAAATAACAAGAAAACTGAAAAAAGAGCGTCCAAGGCTCAAATGGAATGGCGAAATTCCAAATGAGAATTTGGGTAAAGGCCAACTTTCTGCAGCTAGAAAGAAAAAGTAATTTGCTTATGTTTTAGCACTAGTTTGTTTTGTTTGTAGGTTATTTCTTTGTTGTTGCATGGTTTATGAGTTGGCTTTTTCCATTCTTTTAGTTTGCTTTTTTTTTATTGGTGTTGGCGTTTGCCCTCACCTTTGAACTCACTAATTAGGCACTCCTTTCATGTATTATTTTTCTCTTTTTAATGAATCAACCTTTCAAGCCAAAAAATAAAAATAAAAATAAAAATAAAAATAAAAGTCAGTGCGTTTTCTGTGCACTGTGTATAACATGTACAAAAAAGAAACACCTACTTTTTTTTTTCCAGTCAATCAACATATTTTAATTTATACAAATCAATATAATTATTATATAATAGCTTATAAGAATATTAAAACATCAAAACACAAGATAATCAAAATCCTAATACAAATAAAGATATTAATTATAAGTAAATCACAAAGACAAAGAACCATAAACCACAAAGAATCCAATTATTTATGTAGTAAGGAAGGATGGTGGTGTAATCTGGAATCAACTCCGACCATTGAATCTGATTTTCTTCTTCTTCTTCAATAAGAGATGCTCCTAAAAGAAAGTAGTGTTTTCCCATAATCTTGTTGATATAAACACACCCGGATGCATGAGCAATGTTGCATGGAGATAGAAGTCCCACATGTCATGAAATTATTTTCCCGGAGAAGAATCAATGACGGTAAGAAGCATCGGTTAACTCTATGCCAGCAGCCGCTCCAAATCCTTTGGATTGAATATAAATTGAATATCTTTGTTAAATTTTCGATGTTTTTGAATCCATAATAATAAAACAAGAACCAATTATTAAGATTTGAAGAAATCGTACTTAAAACGAATAGAAAATCGCCCCAAATAGTGAATAAAAATCGCCCAAAATAATATCAAAGGAATATGTTGAAAGACATAAAAAACAATTGAAAACCCACTCTTATTCAATTAAATATAAACAAAAAAGCAAATACACCGTGCTCAGATCTGTTCCAAAAGAGGATAATGAAAGCTAGATTTTTTTTTTCTTTTGAGAAAAGGAGGAGAGAGATCTACTAGATCAACTGCTTCAATTAGATCAACTGCTTAAGTTAAATCAACCACGAGCCTCCATTCAGATAGAGAGAACTTAGAACATAGTGAGACTATTTGGTTCCTTTGTACTGTTGGTACACATTAAATGGATAACTAAGAGAAGCCAATCATAATAAGAGAGGACTTGGTTGGGCCAATCTTGGGGGTGTGCTATATTTATTGGGGCCTTCCCAGAAGGCCCCATCGTCGGGGCATAAACGCCTTCTTGGTACGCATATGCTAGCCGTTGTCTTAGTCTTTCCTAATCAGATCGCTCCGACACCTGTTTTTTTATTTATTATTATATTCTTTTATGGAAAGGTTAACTTATATTAATCAAGCTTATTTTTATCAAAGACATTGGAAATAACACTAGATTTTAAATTTTTTAGATGAAGATGGGATGACATATGCCGAAGATGCTTTAGGCGAGCTTGTTTTGCAATATAGTCCACCGTAGAGTTATATTTCCTGTTTATATACTTTACCTGAGTCTATGATAATTTTTCTAGATTTGACAGCGTTTCTTGTATGGTATTTCCCGCACTCCAAGAAGAATCTTTGCATAAATTATTGATCGTTTCTGCCAGAATTTTGCAGTTCGTTACTATTGAGACACTAGACAATATATTATTAGTTAGCCACGTAGACAATCATGGATTTTTTTTATATATATAAACTCAATAATGGATTCCTACGTTGCCTAATTCATTTAGTAGGAATTACTGTTTGACCCTAGAAACCCATAACTCGTAACTCTCTAGTCCACCACCAGAATACTTTTTTCCGCTGGTCCAAAAACATGTTTTTGGACCAGATTTTTTATACTCTAGTCCAAGCACGTGCAACTCAAACAAAAGCCTACTTTCAATATACCAAACATACCCTTCTGCAACTGTATAAGACAAAGAAATCAAATTTTTTGCTATGTTTCTTTCCTTTTTCTTCTTCTTCATCTCAGATTCAGTCTCTCGCTTCTCTGCTGCTGCGTTTTTGTGTTTTCTCGCTCTTTGCTACTGGTAGTGTCTTTCAGTTAGGTTCATCTCAGCTTCGAATTAGACTTATCTCAGATTCGAACAAGGTATTTACTGTAATCATCTTGATATGTTGTTGTTCTTGAAATCATGATGAATAATTAGGTTTATTCTGATCCGATTTCTATCAGAATAATTGTCTATGATGTACATTGTTATCTTTCTTTTATGATAATTTTAGTTCAATTCAGTTTCTGTTCAATTTTTTAAGTAATTTTGTGATTTTTGTGTCTTTCAATTTGGTATCTCAGATTCGAATTAGGTTTATCTGAGATTCGAACAAGGTATGTTACTATAATCATCTTTTCTCTGCTGCTGTTCTGTTTAGTTTCTTGTAATCTGATTTTTGTATTTTATTCATAGGACGGTACATATTGACATGTAGTAAAATGTATGTTATTTATCCTATATTTACATACCAATACGTACTGCATATAGCATGCTCTCTTTTCATCCTGCAGTAAATGTCAACACATATCAAAATGTATATCGCATATCCATTCTGAGACTCAGTACATGTCAATACATAATGCATAGAACATGTCAATACATAATGCATAGAACATGTCAATACATATCGAAATGATACAACACATATTTATTCAGAGACTCTTCTTTAGACTCAATACATATCAACAGATATACAATTGCTACTATCTTTTATTCAAATTAGCCGTGACATATCAATATGTATTATGTATGAACTGCATCAACAGATATACAATTTACTGCATATAGCACGCTCTCTTTCAGGCTGCAGTACACTCAATACATATCAAAATGTATAACACATATCCATTCAGAGACTCTTTTTTAGACCCAGTACATATCATTACATACCACATCAATATGTATATTACAAATACTTAATTTCTGGATCATTTTTTACAGGGTCAACATGTCTGACGTTGCTCACGATTCAGATATGATTGCTTGCTACTCTCATGTACACCATAAGAAATACCACTTTGGACATTTGGTTACATCGTCTTCGACTTTAGAGGATTTAAAATTTACCATCAGTAATACATGAAGCTGGTTGTCTCCATAGACTATTGTCGTTAACTATGTCCAGAATGAAGAGAGAGTTCCTATTCTTGCCAATGTAACGCACCAAAGTATTGCTGCATTACATTCTACAAAGAAATCGTCTTTCTTTGATTTGTATGTGGATGTTATTTCAGCTGGGGGATCTAGTTCTTCTAGGCGTATGGATGTTGACAGAAATGCAGACTTAGTTGTCAGTGCAGAAAACAGTTATTTGAAAGATGGTAAAGAGGTTCCAAATGTGTTTTTTTCAGATGGTTGGGAGAACATTTTCGAGGATACAAAATAATTATTCTATGGTGGTGTTGATGATGTATGTGTAGCTTGCCAAAAATACTGCATGAGAACTGGATATGAGGTGAGAAAGTTAAAGAATGACCTTGAGAGATTCACTGCCGTATGCAGCGTGGAAGGTTAATCATGGAGGCTTCATGCAACTACCATTGGTAGTTCTATTGATGTTTTTAAGATAAAGGAATATGTGGGAAGGCTCACCTTTCGTGGTGGTTATATGTTGAAGAATCCAAAAGTTACCAGAAATCTTATGAACAATTTAATTCATGAACGTGTCAGGCACAACCCTCTCATAAAGCCAGCAGAGATTATAAATTATTTTAAAGTTGGTGGCGGGATCGACATCAAGTATCACCACGCATATCATGCACTTGAGTTGTCGCATTAACATATTTTTGGTGATGATGTCTGATCTTATACCGATCTTGATTGGTGGGTGAATGCAGTAAGGGAAACAAACCCCGGGTCATATATTGGTTTCGACTTCAATGATGCTACACAAAGATTCAATAGACTGTTTATTTGCTTTGGAGCTTGTAGAGAGGGCTATAAATTCCATCGTCTGATGATTTTCTATGATTGTGTATTTCTTACCGAGACTTTTAGAGGAGGTCTCATGGCAGAAACATGTCTTAATGGCAATCAAGGTAACTTTTTTGTTTATTTTTATATTTTTTTTCGTTGCGACATCTTGTCTTAACGGCAAGATATCTTAATATGTAATGTCTATTTCTGTAACGATGCAAGGACATAAATAATACAACTAGTACTGTCTATACAAGGACATATAACTACATGTTGATAAGTAGTGTCTGGTAGTTAGATTATTCATTTACTACAATACTGGCAATGAGTATACTACTACATATTGACCTTACTGAGTATGGGTAAACCATACTGCATGTCAATATGTAGTTGTTGATGGTGGATTTTAGTTCATGGATAAAATTGTAAAACCAAATAAATATATGCTGACATCCTGTAAGGGATAAAGCCGTTAATGAAGTGATGAGTACTTCTTCACTTTACTAATTCACCTAGAATGGAGCATGTGGAAACAATCTCAGATTACGTGAATTAAATACACGAAATTCATCCAGGTTGGAGCATGTAGCAATAATCCCATACACCCTGTGAATTTACAGCATTATTGATTAATGCATGGCCAGCCTTGTATTTCCTGTACTTCTCCACTCTCATTATTTGTGCGGCATGACGACTGAGTGTTGCTCTCAGCAGACCAACACGAATCTCCAAGCATTAATAAGGAGACATGTGCGAAATACACGTACATGCTGAAACTCTCGGTGTTATACTAGCCCGATTGAGTAAAGCCTCACGGCAGGTTATACTAGCCCCGTTGAGCGTCTCTCACGGAGGGTTATATTAGCCCCGTTGAGTATAAAAAATACTAGCCATGCTATTCATGAAAAGCTATTCTGCAAAGACAATCTTAAAAAATAGATCTCAACCGTCCAATTTCGCAGGCATAGTTGGACGGCCTAGATCGCACGCGGGACCGATTAGCATGCATGCACATGCTCACCACCAGCCTACCTTCCTCCTGGATTGATTGGTTTCCCCAAGAGGGCCGTAGAAACCACAAAACCGTTAGAGAGAAGTGGCGGACCCACAAACCCTAAAATTAGGGTTTGCTAAACAAGTTGCGACCAAGCAACTTGCAACCGGCGTACACGAACGGTTTGGTGTCCCAACCACCGGCCGGTAGTACCAACGTGCTCACCGTGGGCTCGGCTACACATCCAATCAATCGGACATTGAAGATTGTAGCCAGCCGTCTCGAAATTTGTGCCAAAAAGTAGCATGCGAGATCCCTTTTAATCTAAGCCATCCGTCATCGCAGGCGTGTTTGGATGGCTTAGATCGCGCCTATGGTCGCAAACCAAGCATGCACATGCTTGACACCAACCCACCTCCCTACTGGTGCAAACGGTTTCTTTATGGGAGTCATAGATGTTGACTTACAGTGGCGCAAAGGAAGCAGGCCCGCAAACCCTAAAACTAGGGTTTGCCGACAGTTGCGACCACACAACTTGGAACCACCGTACATGAACGGTTTGGAGGCGTCATCACCAACTGATGTCACCTACGTGGGCCCACCTCCACGGTGAACCAATCGTCTGGTGCCCATGGTTGTTGTACGTCTCGATTTGCGTGCCCAAAGGTGGCATGTAAGGCCACTTCTAATCTCGGACATCCGTCATCACAGGCTAGAACGGGCGACCCAGATCGCTCCAATGAGATTCAACTCTACATGGGCGTGTATATTGGCATCCTGCCTGCCTGCAGGACCAATCGGTCCTCCCTTGCACGCCTCCCAAGGCATAAAACCGTTAGGGTAAAAAAGGAAGCTCGCAACCCTTCCAAACCCTAATCCAACGGTTATCTCTCCATCAATCTCGTCCGTCCAAGTTCGCATGCTTGGATGAATAGCCTAGGAAGGGAGTTAGGTGGCAAACAAGGTATCACCGTGATCACCATCATCCACACTTCCCCATGGCATAATCGTCCAAGATGGGTCCCGCTCATGCGGCCTCCGAACAATGCCTGAACATAGCTAGTTGAGTCACTTCAACTTGCAATATTTTCATCAAATTTGTGCAAGCTTCAAGCATGTTAAGCATATTTAATGCACCGCATGCATAAAATATGTGCCTACAAACAACTTGATTATTTTACCTAGCACCGTTTGCTACTTTATGTGGGTCCCACGACTCACTCGAGACGTTAATCACGTCACAACTGGGGGATACAAACTGGGGTATTGGTCTGGCGGTTTACAGCGTGCAACACGCCATCACAAGATCGTGTCAGAGAAACATGGGCGGTTAGCGATGATAGGAGAAGTGGGCAAGAAATCGTGTGACACTAACACACAACTCCACTTCCTCCATCACTCCACTTCCTCCACTTTCCAACGATAGACGTGATGAAGGATTATCGACTTGTATAAATAGGTTCTCCTCCCTATTTCCAACAACACAGAAAAAACCAAGTGTTAATACCATTGTATTCAACACCCAGAGCCTGTCTGCAACATTTTCTAGCCTGCTCAACCTTCTGTTAACAAGTCATCAAATAGCCTTCACCTTCATACTCTCAACACCTTCTTCGCTTCCCTCCCTAAGATCAACCTCACATCCTTCACCTGTGACCGAAACAAATCTGGAACGGACGTGTCTTCGGTTTAGGCCAGAAATGTACAGATTATCTCTCGAATCAAAAGTGCTCATCATGCAGCACATTTGTGGAAGGTTTAAATTCACTTCTCATCCACACACACCCAAAATTACCTAAACCTGCAGAAGTAGTTTTCTCCCACAAACAATTAGCGACCACAGTGGGAGGATTAATCTCTCGGTTGTGAAGACAATTCCTTCAATACCAATAGAATTTCTCTGATTTAAAAATGGTGGATCTTAGGTCTGGATCAGCAACCAATCCTGACGGGACTAGCGCCAACATAACTCCTGGTGTTGATATCCCAATTAGTGGTGTTACCGTACAGCCTTTCAGTGCAATCAATGTATCTCGTGGAATTAATTCCTTTACTACCAGCACCAACGGAGCAGGAGGAGATATTCCATTGGGCGCGACACCTCCTATCAGAAGAACCAGAGCAGCCGCAAATCCCAGTATCTCCTCAAGTGTAACGCCTCCAGCGGTCACTAGAGCAACAACTTCCACCCCTTCATCAGGAAGAGGAACTGGAGGATCAAGGGGAGGACCATCTCACATTACCGTCGCAGATTTGATGGAGAGGCAGGAAGTCCTTTCTAAGACTCAAACGGATATGGATGAAACTCAGAAAGAGGTACTCACTTTTCTTAATATATTAACTGATCGATTGCCAGAAGAGCCTCGACATCCCCTGGAGCCAACATGGAGCGCGTTCAACGTACCCAGAGAAGGTACTTCAACGACGCAGTCCTACATGGACCTGATAAAAGAAGCAACATCAGATATGAGCGGTATTATCATGGAGATTCCTACACTGGGGACTGGTCCTCACGACGATCATCCTAATTTCGACAACTTTACTACGAACCAGAGACCAATGGAGCAGGAAGTGGAATCTCTAGTGGAAAGCTTGTGTAAACTCTTACATCACTCGATGAATCAGCAGGCGGAGACATTTGCTGCAATTAATCAGATAGATCTGAATGTGCACCTGACTCCTTCACGTCAAGGAGTCTTAACCGCATAGGAAGCATATGTAAATGATGTTACATTTACAGTGGATGACATGATGATGAAGGAAGGTGACAACCGGCCCCTACATGTTGCTGCACGCATCAAGGGCTCAGAGTTCAGGAAGGCCCTCATCGACATAAGAGCGTCTTCGAATATGATTACCCTCAAGGCTCTCAGGACATCCAATATTCGCCCCTGCAAGATAATACGGAAGCCTACCACAATGACGGACTTCTAAGGAAACCAAACCAGCACATACGGGGTTTTCCCTCCAATATATCATCAGTGCCTGAATACCATGCTGGATAAAGAAGTTGTCTGTATTCCTGCATCACTGTCTCATTACGCATCGATGTATGGAGTGGAGTTATTCGAACCAAGAGAATCTCCGCGGGAAGAACCATACAAAGTTCATTGCATCCCACTCCCTGTGTGGATGTCAATCCGGGAGGAGGACCGAATTGCATTATTAAGGGTTATTCTTCCCAATGCATATTCGCTGACAAGGCGTTCTTTTTCATCTAGTGAAGCAGCGAACCATGTTCACACCAAGAAGGAGACTGATGCACATTCTCCCCTCCCAGTGGAATGCTACAACAACAACGAACCACAAGAACAAGTGCTAGATGCTCCACAACATCTACAAGACGACACCAACCCCACAACTGATGAGCTCGAAGATGAGGAATCTCCTAGGCCTATCTCCATCAGCTCTACCTTGTGTAGGGATGACTCTCCTCTGCCTAACATCGACATGCTAGTAGGCTCCACCAGCGGACACGGCATGTTCTCCTTCATGGATGGTTACAGCGGATACAACCAGATAAGGATGTACGAGCATGACACAAGTAAGATAGATTTTCGAACTTTTCTCGGAAATTTTTAGTATATTGTACTGCCATTGGGTTAAAAGAATTCTGGTACAACATATCAACGCTCTATGGCGACAATCTTCCACTGGAGTTGATACCTCAAGGGAGAAGCCTCAAGAGGATAATGATTTCCATGCGTCATGTCGAACAAAATCGAATCACTCTATCAGACAATGGTGCATATCTACCATGCTATGTTGGAGAATCTGCATTTTTGGTCATCCTCTGGAATTCATGAAGTTATTGAACACTCATCAACGACAGCATCCACCCTGCTGGAAAGCACAAGGCCTGCCAGTAATGAAGAGCCTCATGATGTTCTTGGAAGCATACATCCCACCAATAGGAAATACAATCTTCAGCCTTCCATAAGAAGTTTAGTTGAAGCAGCAAGAGGAAAGCCACCGATATACAACGTCCTGCGCGTCCAACATCACCAACTCCAACTCCAGCACCCTATGCACAACTGCCGCAATGGTGAAACAACGTCCAAGATATTCCATATCTGGATCGATGGTAACTACATCAGTGAGATAGCTTTCAGAATTTGTCTCCCGCAGAAGATGTAGTTGATTTACCAAAGGAGTGTGACTGGGACTTCTTAGCACCGCCCATCTCGAAGACATCCTCATGAACCTAGCGTGGAAATACCTATCAAGTCGAAAGCTCTGGATACTCGTGGGTAGGGGACTGTCTTCCCCTTCTCTATTTCATGAAAAAAAAAATCAAGAAATCCATTGGTTCCAGCTTATCTTTCTAAACGAGACGATCTTTACCGAAGAGTGCCAAGTTCGTGTAAGTTTCCACCACACCTCTCCCTACCAGTTTCTAATCACTGTTGATGCTAATAACCGGGAATATAAGATGGAGACACATAGATCACGCTTGGGGACTGAGGCTCAGCATGAGATTCCTTCGCCATCAGTCAAGGACTTCTCCAATAGATGGTCAATCAAGAAGTATGTAAAAGGAAAACCGAATCGAAGAAGGAGCCTCTTCAACGCTCTTTTCAGGAGTCGCCTCCTGCCTCAATACTCTTCAGGAGCCTCCAGCATTTTCGCTTCAGAAGCCTGCTTCAACGCTCTTCGGGAGCCTCCAACATGTTCACTTCAGAATCCTTCTTCAACGCTCACCAAGAGCCTCCTCCATGTTCGCTTCAGAAGCCTGCTTCAACGCTCTTCGGGAGCCTCCAGCATGTTCGGTTCAGAAGCCTTCTTCAATGCTCACCAGGAGCCTCCTCCATGTTCGCTTCAGAATCCTGCTTCAACGCTCTTCGGAAGCCTCCAGCATGTTCGCTTCAGAAGCCTTCTTCAACGCTCACCAGGAGCCTCCTCCATGTTCGCTTCAGAAGCCTGCCTCAACACTCTTCAGGAGCCTCCAGCATGTTCGCTTCAGAATCCTTCTTCAACGCTCTTCGGGAGCCTCCAGCATGTTCGCTTCAAAATCCTTCTTCAACGCTCACCAAGAGCCTCCTCCATGTTCGCTTCAGAAGCCTGCTTCAACGCTCACCAGGAGCCTCCTACATGTTCGCTTCAGAAGCCTGCTTCAACGCTCTCACCAGGAGCCTCCTCCATGTTCGCTTCAGAAGCCTACTTCAACGCTCTCACTAGGAGACTCCTCCACGTTCGCTTCAAAATCCTGCTTCAACGCTCTCATGGGGAGCCGTCTCCACGCTCGCTTAAGAAGTTGTTTCAACGCTCTCTACAGGACTCGCATTTACATTTGAGCACACAAAGTTCATCAAAGTAGGCACATCAAGCATGCAGGCGCAGGCAAAGTTGAGCATGCAGGCATAACGTGCAGGCGCTAGAAAGGTTGATCATGCAGGCATAACATGCAGGCGCTGGCAAGGTTGAGCATGCAGGCGCAGGCAAGGTTGAGCATGTAGCATGCAGGAAAGGTTGAGCATGCAGGCGCAGGAAAGGTTGAGAATGCAGGCATAACATGCAGGCGCAAGGTTGAGCATGCAAGCATAGCATGTAGGCGCAGTCAAGGTTGAGCATGCAGGCATAGCATGCAGGTATCATACAGGCGCATGCAAGGTTGAACATGCCTATCAAGAAGGAACAACAATCCCAGATCAAGCAAGTGCATGATGAGTCCCACGGTTAAGAGAATTAGGCGGGCCCACATGCATATCAAGAAATCATAGGACATGGAAAAAGTTTGAAAACGTGCACACGATGGACCCATGTTCGATCGAAGCATGCACAACTTCCCATGTTTGAATCAAACATGCCCATATCAGGTTCCACGTTCGATCACGCAGGCGCAGTAGACCCATGAACGAAGCAAGCGCAGCAGTCCGTCGATTAGGCACAACCCCACGATTGAGCATGTGCAGTAGTCCCTCGATCGAAGCAGGCATAACAAGTTCGACTGAAACAAGCAAGACCTACATCATGCTAGGGGAACGCTCGCCTGCACGCCTCTTAAATGTGACATCCTCCGAGAACAGGATAACCCGTCTATCCTGGTAACATCTAACTTTGTCTTATAAGTTTTGTCTTTAAACTGTCACCATCTCATGCCTACCTCGCAACAGTGTAACCGTTGTGTGCTAGGCAGGGGACTTAATGTTGATGGTGGATTTTAGTTCAGGGCTAAAATTGTAAAAACAAATAAATATATGTTGACATCCTGTAAGGGATAAAGCCATTAATGAAGTGATGAGTACTTCTTCACTTTACTAATTCACCTAGAATGGAGCATGTGGAAACAATCTCGAGTGATTCGTGAATTAAATACACGAAATTCATCCAGGTTGGAGCATGTAGCAATAATCCCATACACCCTGTGAATTTACAACATTATTGATTAATGCATGGCCAGCCTTGTATTTCCTGTACTTCTCCACTCTCATTATTTGTGCGGCATGATGACTGAGTGTTTCTCTCAGCATACCAACACAAATCTCCAAGCATTAATAAGGAGACATGTGTGAAATACACGTACAGGATGAAACTCTCGGTGTTATACTAGCCCGATTGAGTAAAGCCTCACGGCAGGTTATACTAGCCCCGTTGAGCGTCTCTCACGGCGGGTTATATTAGCCCCGTTGAGTATAAAAAATACTAGCCATGCTAGTCATGAAAAGTTGTTCTGCAAAGACAAGCTTAAAAAATAGATCACAACCGTACAACTTCGCAGGCATAGTTGTACGGCCTAGATCGCACGCGGGACAGAGTAGCATGCTTGCACATGCTCACCACCAGCCTACCTTCCTCCTGGATTTATTGGTTTCCCCAAGATGGCCGTAGAAACCACAAAACCGTTAGAGAGAAGTGGCGGACCCACAAACCCTAAAATTAGGGTTTGCTAAACAAGTTGCGACCAAGCAACTTGCAACCGGCGTACACGAACGGTTTGGTATCCCAACCACTGGCCGGTAGTACCAACGTGCTCACCGTGGGCTCGGATATACATCCAATCAATCGGACATTGAAGATTGCAGCCTCCCATCTCGAAATTTGTGCCCAAAAGTAGCATGCGAGATCCCTTTTAATCTAAGCCATCCGTCATCGCAGGCGTGTTTGGATGGCTTAGATCGCGCCTATGGTCGCAAACCAAGCATGCACATGCTCGCCACCAACCCACCTCCCTGCTGGTGCAAACGTCTTCTTTATGGGCGTCACAGACGTTGAGTTACGGTGGCGCAAAGGAAGCAGGCCCGTAAACCCTAAAACTAGGGTTTGCCGACAGTTGCGACCACACAAATTGGAACCACCGTACATGAACGGTTTGGAGGCGTCGTCACCAACTGATGGCACCTATGTGACGACCATGGTCCCACCTCCACGGTGAACCAATCGGCTGGTGCCCATGGTTGTTGTACGTCTCGATTTGCGTGCCCAAAGGTGGCATGTAAGGCCACTTCTAATCTCGGCCATCCGTCATCACAGGCTAGAACGGGCGACCCAGATCGCTCCAATGAGATTCAACTCTACATGGGCGTGTAGATTGGCGTCCTGCCTGCCTGCAGGACCAATCGGTCCTCCCTTGCACGACTCCCAAGGCATAAAACTGTTAGGGTGAAAAAGGAACCTCGCAAGCCTTCCAAACCCTAATCCAACGGTTATCTCTCCATCAATCTCGTCCGTACAAGTTCGCATGCTTGGATGAATAGCCTAGGAAGGGAGTTAGGTGGCAAACAAGGTATTACTGTGATCACCATCATCGACACTTCCCCATGGCATAATCGGCCAAGATGGGTCCCGCTCATGCGGCCTCCGAACAACGCCTGAACATAGCTAGTTGAGTCACTTCAACTTGCAATATTTTCATCAAAGTTGTGCAAGATTCAAGCATGTTAAGCATATTTAATGCACCGCATGCATACAATATGCGCCTACAAACAACTTGATTATTTTATCTAGCACCGTTTGCCACCTCATGTGGGTCCCACAACTCACTCGAGACGTTAATCACGTCAAAACTGTGGGAAACAAACTTGGGTATTGGTCTGGCGGTTTACAGCGTGCAGCGTGCAACACACCATCACAAGATCGTGTCAGAGAAACATGGGCGGTTAGCGATGATAGGAGAAGTGGGCAAGCAACCGTGTGACACTAACACACAACTCCACTTCCTCCATCACTCCACTTCCTCCACTTTCCCACGAGAGACTTGATGAAGGCTTATCAACTTGTATAAATAGGTTCTCCTCCCTATTTCCAACAACACAGAAAAAAACCAAGTGTTAATACCATCATATTCAACACCCAGAGCCTGTCTGCAACATTTGCTAGCCTGCTCAACCTTCTGTTAACAAGTCATCAAATAGCCTTCACCTTCATACTCTCAACACCTTATTCGCTTCCCTCCCTAAGATCAACCTCACATCCTTCACATGTGACCGAAACAAATCTGGAACGGCTGTGTCTTCGGTTTAGGCCGAATTGTACAGATTATCTCTCGAATCAAAAGTGCTCATCGTGCAGCACATTTGTTGAAGGTTTAAATTCACTTCTCATCCACACACACCCAAAATTACCTAAAATTGCAGAAGTAGTTTTCTCCCACAAACAGTAGTGTTAGCTTTTCATGTACTCAAGCACTTAATATGTAATGGATATGCGTATGGGGTAAACTATACTGCAACATAACTTCTTTTGGTTTTCCAATAATGAAATATGTAGTGATATTGATCTTTCGAATAATGAAATATGTCGCTAAGTGTTATTAGTAATCTTAATATGTATCAACATTGTTGATATGAACTGGTTGTTTTCCTCTTAGAAGTTGATTAACATAAAGAATAATTCCTTTTGCAGGTTTTTATCCCCTCGCATATGCATTAGTTTCTGGTGAAAGTATGACAATTGGGAGTGGTTTTTAAAGAATCTGAAGGAAGCTTTGGATGATGATTGCCCAATCACTTTTATGACTGACCGAGGTGAAGGGTTAGTTAAATATATTCCCAAAGTATTCCCTAATTCTCATCAAAGCTATTGCTACTTCTACTTGGACAAAAACTTACCTATCGCAAAGTCTAACAAAAAGTATAAAGAAATGACTGATGCTTTCCGAAAGGCAACATATGCGCTTTCTCCTGCAAGATGCGAGGAAGCTCTTCAGGAAATGGTAAATTTGAGAAGGCCTTGGGTTTCTGACTACTGCCGCAACATTCCAAGGGAAAAGTGGTCCAGTGCGTTCTTCAAC
This sequence comes from Papaver bracteatum, assembly GCA_023529315.1. NCBI lineage: Eukaryota > Viridiplantae > Streptophyta > Magnoliopsida > Ranunculales > Papaveraceae > Papaver > Papaver bracteatum. The sequence continues at coordinate 513,052 of JAJJWX010004549.1, forward strand.
GGCTGTAAGTATGGTCGGACTTCTTCTAGCGTTGCCGAATAGTCCAATAATTGGATTAACCGCAAGAAGAAGTTACTTGCATATGCGTACATTGACAAGATCAGGTTTGCATCACTTCCCTTAGTCACAGTACAAGCTTATATGTAGTCTTAATATATTATTAGTTTCTTTGGTAACAGTACAAGCATGTATGTTCTGTTAATCTACGTATAATGTAATATAACAGACTTGTTGTTTTCTTGTAGTGTAGGCTACGTATTATGGAGTTGATGTCAGAATATCGCTAAGAGAGTGTGTTGATGAACCTAGAACTTCTAACCCATGTGTATCAAGCCTTGCTTGAACTACACATTCAAATTAGCCGTCCCTAGAAAGTTAGCCAGTCAGATGCTAACCACTTTGAGGTACATTCTCCAAGTTTAACATTTATCCCTAATCTCTATCATCTGAATTTTAGTTATTATTTTTTCCTTTTTTAAGCAGCATGGTCTGTGATGTGATATCCACCAAACTAGTATCTAAGGTGTACTACAGATAACATATGAATATGTACTACAGATAACATATGAATATTCAGTATATAATATGGTGTGTTTTGTGTGTGCAGGTCTCATATGGTGGATCTAGAGAAAAAAACTTTTACTTGCAAACGATGGCGCGTGTATGGTTTTCCATACTCGCACACTACTGCAGCTATTACTGGATCTGAAGGAAGGATACTTGATTACGTCAAAGATTACTTCAAAGTTACCTGTTATCGTAAGCTATATTCAATAGCTATTAGACATGTTCCTAAACACGACAGGTATGTGTCTTTAAAATTACATTTTGATATTATTTTTTAAGGAAAAATATACTGTTTACATATTAGTGGGTAGTTACGATTCTGTATTTTTCTCACAGGACTGATGAGTATCACGTAGACGATATCGTTCTCCCACCAGCTGTAATTAGGGATCCACCAGGCGGGAGAATAGTAGAAAATCTGTTAAGTATTCAAACTGTAATTTGAAAACTCATCACAATAAGGCAACATGCACTCTTATCCGTCAGTATGAACTTTCTGAAGAATGATTTATGACAGGTATGAGTTTCAATCAGTACATATTAATATGTCTTGGGGTAGGATGATACAATACAATGTATTTTTTTTTAAGTAAGTAGTGTTTTGATGTATCTTTTCTTTTATCACAGGCTTGAACGTGCAGCATAATTTTATACCGATGGCGTTGCCATTCTTTCCGCCAGCTATTATTTGAAAATCTCACCACCAACTATCAACATGTAGTCCTTGTTCTATTCTACTATTTTTGATTCGTCGGGAGCAATTGAATTTGGTTAATAACTGTTTCTTTACAGTACAAACATTATAAGTATATTGAAATTACTATTTTTGTTATTTCTTAGAAATTCGTTTGGTTTTCAAACATTATAAGTCTATCAATATGTAGTTATATTGATCTTTCGAATAATGAAATATGCCGTTAGGTGTCGAATAATGAAATATGTTGTTAGTTTTGTCATTCACCATAAATGAAATAGTGATATTGATCTTACATGTCAATATCTATCACCAGTATTGTAGTATTACATATTGATATTACATGTCAGTATTGTAGCGTAAGCATCTTCCACTACATACTGATATGTACTGATTGTAGTGTAACCATATTGATTATTGTAGTGTAACCATCTTCCACTACATAATGATATGTAGTAGTATATTGATAACAATCTTCCACTGGGTAATGATATATACTGATTGTAGTGTAATCATACTGATTATTGTAACAAGAATGCAATCAGTACTTACTGACATTTCCTTCACTTAAAACAAATTTAAACCATTACATAAGATTAGTTTAAACTTTGGGGTTTCCCAGCTGATTCACCATCTACGGGGGTAGAGGGGGCAACGCCCCCTCGTATCAACAACACAAAATCACTACTAAGTTAGACAACATAACAAAGTAACACAATTAAAATATCACTACATTAAACTTAACCCAAGTACAAATTAAAAATCACTAATTAAAGGAAAAGCAATATTTAAGATATGTTTTTGAACATTCTTGAACTCATGAAATGTAACCAAGAACAAAAGGAAAATAGGTAAATATTAATATGTACTGTCAGATTACTTTTAGCAATTAAGACTCTATTGTGTCAGTTTCTAACTGATTTCTGGTGGAGATGTTGTCAGCAATTTGCATGCTAAAACGACCCTTTTATTGCGAATCTTCAATTGCACTTCATCATCAACTCCCAAAGGTACTCCCACATATTTGCTTTTTGACTTCATCTTCATAAAATACATCACAAATAGCAGGCAGTTTGGTGATTTCCCTTGTTGAGGTGCATCACATTCATTGACTATTACATTCTTCAATGTTTCTTTATTGTTCTTCAACAAGTACATGTTGATAGGTTTGAACATGTAATCTTCCATTTTTGTGGCGTTTGGATAACATATTCCTCCCCATTTAGCCTTAGAAGAATTGTAGTGGTTGAACACCATTTTTCCGCAGTCATACTCAAGTAGCATCCAATGAAGATTTTTATGGCACATTGGTACAAGAATCTTCTTGATACTATTATCCATCGCCAATATTGGTTTATAAACAAATTCTTATGCTCCTCCTTTGAGCTTATCCGGGAACTCGACATTGTACTGAAAACATGGATGTAGTTAAATAGTTATATCTAATTATGTCTTATGCAATATAGATATGTAGTGTACCTATTCCTACATAAAACACAACAACATTGCAAGTACCTATTCCTACATACTTTAATATGAACATGTACTGTATAGATATGCACTGTAAGATAAAAATTTACCCAAGCGGACGGATCCAGATACAAGACAGGTAAGTATTTTTTGTCTATTTTGCTCATCGACTACTTAATCTGAAACTTATTGTTAAGCTTGTATTGTCTGTAGTTGAGAAGATCTTGCTCTAAAGAATCGTTATGCACCAAGTCCTTAAATGTAGAGGAACTAACGCAAAGACCACCTTCTCCCGTTTTCCAAGCAATTGAGCTGGAAAATAATGACGTAAAGGTTAGTATTCTTGTGTAACATAACATATTGATATGTTACCAAGCATAATATACTGATATGTATGGATATCAAAAGTACATATTAATATGTAGTAGATATGGATATCAATTATTTTTTTGATGTCAATATGTATTGCTCACTATGAATATAACAGTACACGAACATATTGATATGTCTATGCAGATGTTCCAAATAATAGTGCCAATTAAAAACTCACTTAATCAAGTATGCATTATTGAAGAATGTGGAAAGGATAGTCTTTTGATCATCCTTCAAGTCATTATAGAATGAAGATTTATCCAGTTTCAGGAACACCTTGCGGCACAATCTGAGATTTTTGTTCTTCTTTAGTGGTATTGCTTATGTTCCTCCAGCTTTCGGCTTCTTAGGTTCTTTATATGATGCAGAGAACTTACTTCCACTTTCGTAAATATCATCTATCTTCTTTGCACGATGAGAACGAGTAATGGGTCTGATAGGTGTTCGCTGCTGCTTTTCAGGCTTTTTATTCACTGCTACCTTTTTTTGTTTCTGGCTTGGGGTAATTGGTTCATGCATTTTTAATCAACATAAAAAATAAAAAAAATGTAATGTAAAACACAACAGAGCTGATGATTAACATTAAGTACACGAAGTATACACAAAATAACATTTAGTACATATCGTTCACCTGTAATGGAACCTCCAAAACATCTTGTGATGGAATATCCGAAACATCTTGTGATGAAACCTCCAAAGTATCTTGTGATGGAACCACCAAAGTATCTTGTGAACCTTTCGATGACATGTTTTCTTGTTGCTTATCTATAACTTCACCTGCATCTTTCGGTTCACTGGGTTCTTGTTGCTCAGTTATATCTTATGGAAATTCTACAGGTTGCAAATCTCTTCCAAATAAATTATCAAATTATTGTCATATGTCAATACCAAAAAGACCACCGTTTTGATCATTACCACTATCTGGAAGGAGGCCTGCATACTCTTCGAAGTAAACTCCAAAGCCGGAGTTTTCCATGTCTAAATAATATCTGATAGAGAGTTCTTCGATGTGTTCCAAACTCGACATCTCGCTAAACAAAGGTACATCCATGAGATAAAAACTCCGCCGCTGATGCAGCGTTATAGTCTTCAGATTTCTGGGACATAACTTCAACTGTATCATTTGTTTGTTATATAGTAGTAAGCAACTCCTTTACTGCTACCTGCTTAACTTCAAGTGGATCAGTCTGCAAAAAGCAATTGAAACTATCAACATAAATCTACTTACATATGTAACATGCTATGTACCATTACATAGCAATATGTAATGGTATATACCACTATAAAAATGGAAGTATCTACCACTACATATTGATATGTAACAGTACGTAGCCCTCTAAGTAAGGCTTTAATATGTACTGCATGTCAATATGTAGTGATAGATTTTCATACACTCAAGCATTTAATATGTACTGCATGTCAATATATAGTGTTAGATTTTCATATATTCAAGCACTTAATATGCATTGGATATGAGTATGGGGTAAACTACACTGCACCAAAAATTCTTTTGGTTTTCCAATATGAAATATGTAGTGATATTGATCTTTCACATAATGAAATATGTCACTAAGTGTCATTCACCATTGATCTCCTCGTTATTAGTAATCTTAATATGTATCAACATGTTGATATGTACTGGTTGTTTTACTTTTAGCAGTTTCTTAATATGTAATGGTAGATACCACTACAAGAATGTAAGTATCTACTTTGATATAGTACAAAATGAACATTAAAATCATACTTAGACTACATACTACTTACTTGTGTGTTATATTTGCTATGTTTCGCTTGTATCTCTTTGAATTTTTGGTCCAAATTAGATTTAGCCCAGCTTCTAACCTTAGAACGCCGAACTTCAATATCACGGAACTTCAATACTGCAGGTGTTGTTGACAATTCAACTTCAGAGGTGGCATTAAGATCTGTTTTATCTTTCGGAGAAACTTGCATTTCGATCTCAACTGTTGGGTCCACATTGGGGGTGCTTTAAGTAAGTTTACATCCCAAGCTAACATAATTTCCATGGATGGATTCTCCATGCAAAGGGAAAGCTTCCAAGTAAATTTCATGAATCATCAGCACAAGCTTTGAAGCGTCAACCGTTGCGCCCTCTTGCTGTATTGTGTTCACTTCGCTCCATTTGGAAGATATTGCACTCCTCAAATCATCGTATTTTATCTTCCAATCTCCCCCCCCCCCCCCAATACTGAGTCATCTTCTTCCTTCTCTTCTTCCGTTGGACTTCCATTTTCTTATTCTTTCTCTTCTTCCTATTCAGAATTGTCATCTTCTTCACTGGAAGTTTCAGGATCTTCTTCCTCTTGAATCCTTCTTGAGATACGATTAAGAATTTGTTTTTCATGGTTTGTGATACCGTCTTTGAATTCATCATGGAACTGTACAAATCAAGAATGTAAAAAACAACTACATATTAGACATTACCAACATAAATATCTTTCTTCTCTATGAAAACTACATATTAGATACCCATCTTTGTTTTACATATCTATCACTACATAATGATATGTATCACCACATATTCAATGCTAATAATAAGTATATACTGGCACAACAAAGTAACACGATGCAAATATCACTACATATGAATATGTATAACTACAATGTTATTTTTATGTACTTATCAATATGTTTTTTTTCTCGACAAAATATGTATTGCAAGTTTACCTCATACTCGGAAAGATCAATATCCTTTAGGAACTCAGTACATATCTTTTTATGATTCCATCTAGACACTCTCGGAACATACATTCCTTCAGGTTCGGTCACTATAGGCTCTGGATCCACCAAATGGGTATGCTCCGCAAACCAAGGCTGTAAGTAGTGATATGCAGTGTTAGATATACTATCAAAATGTAGAAAACACACAAAAAAAAAAGAGTTTAAAGTAAATAAAATCTTACCAACAAATAAACAACACAAACGTTAGTGTGTTCTACGGTTTCCTCATTTTCATTCAGCTCCCGCTCTAAGCAAGAATGAATAAGGTCTGGCCATGAAATATTATTGGCCTTCTCAAGATCAAGAATGAAACCAATATATTTTTTAGTCAAAGCGTTTGCATTCTTGGTTGTGAAGAATAATGAAGTGCACATAAATAGGCAGATAGGCTAAACAAGATCTTCGACATCTTTCTCTCCTTCCTTAGATTCTTAAGAATCTTCATGTGATTGATCACATACGCTTTGCAGAGAATATTTGTCAGATTTTACATTAATTGGTGTTCTTTTAAGGATTTTAAAGATTGCCTTCTCAATCATTGGCCTAGTAACTTTATCACCACGTCTCATATCAGCAGGAAAATTCCTTTTGAAAAATGCAGTTTCGCGCCATCTACTTTCAAATGTAAGATGTAAATCTTGATATTACCTATTTGGCCTTCTTGGCATCCCATAAATGAGTGCCATTTATTCTGGTGTGGATACCATCTCATGCGGTGTGCCGTGCCTTTCAAAGCAAAATGTAAGCTTGTTTGGCTCTTGAGCTCTCTTGTAACAGCATAACATTTTGGTGATTGCATCTTCAAGTTTCAACCAATGTTCTAAATAAAAACCTAAGTGCCAGAACATTAGGAACAAGTTACCATGTGATGCTTCAGCGATCAGCTGCAGCTGCAACTTACTCAACTTAAGGTTTTCTTCCCTATTAATAGTCTTCACAAGCCCATACAAGCCCCTGAAACCAGCTCGGTATAAACTTCGTGGTTTTCCAGCTGCTTTCTTATGCTTTTTATCACCTACATAATAACAAGAAGAATATATTATGTGCTACATATTATTATGGTACATATCAGATACCACTACATACTGGTATTACAACTACATATCAATATTTGAACGCTAAATTATACTTATAATATCTACTACATATTATCATGGTACATATCAGATACCACTGTATTATAACTACATATCAATTCGTGAACGTTAAATGCTACTTATAATATCTACTACATATTATTATGCGGTAATAATATGTAGTTGTAATATGTAGTGTACTACATACCTTATTTCAGGGGTACATTTGCTTTCTTCCCCTTTGCTTTTGGTGAAGGGGTAGCAGCTCTCAGGATAAGTGCTTTCTTCCCCTTTTCTTTTGGTGAAGGAGTAGCATTTTGCTTGTTTTTTAGTAATAACCGATGCTGCTTTTCTTTTGGTTTTTTTTGCTGTTGTAAACCAAAAACAGTATCAAAAAATCACTACATATCCATAAACAAACACAATAATGCCATATGTATCACCATTTATGGAGGTCGAGGGGGCGCCCCTCATTATTAATAATTACTAATATCGGAAATATCCTACATATTGTTATGTAGTGTTTAAAAGTATCAATACATAAATATAAGTATTGTCATAAAGTATCAATACATATTGTCATAAAGTATCAATACATATTGTTATGTAGTGTCTAAAAGAATCAAAATATAAAGATAAAAGGTTTTCCACATGCAAAACTACCAGCACTACATAATGATATGTAGTATCATCTAATGTAATCCAAAAGTAACACATAACATAGTGTATTCAACATTTTGAATATGTAAACAGTATCAATACATAACATATTGTTATGTAGTGTCTAAAAGTATCAATACATACCACAAGTTTGCACATGCATAGTTGAATATTTACCTTTTTCCAAGATTACATTTGATTCTTTGGCTGCTGGTGATGGAGTACCATCGTTTTCATTCATTTTTGTTGACAGAGGAGTGACAGATTGAGAAGATTTTGAAATACTTCTTGTTGTTAGTGAAGTTGCAGCGGTTTTTTCTTTAATTTTTGTTGTTGGTGAATCAACGATAGTTTTCTTTCTTGTTTTTGCCGGTGAAAGAGATTCTTCTACAATTACTTCTCTAATTGTTCGTTTATTTTCTGTTTTTGTAACCATTTCTTTCTTGTTTTAGGTTTAGGGTTTCTGGAAATGAAGTTAGGGTAACGATAAAGAAAATTTGATTGCAGATTTTGGTTCTTAATCGATTTTAGAGATGATTAAACATGGGGTTTAGTTTGATTTTTCTATTGGTGCTGTTGATCGAGAAGAAGGAAGAAGGGGTTATAGTCTGTTTTGATAAAGAAGAGTAGAATAAAGAAGAAGAAGGGGAGAGGTTAATGCGTGAGTGGCAAGGGTAAGCTAGTAATTTTAGGTATTTTAAACCTTTTTGGACTAAAGGATAATTTCTACACACTAATCCCGGGTCGGGTTTTTGGACTAAACATGAAATTTCTCATTCATTAATGTGGAAGGTAAATGATCACCTCAAGAGATATCTCGGAATCCATTATATGTCCAGTCCAATTGGTAATCTAGACCATGGATGTTTCCGGTCTCCATACTAAAGGTGTTTTAGAATAATGAGAGCATGGGCCATGTGCAACTAATGACTAGTTGAAATTATCTGAAATAAAGTACTTATCTTCAAAGGTGAAAAAACTATACTAATATTGTTTAAGAAGAAACATTTACTCTATAGAATATAACTAGTTGTGTCGGTGACCGTTGGAAAAGTAACCGTTAGTGGCCTTGGGTATTCCGTTAGCGGTTGATCTGAAACCACCGTCAGTTTATGTTAGGCCACATCTCATCATGGTCCGCCGACTTCATTTTACCATAGTGGAAATTCACATATCCACGTGGCTTACCAAACAATGGGATTAAGTCATTCCTATAGGAATTACCCTTAGATAAAGATTGGGTTGACTAAATTGCCATGTCAAGAGTAATATTGGTCATTAGATATGACACATCCAACGATTTAAATGATTTGTCATACCCTCCTGTTCCAGGATTTTTTTGAAGCATTTTGTGATGGTTTTTGGATGTGTTGTCTAGAGTATAAAGCTAAAAATTGTTAAGGGCATTCCTTATATACCCCTCGGAAATGTTAGTGGTACCCCTTTCGTTAGTTATGTTAGTTATAATCTGGTTAACTTAAAAATCAATAATTTTTTTGGAAATATTGATACAGATACCCCCAACTACCTTATCTAAAAAAAAATCCTAAACGATGGCGAGGATCCAACATAGAGAATTTTTGTATAAGTTCTAACTTCTAATGGAGAATCTTCATCCTAACTAAGCAATAATCACCGATAGGCAGTTGAGTAGCAACAATAACTTCGGTATCTTAGCCTCCTTATCGGTTGAGTCCCTTTCTTCTTTTGATTCATCACCGTCCCTATCTTTATCGCTAGTATTGTTGTTGATTGTTATGGAGTTTTAGGGCAACAAATATAATTTTAGTAATACCTACGTCTTCACCATGGTATTGTTGTCTATGTATCTTTCTTTGTTGTCATAGTTTTTGCAGTGGTGGAGGTGGTAAAAATGATGAATTTGGTTAATTGTCATCACTGTACAGTGAAAGAGTAACATGAGACGAACCCATCTTAGTTTTTCTTAAAAGGAATGAATGTCGTCCTTATCCTTTCCGATCCATAGCCGAGACAAATTAACCGACGCTAGATCTAACAGATTTGTATTCTACCAAACCCTACTTTAAATCTCCATTTATAATCAGAACAAAAAGATTCCTAGAGTTTTTAAAGTTAATTTTTTATTTTTACAGTATTGGAAATTGTTATTATTTCTTTCTTTATTTAGTCTTCCTCCCAAATCAAAGTAATAATATCTATCTACTCAATCCTATGAGTTACAGGAAAAATGAAGACATAGTAGTAGAGTTATATCGATGGTTTTCTGTTTGTATCTTGATAGTCACATTTTTGTGTCTGAATTGTCCTCAATGTCTCTTTTGATAGTGCTTGATTTTTGTACTTATTATGGTGTTTTTATTTTTGTGTAGGTGTTTTTGGAGAGATACACTTGTGTGGAAAACGTTGCTCAAAAAGTGCTATTTGGACCCCCGGAGAAAAGTACTAAAGGCACCCTCACTTTGGATAAGTGGCACCCTCAGTTAGCCACCTATTATTCGCACCCTCGGTTTGGTAATGGGGAGGTCATCTTCAATCTTTCAAATTCCAGTTTTGGCGGGAAATTTGGTTCTTCTTCAACAGAAATTAGGGTTCGATTTTGGAGAAAATTCAAAGAGATTCAATGGCTGAAATTTCATGGGAAGGCCTGTTTAAACTTAACAGGCATGGTATGATCGAGTTTTTGGATTAAAATTGGCCAGAGATTCCGATTGAGTAAATCAGAGTATTAAGTGATATGAAAACCCTATATTGCTGCTCTGTTTTTGGACGATTTCTAGTAAGATTTAAACACTACAACCAGTTGGATTGGGCCTGTCTCAGCTAAACAAAACATGTAGTTGCGTCAAATTCGAAAGAATTGGGTTGGAGAATCATATTTGAGCAAAACACGTAGGGTATATCTTCTCGGGTTTATTCCCGGAAGTATGTGCTGTAATTGAAGGTTTGCGTGTGAAAGTTCGAGTTTTGGAAACCTTTGGAACGGGTTTGTAGCATGAGATTTAAGGAGTGTCGCGTGGGAGATAAATCAGGGAAGAATATCCGTGAAGAATATTATCGAGTAATTGAAGAATATATGGATTTATGACGGATGATTTTTGTGTCTGAAGGGGTATATAAGGTGTGCTGGAGTAATATATCGGGCACGAAGAGTTTGGGAGACAAAAGAGCAAAGAATCGAGAGTTATAGAAATCTGCTGCTGCTGCCATTGCTAAAGAACACGAAGAACAGACTATCCAAGACTGTCGTTCTTTGCAATAGTGAGAACGACACAAAGCCGTGGGTCTCAGATTTATAGTAACAGCAACAGTTTATCTTTATCGTTTTCTGTAACGGTGTTTGCAACAATTATAAACGTTGCAAAAACCCGGTTTTCACTATATTTCTCCCATTTTCATCTTTATAAACACTTAGAGCAATAAAATGAATTTTGAGTGTGTTTCCAACATGATGATAAGCTAATTCTCCCACAACCAAGGCAATGAGGAAGCTATTTACGCATGGATAATTGGTAATTATTTATTTTATGTAATTTATAATTTATAATTCACTCAATCACTGCTTTTGCAGAGTTTTTAATTGTTTGCATAATTTTCTTCATTAGTTGTGATTCAATTAGATAGGTTATGCTTTGTATTAAGATAATCTATGCTTAGGGGATACAATTAATTGTTGAGAATTTTCCTGATTATTTGTGAATTAAGAAACAAAGGACTTAAAAGATAATTAGAGTTTTGGGTTATTTACCACAATTTATTCATGTGTAATAGTGGAATCTGTGTCTTGGTTATTCTCTCTTATCTTGAAATAAATTTTGATCTAAGTTTTCTTTACTTTTAAGTTTTATTAAATCTAAAATCCATTGCTTTCACAAGTCTCACGAACCTATTTATTACAACAATATTGATTCACATCAATTTTTGGCGTCGTCGACACGGAGCTTGTCTTTAGGCTAGAGTTTTTAGATTTTTATTCTTTTTTTTTTAGGTTTTTATTTGTTTTTATTTTATTTGTTCTTCTTTACGTTTTTGTTTTTGTCTTTTTACTACAGATTTTGGAATTTGGAGCGAAAGAAAAATTTGCCAAAGCTTTTGGCGAATACTTAAAGATTTGGAGTTAAAGACAAAGCGAAAGAATAAGATTTTATTTTATTATAAAAAGAGAGAAAAAAAAGAGAGAGTTTATTTCTTTAGATTGTATTAGGATTTCTTTATTCTTGTAATTATTATTTTATTTTGCACTTTACTTTTTGGACTTTGGACTTGGACATTATTTTATTTTTTAAACCCTACAGAAGGGTAGTATTAAATATTAAATTGTTTGCAGAGAAGGACGGTGATTACGATATCACCTCGGCCCCACGGTTTCGTACATGACATAGGAGTCGTGGCCCGAGTCGACTTCAGCGGTTCATCCCCCGTATGGAACAGGAGGTAAGTTTGTCGAAACGCTCGTGAATCCCCTGTCAGCGAGTTACTGTATTCCTTCATTTGCATATATGTCGAGGAACTGAATACGACTGTTTTAAATTCCTAGTAAAGGGCAAGGCCTGGCCATATAAGATAAGGGTTTGGATTTCATCATCGTTCTCTTCTTTCTCTCCTTAGGAAAACAATACCTAACGCAAACCTAAGCTTTAAAATTTGGAATAGAACGAGACCTATAGTGTAAAGAGCTTAGTAGGAAAGTCGTTCGAAAAATATTGGTTACTCTTTAAGCATTCTTCAAAGTTCATGATGGTTTCTGTGAGTTGAATGCGTGACTACGCCGCCTTGTAATGCGGTGAGGCCTTGGGTATCAAAGATCCAGCAGCTTCCCTCGCCTCTATTCAACTTACTTAAATGCGGATTGATTCCAGAGGGGTTTGCTCAGATTATAACGAATTCCCTTTCGAAGGATTAGAAGCTGGTATAGAAAAAAATCTAAGTGGAGCCATCATGCTTTTTGTTTGCTAGAAATCTCTAGGTTTGCTTTGGTGGAGTCAGCCTGCTTTGTGTTTTCTTAGAACCTCCCTTCCTTTTAGGATTTTTCTTTTTCTTTTCATTTTCTTTTTCTAGTGTATGCCCGAGGTTATTAGAGAACAGGCTTGGAAAAGAAACACTCTAGGTCGTTTGATTAGTGACAAACCTAGTAGTTATTGTTGTGAAGGCGGGGATCTCGAAGACTCTTCTTTTGAGAGCCCCGTTTTTGGAAACTTCAGTTTTGAGAATCTGTCTCTTTGTGAGGAAAGTACCCCTAGTACGTCAGCTGTGCCAGCAATGACTACTTTGAAAGATTACATGTTCCCAACTAGGACCAACCTGAGCTTCGTGCATTAAATTGCCAGCCAATACGGCTAATTTCGAGATAAAACCTAGTATTCTTCAGATGATTCCTATATTCTTAGGAAAAGATGATGAGAACCCTTATTTTCATATTAGGGACTTTGAGTAAATTTGTGGGACAGTTAGAATAAAAGACCTTACTGATGAAGTCTTGAAACTTAAGATGTTTCCCTTTTCCTTGAGAGATAAAGCCAAGACCTGGATGAACAACCTACCATATGAATCCATTGAAACATGGCAGGAACTGATTGCAGCTTTCTATATGAAATTCTACCCTAAGCATAAAACTGCAGCTGTTAGGCAGAAAATTAGTGCTAGTGTGCAACAAGAGGGAGAGTCTCTTTATAGGTTTTTAGAGAGATTCAATGATCTCCTATCCCAGTGTCCTCACCATGGATTTGATAAGATGAAACTTGTAGAGATTATTTATAATGGTTTAGACTATTCGACTAAATCCATGGTCGAGTATATGTGCGCTGGTGAGTTCACTAATAAAACTGCTGATGATGCTTTTACCTTCTTAGGAACTATCGCTGAAAAATCCCAACAGTGGGAGTCTTGTGTTGAACCCCCTAAAAGACTCTTGGTCAATAGAAGTAGCACCAATGTGGTAGATACAAGCTTCAAGCCAGATGCTAAGTTTGCTGCTTTGTCTAGAAGGTTAGAAGCTTTGGAAATGGGTCAGTCTAAAAATAGGTCCCTTGTTGAACCTAATAGAGCCTCTCAAGTCTCTAGTTGTGGAATAGAGCCCGATAACTCATTTTGGGAAGGTCATGTTAGTGAAGAACAAGCCCATACTATCTACAACAACTCTAGGTTTGAGAACTGTCAGAAGTTTGACCCATACTCAGAGACTTACAACCCTGGTTGGAGAAACCATCCTAATTTTTCTTGGTCTAAGGGCCATAATCAAGGTCAGTCTAGTAATTCTCAACCTCCCCCAGGTTTTGGTTATGCTAAGAACACTGCAGGTCAACCCTAGTTCCAGAACCATTCGGATAAAAAGACCATAAGTTTAGAAGAGACTCTCGCCTCGTTTATTAAAATCTCTGAAAAGATCAACCAAATGGTTGCACAAGGGATAGAATAAAGTAAGAGTATAGGTTATGCCAACTCTCAGGCTATTTCCGAGTTGAAAAACCCAGGTTAGTCATATAAATGAGTCGTTGAGGGAAAAAGGTAAGTTTCCTAGTCAAATTCAACCCAATCCCAGAGGAGTTCATGAAGTAGGTGGAAGACCATCAGAACATGTGAATTCTATTAAAACCCTTAGGAGTGGAGAGAAAGTTGACAACAAGGTAACCATGCCTGATAGTGAACATGCTATAGTTCACCCTGCTGAGCCAGAAAATGATGAGGAGACTGATAGAGTCTCTAATGAGACCAATGAGGGTCATGTTGAGTCCGGCTTTGTTCCTAGATCCCCGTTCCCCAAGCTGCTAGTTCCAACTAAGAAGGAGTCCAACTTTAATGATATATTGGAGGTTTTCAAGCAGGTAACTATCAACCTCCCATTGTTGGATGAGATTAAGCAGATTCCCGCTTATGCCAAGTTCCTTAAGGACTTGTGTACACGAAAGCGTAAGCTTAGTGTTCAAAAGAAAGCCTTCATATCTAGTCATGTGAGTTCTATTATTCAGAATACCACTACTCCTAAGTACAAAGACCCAGGGTCCCCTACCATTGCTTGCACAATAGGTAAATATCGTGTTGAGAAAGCGTTGCTTAACTTAGGAGCCAGTGTGAACTTACTCCCATACCATGTGTACCTTAATCTAGGACTTGGTGAGATGAAACCTACCCAGATGACTCTTCAGTTAGCTGATAGGTCCGTTAAAATTCCTCGTGGTGTGATCAAGGATATTCTCATAGAGGTAGACAAGTTTATTTATCCGGTGGATTTTGTTATCCTAGATACCCAACCTATCCCTGACCAAGAGAACCAGATACCGGTAATTTTAGGTCGCCCATTTTTAGCTACATCCAATGCGATCATTAACTGTCGAACTGGTATTATGAATTTATCTTTTGGTAATATGACTATTGAGCTGAACGTCTTTCATATTAGTAAGCTACCCTCTGAACTAGATGACTCGAGCATAGAAGACGTGAACATGATAGGAACATTAGTCGAGGAGTCATTACCAAACACTTTGTTAGAAGATCCATTAGAGAAATTCCTAGCTCGCTTTGGAATTGATTTTGATAATGATGATGTGATGAATGAGGTGAATGCTTTGTTAGATTAAACCCCTTTGATAGACACTAGTAATGGCTGGAAACCTAAGTTCGAACATTTACCATTTTCTAAGTCTACCCTAGTTCCTTAGTTAGAAAATCCTCCTAAGTTGTACCTAAAACCATTGACAGATACCCTGAAGTATATGTTTTTAGGCCCCTATGAAACTTTACCTATAATTATTGCTTCCGACTTGGATAGTGATCAGGAAATTAGGCTAGTGACCGTCCTTCAGAATAACAAGGAAGCTTTAGGGTGGACCATAGCAGACATTAAGGGTATAAGTCATACTGTTTGTATGCATCAGATTTATTTAGAGGAAGATACCAAACCGTCTAGGGAGATGCAACGTCGACTGAACCCTAATATGAAAGAAGTAGTTCGAACCGTGGTTCTTAAGTTGTTAGATGCAGGCATTATCTACCCTATTTCAGACAGTAAGTGGGTCAGCCCCGTTTAGGTTATTCCCAAGAAATCCGGTATTACTGTTGTCTAGAATGATAACAATGAGTGAATCCCAACACGAATGACCACGGGTTGGCGTGTCTGTATTGACTATAGAAAATTGAACAAGGTCACTAGGAAGGACCACTTTCCCCTTCCCTTCATAGACCAAATGCTAGAAAGATTAGCTGGTCGTAGCCATTTTTGCTTTTTAGATGGATTCTGCGGCTATAATCAGGTTCCTATTGCCCCAGAAGACCAAGAGAAAACCACTTTTACCTGTCCCTTTGGTACCTTTGCGTATAGACGCATGCCTTTCGGGCTATGTAATGCCCCTGTGACCTTTCAGCATTGTATGTTGAGCATATTTTCTGACATGGTAGAACGGTTCTTAGAGGTCTTTATGGATGATTTTTCAGTGTTTGGTTCGTATTTTTATGAGTGCTTGCATCATTTGTAATTAGTTTTGACTAGGTGTAAGGAAAAAAAATTAGTTCTTAATTGGGATAAATGTCATTTCATGGTTCGTTCAGGAATTGTTCTAGGGCATATCGTATCTTCGAATGGTATAGAGGTAGATAGATCCAAAGTTGACCTTATTAAAACTTTACCGGTCCCAAAAACCGTAAGAGATATTAGGTCATTCTTAGGGCATGCTGGTTTTTATCGTCGATTCATTAAGGATTTTAGCTTGATTTCTAGACCTCTTTGCAATTTGCTTGCAAAAGATGCTAAGTCTGTCTTTGATGATGCTTGTTTAGAGGCTTTTGAGAATCTTAAGACTTTACTCACTACCGCACCCATAGTCCAGGCACCCAAATGGAACCTACCCTTTGAGATCATGTGCGATGCTTCAGATTATGCTATTGGTGTTGTGCTAGGTCAGCGAGAAAACAAATTACTTCATGTGATTTATTATGCTAGCAAAACTTTGAATGATGCCCAGTTGAACTATACCACTACGGAGAAGGAACTATTAGCTATTGTGTTTTCCTTAGACAAGTTTAGGTCCTACCTTTTAGGTTCTAAGATCGTAATCTATACTGATCATGCTGCTTTGAAATACCTTTTTTCTAAGAAGGATACCAAACCTAGATTGATTAGGTGGATCCTATTGTTACAAGAATTTTCGCCCGACATTAGGGACAAAAAGGGTGCAGAAAATGTAGTAGCAGACCACTTGTCTAGGCTAGTTGTTAGTTCCCATTGTGATTCCCTTCCTATAAGGGAAAGCTTTCCTGATGAACAATTGTTCTCTGTTTCCCAATCACCTTGGTATGCGAATATAATGAACTATCTTGTTACTGGTCGAATGCCCCAACATTGGGGTAAACAAGATCGTTCTAGGTTTTTAGCCGAGGTTAAGCACT
Source organism: Papaver bracteatum (assembly GCA_023529315.1). Taxonomy (NCBI): domain Eukaryota; kingdom Viridiplantae; phylum Streptophyta; class Magnoliopsida; order Ranunculales; family Papaveraceae; genus Papaver; species Papaver bracteatum. The sequence goes on from JAJJWX010004549.1 coordinate 529,990, forward strand.
TATTTTGGGATGATCCTTATTTATTTAAGTATTGTCCAGACCAGATTATTAGGAGATGTATACCTGAGAGTGACCAGTCCAGTATTATTTCCTTTTTTTCATGATCATGCTTGTGGGGGTCACTTTAGTGCTAAGAAAACTGCTGCTAAGATATTGCAGTGTGGATTCTATTGGTCTTCGTTGTTTAAAGACTCCCATAGTTATTGTGTTACCTGTGAACGTTTCCATAAATTAGGAACCATTTCCCGTAGGAATATGATGCCCTTGAACCCGATTTTAATTGTTGAGGTCTTTGATGTGTGGGGTATTGACTTTATGGGTCCATTTCCTAATTCTTTTGGTAACCTATACATCATTGTCGCCGTAGACTATGTCTCTAAGTGGATTGAGGCGGTTGCGTGTAAAACCAATGACCATAGGGTTGTGCTTGAGTTCTTGAAAAATAATATACTTACACGTATTGGTACACCGCGAGCTATAATTAGTGATGGAGGGTCACACTTTTTTAATGGACCTTTTAAGCTTTTGATGAAGAAATATGGTATTACACATAAGGTATCCACCTCGTATCATCCGCAGACTAGTGGTCAGGTAGAGGTTTCTAATAGGGAGATAAAACGTATATTAGAGAAAACAGTTAATCCTAATCGGAAAGACTGGTCGTCTAGGCTTACTGATGCCTTATGGGATTATCGTACTGCATTTAAAACCCCCATTGGAATGTTGCCTTATCGGCTTGTTTATGGCAAGGCATGTCATTTACCTGTTGAGTTAGAACATAGATCTTATTGGGCTGTTAAGAAGCTAAATTTTTCACTTGACAAGGCAGGAGCCCATAGGAAACTCCAGCTCAATGAGTTGAACGAGATTCGTATATATGCTTACGATAGTGTGAAGGAGTATAAGAACAAAATGAAACTTGTGCATGATAGAAATATTTTACGGAAGTCATTTTCTCCAGGTCAAAAAGTTCTTCTATATGATACCCGCTTGCATCTTTTCCCTGGGAAGTTACGTTCTCGGTGGACGGGTCCTTTTATTGTTCGCATTGTCTTTCCTCATGGAGCTGTTAAAATTAAGACACCAGATGGTAGTAGTTCTTCGAAGGTTAACGGTCAGAGATTGAAACCCTTTTTAGAGCCCTTTCCTACAGGTGATGTTGAGGAGGTCCCTCTGGAGGACCCTGTTTACCCTTAATTGACCATCGAGGCAGTTGTATGTTGTACATTAGTTTTGATTTTCTCTCTCTTCACCCAGGTACTATCTCTCTAACTTTTCCTCGTGTTATTTTACTTTTGGTATTGCTCTTTCATTAGAAACATTGAGGACAATGTTAGATTTTAAGTTTGGGGGTGGGAAAGAACTTTTTAGTTGCACTTTTGAAACTTCTAGCATCACATGGTATCCGGTTAGCTAAGTTTACATACTATTTCTCACCGAAAAGATAGAAATTGGAATGCTAGGGATAACAACCTATTGAGACATTAGAGAAAAAGACATTGAGATCCTTAAAATTCAGGAGAGAACTTGTCCTTTTTAGAGGGTAACCGTGATGGACCTAACCATCCATGATGAAAAGGCAAGTAGGTCAGGAAATGCCAGAAAGACAAAGTAACCTCACAATGTAGTCTTAGCTACTAGATTATGACTCCCTCTCAGTAGAAATTTATCATCATCAACAAGCGGAGCGACATCAAAATCTATGAAGAAAGTTGAAGACATTTAAGGTTTAGAAGCAACAATAGAAAAAAATAATTCAAAAATCAAAGTTAAAGACTTAGTTACAAGAAGTTATAAGAGCAAGAAAAAAAAAACGGTATAAGTTGTTGAAGTTCATGATACTAAGACATTACAAGTTGCGAAGATCCAAGAGTTAAAGTCCTTCTATGATGGCCATCTAAATTTTTGTCTTGTTATACTCTATTTCAAAAAAAAAAAAAAAATAGAAGAAAAATAGAAGAAAAAAGAAAAAAAATCATCATTACGTTATTTTTTGTTCGATAAGGCCACATGGAAGTAGAAACTTTTATGTCAAGCAAGAAATCGAAGAGAAGAGTTAATTGTCATGGTTCAAGAATTTATCATCAACAGTTGAAGACCGAAGAAGACGTTGTTTCTACTGAGCTCTATGAGAGAGTCGAAGAAAGATACATTTGGTTGCTTTGTTAGTCCGCTTTCAATCTGGCACAAGATCTTTCTAGCACTGGTTTAACTCATCACACGTAATTAGTCCAGCTGTGTAGCAGATGTCCCTCTCATATTTTTCTCTCTCCTAATCTTATCCAGCTGTAAATCAGTAGACGCATCTTACAATGTTTATCTAGATGTGTAGCGGATATCTCTTTATCTAGCAGTGTTGCGGATGTGTCTCCCATTTTCTTTAGTCATCTTTAGAGCTGGCACCTTTTCTTTGGCATTCTAGTCACTTGGAGATATGTTGAGAATTTGTATGTCCTCATAGCTCTTTGGATACTGGTGACCAATTAGAAGTCAAGGTTTTGTGGGTACACCTCTGGTAAACCCTCCCGAGATTAATTCGGTCATTGGGGCCACCTAGTGAGTTAGAATTTTATTTTCTAGATTATATTTGCTCGAGGACTAGCAAATAATAAGTTTGGGGATATTTGATAGACACATTTTTGTGTCTGAATTGTCCTCAATGTCTCTTTTGATAGTGCTTGATTTTTGTACTTATTATGGTGTTTTTATTTTTGTGTAGGTGTTTTTGGAGAGATACACTTGTGTGGAAAAAGTTGCTCAAAAAGTGCTATTTGGACCCCCTGAGAAAAGTACTAAAGGCACCATCACTTTGGCTAAGGGGCACCCTCAGTTAGGCACCTGCTATTCGCACCCTCGGTTTGGTAATGGGGAGGTCATCTTCAATCTTTCAAATTCCAGTTTTGGCGGGAAATTTGGTTCTTCTTCAACAGAAATTAGGGTTCGATTTTGGAGAAAATTCAAGGAGATTCAATGGCTGAAATTTCATGGGAAGGCCTGTTTAAACTTAACAGGCATGGTATGATCGAGTTTTTAGATTAAAATTGGCTGGAGATTCCGATTGAGTAAATCATAGTATTACGTGATATGAAAACCCGATATTGCTTCTCTGTTTTTGGACGAGTTCTAGTAAGATTTAAACACTACAACCAGTTGGATTGGGCCTGTCTCAGGGTTTATTCCCGGAAGTATGTGCTGTAATTGAAGGTTTGCGTGTGAAAGTTGGAGTTTTGTAAACCTTTGGAACGTGTTTGTAGCATGAGATTTAAGGAGTGTCGCGTGGGAGATAAATCAGGGAAAAATATCCATGAATGGTCGTGAAGAATATTATCGAGTAATGGAAGAATATATGGATTTATGACGGATGATTTTTGTGTCTGAAGGGGTATATAAGGTGTGCTGGAGTAATATATCGGGCACGAAGAGTTTGGGAGACAAAAGAGCAAAGAATCGAGAGTTATAGAAATATGCTGCTGCTGCCATTGCTGAAGAACACGAAGAACAGACTATCAAAGACAGTCGTTCTTTGCAACAGTGAGAACGACACAAAGCCGTGGGTCTCAGAGTTACAGTAACATCAACAGTTTATCTTTATCGTTTTCTGTAACGGTGTTTGAAATAATTATAAACGTTGCAAAAACCCGGTTTTCACTATATTTCTCCCATTTTCATCTTTGTAAACACTTAGAGCAATAAAATGAATTTTGAGTGTGTTTCCAACATGATGATGAGCTAATTCTCACACAACCAAGGCAATGAGGAAGCTATTTACGCATGGATAATTGGTAATTATTTATTTTCTCTAATTTATAATTTATAATTCACTCAATCACTGCTTTTGCAGAGTTTTTAATTGTTTGCATAATTTTCATCATTAGTTGTGATTCAATTAGATAGGTTATGCTTTGTATTAAGATAATCTATGCTTAGGGGATACAATTAATTGTTGAGAATTTGCCTGATTATTTGTGAATTAAGAAACAAAGGACTTAAAAGATAATTAGAGTTTTGGGTTATTTACCACAATTTACTCATGTGTAATAGTGGAATCAGTGTCTTGGTTATTCTCTCTTATCTTGTAATCAATTTTGATCTAAGTTTTCTTTACTTTTATGTTTTATTAAATCTAGAATCCATTGCTTTCACAAGTCTCACGAACCTATTTACTACAACATTATTGATTCACATCATATCTCGGTCGGGGGTATACAAAGTTAACAAGTATGATGGGGTAGGAAGATACGTTTCCAGGGTATGTAGATAAATGGGTACCACTAGTGTTTTCTAGGGGTATATAAAGGAACACCCATTATTAATAGCAGCAACATGAGATCAGGAGAAAAAGCTAAAAAGAGGCAGTCACTCACAAACCAGCCCGAGTGCCAGTCTCTCACCAACTCTGAAGTGAAGACCATCTTCGTCAAAATAATGTTGCCTTTATCAAAGTTACTAGTACCAGGCGTTTTACCCCGGTTCCTCCAGCACCAGGAACAAGGTAGAAGGTAAACATTATCCACTTCATTTCCCGCGCTCATGTCACCAAGAACCCTCAACAAAAAAAAATATTTAGCAGGAGAGAAATGCTTCTCTCACTTATCTCACCAGTCCTTCAAAAACCGTCATCTTCACTCATCATTAAGTCTCATCTTGATAGCATTCGATTAATCGAATGTTTACATTGTATTGTGAACGATTTATATCAATAGATTGATTAAGAGAAAGATCGTTGAATACAGGACAAACTCGACTTTATAATCTTCTCTCAACTCTTAACCCTCTTACAACTCACACGTGCATAGCACACGACTCTCACATGACTTGCACAACACACACACTCACAACACTATGCTATTACCCTCCCTCAATCTCTAGTGGGCTGTAAGAAGACCACTTTAGATTGGACTCTCACATGACTTGCACAACACACACACTCACAGAACTTTAGATAGACAAAAGTAACACCAGATTGAGAAGTATACAGATAATATATAGCAGTGGAGATATAGGATAGACAAATTCATGCCAACAACAGCATAAGTAGGTGAGATATAGGTGTGGAAGTAGTCATTGATGCACTGCATAACAATAATTGTTGGAGGAAAGAAAAACACCATGTTGCCGTAGAGTAGTGACTGAAAAATATACCTTGTAGTGTAATAAAGAGAGAGTTGTGTCGCAGGTGTAGAAGAAGTATTTAAGTTGTTGGTATAGTCGCAAGTGGTGTATGAGATAAATATCGCAGTACCCCGGCGACAAAATGACATAGCAGCAGTTCTATCACTTGGTACCCATCAACCTAATCAAACCAACTGAATTTGAGGCTCATACACAACAACAAATAGTCATGAATAATAAGAAGGAGATGTAGTCACAGTAGTTGGTGTAGTAATATTCATGAAGAATCAACATGCTGATGACACCGCACACACTCAATATTGTAGACATTGGTGAAGGCTCAAACCACACATTCACACTCACATTTAAGTAAACCAGACACCATCCACTAACCACTGTAGCTGGCCATATAACTAGTTATTGCAGTAGTTGGTATACCATTTGTAGTGGATTAATAAAACAAATACCGAAGCAATGAGCACCCAACCAAATAAGAGTTACTGAACTTAGATTGAAAGCAGTATCATACTCATAGTGTACATGTGAAACAGTTGAGGCAGTAGCAGTTGCAGTAGAAAACATTTGCAGAGAATAGAAGGCATATATATATATATATATATATATATATATATGATGATGATGAAAATGTGAACAACACCAACAACATGAGCCTTGGGAGCAGTGAATATATCAGCTGAAGTGCACACACACAAATCCAATAGCCAAACTTGAACTGTAACTGTACTATACTCTAAAACACCATATGATAGCTTCTTACATCAATTTAAACACATAGAAAAATAGCAAGATATAGCAGCTAATGATGTGTACTCAAGAACTTCAACAAACCAACACAAATAATAAATAGATTCAAGAACTAAACCTGCTTATCTACACTGGCAGCAACAACTGGAGTTGTTGGTTCAGAAATAGTGGTAGTGATAATCCAATACGAAGCCAAACGTAACAAGGAGAAGAATCACTTATCTGATGGCAGGTTCTACTGTAATAGTAGATTGAACAAAAGTTATTGTTGTAGAGAACAAAAGTCAAAGTAAGATCTTGGAAACTGCGGGCACACCCAACATATTATTCTTGACTATTTGCAAACACCAATGACATAAGAGAGCAGCAAATGGAGTTATGAGCACCAACTGACCAATTTAACATGTTCACCATTTGTAGAAATGCACAATTTTGAGATCCAGGCCACATAAAAACTATTTTCACTTCAATTGCTTGAGCTTGTAAGCTGCATTCTCATATATTGCCAACACCACTAACTTGCATACATCAATGACATTATGAGCAGTTGAGAGCAGCAGATTGAAGGACACCAAGACAGATGAGCAAGATTGATAAATGCCTAGCTTTATTCAGCACACTAGTACTTATTAAAGTGTCAGGAATTATTCACTCACACAAAGCAAAACTTGAATAATGAAGTAAAAAAGCAGTGAAAAGATAACTAAACCAGGCTACATCAGAATTGAATGTAGACTCATCAAATAGAACATCAATCTGTACTTATATATCTCACCAATTTCAATCTGAAACAACATCCTCAGTTTCATCATTACATACGCAAACCAACTCACTCACATATACCACTACTGTGAGGAATGTACCAAAGTAACATTGAGAGGAGGAGCTAACCGAAGCAAAATTAAGCACTCTATGGTGCAGCAATCAACACACATGTACCTCAATATTCTACTGAATTTAAGAAGAATCTTTCTCCACTATCCAATGGAACAACATTAAGCTTCTTCCTAGCTAATTATTGTAGCATAAATAGGCATGCTCAGACCGAATAGATCCAGGAATCAATACCAGTAGGATTTGATAAAAGAACTAGGTCAAAATTATGCCAAGTTACGATGAAAACAAAATTTGCAGACGAAATTGAATTTTGTTGAGATAGTGATGTAAAAATTGAACACATGAGATCAAATCTAAAGTAATCTAAAGATTAAAGATGGAGATTACCATCATAGACTCAGATGATAGTTGATGAGGTAAGAGATTTCAATCCAAACACCGACATGAAATTGAAATAACCAAGAGCTCAAACCCTAAAACTGAATTTTAGATCCAAAATACATGCTTAATCCTAATTGACGACGTTGTAGTAAGCATCAGGATCAAATCCAAACCCCAACCAATTCCTGTAAATCTTCATTTCTTAGAAAACCTTATCAAATTGAGGAACAAATCTTCTTGAAGATGAATCAGAGACGAAGAACAGTAGAAGCTATGGATCGATACCCCTGAGAATGGAAATTCTCAGGACTGATACCATGATAGCATTCGATAAATCGAATGTCTACATTGTACTGTGAACGATTTATATCAATAGATTGATTAAGAGAAAGATCGCTGAATTACATGACAAACTCGACTTTATAATTTTCTCTCAACTCTCAACCCTCTTACACCTCACACGTGTATAGCACACGACTCTCACATGACTTTCACAACACACACTCACAACACTATGTTATTACATCTTACAACTCAATCTTCTTCAATTCACACTCAATTATCTTCATCTTCTCCATTATTACCATCACCAAAAACCCTTTCACTAAATCCTAACAACAACAATAACAACAATAGCATTAATAATAACCCAATAGTCCCAGATACTTCGTTAAATTGTGCACTTCAATGTCAGCACTTTGATTCGTAAGTACCCATTTCTTTAGAACTATTAATTGGGGGATATGGATTTTAATTGGGGGATATGAATTACTTCCCCCAACCATTTGTGGCTGATAAGGGGTGTCTTTTGGGTGCGAAAATACCAGAATATCCCTTCATTAATTAAAAAACATTATGAAATTACTGTAATGCCCTTTCCCTAAAACAATAAAATCTAAATACCAAATTCATATATCCCCCAATTCATTTTGTACCGGCATAGGGTTAGGTTTAGAATTTTTTTTTTCTTCATCGTCTTCCTCATCGTTCATTCTTCATCGACGATTAATCGTTGATATTAAAATTTCTTCGTTGACTAACCTACCATAACAATGCCTCCACGAAAGAAATCAAAAGCAAAACGGAACACTAAATCGATTGCTCAACAAACACATGAGCAACGAATCGAGAACATTGCTCAAGAACTAGAAGAGGAAGAAGCATCCAACTCGGATGATCAACCAATCATGGCTTCTCTGAGAAGGTAAGTGTTTTTTTTAGGTCATTTATGATTGTTTTAATCGATTTTTAGCCATGGGTTTAGGTTAGAATCGCCAAAATTGGTGAAACTGTGGAGTTGCAGAGAAAACCGGCATTCAATCTTAGTTTGAACACCATGCCGGTTTAACTTACGAACACTGAAATATCAATACCGGCATACGATAGTAGTTGAACACCAAACCGGCTTGAGTTCACGAAAATTAGATTTTAGGACCGGCATTCGAATTGGGTTGAAGGCTATTAGGTAGTCAACTTAAAACACACGGGAATTTTTTTTTTTTACCGGCATTATATCTAGGTTTCGTCATTGCGGTTTTGAAATACCGGCATCAGGTAGTTCAATTCGTGTATCTTAGGTTTTACACTTGAAACATTGATAAGAAAAACTCAAAAACCGGCATGCTCGATATTTGAACATATATCTTAGGTACATGTTCTAGGCATTAGTTGTTTTAAGAATTTGAATGCCGGTTTACAAACTGTGATGACTTTTCTTATGTTTGTTTCGTTTGTTTATGTTATAGGTCAAAAGCCAAAGTATCGAGGAAAAATAAAGGTCCTATTCTCACTAAAAAAAGGAGAAAGGACGGTCTTGATACTCCCAATCTACCTCCCGGGGATAGATGCGGGTCGCAAGAAGCGTTTGGGGTTTCAAACAAGAGGGTTAGATTGGGAGAGTGGTGGTGAACGTAATGCACTTAGAATCCGTGAAGGTACATTTGTGAACGATGAGAATGATGAAGGGGACAGTGAGGATAAAGATGATGAGGTTCCCCCAAGTCAAATAGCAATCCAAACCGAAGTTGGTGAGACTAGTCAACAACCAACACAAGGCAAGGGCAAGGGCAAACACAAAGTTAAAGGTTGTCACCTTCCTCACGTTGATGACATGATACCCGACCGCGATGATGGTAAAATTTGGGGTCAAGCTCCGGAACCGAAAGTACTCTTTGGATACAAGAACTCTTGGGCTCGTACAATCTTTCAAACTTATGTAAGTATTTTTTATTTTGTGCATGTGAATTGTTTTATTTTTTACATTATCTCTTAATCGTATTATGTCTTATTTGTAGGATCATACTAAGGTTGTGCGTGTTTGCGAAACCAAGCCGGTGAGTGGAAATTGTCGTTGGAACATGAAGATGTCCAAACATTAGTAAGGAACTCGGGTTTGTATTCTTTGGTTGAAAATTACTTGAATCCAGATACTGTCACCGTCAATTGCTTTGTCGAAAGGTATCATGGTGAAACCGATACAATTCGGTTATTTTATATATTTAAATTTGTAGGTTAAGTGTTTGTTTAATTTTCCGAGCAATAATTTGATTTTGCTTAAAACTTGATTTTGCAGGTGTTCTGGGTGTATCCACGAATGAACATACTTGAAGATGCTAATGCTTTCTTTAGAAACCTTGGTGTTTCAAATTTTACATTTGATAGTTGTAGATTAGTATGGATGCTAGCATGTTAATTTGATTTGTATAGTTTGTTACACCTTTTTTTTACGAAAAATACTGAATTGTGATAATATATTATAGTGGGGTTGGAGATGTCGTGCAAAATTAGCTGTTAGAGGTTCTTCAACTAAACCTTTGATTGGTCTGTATCAAGAGGGTACTCATAAAGTTGTAGATATTCCTTCCTGTCAAGGTCAGCTCCACCTGAACTTCACTTATGGTTTTGACTATTGGTGGTGTACAGTTAATTGAAATCGCAATATTAATATTATGGTTTTGCAGCTCATCATCCGAGCATCAATGCAGCTGTTGAGCTTCTTAAACAAGGCAAATTTTTTTCCAGGATTCTCTCTTTTTTTCTTTCTTTGAGTTGGAACACTATTGATAATATTGCGCGTTGTCGCTATTTTTTGTTGTTGCAGGAATGTCTAAGTTGGATGTGGTGCCATATGATGAAGACGAGGTTACTGGGGAGCTTCGATATATGCAGGTTAGCGGTTTGACTCCCTTTTATCAGATCCTATTACAAATTTACACATAGGTAAAAAAGAACATGATTCATTTGATTAATGTGTGACAGATTTATTGGTTTTGAAACTTTTTTAGATGGCTGTCACTATGCATAACACATCCCTTCCAGCGACTGAGAGATACCGCAGTGGTTAGTAGGATGAATTTTTTATTTGCATTGGTAGCTAAAATTTACAGGGTATGATGTAAAATACTGAAAATGGGTTGAAACTTAAATTCAATCATGTTTGTTTTCAGGTAAAGTACAGGTTTCCTTGGTTTGGAATTCAAGAAATGAGACTTCGTACGGCGCAGACAAGTTGAATGCTTTGGCCACTGTAAGCCATCAATTTTATTAGTATATACTGCACGCCTCTGAACTTTAAGTATCAAGAACCTGCTTGTGTATACACCACCCTCTTAATACCTCTGCTCAAGTAAATGTCTGATTATTGTTTGCAGTTCTTATGGCGAAATGGTGGGCCCAACAGCAATGTTAATCTCATTCACTCTGTTTGGGTCAACTTCCAGACATCGACTAACAATGTAAGTGAAGGCATGAATGTATTTTCCAGGATTGTAGCTTTTGTACAAATTTGAACTTTTTTTTTTCCTTCAAAAATTAACTTGAATTGGGTGTTCATTACACAGATAATTTTTGGAAATCGGTGGAGACATCTATTAGGGGAAATAGATTTTTGGGAACGTGTCGGGGGCATTGACATATCCTTGGCTCCGTCCAGTTTTGGTCAAGCTAATGCACGGGTAAGATAAGTTTAGATTCCAGCAAATTCTTTATATTCAATTTCAAGGGTTGAAGTACATTTATCCTTTTTGAACTCTGACCTGGTCAACTACCTTAACATGAACTACGAATCTAAGAGCGTCTGTTGAATTACAGTAACCCCTTGATGCAAAGCTTAATAGTTAAGTACGTCCATTGAGAAACCCCTCCTGATCAGGGTCTCCAAAACACATCAGCTATGAAATATGGTACTTGAATATTAGCGTGTTCATTGTTGCAGGCGTTTGATTCTTTGCTCCAAAGATTGCACAAGTATGTCCCCTATGGAGCTTCAGTTGCTGATTTGTATGCAGGAGCAGGTGTCATTGAATTATCATTGGATGTTGCTAAAAAATGCAGGCAAGTAACTCTCTATTTGCTTGATCTAATGTTTGAAACTCCAAAGTCTCCTACAGAAAAGTAACCTAATTGAAGTTCAAAATTACTATTACCTATTCTCAGGTCTGTTGAGTGCATTGAAATTAACAAAGAGTCGAAGCGATCTTTTGAGAAGACAGTCAGCCGCTTGCCAAAACATCTAGATAGCAACATTAGCTGGCACCATGCAGACACTTCAATTGTCAGTATTCAATTTTCAGCCTCACCGCAGCTTCACTCTGCTGGACCCATATTTTATTATTTTTATGTCATTCCTAATGTTTTAACTGTATCAAAAATTTGATCAGTATTATGATTTTATTGCTTCATACCTCACTTTATTCTGTATTATATTTTATCCTAACTACGGTGTGTGTTTTCAATTATGTCACACATGACTTGGTTTGCTTGTTGTCATCTTATAACCCACTGGTAAATGTATCAGGATCCTCTCTCTTGGCTCGAGGGATCAGATGTAGTTGTCGTTGATCCTCCTAGGAAAGGGTTGGACCCAACCCTGGTTGAAACGCTACGGAACTTATTTCATTATCAGCGCAAGGCAAAGTCCCCCGTGAGTTAATAACTATATCTTAGCATCTGCTGACGTCGTTGATGAATTCCAATTAATTACATTTCATGAGCTCGAGGGAACTACAGTAATTCATAGTGCCTCTCTATGATTCACTTTTGGTTTCTATCCCAGGTCTGTTTTGAAGGAAAAAGATGAAAAGCGACCATGGATTTTACGTGCGAAGGAATCATCGGTGGAGATAGAAGGCAAAACAATATGGGAGAAAAGTCAATCACTTCCGGAAACTCTTATTTATATAAGCTGTGGGTGGGAGAGCTTTAAGGAGGTCAGCACATCAGCTAAAATTATCTGAGATTCTGAGACTTAGAATATTCAAGTTAAGCTGATTCGGCTTATGTTCATTCATACTAATTCTAGTCATCATCTGATGAACATGATTGCAGGTCGTTGTTGTCTAGTAAAGGATGGCATTCGGAGAAAGCCCATGGCTTCAATTTCTTTCCTGGAACTAACAGGTCTCATGCCTTCTCTTCTCATTGATGTATCTAATACTTGGTCATCCCTCTGTTACATTGTCCCTTTACTATATATATATATATATATATACATTTTCTATAATCGTGTGCAGAACATAGTTTGACTTGTTGTATAACTATTTGCACAGCATCGAAATCTTGGCAGTGTTCAAACGGACAGCAGGAGGTGGAGTTAAGAAAAAGAAAACAGGAAAGAAAAAGAAGAAGAAATCACAGTCAGGAGTTGTCCACTCAGAGATGTAATGCAAAAGAAGATATTTGAAACAGAAGCGCCATTTTTCTTCTCTCCGCGTCAAAAATGAACTGGTCGTTTTGTACTGCATACACACAGAAATAGCTATGAAGGTTCAAGTTCTACACCTATTGTTTTCTCTGTATTGAAACTTGTAAGGTGTGACAGAATGAAAAGCTAATGACAAAATTTAAAGAACAAAAGAGGAACCATGTTCTATGAAATAAAGTTTACTGGTCTGTTGCTTGGAATTTTTCGCTATTTTTTTCCTTCTATTTTCTAAGTCTTACCTCGAGATACATCCTTATTGTATCTAAGGGCTAGAAAGTGCACCCTTCCAGTCGCCGTCACGGGGGTGACCTCGTCATGGCAGTACACATTTGTTAGGAGAAGTTAAGCACGCCCATTGTGTAGCACGGGTACAAATCTAGTGTATTTATAAAGGACATACCGCATAAGAATAACTTACGAACAAAAAAATAATGTTTTCCATATAACCGTTACACTAAAAAGAAACTCATGCTTCACGAAAATATTCAGTGCATTGGAAGGCAATTATCCTATATGTTGGACTACTAACTCAAACACTGGAAACTCAAGAATGAAGTGAGTATCAAATTACATGGTAATTGTGCATGTACATTCTTTTTTGATAGAATTAAGCTTTTTTTTACATATCAATCTGTCTTTTAATTTTGAGACCATGTCTTCTATTGCTAGCATTAAAACCTTTACCATTTGGGTGATGATTTACAATGTTCCTCTGCACATGTGGGACGATGAAGGTCTAAGTCTAATTTCTAGTTTCATAGGGAAACCTCTTCTTGCAGATGATTATACTCTCAATAGGACAAGATTTTCTTATGCCAGGGGTTTGTATTGAAATTGATGTAGATTTTAATTAACACAAGTAGTGAGCACGTGCGTTGCACGTCGACGATGCTATTTTTTTACTTCCCAAATAATTTGGTGGTAATTCAACACCATATTTTTTTATTTCAAAATTATCCGTTGTTTGTACTTAAGAATCAATCATTTGTTTTGTTTTTTCCTTGTAGATTTTTTCAATTATTTTCTAAGTTATGTCTAACTTTTAAGGAGAAAACATATAAGATTTGGAGACATATAAAAAAAATTGAAAAACAAAAATTTGATATCATTATTTGTGCTCATTACGTAGCTAATTTAAAGGTCTTTCCAAATATATAAAATTTACAAAAATCCTACATGTAGTTTAAAAGATATGAGATTTTTAAATATATAAAAAGTGCATTTACTTTTATGTCCCTGTAAACATTCTTTATACCACTTCTTTAAAATATAACGGTTGATAAGGAATAGGAAGTCTAATGATCTAACGGACGATAGCAATAGTTCGAACGGAATTTTATTTGTGAAATCTAACGGTGGAATTTTAAAATTTGGAGATTCAACGGTTATATTTACTTAAATTTTGCAATCCCTTATTGCTATTAAAAGGGGGAGATGAGAGTATTCCTTTAATGGTTGATGAAAAGATTGTTTTGGAAATGCCGGTTGAATATCAGTGGAAACCCCCAAAATGTGATGTGTGCAAAGTTTTTGGTCATTCTTCTAAAAATTGCACAAAGAAGATGAAACCAAGATGGACAGCTAAGAAGAATGGCATGGATCTTGAGAAAACTAAATCAACAATACTGGAGAATGCTGCCTGTGAGATTCATAAAGAAAATCTATAGGATTTAGATGGCAGCAATACATCAGACAATGGTCCTCAAATTGATGGGAATGGACAGATGTTGGGTATGATAGAAGCCTCATATTCTCAAGATAATCGGGGTGGCAGTAAGGTTCCAAATGGTGGTCCTAAGAATATTATTGGCACCCGAAAATCTGCAAAAGAATCTTCTTGTAGTGAAAATGTCTTTGTCCAAATTGTGGTAAAGGTTATGGAGCAAATAGTGAAGCATAATCTTGCTGCAAAGAGCCCGATCATGTCTGCAAGTAATGGACCTAAGGCTGCAGTCATTGGCAGTGAGTCAAATTATAAGTCGGCTGGGGTGCAGGAAAAAGTACATCAACACAAACCTTTTCATTTGTAGAGTGACTTTCCTTACTAATGTAAAGTTTTTTCAAAGGATAAGGATGACAAGAGAGACAACAAAGTCAAGGAAGCATAGGCAATTAGTATAAGCATTAATATAGACAAGGTTTGTATCCTGGTAACGAATCAAGTTGATCCAGCAAAGAGCCAACCAAGACGACAAGTATTCAAAAGAAAGGTGAATGTGAGAAGGTGAAACACAATCCTTTTCTTGTAGAGGGACACCCTTCTTTCGATCCTGATAATAGAGAAGTAATTTCAGGCCATCATGGAGATTTAGTGAAGAATGTAGTATCAACAAGTGATGATGGGAACTGGAAGACATCTTCAAGCAGAAAATCTCATGTTAAGAATGTTTTTATTGATAAGAAAAGCCTACCAAGTCTAAGAACAGTGACAATTATGTCATAGTGAATAATACTTTCACTGTATTGAACAATGAAAATCAACAATCTATTCAAGATCAAGATAGAGTTTTGATTGAAGAGTGTGAGGAAGATAATGAATAATTCTATGACATACAATCCGAAAAATATGCTCACCATTTGGCTTATGAAGACAAAAATAACAAGAAAACTGAAAAAAGAGCGTTCAAGGCTCAAATGGAATGACGAAATTCCAAATGAGAATTTGGGTAAAGGCCAACTTTCTGCAGCTAGAAAGCAAAAGTAATTTGCTTATGTTTTAGCACTAGTTTGTTTTGTTTGTAGGTTATTTATTTGTTGTTGGATGGTTTATGAGTTGGCTTTTGCCACTCTTTTAGTTTGCGTTTTTTTTTTGTAGGTGTTGGCGTTTGTCCTCACCTTTGAACTCACTAATTAGGCACTCCTTTCATGTATTATTTTTCTCTTTTTAATGTATCAACCTTTCAAGCCAAAAAATAAAAATAAAAATAAAAGTCGGTGCGTTTTCTGTGCACTGTGTATAACTTGTACAAAAAAGAAACACCTACTTTTTTTTTCTTCAGTCAATCAACATATTTTAATTTATACAAATCAATATAATTATTACATAATAGCTTATAAGAATATTAAAACATCAAAACACAAGATAATAAAAATCCTAATACAAATAAAGATATTAATTATAAGTAAATCACAAAGACAAAGAACCATAAACCCCAAAGAATCCAATTGTTTATGTAAAAAGGAAGGATGGTGGTGTAATCCGGAATCAACTCCGACCATTGAATCTGATTTTCTTCTTCTTCTTGAATAAGAGATGCTCCTAAAAGAAAGTAGTGTTTTCCCATAATATTGTTGATATAAACACACCCGGATGCGGGAGCAATGCTGCGTGGAGATAGAAGTCCCATATGTCATGAAATTCTTTTCCCGAAGAATAATCAATGACGGTAAGAAGCATCGGTTAACTCTATGCCAGCAGCCGCTCCAAATCCCTTGGATTGAATATAAATTGAATATCTTTGTTAAATTTTCGATGTTTTTGAATCGAGAATAATAAAAAAAGAACCAATTATTAAGATTTGAAGAAATCACACTTAAAACGAATAGAAAATCGCCCCAAATAGTGAAGAAAAATCGCCCAAATTAATATCAAAGGAATATGTTGAAAGACATCAAAAATAATTGAAAAACCACTCTTATTCAATTAAATATAAACAAAAAAGCAAAGACATCGTGCTCAGATCTATTCCAAAAGAGGATAATGAAAGCTAGATTTTTTTTTCTTTTGAGAAAAGGAGGAGAGAAATCTACTAGATCAACTGCTTCAATTAGATCAACTGCTTAAGTTAAATCAACTACGAGCCGCCATTCATATAGAGAGAACTTAGAACATAGTGAGACTGTTTGGTTCCTTTGTACTGTTGGTACACATTAAAGGGATAACTGAGAGAAGCCAATCATAATAAGAGAGGACTGGGTTGGGCCAATCTTGGGGGTGTGCTATATTTATTGGGGCCTTCCCAGAAGGACCCATCGTCGGGGCATAAGCTCCCTCTTGGTAACCATACGCTAGCCTTTGTCTTAGTCTTTCCTAATCAGATCGCTCCCATACCTGTTTTTTTTTATTATTATCTTTTTTTATGGAAAGGTTAACTTATATTAATCAAGCTCATTTTTATCAGAGACATTGGAAATAACACTAGATTTTAAATATTTTAGATGAAGATGGGATGGCATATGCCGAAGATGCTTTAGGCGAGCTTGTTTTGCAATATAGTCCGCCGTAGAGTTATATTTCTTGTTTATATACTTTACCCGAGTCTATGATAATTTTTCTAGATTTGACAGTGTTTCCCGTATGGTATTTCCCGCACTCCAAGAAGAATCTTTGCATAAATTATTGATCGTTTCTGCCAGAATTTTGCAGTTCGTTACTATTGAGACACTAGACAATATATTATTAGTTAGCCACGTAGACAATCATGGATTTTTTCTTATATATATATATATAAACTCAATCATGGATTCCTACGTTGCCTAATTCATTTAGTAGGAATTATTGTTTGACCCTAGAAACCCATAACCCGTTACTCTCTAGTCCACCACCAGAATACTTTTATCCTCTGGTCCAAAAACATGTTTTTGGACCAGATTTTTTATTCTATAGTCCAAGCACGTGCAACTCAAACAAAAGCCTACTTTCAGTATACCAAACATACCCTTCTGCAATTGTATAAGACAAAGAAATCAAATTTCCGGCTACGTTTCTTTTCTTTTTCTTTTTCTTCATCTCAGATTCAGTCTCTCGCTTCTCTGCTGCTGCGTTTTTGTGTTTTCTCGCTCTCTACTGCTGGTAGTGTATTTCAGTTAGGTTCATCTCAGCTTCGAATTAGGTTTATCTCAGATTCTAACAAGGTATTTACTGTAATCATCTTGATCTGTTGCTGTTCTTGAAATCATGATGAATAATTAGGTTTATTCTGATCCGATTTCTATCAGAATAATTGTCTATGATGTATATTGTTATCTTTCTTTTATGATAATTTTAGTTCAATTCAGTTTATGTTCGATTTTTTAAGTAATTTTGTGATTTTTGTGTCTTTCAATTAGGTATCTCAGATTCGAATTAGGTTTATCTGAGATTCGAACAAGGTATGTTACTATAATCATCTTTTCTCTGCTGCTGTTCTGTTTAGTTTCTTGTAATCTGATTTTTGTATTTTATTCATAGGACGGTACATATTGACATGTAGTACAATGTATGTTATTTATCCTATATTTACATACCAATACGTACTTCATATAGCATGCTCTCTTTTCATCCTGTAGTAGATGTCAACACATATCAAAATGTATAACGCATATCCATTCAGAGACTCAGTACATGTCAATGCGTAATGCATAGAACATGTCAATACATATCGAAATGATACAATACATATTCATTCAGAGACTCTTCTTTAAACTCAGTACATATCAACAGATATACAATTGATAATCTCTTTCATTCAAATTAGCCATGACATATCAATATGTATTATGTATGAATTGCATCAACAAATATACAATGTACTGCATATAACACGCTCTCTTTCAGGCTGCAGTACACTCAGTAGATATCAAAATGTATAACGCATATCCATTCAGAGACTCCTTTTTAGACTCAGTACATATCATTACATACCACATCAATATGTATATTACAAATACTTAATTTCTGGATCATTTTTTACAGGGTCAACATGTCCGACGTTGCTCACGATTCAGATATGATTGCTTGCTACTCTCATGTACACCATAAGAAATACCACTTTGGACATTTGGTTACATCGTCTTCGACTTTAGAGGATTTGAAATTTACCATCTGTAATACGTGGAGCTAGTTGACTCCATTGAATATTGTCGTTAACTGTGTCCATAATGAAGAGAGAGTTCATATTCTTGCCAATGTAACGCACCAAAGTATTGTTGCATTACATTCTGCAAAGAAATCGTCTTTCTTTGATTTTCATGTGGATGTTATTTCAGCTGGGGGATATAGTTCTTCTAGGTGTATGGATGTTGATAGTAATGCAGACTTAGTTGTCAGTGTAGAAAATAGTTATTTGAAAGATGGTAAAGAGGTTCCAAATGTATTTTTTTTCCAGATGGTTGGGAGAACATCTTCGAGGATACAAAATAATTATTTTATGGTGGTGTTGATGCTGCACGTGTAGCTTGTCAAAAATACTGCATGAGAACTGGATATGAGGTAATAAAGTTAAAGAATGACCTTGAGAGATTCACTGACGTATGCAGCGTGGAAGGTTACTCATGGAGGCGTCATGAAACTGCCATTGGTAGTTCTATTGATGTTTTTAAGATAAAGGAATATATGGGGAGGCTCACCTTTGGTGGTGGTTATATGTTGAAGAATCCAAAAGTTCCCAGAAAGATTATGAATAATTTAATTCATGAACGTGTCAGGCACAACCCTCTCATAAAGCCATCAGAGATTATAAATTATTTTAAAGTTGGTGGAGGGATCGATATCAAGTATCACCACGCATATCATGCACTTGAGTTGTCGCATTAACAGATTTTTGGTGATGATGTCAGATATTATACCGATCTTGCTTGGTGGGTGAATGTAGTTAGGGAAACAAACCCTGGGTCATATATTGGTTTCGACTTCAATGATGCTACACAAAGATTCAATAAACTGTTTATTTTCTTTGGAGCTTGTAGAGAGGGCTATAAATTCTGTCGTCCGATGATTTTATGTGATTGTACATTTCTTACCGAGACTTTTAGAGGAGGTCTCATGGCGGAAACATGTCTTAATGGCAATCAAGGTAACTTTTTTGTTTATTTTTATATTTTTTTCGTTGCGACATCTTGTCTTAACGACAAGATATCTTAATATGTAATGTCTATCTCTGTAACAATGCAAGGACATAAATAATACAACTAGTACTGTCTATACAAGGACATATAACTACATGTTGATAAGTAGTGTCTAGTAGTTAGATTACTCATTTACTATAATACTGACATTGAGTATACTACTACATATTGACCTTACCGAGTATAGGTAAACCATACTGCATGTTAATATGTAGTGTTAGCTTTTCATATACTCAAGCACTTAATATGTACTGGATATGAGTATGGGGTAAACTATACTGCAACAGAAGTTTTTTTGGTTTTCCAATAATGAAATATGTAGTGATATTATTCTTTCGAATAATGAAATATGTCGCTAAGTGTTATTAGTAATCTTAATATGTATCAACATTGTTGATATGTACTGGTTGTTTTCCTTTTAGCAGTTGATTAACATAAAGAATAATTCCTTTTGCAGGTTTTTATCCCCTCGCATATACATTAGTTTCTGGTGAAAGTATGACAATTGGGAGTTGTTTTTAAAGAATCTGAAGGAAGATTTGGATGATGATCGCCCAATCACTTTTATGACTGACCTAGGTGAAGGGTTAGTTAAATATATTCCAAAATTCTCATCAAAGCTATTGCTACTTCCACTTGGACAAAAACTTACCTATCGCAAATTCTAATGAAAAGTATAAAGAAGTGACTGATGCTTTCCGAAAGGCAACATATGCACTTTCTCCTGCAAGATACGAGGAAGCTCTTCAGGAAATGGTAAATTGGGGAAGGCCTTGGGTTGCTGACTACTGTCGCAACATTCCAAGGAAAAAGTGGTCCAGTGTGTTCTTTAACAGTTGTAGGTATGGTCAGACTTCTTCTAGCGTTTCTGAATCGTTCAATAATTGGATTAACCGCAAGAAGAAGTTACTTGCATATGCGTACGTTGATAAGATCAGGTTTGCATCAGTTTCCTTAGTCACAGTACAAGCTTATATGTAGTCTTAAGATATTATTAGTTTCTTTGGTAATAGTACAAGCATGTATGTTCTGTTAATCTACGTATAATGTAATATAACAGACTTATTGTTTTCTTGTCATATAGGCTACGTATTATGGAGTTGATGTCAGAATATCGCAAAGAGACTGTGTTGATGAACCCAGAACTTCCAACCCATGTGTATCAAGCCTTGCTTGAACTACACATTCAAATTAGCCGTCCATGGAAAGTTAGCCAGTCAGATGCTAACCACTTTGAGGTACATTCTCCAAGGTTAGAATTTATCCCTAATCTCTATCATCTGAATTTTAGTTATTATTTTTTCCCTTTTTTAAGCAGCATGGTCTGTGATGTGATATCCACCAAACTAGTATCTAAGGTGTACTGCAGATAACATATGAATATGTACTGCAGATAACATATGAATATTCAATAGATAATATGGTGTGTTTTGTGTGTGCAAGTCTCATATGGTGGATCTAGAGAAAAAAACTTGTACTTGCCAACGATGACGCGTGTATGGTTTTTCATACTCGCACGCTACTGCATCTATTACTAGATCTGAAGGAAGGATACTTTATTACGTCGAAGATTAATTCAAAGTTACCTGTTATCGTAAGCTATATTCAATAGATATTAGACCTGTTCCTAAACACGTCAGGTATGTGTCTTTAAAAGTACATTTTGATATTATTTTTTAAGGAACAATATATTTTTTACATATTAGTGGGTAGTTACGATTCTGTATTTTTCTCACAGGACTGATGAGTATCACATATACGATATCGTTCTCCCACCAGCTGTAATTAGGGATCCACCAGGCGGGAGAATAGTATAAAATATGTTAAGTGTTCAAACTGTAATTTGAAAACTCATCACAACAAGGCAACATGCACTCTTATCCGTCAGTATGAACTTTCTAAAGAATGATTTATGACATGTATGAGTTTTAATCAGTACATATTAATATATCTTGGGGTAGGATGATACAATACAATGTATTTTTTTTTAAGTAAGTAGTGTTTTGATTTATCTTTTCTTTTATCATAGGCTTGAACGTGCAGCAGAATTTTATACCGATAGCGTTGCCATTCTTTCCACCAGCTATTATTTTAAAAGCTCACCACCAGCTATCAACATGTAGTCCTTGTTCTATTCTACTATTTTTGATTCGTCAGAACCAACTGAATTTGGTTAATAACTGTTTCTTTACAGTACAAACATTATAATTATATTGAAATTACTATTTTTGTTGTTTCTTAGAACCTCTTTTGGTTTTCAAACATTATAAGTCTATCAATATGTAGTTATATTGATCTTTCGAATAATGAAATATGTCGTTAGGTGTCGAATAATGAAGTATGTTGTTAGTTTTGTCATTCACCATAAATGAAATAGTGATATTGATCTTGCATGTCAATATCTATCACCAGTATTGTAGTATTACATTTTGATATTACATGTCAATATTGTAGTGTAAGCATCTTCCACTACATACTGATATGTACTGATTGTAGTGTAACCATCTTCCACTACATAATGATATGTAGTAGTATATTGATAACAATCTTCCACTGGGTAATGATATGTACTGATTGTAGTGTAATCATACTGATTATTGTAACAAGAATGCAATCAGTACTTACTGAGATTTCCATCACTTAAAGCAAATTTAAACCATTACATAAGATTAGTTTAAACTTTGGGGTTTCCTAGCTGATTCACCATCTACGGGGGTCGAGGGGGCAGCGCCCCCTCGTATCAACAACACAAAATCACTACTAAGTTAGACAACATAACAAAGTAACACGATTAAAATATCACTACATTAAACTTAACCCAAGTCCAAATTAAAAATCACTAATTAAAGGAAAAGCAATATTTAAGATATGTTTTTGAACATTATTGAACTCATGAAATGTAACCAAGAACAAAAGAAAAATAGGTAAATATTAATATGTACTTTCAGATTACTTTTAGCAATTAAGACTCCATTGTGTCAGTTCCCAACTGATTTCTGGTAGAGATGCTGTCAGCAATATGCATGCTAAAGCGACCCTTTTGTTGCGAATATTCAATTGCACTTCATCATCAACTCCCAAAGGTACTCCCACATATTTGCTTTTTGACTTCATCTTCATAAAATACATCACAAATAGCAGGCAGTCTGGTGATTTCCCTTGTTGAGGTGCATCACATTCATTGACTATTACATTCTTCAATGTTTCTTTATTGTTCTCCAGCAAGTACATGTTGATAGGTTTGAACATGTAATCTTCCATTTTTGTGGCGTTTGGATAACATATTCCTCCACATTTAGCCTTAGAAGAATTGTAGTGGTTGAACACCATTTTTCGCAGTCATACTCAAGTAGCGTCCAATGAAGATTTTTATGGCACATTGGTACAAGAATCTTCTTGATACTATTATCCATCACCGATATTGGTTTATAAACAGATTCTTCTGCTTCACCTTTGAGCTTATCCAGGAACTCGACATTGTACTGAAAACATGGATGTAGTTGAATAGTTATATCTAATTATGTCTTATGCAATATAGATATGTAGTGTACCTATTCCTACATAAAACACAACAACATTACAAGTACCTATTCCTACATACTTTAATATGGATATATGTACCGTGTAGATATGCACTGTATGATAACAACTTACCCAAGCGGACGGATCCAGATACAAGACAGGTAAGTATTTTCTGTCTATTTTTCTCATCGACTACTCTTTATGAAACTTGTTGTTAAGCTTGTATTGTCTGTAGTTGAGAAGATCTTGCTCTAAAGAATCGTCATGTACAAAGTCCTTAAATGTAGAGGCACTAACGCAAAGACCACCTTCTCCCGTTTTCCAAGCAATTGAGCTGGAAAATAATGACGTAAAGGTTAGTATTCTTGTGTAACAGAACATATTGATATGTTTCCAAGCATAATATACTGATATGTATGGATATCAAAAGTACATATTAATATGTAGTATATATGGATATCAATTATTTTTTTGATGTCAATATATATTGCTCACTATGAATATAATAGTACACGAACATATTGATATGTCTATGCAGATGTTCCAAATAATAATGCCAATTAACAACTCACTTAATAAAGTATGCATTATCGAAGAATGTGGAAAGGATAGTCTTTTGATCATCCTTCAAGTCATTATAGAATGAATATTTATCCAAGCGGACGGATCCAGATACAAGACAGGTAAGTATTTTCTGTCTATTTTGCTCATCGACTACTCTTTATGAAACTTGTTGTTAAGCTTGTATTGTATGTAGTTGAGAAGATCTTGCTCTAAAGAATCGTTATGTACGAAGTCCTTAAATGTAGAGGCACTAACGCAAAGACCACCTTCTCCCGTTTTCCAAGCAATTGAGCTGGAAAATAATGACGTAAAGGTTAGTATTCTTGTGTAACATAACATATTGATATGTTCCCAAGCATAATATACTGATATGTATGGATATCAAAAGTACATATTAATATGTAGTAGATATGGATATCAATTATTTTTTTGATGTCAATATGTATTGCTCACTATGAATATAATAGTACACGAACATATTGATATGTCTATGTAGATGTTCCAAATAATAGTGCCAATTAACAACTCACTTAATAAAGTCTGCATTATCGAAGAATGTGGAAAGGATAGTCTTTTGATCATCCTTCAAGTCATTATAGAATGAATATTTATCCAGTTTCAGGAACACCTTGCGGCACAATCTGAGATTTTTGTTCTTTTTTAGTGGTATTGTTTATGTTCCTCCAGCTTTCGGCTTCTTAGGTTCTTTATATGATGCAGAGAACTTACTTCCACTTTCGTAAATATCATCTATCTTCTTTGCACGATGATAACGAGTAACGGGTCTGCTAGGTGTTCGTTGCTGCTTTTCAGGCTTTTTGTTCACTGCTACCTTTTTTTGTTTCTGGCTTTGGGTAATTGGTTCATGCATTTTTAATCAACATAAAAAATAAAAAAAATGTAATGTAAAAACACAACAGAGCTGATGATTAACATTAAGTACACGAAGTATACACAAAATAACATTTAGTACATATCGTTCACCTGTGATGGAACCTCCAAAACATCTTGTGATGGAACATCCAAAACATCTTGTGATGAAACCTCCAAAGTATATTGTGATGGAACCACCAAAGTATCTTGTGAACCTTTCGATGGGATGTTTTCTTGTTGCTTATCTGTAACTTCACCGGCATCTTTCGGTTCACTGGGTTCTTGTTGCTCAGTTGTATCTTATGGAAATTCTACAGGTTGAAAATCTCTTCCAAATAAATTATCAAATTGTTGTCTTATGTCAATACCAAAAAGACCACTGTTTTGATCAGTACCACTATCTGGAAGGAGGCCTGCATACTCTTCGAAGTAAATTCCAAAGCCGTAGTTTTCCATGTCTAAATAATATCTGATAGAGAGTTCTTCGATGTGTTCTAAACTCGACATCTCGCTAAACAAATGTACATCCATGAGATAAAAACACCGCCGCTGATGAAGCGTTATAGTCTTCTGATTTCTGGGACATAAATTCAACTGTATCATTTGTTTGTTGTATAGTAGTAAGGAACTCCTTTACTGCTACCTGCTTAACTTCAAGTGGATCAGTTTGCAAAAAGAAATTGAAACTGTCAATATAAATCTACTTACATATGTATTGCTATGTAACATGATATGTACCATTACATAGCAATATGTAATGGTATATAAAATTATAAAAATGTAAGTATCTACCACTACATATTGATATGTAATAGTACATAGCCCTCTAAGTAAGGCTTTAATATGTACTGCATGTCAATATGTAGTGGTAGCTTTTCATACACTCAAGCATTTAATATGTACTGCATGTCAATATATAGTGTTATATTTTCATATATTCAAGCACTTAATATGCATTGGATATGAGTATGGGGTAAACTACACTGCACCAAAAATTCTTTTGGTTTTCCAATAATGAAATATGTAGTGATATTGATCTTTCACATAATGAAATATGTCGCTAAGTGTCATTCCCCATCTATGGGGGTCGAGGGGGCAACGTCTCCTCGTTATTAGTAATCTTAATATGTATCAACATGTTGATATGTACTGGTTGTTTTCCTTTTAGCAGTTGCTTAATATGTAATGGTAGATACCACTATAAGAATGTAAGTATCTACTTTGATATAGTAAAAAACGAACATTAAAATCATACTTAGACTACATACTACTTACTTGTGTGTTATCTTTGCTATTTTTCGCTTGTATCTCTTTGACTTTTTGGTCAAAATTAGATTTAGCCCAGCTTCTAACCTCAGAACGCTGAACTTCAACATCACAGAACTTCAATACTGCAGGTGTTGTTGACAATTCAACTTCAGAGGTGGCATTAACATATGTTTTATCTTTCGTAGAAACTTGCATTTCGACCTCAAATGTTGGGTCCACATTGGGTGTGCTTTGAGTAAGTATACATCCCAAGATAACATAATCTTCATGGATGGATTCTCCATGCAAAGGGAAAGCTTCCAAGTAAATTTCATGAATCATTAGCACAAGTTTTGAAGCATCAACCGTTGAGCCCTCTTGCTGCATTGTGTTCACTTCGCTCCATTTGGAAGATATTGCACTCCTCAAATCATCGTATTTTATCTTCCAATCCTCTCCCCCCAATAATGAGTCATCTTCTTCCTTCTCTTCTTCCGTTGGACTTCCATTTTCTTATTCTTTCTCTTCTTCCGATTCAAAATTGTCATCTTCTTCACTGGAAGTTTCAGGATCTTCTTCCTCTTGAATCCTTCTTGAGATACGATAAAGAATTTGTTTTTCATGTTTTGTGATCTCGTCTTTGAATTCATCATGGAACTGTACAAATCAAGAATTTAAAAAGCAACTACATATTAGACATTACCAACATAAATATCTTTCTTCTCTATGACAACTACATATTAGATACCCATCTTTGTTTTACATATCTATCACTACATAATGATATGTATCACCACATATTCAATTCTAATAATAAGTACATACTGACACAACAAAGTAACACGATGCAAATATCACTACATATGAATATGTATAACTACAATGTTATTTTTATGTACTTATCAATATGTTTTTTTTTTCGACAAAATATGTACTGCAAGTTTACCTCATACTTGGAAAGATCAATATCCTTTAGGAACTCAATACATATCTTTTTACGATTCCATCTAGACACTCTTGGAACATACATTCCCTCAGGTTCTGTCACTATAGGCTCTGGATCCACCAAATGGGTATGCTTCGCAAACCAAGGCTGTAAGTAGTGATATGCAGTGTTAGATATACAAACAAAATGTAGAAAACACACAAAACAAAAGAGTTTAAAGTAAAGAAAATCTTACCAACAAATAAATAACATAAACATTAGTGTGTTCTACGGTTTCCTCATTTTTATTCAGCTCCCGCTCTAAGTAAGAATGTATAAGGTCAGGCCATGAAATATTCTTGGCCTTCTCAAGATCATGGATGAAACCAATATATTTTTTAGTCAAAGCGTTTGCATCCTTGGTTGTGAAAAATAATGAAGTGCACATAAATAGGTAGATACGCTTAATAATATCTTCGGCATCTTCCTCGTCTTCCTCAGATTCTTAAGAATCTTCATGTGATTGATCACATACGCTTTGCAGAGAATCTTTATCATATTTTACATTAATTGGTGTTCTTTTAAGGATTTTCAAGATTGCCTTCTCAATCATTGGCCTAGTAACTTTATCACCACGTCTCATATCATCAGGAAAAGTCCTTTTGAAGAATGCAGTTTCGCGCCATCTACTTTCAAATGTAAGTTATAAATCTTGATATTCCCTATTTGGCCTTCTTGGCATCCCATAAATGAGTGCCATTTCTTCTGGTGTGGATACCATCTCATGCGGTGTGTCGTGCCTTTCAAAGCAAAATGTAAGCTTGTTTGGCTCTTGACCTCTCTTGTAACAACGAATTTTTTTGGTGATTGCATCTTCAAGCTTCAACCAATGTTCTAAATAAAAACCTAAGTGCCAGAACATTAGGAACAGGTTACCATATGATGCTTCAGCGATCAGCTGCAGCTGCAACTTACTTAACTTAAGGTTTTCTTCCTTATTAATAGTCTTCACAAGCCCATACAAGCCCCTGAAACCGGCTCAGTATAAACTTCGTGGTTTTCCAGCTGTTTTCTTACGCTTTTTACCACCTACATAATAACAAGAAGAATATATTATGTTCTACATATTATTATAATACATATAAGATACTACTACATACTGGTATTACAACTACATATCAATATTTGAACGCTAAATTAAACTTATAATATCTACTACATATTATCATGGTACATGTCAGATACCACTGTATTATAACTACGTATCAATACATGAACGTTAAATGATACTTATAATATCTACTACATATTATTATGCGGTAATAATATGTAGTGTACTACATACCTTCTTTCAGGGGTACATTTGCTTTCTTCCCCTTTGCTTTTGGTGAAGGGGTAGAAGCTCTTAGGACAAGTGCTTTCTTCCCCTTTTGTTTTGGTGAAGGAGTAGCAGCCTTTGTCACCTTTTTTGCTTGTTTTTTAGTAGTAACCGTTGCTGTTTTTTTTTTTTTTTTTTTTTATTTGTTGTTGTAAACCAAAAACAGTATCAAAACATCACTACATATCCATAAACAAACACAACAATGCTATATGCATCACCATTTATGGAGGTCGAGGGGGCAGCGCCCCTCATTATTAATAATTACTAATATCGGAAATATCCTACATATTGTTATGTAGTGTCTAAAAGTATCAATACATAAATATAAGTATTGTCATAAAGTATCAATAAGTATCAATACATATTGTCATAAAGTATCAATAAGCACTACGCCAGAATGGGGTATATTTGACAGGCGGGCTTTGTGATAATTGACAGGGCTGGTTTGTCATGGCATCTTTGACGGGCTGATGGTATCAAATCTATATACTAGCTTACAACTATTTTTGGGCTAGTGTTTTCGACGGGCATGGATAAATCGGGACTATCGCCCACTTAATCATTTACAACCATTATTCTGTCTTCTTTTCTTCTCTCTCCACCACCACCACCACCAAGCTCGTCGGTTCTCCTTCGACATGCCGACCTAATCAATCACTCAGAAGAATCGTTATCAACTAATCGATGTGAAGATTAGAACGATCGAAATAGGTAACATTGATTGATTTTAATTCGATTGTGAGCTTTAATTTATTTTTTAAGGTTTTCAAAAACCTAAAAACTTTGATTTCACTTCGATTTTTTTATCCGATTCACAACCAGTGTTTAGATCTGTAACCTTATTATGATTCTCATCATTTCCATAAAAAAATTACGAATCATTTCGAAAAAATTTCTTCAATGGAGTTTTAGGGTTTATCAGTGTGATTCAACTGATCTTTTAATCAATTGATCTGTTTTTGAAATTGATCTCAGATTCGTTATTAACGAATCTAAATCTACATTACCCATCCAATTTTTTCAAACAACAGCTACATTCAAATTTAGACATATTTAGACTTTGATTGGATGTTATCTTTTCTTAGGCTAATGTATCTTTTGTTTCTTCTGACACGAAACATCAATTTTTGTTGTCCGAGAGTGATTAAGTTACAAGATAATGAATGTCTGTAGGAAGATTTCATTAAATGGTGGTATCTTAGAAGATTCTCATGTCATGTATTTGCTTATTTATTGTATTAGGATGTTGATGGTGCTGATTTCTTAGAGATTTATAAGCTTTCTTAACTCTAAAAGTACCAATTCTACTGAGAGTCCACATAAGTGTATCTTCACCATAATATGTATGGGTTTCTTTTTTATTAGTCATTTGTATGCATGTATGATTACTATTGATTACATTTTCTTAATGTCCTGAATGATGGACATTTGATCCACATGATTGCATTTATGATTCAATTTGTATATCAAGATTAAAACTGAAGACACTCGTGTTTAATTAGAGATTGTTAAATGGTCTTTTTCCTTTGAAAATTATAGAAATCTCACCTTGGCTGAATTGGCAGTGGATGGTATATGTAATACCTTAATACTTTACTTCATATTTTAATTTGTATCCATTCATCTACCCTTTGTTAATACTTGGGGTGTAGGACTTGGGGTAAGTCATTTTCTTAGTACATTTTGGTACATCCTAAGCACAGAACATCTATTTATGGTATCACAAAGATCCCTTAACAAATTTTCTACTGATACCTCTCATGATTTCTTTTATTTTACGAATTAAAACATTCTCTCTTAAGATTCTGATGGACCAGTTGGGCTCTATCTAATAGTTTCTCCCACTAGATTCACCAAAACGGATCTTTAAGACCTCATTGATTTTGATCAAATTTAGTTGAAATTGTCATTACATTGCAGAATCACAAAATTGTCAGGGGATTTTATATATGTTGAATCTGGTGGTAATTACATTGCAGAATGCTATTGAATCCATTGAAAGGGCTGTAGAGCATGGAAGAAAGAATTTTTTTATTTCATCAGATTCTACAATACTATTAAAGCTTTCATTACAAGGAAACTGCCATGGTTTGTGCTGGCTGATTGCCTAGCCAAGAAAGGTGTTCGATTAAATAAAGGTCAGGTGCTTACTTTCTCTTCCAGGCCTGCAATTTTTTATCGAGGATGGAGTGGCCATCTGAATCACAAATTGTATTCTGTTAATACTTGCAAAGTTTTTCCTTTGTGGGGTATTTTTTGGTCACAGTGCTTTCTTGCTTTTCGCCATCAAACATTGATGTCTGTCCTGCGAAGCAACTTTACTTGCAAACCTTAACTGTCTGAATGATTCAAACCTTCAACTATAGCTAATGAATAAAGTTCTTTTTTCAGTGTAGGTTCGAAAGTTTTTCTTCAACTGAATTACCATTTGATGGGGTTGATTTCTTATTTTGTTTCCTGTGCAAGGGAAAAAGTTGACTGTTGTAGCTTTGAACATGATTTTTTTCCCCTGTTGTATTTATATTTGCTTAAACACTTTTCAGTGTTGGACTTAAGATCCGTAGATTAATCTAGGTCAAGTATCTAATGTCAAGCTGTTAAATTTCAGGTAGAAATCGTGATTTATCAAATTGCTGAATGAGACTTGTTACAGTTTCTTTAAGTTTTTGGTCTATGA
Organism: Papaver bracteatum; assembly: GCA_023529315.1. Classification (NCBI taxonomy): domain Eukaryota; kingdom Viridiplantae; phylum Streptophyta; class Magnoliopsida; order Ranunculales; family Papaveraceae; genus Papaver; species Papaver bracteatum. The sequence goes on from JAJJWX010004549.1 coordinate 560,801, forward strand.
GTTTACATATAAAAGAGTATGCGAGTTCCAATCTAACTTCTGGTATATATTGTTCAGCTGATGTTGTGGCAGGATCAGCTGTGTGGCTTGGTAAATGTCTCTCTTACATTTGTGCCCATAGAAGATGATCGCCCGTCATGTGGATTAACCACACACCAGGTGAGAATAAATCCAAATTTTATTTGTTATCATCTGCATAAGCTTTTGAGTTTTGGTTTTGTGGTACACCAAAAGTTTAATTGAATAGAATTTGATCCCTTTGTATCTTGTATTTAAATACACACCTAGTCCCTTAATCTTACTATTTTGGGTTAACATCTAAACATTAAGGACATGGGCTGGCAAGGAAAATACCCATCTACAGACTTCATGTGTATTCAGTTTTACATTGTTTGCTTATAGATCTGCTATGTCTTGTATGTTATTATATATTGAATCCTCGAATGGTTATTTCCTTCCATAAAGGGTGGTGGGTTCAATTTTTATGGGCTCCATCATGGCATCATGTTATGTGTTCTAAACGGTCGAAACTGGTGACCTTCCAAGTAAGGGAACCAATTGTTTGTGTTTAATGTAAATGCCTGGTTCATACCTATATGTCTATCTCTCTCTCTCTCTCTCTTATTCTTCTAATTTATGTTTTGTTGGCATTGCCATTGCAGGAACAGAGCACCATGCCATCACTAAGGAAAGCCCTCAGGTTTGTTGCAGTGGAGAGATGCTGCAATTGTTGCAAGGGTACACACTATCACAAAGCTTTTTCTTTAATTTTGGATTTCCATCTGTGTGCTTAATGTTTATTAAATTAAGCATGAATCTGTTTCAATGTTTATTAAATTACATTATCTTTAAACATCCTTAATAACAGAATTAATCTGTGTGCTACCTTAGCCCTATGGCATAGTAACAAAAAATGTGCTACCTTTGATTTCCATCTGTGTTTTGAACCTGATATTTCCAACGTTAATATCTTGCCTTAACTGGTTTACACAGATAAGTTTCTTTTTTTACTTACGATCCAAACATAACATTTCCTTAAATATAGTTTAACTTGATTATATCTTTATCATTAGCTCAAATGTGCTATATATGCTAGTATAGCTTTGTCGTTCAGTTTATGAACATATTATTCCTTGATTTAATATACTTAATGGAACCACTAGTATTATATGTCCTGATGCGAGTAGAGCATCAACAAATGGAAACAGAAGATGTTCATATATATTGGTTGAGCAAAGAGATTGTGCTCACGAGCTTTATGTTTTTTCTCCTTTTCCGCAAATTTTAGTTCTCCAATTTATGCATGTTCTATATGTCCTGATAGTACAGATGTATATACGCAGGTGTAAGAAGCGCCTATTAGATTTATCTGATGGAGAAGAGGGTGGTTATGGCAGCGTCGATGCTGGAAGATAAGTTACAGTACCAATCTGGTCAAGCTAAGGGTTCAAACTCATGAAGGTATCATATCTGCGCCTATGATATTGATCTGACAATGTTTCTCCCTGAGCCTGATACTATTTTTGGTGGTTCCAGGCAGAGCATGGTTGTGAGAGTCAGGTCAGGCTTATTATGTCTGGTGTAGATGTGGAGGCCATGAAGAAAGAAATCAGCTTGCAGTGTAAGAGTCTTCTTATGGAGATTTTTTCTTCGAATGCACTTGCCCATAGTTTCACCGAGTTAGCGACAAACAATACTAGTTCCACTGTTGTTTTTGTATTCTAATACTCACTCTAGCCTTTTTCTGTTTTATTTTTCGTTCTTGATGTCTTTAGTCTTCTTGGATGTTGTTTGGACAAAGAATTTATATGACATTGAACTTTTACAATATACGTCTTCAAAGTGTTTTTAGTTCTTCCTGGTACTTCTATTTGGAACAAAAAATATTATTTATATTGGAAATTCAATTATGGAATAATTGACAAGGGGTGCCTGTCAAAAAAAAATAATTATTTGACAGGCAAAGATCGTCGTTTACTTCTGATAATTATTGACAGTAGGTCACCATCAATTACTGTTTTCGACACCTTAATAAACGATAGGCCATCTGACATGCAGGGTCCGTTAATAATCTCTATTAACGACAAACCTGGCCTGTCGAAAAAGGTTAATTCTGGCATAGTGAAGTATCAATACGTATTGTTATGTAGTGTCTAAAAGAATCAAAATATAAAGATAAAAGGTTTTCAACATGCAAAACTACCAGCACTACATAATGATATGTAGTACCATTTAATGTAATCCAAAAGTAACACATAACTTAGTGTATTCAACATTTTGAATATGTAAACAATATCAATACATAACATATTGTTATGTAGTGTCTAAAAGTATCAATACATACCACAAGTTTGCACATGCAGAGTTGAATATTTACCTTTTTCCAGGATTACATTTGATTCTTTGGCTGCTGGTGATGGAGTACCATCGTTTTCATTCGTTTTTGTTGACGGAGGAGTGACAGATTGAGAAGATTTTGACATACTTCTTGTTGTTGGTGAATTTGCAGCGACTTTTTCTTTAATTTTTGTTGTTGGTGAATCAACGACAGTTTTCTTTCTTGTTTTTGCCGGTGAAAGAGATTCTTCTACAATTACTTCTCTAATTGTTCGTTTAATTTCTATTTTTGTAACCATTTCTTTCTTGTTTTAGGTTTAGGGTTTCTGGAAATGAAGTTAGGGTAACGATGGAGAAAATTTGATTGCAGATTTTGGTTCTTAATCGATTTTAGAGATGATTAAACACGGGGTTTAGTTTGTTTTTGTTGTTGGTGCAGTTGATCGAGAAGAAGGAAGAAGAGGTTATAGTCTATTTTGATGAAGAAGAGTAGAATAAAGAAGAAGAAGGGGAGAGGTTAACGCCTGAGTGGCGAGGGTAAGCTAGTAATTTTAGGTATTTTAAACCTTTTTGGACTAAAGGATAATTTCTATATCCCGCTGGACTACACACTAATCCCATGTCGGGTTTTTGGAAATTTCTCATTCATTTAATGTGGAAGGTAAATGATCACCTCATGAGCTATCTCGGAATCCATAATATGTCCAGTCCAATTGGTAAGCTAGACCATGGGTGTTTCCGGTCTCCATACTAAAGGTATTTTTGAATAATGAGAGCATGGGCCATGTGCAACTAATGACTAGTTGAAATTATCTGAAATAAAGTACTTATCTTCAAAGGTGAAAAAACTATACTAATATTGTTTAAGAAGAAACATTTACTCTATAGAATAACTAGTGCACAACAAAAAATGCAAAAAGCAAAAAAAAACTTGTTGCATAACAATAATTAATGCATATTAATGTACATTGCATATAGTCGATACGCAAAAATGTAACTCATACTCTCCCTATTTCTGTAAAAAAAAATACTATCACGATTTCATGTTAGCCTAAAAAATTGGTTAAAATTAAAAAATGATAGTATCTCTTTCGTAAAAACAAATGTAGTAACATATAAGAATAATCAGTACACGAAAAAGTACGATGCATAAAAATAACCAGAATAATACATTGCATTGAATAATGGGTGCACTAAAATAACATATACGTAAAGTTGCACTCATTAGGAAATGAAACGTTCATACCTTCGTATTCGTATTTAACATCATATCTATTTTCTTTCTCTTGAATATTTTTCATGTGTGTATATTGAAAAGATATAAGACTCTATCAATACAATAATAACTAAATACATTTACAACAACAAAAAATCTTAAAATGAATCGGAAAAAGAAAAAGAAAAACTATGAAAAAAATATGATGTTAAAGAGACAGAAAATCCATGAAAATTCATCGATAATCTTCACATATTAATCCGGAAATTGCTTGAAACATCCTCCACATGAAATCAGGGGAAAAACAAGGATTTCAATAAAGAACGGGCAAATGAAATAAATATTAAGCTAACTTCACTTAGTTTTTAAATTGGTCTTATAGAACATAAAATCTAATAGAGACTTTGTACATCCAAAGGTAAAAAACTGACAACACCAATACCCGGAGTTACATCACATACCCTTGGGTGAGACTATTGAGTTTCACATTTTTGCGTTGAAGTCAAAGTTTTTGGTAGAGTCAACTCCAAAGTAGTATCAACAAAAATACCATTAAGGAGTATCTCCACAACAATTAAAATTTACGCTTAGTTATAAGACGATGAAAATATTAAAAATACTACGTGTAAGGAAAACATTAACATTTTTTTTCCGGTCAGTTTTAGCCTAGAAATAGGTTTTCGAATTCAATTGAAACATGTACACTTTATGAGTTATCTATTCTAGGTGGCTAATACATGTATATCAAGTTTGTAGATTATATACAGTGGATGTTAGGGATATCAAATTAGTTATGGAATGTTTATCGAGTTGTGAGGAATTCAACTAACTTTATGGGGTAGTTATATGAGAAACATTGTGAAGTCTAGTATTTTTTATTTTATTTTGTTCTCTTGGTTAAGAAGAGGTCTTATACCTTAAAAATATCAAGATATCTAGGCAAAGAAAGAGATAAAAGCTCTCTATTCAGTTGTAACTGGGATTCGAATCCAAAACTCCTTGGTATAGATACTTGTGTCTAAACAACTCAACATATCTATAAAACAAATAAAATCATGGAAGAAACCATATATATACTAATAAATCAAGTCATGGATCATATTACGATGTAATCACTGGTGCACTTTGTGTAATATTACGTAATCTAAGTCCAAAGAATTCATGAATGGGCCATAAAATAGAGATACTAACCACATACATTCATAGATAATACAATTGTAATCAATTATATTAAACAAAACCCATCATATAAATACTTGGTTACATCTCATCTCTTACCTTTCTTTAAATCAGGTAAAGTTTCATTTTTTTGGTTTTTGCGCTTCGACGTTTTGAGCCAATGGATTGCGATCCCCCACTTAAGCTACATTGTGGTCTACCTGAAGAGGATGTGGCGACTTGCCCCAAAAAGTCGCAAGATCAATGTTAATACAATCTTGGAACTGTCGTGGTCTAGGGAACGAGACGACATTTCTAATATTAAACTCGTTCATGCACAGTTGTAAACCCTCTATCCTGTTTTTATCTGAAACTCGACAAAATCAAGCAAACAACACAAGGATTTGCATTTCCTTAAACTTCAGGCATTTTGATTATATACCATCAATTGGCAGAATTGGAGGTTTGGCTTTGCTCTGGTAAGATAAAGTGGATCTCACAGTAATCTCAAAATCCCCAAACAACTTTCACTGTGTAATAGAAGCTCACCTATCAGTTCCAAAATGGGAGCTATTTTGTGTATATGGACCACCTGCACACAACCGCATAGATAGTTTTTGGAGATAAATGAATAATACTTTAGAAGGAGTGGAAGGTGCATGGTGCATGATTGGAGACCTAAATGTTTTGATGCATCAATACGAAAAGCAAGGAGGTTCAACAAACACTGATATAAGCTGTAGAGAACTAAGAACTCTGCTAAGAGAAAGAGATGTCATCGATCTAGGCTACGCTAGACTGGAATTTACTTGGTCAAACAATGCTACTCAGAATATCCCGAACTTTGAAAGGTTAGACAGGGAGATATGCAACACAGATTGGAGGGTACATTTTTCAGATGTGGCAGTTCTTCACTTGCCGAGAATCGAGATTGATTATTCACCAATTATTCTCAATACTATGAGAAGACCATCAAAGATAAAACCAAATTATAAATTTAAATTCTACTGGACTGACCATCCACAATTCAAAGATCTTTTACAAGCTAGTTGGGAGAATACTACTGGAGACACTATGTCAAAACTCACAGGTCTGGGGGAAGTCCTTTGCAAATTGAGTAAAAAAACTTTTGGGGACATAAAAAGGGAGATTGAAGAAGAGAAACAGAAGCTGGTTGATCTGCAAGCTTCTGCACACCTGACGGACATGAGGTAAGAAGAAAGCAATCTGCAATAATATCATCACATTGGAGAAGAGAGACCATATGTTGTGGCAACAAACGAACAAATCAGAATGGGTTCCTTCCATTGATAAAAATTATTAGAGCATTGCTCGGTCGAACTCCCATGCGTAAGTATCTCAAGCATGTTTGTCAATGTTAGTGATCAGCACTATAAGTCTTGATTTCTAGTATACTATATCTAAGGTATCTGACTAGGATAGAAAGTGTAGTTGAGCTCAAGAACTCCATGGCAATCATCATACAGGACGAATGACTACTCAAGGAACTGGTGGATCTTCATCGACTAAAAGGTATATGGAGACTTGAACTTATCTATCACTCAAAAGTCTATTTATCTCTTATCTTGAGACAAAAGTCGTTTTGATATATAGACTTAGATTATACACATTTGGTATTTCGAGTCGAGTTTACCTCGCCTATCTATTTATCGAAATATGTGTTGGTAAAGCTTTCGCTTTGGCCAAGTTCATCTTTACCTGGTGACGAAAGTCATGTTAAGTTTCAATCACTTTGAAAATTTCTCTGACGAAAAATGGTTTGTGAATAACAACTATATAACGTCCTCTGAGAATGTTTCAATGATTGAAAAGAGAGTTTAGACTATATAACCTGGTGACGAAAGTCCTTATTCCTTGAACCTAAGTTTGCGAACTTTGTTGATCAAGAGAACCAGATAAGTGCGTGAGCTAAGTCCGCGAACTGGCAGAAGTTCTTGACCCGAGAATTTCTGCTGGAGTTTGTGAACTCCATCCGGGAACTTAAGTCCGCGAATCCAGTCCGCGAACTTGAGTAGGTTATGTCTAAAAAATATGTTTGTGAACTTATCTTTATAAACTAAGGAATTCTATTGCAAATCGTGGCTATATAGTTCATGAACCGATTCGAGTGAATCAAATCATTTTTGCTTCAATTGTATCTTGTGTAGTACATGAGATTTCCTTGCAATTGAACAACTCCCTAACTAGTTCATTTGAGTCATTTGAACTAGTTATGGTGAAGAAGAATATGGTTGATATGAAAGTTATCATATGGCTAACCATTTGGTTAACTATTGTTAAACCAGCTAATGTACAAGTTTGGGTACGGTCACACAAACCTAGAAACGTGCATATCATGTGTGTATAACAAGCTATGTTTTTGATCTAACGGTTGATAAATATTAGCTTGAATCTAATCACGTTTTCATCTAACGGTGAATATTGAATGCTTTGTTACCAAGCCAACATTCATTGCAAACCCTGATTTGAAAGATTATATAAGGGAGAACTCTAGCAACTGGGAAACCTAATCCCCACACATTCTGTGTGATACTAGTTGTGCTAATCTAGAGTCGATTCTCCTTTAACCTTTGGTTTCTTCTTCTAAACCAGGTTAAAAATTTAAAGACTTCATTGGGATTGTGAAGCTAGACCGATACTACTTTTCTTGTAGCTGTGTGATCTGATCTTGCTGTTTCTATTATACGAGTACAATTGTAATAATTGGCTTGAGATTTCTATCTCCGATTGGCAAGATAAAAAGTAGTCACAAACATCTTCGTCTCATCTTTTGTGATTCCACTATTTTTTTTTTCGCTGCTTCGATTAAGACTATTGTGAGGTGATTGATAATACTGAGCTGTTTTTCAGGAATATAAGTCTGGTTTATCAATTGGTTCCTATTCACCTTGATTTATCAAAAGACGGAACCAAAATCGTAGGTATATTCGTGGGAGATGGATTTATCTATTACCGTAGACTTTTCTGTGTGATACAGATTTGTTTATTAAAGTCTTCGACTTTGGGTCGTAGCAACTCTTAGTTGTGGGTGAGATCAGCTAAGGGAATCAAATACGTAGTATCCTGCTGGGATCAGAGACATATGAGAATAACTGTACCATGGATCAGTGTGAGATTGTTTGGGGTTCAACTACAGTCCAGACTGAAGTTAGTTTAGAGTAGGCTAGTCTCTGTAGCGGCTTAATACAATGTATGTTTAATCTAGACTAGGTCCCGGGATTTTTCTGCATTTGCAGTTTCCTCGTTAACAAAATTCTATTATCTGTGTTATTTATTTTCCGCATTATATTTGTTATATAATTAAAATAATACAGGTTGTGCATTGTTCAATCAATTAGAATATCCGACCTTTTGGTTGTTGATTTAAATTGATTGACACTTGGATATTGGTCTTTGGTGCCATCCAAGTTTATCTCTCTTGTATTTAAATTGAGACTCGCAGTATGCTTGAGTAAGATTTAAATCAAGAGAAAAAGATATAAACTCTTTGATATACTTTTATCTAGATTGAGTATAACTGTCTAGTTGATTCTCTAGAAAGTATATTGGAGTTTGTCTATACAGATTGTTAATCGAAATATTGGGTGTGGTTGTTAGACCCCCGCTTTTTCAATTGGTATCAGAGAAGGAAAACACGTTCAAGACCTTATAAGTTTGTGTTTGTAGAGATTTGACTCTATGGACAAGAGTAGTATCTATGATAAACGCGTCACCATAAATAAAAACTCTGCCTCGTCTATTTATATTAAAGAGAAATATTATCCAATCTCGAACATAGATGGACCTTGTGTTCAAACTAGACAGACAGGTTCTGACATGTGTTGTCCCGATTACCCTTTAAAAGAGTCTATTTCCCAAAATAAATGGGAAACAACTGAAGAGAGTGATTTGATTCTAAATCTTGTTAGAATCCAAGCTGATAGATTCTATCGGTTGAAACAACATGTCAATGTTCTTCTTGGTGTAATAAGAGACTGTAAATTCAATGAAAATACTAAAGATTATTCTTCATGTATGAATCTTCAAGCAAGCCTTAAAAGGGATGCGTTGGAAACAGAACATCGCTTGAGTAAACTCTCTATTCAAGGATGCTCTAAGCAGTCCAATATACCAACTACTTCTGCTACAACTGAAAATACTCCAGCACCAGAAGTAAATTCGGAGTCCCTTCCAATCAAGAAAGATGTGTTAGTCTCCTCTAATCAAGGAAATTCCACACCACATGGAAGGAAGAAGTCTCCTGACGAGAATGTTAAGACTAAAATGCCTAATCACCAGTGTGATCAGAAAGTATGTCTATTTTGTGAGGCAAAAGGTTCTGTTAAACAAAAGGGAAACTCTAGGTTGAATAAAAATTCTCTTGTTCAACTTCAACATACCTTAGACTTAATCCTCAAAGGTGTAACTGACATTCGTATGTCGAAACCCGTTGGTTTTCGTACTTACCCTGTGTATGTTACCAGGAAGGTCAGTTCAATGAATTCCTCAAATTCTAAAAATCAGAATAAAAGTCTTAATAAGAATCATCTAAGGAAAGATCACGTCGTTTTCTCTGAAAACAACGTTTCCCTTGATATGAAAGAAATTCCAGGAGAAAGAAGAAAAAATGATGATATGAGAAATAACCTGTTAGAGATAATTCAAGGGTACAAAGAAATTGTCAACAGGTTGTCATCCTCCTCAAGTCAAGACTCTTCTGGTAAGAACTCAAACTATGTCTCGTATTTTGATGACAGTAAGTTTTATGATAATTTCTCAAATCAAAAGGGATCCCTCTCAAAATTAAGAAGGAAAAAGAGACTTGATCATAAACACAATTCTTTTAATGAGCTTGGAGTTTATACTTGTGCTAATTAATCACAAGGGTTAAAGAAATATAAATCATGTTGAGTAAGATGTGTTAGTTAATCAGGTATACTAATGGCAAAATTATTTTTGTTTAGTTAAGCTATTTCCTTATCGTTCATAGATAAACTTTTTACTACAAACAAGTTTGCCTAAGTATTGTTTGTACTTATAGTTCTAGTTTTTTCTTTTTATTAAAGAATTTTTTTTTTGTTTTGTCTTATTCCTTGTGGGGTGTACTGTATTCTAATGTGTACACAAGTTACCATCTCGAGTCAACAGTTTGAAAACCCTAAAAAAATATTCCTCCCTTAGAAACCTTTAAATACCAAACCTCTGGGTCACGTTTACGTACTCTAGGTTATTTTGTTTTATCAAGAAATGTCTTCCTCTTCACGAGTGTGTGGTTTTGCTAGAGGCTTTCTTGCTAAAGGTATTGGTTTTGAGTCCAAAGGAAGGAAGAAGAGAACCCTTGTTCAATATGATCATCCCAATGCCTCATGTTACTATGCTTACTCACATGAGGATATTGAGAATGAAGATATGATCTCTGCTGAAGTGGTTCATGACTTTCTTAAATATTACAAGGAAGAAAAACTGCAGCTTGATGATACCTTGAAAAGTCTTAACGTGTTAAAAACTGAGTTGGAAAAGGTTACATCTGACCTTGGTCTCATGAAAACACATATTAAAGACCTTCTCAATAAAGACAACTTTTCTAAAGTTGCAGTAGATGTTGTCTATCACAAGTTCAACGATCTCAAGACTCATGAGGATACAGAACTGCTTATATGACTTCAGTTCGTGTTCGACATTGGCTTTTAGTGTTTTTAGGTTTAGTCTGTTTGATTTAGTTTGCCTAGTAAATCTTCTATTTTTCTTCTTTTTGATTAGAAGAATAACTAGAGGTTGGAATATCCATTATTGTGATTACACATAGTTATGTCCAACGTTTTCATTTTCATGTTTTTAGGTTTATCTGTTTAAATTCTAAAACTGTTTGGAAGATGATTTTTGCAGTATTAATCTTTATGGTTTCATATATTGCAATATTGTTATGGGATATGTGTGTTTGCGTTCGTGAACTTGATTGTCCCATACCTTGTCAAAAGTAAAGTCGTTCGTGAGTTGATATGCATATATTGATAAAAGAATGAATTGACTTTTGACAAATACAAAAGTTAAGCATATTATGTCAATTTTTGATGGAAGATAGGTTAAAATCTTTTGTTTTTAAGGATTATGTCTATTGTATGTCATTGTGCAAACGGTGATGGAAAATAGAATGAATCCTTGTGTATTCCGCAGTAATTGATCTTCCTTGATCCATCATTGTTATAAAAAGGTATGGCCTTTGTCTCCATGATGACAAAAGCTATCAGACGGACGACATATAATTTAGACCTGGTCTGAAGGTTGGGATGCTCCGGATGGAGTAGTCATTCGACGGCTACCAAAGACTCACGATATCCAGGTCGTGTGATATTTTTTTTTGGTTATACAATACATAGTCACGAAAAGAAAGAAAAATCTGCTTATTTGTTCACCGTCCGGGATCTCTCTCCGTAAACTTATCCATTGGAATCACCGAGAAGATTCGTTTGGAGTTGAAATTGAATAGATCAATCTCCAGAGAGAGATATTTGTTATGAGATGGCATTAGGATGGGAATCACATGGAAACAAAGGAAGGTGTTACGATTTCTAGAGATTTCAGTGAATGTGTGTCAAATTGTAGAGAACCTAAAGATTGTTCTAAAGAGGTTTGTTTGTTCCTTCTTTCCGTTCGATGCAATGGGTGTTTATGTCACATATAAAAGCTAATTTTCTCTAACTTTAGGCCCTTAGATTTGCTTCACTGTTTATTTTTTTTATGCGATTCTTCGTTCTCTCTAGCCTCCGTTTTGCTTCAAGTTCATACTAATTGTATTAACATGATTCTTTTTTATTTTGTGATTTAAGAAGCAAATTTGAATCAGAAATACTTCAGGTTGAAACTAGCTCTCAATTCAAAGTTTTCAGGTTCTCCCATATCTATTAATTGAAGAAGCTTGATAATGATATTAGGTTTTCTGGCTAATGGTTTCTATTAATTGTTGTTATAAAAAGGTATGGCCTTTGTCTCCATGATGACAAAATCTATCAGACGGACGACGTTTAATTTAGACCCATCTGAAAGTCGGGATGCTCCGGATGGAGTAGTCATTCGACGGTTACCAAAGACTCACGGTATCCGGGTCGGGTGATTATTTTTTTTGGTTATACAATACATAGTCACGAAAAGAAAGAACAATCTTCTTATATGTTCACCATCCGAGATCTCTCTCCGTAAACCTAGCCATTGGCATCACCGAGAAGATTCTTTTGGAGTTGAAATTAAATCGATCAATCTCCAGAGAGAGATATTTGTTATGAGATGGCATTAGGATGGTAATCACAGGGAAACAAAGGAATGTGTTACGATTTTTGGAGATTTGAGTGAATATATGTCAAATTGTAGAGAACCTAAAGATTGTGCTAAAGAGGTTCGTTTGTTCCTTATTTCCGTTCGATGCAATGGGTGTTTATGTCACGTATAAAAGCTAATTTTCTCTACATTTAGGCCCTTAGATTTGCTTCACTGTTTATTTTTTATGCGATTCTTCGTTCTCTCTAGCCTATGTTTTGCTTCAAGTTCATACTAATTGTATTAACATGATTTTTTTTTATTTTGTGATTTAAGAAGCAAATTTGAATCAGAAAAACTTCAGGTTGAAACTAGCTCTGAATTCAAAGTTTTTAGGTTCTCCCATATCTATTAATTGAAGCAGATTGATAATGATATTAGGTTTTCTGGCTAATGGTTTCTATTAATTGTTGCAGAAGAACTATTATATGGTTCAATCATTCAAAAGTTGAAAGTTGATAGAATTATGAATCGGATTTTATATTTAGGTTTAATTTTCCATCTAAATCTTAATTACGGCTTCCCCATTGTGATTTTTTGAATTATAAAAGTTTGGGTATTCAATTGAAGATGTTTTTGTGTATTATACTTAATAATTCTATCACCTGATTGCATTAATTGTTCCAAGTTTAATCTGCTTATTTTGCTGGGTTTGATTAGGATTTTTAAAAGATTTATGCTGCAGAAGGAAGTGAGATGCTAAGGAAAGGGAAAGTTTATTATTAGAATTATAAGTATTATGTATCCTAAATTTACCAATGGATAGATCAGAATAGAGAGACAATGAAGTTTGTCTTTTGTATTTGAATATTGAGCGTTCAAGATTTTTCAGGTAAGTATCATCTTCTTAATTATTAAGCAACAAAGTGTGTACCTTCCATAAGGACCATAACTAATTCCAACCCACATTGACTGATGGTAAGTTCATCCCTGCTATTTACTTTTAAGTTATGATATTTAGCTGTATGTTGTTTACCCTTTTAATACTTGGTGACTGGGGAAGGTGATTATCTGAGTTCGCGGAACTCCTGATATTTTTTCCTCTCCATTTTTCTATCCTTCGAGATCATGCTGTACCCATGGTTCTTACATTGCTCATCCATCAGGTTTTCTAACATAAGTAGATATGTCATCATTTTATTTTAGGACTGATCAAAGTCAGCTATATGGAAAATTATCCGTTCTTTTTTCTTTAGATTTTTAGTTTAATTTCCGTTAACTGTGTTTTTCTTTGCTACAATAGAGAAAAATAAAAAGGTTGGTTCAGGAATACATATCCAATTGGGAGATAAGAGTCAACTCTCAACAAATGCTTTTATGGTTTGTGTTATCTTCTTGAAACTTGCTGCCATACTGTTGCTCAGCATGTCAGTATTCACATAATTGCTTAGTTATCCATATTTTCATATCTTCAAATTTGTTTTAATCCGACCTTATTTATTGTCATGGATTCGGAAACTATGATTTAAACAGAAATCATGCTAATTACAACCTCATAAGAACACATAATGATGTTTTTTTTGTTTTTCTTTTGATACTGCATTATGGACTTGGTTATTTTGTCTTGCTATGAACATTAGTTAGGAATGTAATCTTCAATATTTTATTTCTTCGTATAGATAAATGGCCACCAGAATTGAGCTTTTTTGCTTCCAAGTACTGCAAGCACATATGAGGAGCTTTGTATGTGCAATCTAACGAAGGTCCAAGTGATAGCAAGGTGTGGACCGTGGAGTACTTAATACTATTGTTCAAAGAATGGGAGAAGGAGAAACACTACATCCTAGAGTTTGGTGGCACTCTAACAAGTAAGTAATGTTCCTCTTCAACTATTTATTTCCAGAAAGAATTTCATGCTTTCATCTCCCAGCTCAGAATTTGAATTATTTGATAGAAAATAAAATAAAATCCAATTTATGGTTTTGTTTTAATTTGTTATTCAAAATTTGTTTACAAAAAGTTAATCTTTTGGGTATTATCATAAAACTGATGTACATATTTTGGACATGCCATTGTATAATGCAATGTAAATTACATCATCATCTAGCGAGGGACAGGAAAAGGTAAGCTCTTATTAATGTCGTATCGCTATTTTAATTATTACTTTCTTCAAACTGTTTATGATAATTTTTAAGATGTTAAGTATGGGTTTTCTTTTTATAAGAGTTTATTAGAGATAGGTTAGTAACCAAAATATGAGGAAACAGAAAGTTGAGCATTAGTAACCAAACTCATATCTGATTAGAGAAGGCCACTCCTATGTGAGGTATAACTTAAGAAACCCTAACATATTATGCCCAGAGCATTGTATTATTGTGTCAACTTATACATATGATTAGTAGCATATGAGGATTTGAATTTCGAACATGGTTTCTGTATTAAGATTGTGGATGTATTTTCTTGGTTTTTCATGCTCACTTTTCTAGAGTCGATGTATATGGTATCAGTGTACTTACAACCTCTCTACACACTGGATTCATTACCTTTTGTTACCGTAGCTTTGTTGTAATATACCAATAATGTGCGATAATAATGTGCGCTACTCATGGTTTAAAACAGTTTCTCTTTGCATTGTATTGTGTAACAACAAACTGACAAAATAGAATCACTTTATGTGACCGACATCAATATTTGATTAATTTCAATAGTTAATTTGATAATTTGAATAGGTATAAGCATCAGTTTTACCCTTAATTGAATTCGACGGCCAAGAAAGTTCAGTAATGTCAAGGGTGCGTGGGTCAACAGAAATAAGGTAGGGTGGTGGTCTGGGACGTCTGGAAACGTCCGGATATTGCGAAATGTTCCTGAGCGTATAGGATCTAAAGCACTAAAAATAGTCTTTTCATGTGTGTTAATTATTTGCTTCATTTTTTTTTTCTTGCTACTATGATTCTTCTCCTCACTCGCGAAGAAACTCGGTTTCTTGATTAAATGTTTTTATTTTTGAGATTTCAGTTTCCTTTATGTTTGTTGGAAATTTAGGAGGGAAAGTTGAACCACAAAGACGATGAGAGGAAACGAAGAAGGAGGTAGACATGTGGAAACCCTAGAATTTTTAATCTGCAAGTTTTTTTCTTCTTCTTTTGATTATTGTAGGCTGATTGATAAAAATCAGATTGGGTTGTCAGAGAATAATTAGCCTTTCAGATAACAATTAGATATGGGGTGTAATTCTCTAATTCAGATAATTATAGTTCTCTGATTAAACCTACAAGATTTGCAGTTCTCAAATCAGCCAAATTATTGCTACAAGTTATTTGAATTGTTGATTGTGAATTAGAGAATCTAGGTTTCTCCTCTGTTCTTTCTTGACCTCAATTATTAAAGTATTTACTTGATTTTAGGATCATTTTAGGACAAACTAAAATAGAGGAGCGTGTGAACAGTGAAATACCAGCATTTCACTTTCTTGGTACCACACCACCCATACCCATCGTCACCCTTATCCTCTTATTTCGAGTTCTGTCCTATAGACCACATCAGTCCACATGGTTTACGGTCTACACAAGGTGGTTTGTCATCGCACATTGGTAATTCCTCTAATGTTTCATGAGTAAGTTCTGTAAATAGTATAGGTGCTTACGGAAAACCACTTAAAAATTGTGTTCTTGCTGTCACCTTTTTTGTCCACTCCAATAATAATAAATACAGGACCTGTATTAAAATTTTAATTAATAACAATGGCCATTAACATGGAGTGGGCAAGGGAAGGATTCAATGGTGACTCCAGAGTGAAACTAGGCCTAACACGTGGTAGTTTGTTACCCTTTCAGTTTTCAGAAATTCATTTGCATTTTGATAATAAGCCTTGTTATTTTCGCAAAGCTATTGAAATCTTATGAAGTTTATAATGCTTTCCTCCTTATTTTTCTTCAGTGTTTAGGTTAAAAGAATTGAAGCTCGGTAAGAAAGAACTGAAAAATGAGTCGAGGTTCATCTGTTGAAAGGCTCTCTCTGGGATCATATGCAAGTAATCAGTTGAAGTGCCTAAGTGGTAGTTTGTAGTCCATATATGGCGAGGAAAAGAAATAAACGATTCTCTATAATATTCAGAGATCTGACTGCATGATTAGACTATTTCCAAATTGTTAGATTATGCATTTATATTCAAATTTTCGTGACTTATGAGCACCAAGTATGCGAGGAAAAGAAATTAATGCTTCTCTTTACGAATGTGTATAATTACCTTTGTTATGGTTTGAAATTTTGAGGAGCAGAAGTCATGGTCTGATTTTTTTCAGGAGCGAAATGAGGGAGATGATTTAGAAAAGTAATAAAAGTGAATCTGAAATGGGGGTTTGACTAAGGTTTTGTAGAAAGAAAGGTTATAGTGGTAGTAATATTGCTGACTTCATTTTCATTTTAGTGGCCAAATATGCTACTCTGATTACATTTTATATTGCGTAAAGTGTGTTAAAGCATTGCTCGGTCGAACTCGCATGCGTTGCTATCTCAAGCATGTTTGTCAATGTTAGTGATCAAAACTATAAAGTCTTGATTTATAGTCTACTATAGCCAAGGTCTCGGACTAGGATAGAAAGTGTAGTTGAGCTCAAGAACTCCATGGCAATCATCATACAAGACGAAGGACTACTCAAGGAACCAGTGGATGTTCATCGACTAAAAGGTATGTGGAGACTTGAACTTATCTATCACTCTATGTCCTATCTTGAGACAAAAGTCGTATTACTATATAGACTAAGAAAATACACATGTGATATTTCGAGCTGAGTATATCTCGCTTATCTATTTCTCAAAATATGTGTTGGTAAATCTTTCACTTTAGCCAAGTTCATCTTTACCTAGTGACGAAAGTCATGTTATGTTTCAATCACTTTGGAAATTTCTCTGACGAAAAATAGTTTGTGAATAACAACTATATGATGTCCTCTGAGAATGTTTCAATGGTTGAAATGAGAGTTTAGACAATATAACCATTGGGGGATATAAACATTGTTGTGGTAACACATATATGTATAATTCCTTAGCACTTGAACCGAAGTTTTCGAACTTTGTTGATCAAGTGAAACAGAACTTGAGAAGTCAACCCAGTCTGCGAACGTGCATAGTTCTCGAACCCGAGAATTTCTGCTGGAGTTGTAGCTCAGTTTCAGTCCGCGAACTTAGACCGCGAACTGACAGAAGTTCTCGAACTTGAGATTTTCTGCTGGATTTTGGGAACTCCAACCGGTTAACTTGAGTCCGCAAAGCCAGTCCGCAAACTTGAGTGGTTATGTCTAAAAACGATGTTCGTGAACTTATCTAAATTATCTAAGGAATTCTATTGCAAACAGTGGCTTTATAGTTCATGAATCGATTTGAGTGAATCACATCATTTTTGCTTCAATTGTGTCTTGTATAGTACATAAGATCTCATAGCAATTGAACGACTCTCTAACTAGTTCATTTGAGTCATTTGGACTAGTTATGGTGAAGAAGAATATGGTTGATATGAAGGTTATCATATGGCTAACCATTTTGTTGACTAATATTAAACCAACTATTGTACACATTTGGGTACGGTTACACAAACCTAAATCTTCAAGTACATGTGTGTATGGCAAGCTAAGTATTCGATCTAAAGGTTGAGAGATATTAGCTTGTATCTAATCAGGTTTTCATCTAATGGTGAATATTAAATGCTTTGTTACTAAACTAATATTTATTGCAAACCCTGATTTGAAAGACTATATAAGGGAGAACTCTAGAAACTGGGAAACCTAATCCCCACACATTCTGTATGATACAAGTTTGCTAAGCTAGAGTCGATTCTCCTTTAACCTTTGGTTTTCTTCTTCTAAAACCAGGTTAACGACTTAAAGACTTCATTAGGATTGTGAAGCCAGACCGATACTACTTTTCTAGTAGATGTGTGATCTGATCTTGCTGTTTTTATCATACGAGTACAATTGTAATAATTGGCTTGAGATTTCTATCTCCGATAGGCAAGATATAAAAGTAATCACAAACATCTTCGTCTCATCATTTGTGATTCCACAATATCTTTTTTTGCTGCGTCGATTAAGACATTTGTGAGGTGATTGATAAAACTAAGATGTTCTTTGGGAATATAAGTCAGGTTTTATTGATTGGTTCCTGTTCACCTTGATTTATCAAAAGACGGAACAAAACTCATAGGTTTATTCGTGGGAGACGAATTTATCTATCTTGTATACTTTTCTGTGTGAGACAGATTTGTTTCCTAAAGTCTTCGACTTTGGGTCGTAGCAACTCTTGGTTGTGGGTGAGTTCAGCTAAGGGAATCAAGTACGCAGTATCTTGTTGGGATTAGAGGCGTAAGAGCATAACTGTACCTTGGATCAATGTGAGATTGATTGGTGTTAAACTACAGTCCAGACCGAAGTTAATTTGGAGTAGGCTAGTGTCTTTAACGGCTTAATACAGTGTATGTTTAATCTGGACTAGGTCCCGGGGTTTTTCTGCATTTGCGGTTTCCTCGTTAACAAAATTCTGGTGTATGTGTTATTTCTTTTTCGCATTATATTTTGTTATATAATTAAAATAATACAGGTTGTGCATTGTTCAATTAATTAGAATATCCGACCTTATAGGTTGTTGATTTTAATTGATTGACACTTGGATATTGGTCTTTGGTACCATCCAAGTTATATCTCTTTGATTAAGACTCGCGAATTGTATTTGCTCGAGTAAATCGAATTGAGAGATTGAGATAATAACTCCTTTAGATATTTTCTATTGATTGAGTCTAGTTGATTCTCTAGAAAACAACTCGGAGTTGTCCATATAGATTGCTAATATTGGGTGAGGTTGTTAGACCCCCGCTTTTTTAATTGGTATCAGAGTAGGCAAACACGTTTAAGACCTTACAGGTCTGTGTTTGTGGCAATCTGAGTCTGTGGACGAAATCTCTGTTGCGCATACCAAAATGTCTCATAAAGCTTTTGATCATGTCAAGTGTCTTGGAAACACCTCAAAGGATTATTCCTTAGTTGATTCTTCCGAATCCCGAGGTAGAAAGAATGTTCAATGTGATAATGACATTTCTTCCTCTCATGAGGCATGTGACACTCTGGCAGAAGCTGAAAAGGTGCTCACCAGAATTTCAAAACATACAACTGAAAATATTAATTTTAATGATCATGATCAGCTCATTGATGAATTTGAAAAGTCTCTTGATCGAGAACGTGATCTCTATAACATCATAAGGTCCTTCTATAAGAATATTAAGAATCTTCTTTAAGAAACTACTCTTCAACGTGAAAAGATTAATACTCTTGAAGATATTGTTAAAGAGGACTCAATTAGAGAAAAACGTTTGCTCGAGACTCATTCATCAGATCTCAGCAGACTTCATGATGAAAAAGAGAAACTAAGTGCATCTCTTACTCTATCCCATGAACAGTGTAAATCCTTGGAAAAGGAAAACTCTGTCTTAAGGAGAAAATCTTCTGTACACATGAAGAAATGCTCTCAAGATGAAGATTGTGTCAAGAAAGGTTTGCATAACTTGCAGTCTTCTCATATGGCTATGAAGTTAGGACAAGTGCCAATCATTGCTTCTTCTCCACGAACCTGTACTTTTTGTGGGAAAAGGAATCACTATGCTATCCATTGTTTTGCAAGAAGGAAACAAATTTCTAAGCTTCGTAATTTGCTTCTCTTCACAGTAAATGGAACAAATAGTCAGTTGACTAATGCAGTAAATCACATGCCCACAAGAAACCAGAAACCTTATAAAAATAATCTCTATTCTAGAAATTATCACATGGCTCAAGTACATTCTGGCATAAGTTCTTGTATTTCTAAGGAAAGCTTTCCCTGCACTTATAAGAATGTTTTTGGTAAATCTAAGCCTAGAAAATGGATGCATATCAATTCTGATCCTCTTGAAACAGTTGCAAGAGGTCCTAGACTTAGTCCTCAGAGAAAACTATCTGATGGATTTGTTAAAAACGCCATGTTTTATCCTTCAGGGATGAATACCAACCGAAGAAAGGCGAAGAAAACAAAGATCAAACGGTCAAATGATATATACAACTTTTTTCCCGATGATCATAGTGGAATTAACTTCCACTTGACTACCTGATTCCAGGTATTTCTTTCCTTGTTTCTAACTTGAGAGGTGCAAGGAAAATAATTGGGGAATACTCAAGTATGTTGTATAATAATTCTGTTTGAGTCCTTTTGTTGGGAGTCTATGAACGTCCGCGTCCTCCTCTTGTGAGTATCTAGGGTTTTTCAAAACCAGAGTTTTCTACTCTCGTTGACGAACGCATATATACTTGTTCTATATTGTGTTCTTCCTTCCCTAAAAACTATGGAGAACTCTGCAAGAACTCAAGAGATTGTGCGTCTTGATATGGAGGAAGACAATTAGGAACGTAAGTCAATTCAGGAGCTGGTTTTAAAGAAGATGCTCGAAAAAAAGGATCACAATTCCTGGATTGATGATTCTATCAAGGATTTAACTCGTTTTCAGAACGATTCAAGGGTCGAGTTTGCAAATATTCAATTACAAATAAACCAACTGTTAGATGGTCAGGCCAGAATTCTTGCTAATCAGAACATTCTGATATGGAATCAAAAGAAGCTTATCATGGACTGTGCCAAAGCTAGACAGCTTGCTCGGGTGGTTGATCGCAAAGTTAGTGTTCTAACTCACGAACAGGGTGTGTCCACGGTCAAGAGAATAAAGGAAATCAGCGATACATTATTTTATGGCTTCATTGAAAGATATGAGGTTCTTAATGAACTATGATTTCTTAATGTCTAGTAAATCTTCTATTTTTCCCTTTTGTTTAGAAGAATAACTAGTGTTTTGTAATAGCCATTATTGTGATTACACATAGCTATATCCAATGTTTTTCATCTTCTTTTTTTTAGATTTATTGGTTTAAATTCTAAATTTGCTTGGAAGATGATGGTTGCAGTATTGATCTCTTGATTTTATATATTGAAATATTTTGATGGGATATGTGTGTTTACGTCCGTGAACTTGATGGTCCCATATTTTGTCAAAAGTAAAGTCGTTCGTGAATTGATATGCAAATATTGATAAAAGAATGAATAAACTTTTGACAAACACAAAAGTTAAGCATATATTGTCAATTATTGATGTAAGATAGGTTAAAATCTTTTGTCATTAAAGGATTATGTCTATTGTGTGTCATTGTGCAAATGGTGATGGAAACATAGAATGAATCCTAGTGAATTCCGCAGTAATTGAGCTTCCCTGATCTATCTCATGTGTATTATTGCGAGACTCCGTATTGTGACTTATGATGAGCATTAGACAACCAAAGTTGATTATTTTTTTGATTAGCTTAGTTGTGTTCCGTAAGGTACTTTACGTTAAGTATTTTGAACTAAATCAATCATCTTGAGTGGTTATTTAGTTATCACTCCGTAAGTTTTCTTATGTTGAGCATCTCTTAGACTTGGTTGGTTATTCGTGATTAACTTAGTCATTGCTCCATAGAAGTTCTTATGTCGAGTGTGGCCAATTAAATTGATTACTCTTGTAATTAGTTTGGTTGAATATGGCAATTAGATTATTTGCGAGTTTTCTTGTGATTAATCTAATTAATTTATTAAGTCTCCATAAGTTTACTTGTGTTGTGCATATTTAGTCAAATTAATCATGGTTCGCTTTGGTCAATTTGATTGAATATTTCTTGTTGGATTCCAAATTCATACTTGAATGCAATTTGTTGAGTATAAAGAAATCATTCTTTTCTTTTTTGAAATTAAGGTCGCTCTTGTTGTTCCTTAGGGAATGACATATTATGGGGGAGAGTTCTTTTGAACTTGTGCTTAATTGCCAAATCTTTGTGGGGAGTGCAGCTGTGGAATATTAGAGGGGTTATCTTGCATCTTTATAAACTCCTTGATGAATGCATTTAGCTTCGTCTTTATGATTGCATCTAAATAAGATGATATACATTTACCTTTGGTCATGAAATATCTATTACGGAAATTTCATTAGGATCCCGTTCTTGTACCTTTGCCAATTTTATTGACAAAAAGGGGGAGAATTAATATGTAGTTCACACTACAAATACATATGGTTTTCGGATCATTATGTAAGGGGGAGTGGTTTCCATGTGAGATGGAGTATTGACTAAGGAGGAGTGAAGTATCACCATAGTATTGTTGTTGAAGTTGTGATGCAATTGGACTTTCACGCTGTGTAATAATACTATGACACTGTATAACAATGATTGAGAACCGATGATTTTCTCATTGTTATAGCTACGGATTTTAAACAACGATGATACTAAACTTACAACCTTTGGGATCATTGGACTACTTGGAAGTGACGAATATTTCGAGTATTGTTGAAGATTAGACATGTGGAATAGGAGCTACCAAGTTTATTTATATATTTTTTGTATTGCATATGTATTAATAGTTTTGCCACTAAAATTGACAAAAGGGGAGATTGTTAGAGCATTGCTCGGTCGAACTCGCATGCGTTTCTATCTCAAGCATGTTTGTCAATGTTAGTGATCAAAACGATAAAGTCTTGATTTCTAGTCTAGTATAGCTAAGGTCTCGGACTAGGATAGAAAGTGTAGTTGAGCTCAAGAACTCCATGGAAATCATCATACAAGACGAAGGACTACTCAAGGAACCAGTGGATCTTCATCGACTAAAAGGTATGTGGAGACTTGAGCTTATCTATGACTTAAAAGTCTATCTACTCAATCTCATATCTTGAGACAAAAGTCGTATTACTATATAGACTAAGAATATACACATGTGATATTTCGAGCTGAGTATATCTCACTTATCTATTTCTCGAAATATATGTTGGTAAAGCTTTCGCTTTAGCCAAGTTCATCTTTACCTAGTGACGAAATTCATGTTATGTTTCAATCACTTTGGAAATTGCTTTGACGAAAAATATTTTGTGAATAACAACTATATGACGTCCTCTGAGAATGTTTCAATGGTTAAAATGAGAGTTTAGACAATATAATCATTGGGGGATATAAACATTATTGTGGTAACACATATATGTATAAGTCCTTAGCAGTTAAACCGAAGTTTGCGAACTTTATTGATCAAGTAAAACCGAAACTTAAGCAGTCAACCTAGTCCGCGAACGTGTGTAGTTATCGAACCCGAGAATTTATGTTGGAGTTGTATCTCAGTTTCAGTCCGCGAACTCAGTCCGCGAACTGACAAAGTTCTCAAACCCGAGAATTTCTGCTGGAGTTTGTGAACTCCAACCGGTTAGCTTGAGTCCGCTAACCCAGTCCGCGAACTTTAGTGGTTATGTCTAAAAACGATGTTCGTGAACTTATCTAAATTATCTAAGGAATGCTATTGCAAACCGTGGCTTTATAGTTCATGAATCGATTTGAGTGAATCACATTGTTTTTGTTTCAATTATGTCTTGTGTAGTATATGAGATCTCATAGAAATTGGACAACTCTCTAACTAGTTTATTTGAGTCATTTGGACTAGTTATGGTGAAGAAGAATATGGTTGTGTTTATAGGTGAAAATAGTTTCTGCTGACTTTTGTAATTGCGGGTGTGAAGGTGAGAAACTGTTTAAACCCTAAAAAATATACTGCAAGGGAGTACTTTAGATTCGAGAGATCAATCTGTACAAGTTCGGCCTAAACCAAGAAATGGCCATTCCAGACTTGCTTCGGTCATAAAGAGGAGGAGAATGGGTTGGTTTTGGGAAGGGAAGCAAGGAGAGTGGTGAGACCAGAATAGTTGATTTTGGAGGAGCAGTTGGGTTTCTACGACTTGTTATCAGAAAGGTAAGAGAGCTCACGAGGAGATCTAGCAAGTAAGTATTTCTGAGTGTTGTCTTGTCCGAATGAACTTGTTGTCCAAATGGAAATAGGTAAGACCTATTTATACAAGTCGAGTTAGAAACGTACCATGATCTCATTAAGGAGTGGGGAAGTAAATGTGAGGAAGTGGTAACCGTATGCATGGACTTGATGTCCCATAAAGTGGTTAACGCATGAAATTGGTTTTCATGAAACTGTTAACGTTATGGAATTGATATTCCATAAAGTTTGTTAACTCACGGCTTTATGTCCCATGAACGTTTCCCACATAACTCCCGTATTTACTAGGCGCCCCACCCTTATGACACTTCCTTATGAGGGGCATAGTGTACGCCGCACGCTGTAGACCACCAAACCAATACCCAAAGAGAATCCCCCTATTTGTGTTGATATCTTGAATGTTTTGGAAAACATGTAAAACGTTGTTGTGGCTTGGAAAGTCGAGCTTTGGGAACTTGCTAGCCATGTTACATTCGACGGTCGAGATGTTTCATCTTGAGAGGAGGGGAAACCATTGATCGTTGCACGCTTTCGTTTTGGTAGCCGCATAGTGAGGTCCAACAGGTGGCATGGCTAGGGTGTGTGTAGACTTGGCATGATGAGCCAAGGGTTTGCCATGGGAGTATGGTATGGCTAGGGCCTATGCGAGGGCGCTTGGATTGGCATGTCGTGACTAGCATGGCTAGGGCAAAAGCAAAGTGCGTTTGGCAAGGCGTGGATAGCTTGGCCAGGTTAGGTTTGGCTTGGCATGTGGGCCCAAGGGGTAGCCATGGGCGCATGGCGTGATTAAGGCCTAAGGCAAGGCAGATTGGTTAGTCATGGCGTGACTAGCACGGCTAGGGCCAAGGCATGGTGCGGCTATCTTGGCTAGGTTTGGTTTGGATTGGCATGTGAGGCCAAGGGGTATCCATGGGCGCATGGCGTGACTAGCCTGAACTGGGCGCGCGACCAAGCTAGGGTTTCGGGTAAAAGGACGTGAGGGGACTTTAGACGGCCATGATTTTCTACTGGAATTGAAGGGAAAACGTTGATTGTTGCATGACTTCACTTTGGTAGTCGCATGAGGAAGGCCAGCATGGTGGCGCGGCATGAGGGGCCATGGAAATATATGTTTGGCATGGCGCGGCTAGCTTGGCTAGGTACGTGACCAAGCTACGGTTTTGGGCCTAAAGTCGTGAGGGGACTTTAGACGGCCAGGATTTTCTCCTGGGATTGAAGGGAAACCGTTGATTGTCGCCTGGATTTACTTTGGTAGACGCATGAGGATGGCCAACATGGTGGCGCGACATGAGGGGCCATGGAAATACATGTTTGGCATTGCGCGGCTAGCTTGGCTAGGTACGTGACCAAGCTAGGGTTTTGGGCCTAAAGTCGTGAGGGGACTTTAGACGGCCAGGATTTGCTTCTGGGATTGAAGGGCAACCGTTGATTGTCGCCTGACTTCACTTTGATAGCCGCATGAAGAAGGCGGGCATGGTGGCGCGGCATGAGGGGCCATGGTAAGACATGTTTGGCATGGCTCGGCTAGTTTGGCTAGGTACGTGACCAAGCTAGGGTTTTGGGCCTAAAGTCATGAGGGGACTTTAAACGGCCAGGATTTGCTTCTGGGATTGAAGGAGAACCGTTGATGGTCGCCTGGCTTTACTTTGGTAGCCTCATGGGGAAGGCCAGCATGGTGGCGCGGCATGAGGGGCCATGGCGAGACGTGTTTGTCATGGCGTGGCTAGGGCCAAGGTAGGGGTGTTTGGCTTGGCTTGGTGCGACTAGCATAGCTAGGGCCAAGGCATGGTGCGTTTTGGCATGGCACTGCTAGCTTGGGCTAGGTGTGGCTGGCATGGTTTGACATTGGAACAGAGGTGCGGCTAGCATGGTTGGTGTGTCTGGCATGATTTTCCATTGGCACAGAGGTGCGGCTAGCATGTTTGGCATGCTTTGGCGTAGTTGGTGTGGTTGGCATGTTTTTCCATTGGCACAGATGTACGGCTAGCATGGTTGGCATGATTTGGCGCGGTTGGTGTGGCTGACATGATTTTCCATTGGCACAGAGGCGCGGCTTGCATAGTTGGCATGCTTTGGCGCGGTTGGTATGCCTGCAATGATTTTCCATTGGCACAGAGGTGCGGCTAGCATGGTTGGCATGCTTTGGAGCGGTTAGTGTGGCTGACATGATTTTACATTGGCACAGGGGTGCGGCTAGCATGGTTGGAATGCCTTGGCGCGGTCGATGTGGATGGAATGATTTTCCATTGGCACATAGGTGCGGCTAGCATGGTTGGCATGCCTTGGCGCGGTCAGTGTGGCTGGCATGATTTGCCATTGGCACACCTGGGAATTAGGGTTTGGTTCGTCGTAACCCTAATTTTGAAAAATATACCCGGGTAATTATTTTAGAGACACATTAAAAGTTTCAGTAAATGTGCCTAGTAAATGCTTGTTGCTTTAAATGTCGTGGCATTACTGTCTACTATGGTTTAGTGTTTTACAATTTTAACCCTAAACTAAAAACCACCATCAACATTAAGTCCCCTGCTTAGCTCGGAACAGGTGCCTTGTTGCGAGGTAAGCATATGATGGTGACAGACGAGGACGGAATCGAGGTGTAAATCATTGCAAAGATGATCAGGAGAATCTGTCTAACCTTTTTGAGTGGTAAAGAGAGTTTTGGATTGCGGCCCTGCGTACGTTGTACTAGGAATGGAGACCGTGGAGCTGTGAGGAGAAAGTTACCGTCTTGGTCAGGTCATACACCTCCAAGGTGAGGGGCGCATTTGTGGAATGAACAGCAAGTGGATGGCTTGTCTCAAAGGGCCAAGAGGTGGCGTGGTCCTGGACGCGGAAATAGCATGATGAAACGTGCAGGGGAGACTAGGCGTGGTGGGGCCGTGGTGCTGGAGAGAGGGCTTGGACGGGTGTGGTCAGGGCAGGACGCGGCTCAGTGGGGTGAGGCATGCACATATGGATAGTGGCGGTGAGGATGAAACATGGCACGGACTGCTTGGTGATCTATGCTTCGTTTCCTCTTTCCTTATTTGACTTGACCAGGAAATTCTTTTCCCTTCAAACCAAAACGTTACGCCCACAAAAGAGGAAAAGCGTTACTCTTTATGCTTTGGTTGCCGATTTTGATTCTGTAGCTTGGCGTTGGTTGTAGTTGCAGGAAATCCTACACTACACCCTTGTTAACAATTTGTAATAACCAACTCAAATTTGAAGATTAAGAACGACACTTTATTATTTTATTTTCCGAAATGTTTACAGGAAATGTAAGAATTCAAGAATACAACTTTTCTCTTGAAATTTCTCTCTCCTGAAGACTTTCTCAACTCTCAAAAATACATCATCCTTTTATGGACATATTGGGTCTCTATTTATAGGGTAGTTACATAATGGATGACAGCTAAGTCTTCCTTTTATCTCGGATTTATACTACGATTGTACCGCGATAATTATAATGTTCATTCTCTCAAGCTTTATAACCATCGCGGGACAAACATGTTTTTCTTATGTTTTCTTCAATCGTCAGCTATTACGTCACTCTTTTGACTGCTTTTGTGACACTCGCAAAGTGTATTTGAAGATCTTGCGGTGATGCTCGCTGGGAAGTGTTGTTAATCTCGCAGAGAAGTGTTGTAGCGATATTCTGGTCCTACATCTTGCCTCTTCTCATGTCTTTTCTGCGAAGAAGAGAAGATCATGAGAATTTTAAAATGCCGCAACTACTTATCTTTTCAGATTTCTCTGTTTTGACACGTTTCTGTATCCTTCGCCAGCTGTTTTCACATGTTTTATCTTCTAATAAATTTATGACACGTCCTCTCTAACCGCTGCGATATGACCGTTCATGCCTTTTCTTAGCATTTATTACATTCATCTTCTTCGAGAAATTTCTTCTTCTATAAGTACTCCTTTCATTATTTTCTTTTCCTCTTTTACTTTCTTCTTTTATATCTCCGTAACTTCTCTGCAAGTTTACTGTTCTTCCGTAAATTGCGCGTCTATTATCGCTGTGATTCCTTTCTTATTTTTCAACCTTTTTCTTCATTCCCATACTTAAAAAATGGTTGTTGCTGGTGCTAAAAATTTGGCTGATTTTGGTGAGGTGCGAGGAAAAATCAAAAGTTGTAGTTGCAGGATTTCCCACACTACACCCTTGTCAAGAATCTATGAAAACTAAGTCATAATTGTGGATGAATCAACAACACTTTTATTAATTCACTTTCAGGAAGATTTACAAGAAATATCAAAACTCAGAAGTACAACTTTCTTTCTGGAGTTTCTCTCTCCTCAAAATTCTCTCAGCTCTCAAAAGTACATCATCTTTTTCTGGATTTAGTCAAACCATTTATATAGGAAAATACATAGTGGAAGACAGCTAAGATTTCCCCTTAATTCGGATCTACTCTGCGATCTCATCATCATAACTTTAGTCTTCACCATCCCCAACTTTATAACCATCGTGAAGCAGACTTGTTCTTCATATATCTTTAATCGTTAACCGTTATATCACTCTTTTGTGACACTCGCCAAATGTCGTTGAAATCTTGCGACGTTCTCGTCAAAGTGTTGTTAATACTTGTAGAAATGTTTGGGCTTCTCGCAGAAATGTCGTTTCCATCGCGAGAATATCGTTGTGGCGATATTCTGGTCCTACATCTTGCCTCTTCTCATGTCTTTTCTGCGATTAATATAAGATATGAGAATCTAATATGCCATAATTGCTTATCTTTTCAGATTTCTCCGTCCTTCGCCAGCTATCTTCATGAATTTTTTCTTCAAATAAATTTTTGACACGTCTCCTCTAATCGCTGCGATTTGACCACCCACGTATTTTCTTGGCATTAATTACTATCACCTTCTTCGAGAAATTTCTTCTTCTATAAATACTCTTCTCATTCTTATCTTTTTCTCTTTTACTTTCTTCTTCATTCTCCGCTCCTTCTCTGTAAATCTTACTGTTCTTCCGCGAATTGCGCTTCTGCTACTGCTGTAATTTCTTTCTTCTTTTCAACCTTTCCTTTCATTCCCATACTCAAAGATGGTTGCTGCTGGTGCTAAAAACTTGAAGGCCTTCAATAAAATGCGAGAAACTCAGAATCAAAGGTTTTAACTTGTCTTTAATTCCAGATCATGATTCTAGATCTGAACTTTATCTAAAATTATTTACTGATGATCAATGTTCTCATGAAAAATCATAGTATCGCTAGGACAACTTGAAGCTGGTCTTCCCTTCCTCTCTATGACCCAGAACTCCCATTATTCTATCAAATAATTTCGATGAAAGATTCTCGCGAGCAGTATATCAACTAGGTGGAGATTGTATCAGATTACTACTGGAATATGCTTCTCGCGGTGCTAATAAAGGAACTCGTTACCCTGAAGCTCCAAAGAATCGTTTATTTAAAAATGTCCCCATTGTTTCTGCAGATTACACTGTGGACAACTTCTTTGTAAATTACAGTATAGTCCCTATGAAGAGAGATAGCACATGCTGGGGTGTTCGTTTGAAAAAAGAGAAGGTGTCTAGAGATGACAAAGCTCTTATGATGGATATTGATTTTCATACACCTACCAACCAAGGTCCTCGCCATTCTAGCGATGACAAGTGGTTCATCTTTCCATTGTGTCTTGAAGGTCTTTATATATCTGGTTCTCGCGAACTTCCTGCGAATCTCGCAGAATATCAACCTTGGGTCTTTAAATGGTCTGAAAGAACTAAAGAAATATATTCTCTTAACTTTTCATATTATTATCATTTACTGTCTTTTTTATATTCTCGCTAACTATTTTGATATGTCTCAGATTGATAGGATGAAACTCAGCTATCAAACTCATAGGAAATCCAACACATTTTTTGCTCTTAAATCTTTCACGGATGAAGTAAGAAATATTTCCTTGTAAATTTTAACAATATATTGTTGCCCCTATTTCTTATCTTCATCTGTGATCGCAGGAGATTGAAGAACTTGAACCCTTAGAACCAAAACCCAAGGAAAAATCTTCTATTGATCGCAAAGGAAAATCTGCTGCCTCTGCTAAAGGAAAGCCTATTACCCCTCATGATGGAGAATCTGGCGATCAAGATAAATATATTATTCCTCCTAAAGGGAAACCTTCTGCTCATTGTGGTGAAGATTCTAGCGATCCTCCTTTGAAGAAAAGGAAAATCCAACCTTCTTCTTCTTCAACTCCTAAAAACAATTCCAGAAAATTCAAGTGTTGATCTTGATAAAGATAATAATGACAAGGGTTTTAATGTTAGCGGTTTTCCCTCAATAAAAAAATCTTCTTCTTCTGATTCTTCAATGACTCATTTGTCTAGAATTTTTAGCGATATTTCCCATAGCATGACTTCTAATGATGAGGATGAAATTATTGAGAAAACATCCCAAGCTCTCGCTAAAGTTTGCGATGCCCCTATTCTGGTGGATAATGATTTTCTCCAAGGAATCTAAAAATCGATAACTCCCAGTCTCTTGAATTCTCTTGGTGCTTTGGTAAGTTTTCATTTTTTCAGCTTGTTTATATATTTTCTTCATCGCTAGATCTCAACTTATATTCTTCTTTCGCAGGTTGGAAGAGCTTCTTTTGTTGTTGCTTCTGATTTAGATAAAAGATGTGCCAGCTCTGAAGAAAAAGATGCTAAACTTCGCCAGGATAAACAAAGATTATAATCTGAAGTTATTGAGCTTCGCAAGAAGAATAAACAGCTGGAGACTGAAGCTTCAGTTAATAAGCAAAAGATCTCTGATCTTGATAAATCTAACCAACAATTATATGGTACAATTAATTTCCTTTCTTTTTTAATTCTTTTTATTCTATCGCAACTTATTCAAGCGGCCACTTTTAACTTGCAGATATTTATGGTCTTACTGACGAGGCTATACTCTTTCAAACTTTTCCTGAACCTATAGATGATCATACTCTTCTTGCCTGTCTTAATAATTCCTTAAGTAATTTCTCAGATGATAAGATTAAATCTCTTTCCATAGATGAACTTAGATCCAAATTTGATCTCTTAAAAA
Organism: Papaver bracteatum; assembly: GCA_023529315.1. Lineage (NCBI taxonomy): Eukaryota > Viridiplantae > Streptophyta > Magnoliopsida > Ranunculales > Papaveraceae > Papaver > Papaver bracteatum. Next base: position 591,644 of record JAJJWX010004549.1, read on the forward strand.
TTGAACACAGATTCAATTTAGGCTTGACTGATAAATATAGGTGCTTTTATCTTGATTCAAAGAAAGAAATAGATAGATTAAGACAGAAGAATATCGATCTTATTGACGAGAGAGATCTTGCCATTAAAAAGGGATCCAAGACCCTAGCATACTTTCATAAAACTCTCATTGACGTTCAAATGGACAGAGATAAACTTATACGCGAGAATGAAGATCTTCTTGCGAGGGAGACTCAAGTTCGATCTCGTCTCCTCATTAATAGCGATGACGAGTTTGCTTGGGCTGCGAAGGTTCTTGACAACGCCAGGAATGACTTAGGTGTAGATGTTAGTCTCCAAGTTGAACAAGCTGCTTTAATTAGAGACATGATTTCTGAAAGAGAAGGTTGTTAACTTGTTCAATTCTTGCTAACTTTTCATTTTAATATTCTTCCTGATAATGCTTCTAATTCGTTTTCACGTTCTCGCAGCTGCTGAGAAGAATTGTCGCGAGAGACTTCAAGGACTTGAAGATGAAAAACATCAACTTGCGACCAAAATTACTTCTCGCGATGAGAAGTATTCAAGATTAAAGGACCGTCTCAACGCTACTACTATGAATTTTAACAGATCTCTTGTTATTACTCGCAATAAATTCATTAAGTTGGTCTGTGATGATCATAATATCCCTCATTCTGTATATCCTGATCTAGAAGAAGAAATCCTAGCAGAAATTCCAAGACCTACTATCTCTGATAGTGAAGCTGAGGATTCTGGCGATGAAGATAGTATTGGTGATGATGAAAAAGAGGGAAATTCTGACAATGAAGAAAAATCTGACAATGAAGATGGCGATCAGTATAATTAGTTTTCTTCTTCTTTTGTCTTCTTTGTATAATTATTTCCTATTTTTTGTAATTAACTGCGAGTTTCTTCGCCAATATAAACTCCTTTTGCTTCTTCCTGTATGAGTCAGAAAACAATTCTCTTTTGCAAAACAATCAATATAACTGTTATCTTTTAATGATCTATATAAGTATGTTACTTATCAATGCAATTTTATCATATGATAGATGAATAATAATTTCATCATTCTATGCATTCCCATACTTGCCTCTATTATTCATCTGCAATAAGAGAAAATTGCGTAAAGATTAAATATTAGTTGAAGTAAAAATGTATTATGCCTCAGTACTGGTGTTAAATTATGCCTCAGTACTTGCCAAATCTCATAAATACTGCGAGCAGTATCGCAATAATCTGTTGGTCTTATTATGCCTTCCTAATTAAAGGTCTTATTTTGCCAACTTTTTCATCTTTACATTTGCATGTATTGACCCATTGATCTTGTCTTATCAGTACTTTTCAATATCTCTGCGACAATATGACAAGTTTAGGTTCTCTCACGAAAACAAAGCCTCGTGACATTGCCGTCTTGCGATGAAATCGCAGGACGTCTTTAAACTTTCATGCAAAAACCCATTGATCTCATCTTAACATTTTCTATTTAGGCTTTTTGCCTTTGTATAATTTTCGTCACGCGATAATATGATAGGCCTAAATGATCTTGCGATCATAAGTCCCATGACATTGCCGTCTTAAGACACTTATCAGCTCCCCAATGGAGGGTGCCGCCCTTATCTTTCCCATGGTTGCCCCTTCAAGGAGGGAACATCGGCCATACAAGACTAGCTCCCCCCATCCGGATTTGCCAACAACCAGTTGTGTTCGCAACCTCTTGTCCTTTATGCCTATATGGATTATAGTTACAAGACTGCACCCTAAGTGGGGTTTTCTTCAGGCCAAGTGCATTGTAGCCAAGACTTACCAAGGATGGAAAGAGAGTTTCGTACGCTCCGGGCACCCTTGGATCAACCGTGTACCTCGGCGCCTTGGTCATACTCTGCACTCTTTGGAAGAGATTCTTGGTCGCCCAAACAGGGTATAACCTTATATAGTTGGAAAACCAAGATCTTTCTACCGGATAGGTTTTCTTTAACCCCAACATCTGCTCAGGTTCCAGCAGCGGTATAACCTTATCGATGAGTCATTTCAAGAGATACCCCCTCATATGACACTCTATTAGGTCTTACATTTTCCTCTTACGAAATTTTACTCGTGAACTAGGGTGCACGCCATAAAGGTTTGTCCCATTCTTTTAATCTCTGCGAAATTTTATTCGCTGTTCTTGCGATGATGTTCGCATAAATTGTGATAGAGAAAGAAGAATTTTTTAACTGTTTTATCTTACATTAGTATTTCTTACCTCACAGAGATTGCTACTGATAATACCTTTTCAGAAACAATCTATTCCATGGTCTATCAAGTCTTTGCCCAACATCTCTTCCCTCTGGATTCATTAATTTGTATGCTCCATTTCCAATTATCTCTTTAATGATGTATGGTCCATCCCATTTTCTCGCTAATTTTCTACCACTTTCCTGCTGATATCTTGGTGTTTCTCGCAAAACTAGATCGCCAGGATGGAATTGACGTTTCTTGACTCGTTTGTTGTACTCGCGAGCTAATCTTCGCTGATAATTTTCCATATGTTGTAGAGTTTTTTCTCTCTTTTCTTCTAGTTCATCTAACTTATGTAAAATTATGCCAGCACTTAGATTTTTCTCCCATGCCTCTCTTTTTGTTGTAGGGATAGCAACTTCTATTGGTAAGACAGCTTCAACTCCATATGTTAAACAAAAAGGTGACATTCCAGTTGCTTCTCGTCTAGTTGTATTATATGCCCATATTGCATTATGCACTTGCTCGCACCATGATTTGTGATAAACTTCTAACTTCTTTTTTAAGATGTCTGCGATTGTCTTATTAGTTGCCTCAGCCTGACCATTTGCTTGCGGGTATAAAGGAGTAGATTTTACACATTTTATCTTAAATGCATTGAGTAATAATTCTATATTCTGTCCCTCAAATTGCTTTCCATTATCAGATACTAATTGTGCTGGAATTCCAAATATGCAGATTATATTTTCAAAGATGAATGTAAAAATATCTTTATCGCGAATATGTTATACTGCCTTTACTTCTCCTCATTTTTTGAAATAATATGTTGCAACAATCAGATATCTTCTCTGTCCAGACCAGGTATAAATGGTCCCACAATATCCAATCCCCATTTTCCAAATGGCCATACGCTTGATGAAGATGATAATGGTGCTCCTAGTGCATGTATCTTTTTCCCAAATCACTGACAATCTTCACAACGCCTTGAGAGTTGCTTTGCATCCTCATGCATATATGGCCAATAATAACCCTGCATCTTTGTTTTATATTCTAAAGATCTACCCCCGCTGTGATTACCAGCATCACCACTATGCAACATTTGTAGCACCTTTTTCCCTTCTTCTCTCGTCAAACATCTTAGCGATGGTCCACTAAAAGATCTGCGATATAATATCCCATCTCTTAATTCATAATTGGTTGCTCTACTTTTTAATGTGCTTCTAATCGATTTCTGGGGATTTCTCCTCTCGCCAAATAAGCATGAAGATCTGCTCGCCAATCTGTAACATTATTCCCTATTTCTTCCTCGCCAGGTTCTACCATCATTACATCTACCTCTTCTTCCTCTTTGTTTATTGCCGGTTGTAAAAGTGTTTGAATTTTTATGCATCTCGCAAGTGGGTTCGTCATCATACTTAATATGAAAGCAAAAGCATCTGCAAGCCAATTGTGAATCTGCAAACCATCTTTCCTTGATATGTGTCTCCATTTTATTTTTGGAATCCTTGCAGGCAATTCTTCAACAAGTTTTTTGTACTTCTTCAAAGATGGTTCATTTCTAGTATACTCTCCCTTTATCTGGCGAATAACCAATTGTGAATCGCTGGTGATTCTAGCATTTTCCAACTTCATTTCTATCGCAAACTTTAATGCATGGATTACAGCTTCATATTCTGTCTCATTATTAGTGGATGCAAATTCTAATCGAAACGAGAAAGCTTTTTTTTCTCCTTCTGGCGATATGAAAACAACTCCAATTCAATTTCCTTCTCCATTTGACGATCCATCCACTAATATTTCCCATATGTCAGGTTCTGTTAATAGCTCTTTTGGGTCCCCACGTTCTTCGTCTATATACATCATTTCTTCTACGGCTTCGTCATCTTCTAAAGGAAATTCAGCTAAGAAATCTGCGATAACTTGTGATTTTGGCGAGGATAGAATTTCATATTGAATATCAAAGTGCCCTACTTGCGCATTCCATCTCTCAACTCTGCCTGATCTTTTTGAATTTTTCATCACCGATTCAATTGGCACTCTCATTAACACTTTGAACTTATGCGCTTGGAAGTAAATTCAAAGCTTAAAAGTTGCGTGTACCAATGATAGAATTAGTTTCTCAATCTTCGAATAATTTCTCTCTACTGAATTAAATGTTTTGCTGATATAATAAATTGGCTTTTCCACCCCCGCATCTACTCGCAGTAACACGGCACTTAGCGCGTAAGTGGTTGTCGCAAGATAGATCAATAGCTATTCTCCTGGTTCATCCTTTTGTAAAATAGATATGTTCATCAGTTGTTCTTTGATTCCTTGAAAAGACTTTTCACACTCATCTGTCCATTTAAATTTTGTTCCCTTCGTGAGTATATCGAAAAAATGTTTGCACTTGTCTGATGATCGCGAAATAAACCTTCCCAGCGAGGCTAAGAGTCCATTCAGTTTTTGCACATCTTTAATTGTCGCTGGTGTTGGAATATCGCGAACTGCTTGTACCTTTTCTGGATCAACTTGTATTCCTTCTTTTGATATAATATAACCCAAAAATTTCCCTGAAGCTACTCCAAAAGTACATTTTTCTGGGTTTACTTTGATGTTGAATTGTCGCATTTGATCGAAAATCTCTTTCAAATCCTGTACATGATTTTTAGCTTCTTTGCTTTTAATCAACTTGTCATCCACGTACACTTCTAATGTTTTATGTATCCATTTTGCGAACACTTTCTCCACCATTCTTTGGTATGTTGCACCAGCATTTCGTAAGCCAAAAGGCATCTTTGTATATCAATATAACCCTCTTGGAGCAAAAAATGATGTATGCTCTTGATCTTCTCCTGCGAGGGGAATTTGATTATATCCTTTATATCCGTCTAATGAAGATATTCTATCATTTCCCGCTGCTGATTCAACCATTTGTGGAATATCTGGTAATGGAAAACTATATTTAGGACAAGCTTTGTTTAAATCAGTAAAGTCTATGCAAATTCTTATTCCTTTATTTTTCTTTGGGACCACCACCATATTTGCAATCCAATCTGGATATTTTGCTTGCCTTATAATTCCTGCATCAAGCATTTTCTGTAGTTCTTCTTCTATTTGAGAATGGTATGTTGTTGCAATTTTTCTGATTCTTTGTTTAAATAGTCTCACATCTTTGTTGATCTCTAATTTATGACATGCTACTGAAGGGTCTATCCCTGGCATCTCATCCATACTCCATACGAAGATGTCTTTGTATTCTCGCAAGAGATTTATTGTTCTTTCTTCTTCGTCTTCCTCCATTTTAGTCCCAATTTTCAGTATTTTAGGCTCTTCCTCGCTCCCGATATTTATTTTCTTTGTTGGCTCTGCTGAGGTGTAACTAGATTCAGGTTCTCCCATTGGTGTTGGAGTTTTCATTTCTCTCGCGAATTCATCTTCTTCTCGCGAAACTTCACTTGGTATCCCTTTTCCTTCTTTTGCCCTTATCATGTAAATTTTATATTCCTCTTATTTCTTTACTTCTCTGTTCAATTTTCTGCGAGCTTTTCGCAGCTTTGGACGTTCTTCACAATTTCTTACTTCAATTTGGTAGCACAATCTCGCGAAATTCACATCTCCTCTAATTTCTCCAATTCCACTAGGCATAGGAAATTTAATACATTGATGTAATTCTGACGCCACAGCCTTGATTGCATGTATCCACGGTCTTCCCAGTATCATATTGTACGGCGATTCCACATCTACCACACATAATGATATTTGTGTTTCAATTTCTCCTAGTGGAATTCGTACCATTATCTCGCCTTTAGGTTTTGTTATAGACTTTCCAAAGCCATGAACATAATATGTTGAATGAGACATATCTTCATCCTTATATCCCATCTTCTTGAAGGTATGATAAAATATCATGTCTACAGAACTTCATGTGTCTACTAAAGTTCTATTCATAGCCCATTCTTCTTCAAATTTTATCGATTACTCCTTTCTCATTGGTATAGTGGTTACTGTGACCACCAATGGAGATGTATGACTTAAATATTCTTCTGGTATTTCTGCTGCTGTAAACGTGATTTCTTGTTTTTCCCAATCATTCAATGATGATACCTTCTCCACTATCATAATCTTCCTTCCTTCAAAATCCCGTTTATGTATCCTTCCCTTGATATTTTCATGAAATATATCAATCATTTCTTTTGTTATTACATCACCTTTCAATTTTCAACAATCCTTTTTGATTCTAATCATTCTTTCTTTAATTTTCTCACCGATTTACTTAATGATTTCCTTAATCTTGAACAATTTTTATCTTCTTCTTCGCTTTTTCTTCTATTTTCGTTAATTCAATCCCTGTTTCGGGCGCCAAAATGTAGTTGCAGGATTTCCCACACTACACCCTTGTCAAGAATCTATGAAAACTAAGTCATAATTGTCGATGAATCAACAACACTTTTATTAATTCACTTTCAAGAAGATTTACAAGAAATATCAAAACTCAGAAGTACAACTTTCTTTCTGAAATTTCTCTCTCCTCAAAATTCTCTCAGCTCTCAAAAGTACATCATCCTTTTCTGGATTTAGTCGAACCCTTTATATAGGAAAATACATAGTGGAAGACAGCTAAGATTTCCCCTTAATTCGGATCTACTCTGCGATCTCATCGTCATAACTTTAGTGTTCACCATTGCCAACTTTATAACCATCGTGAAGCAGACTTATTCTTCATATATATTTAATCGTTAACCGTTATATCACTCTTTTGTGACACTCGCCAAATGTCGTTGAAATCTTGCGACATTCTCGTCAAAGTGTTGTTAATACTTGTAGAAATGTTTGGGTTTCTCGCAGAAGTGTTGTTTCCATCGCGAGAATATCGTTGTGGCGATATTTTGGTCCTACAAAAGTAAAGGTTTTACTTTGTCTACGATTCCAAATCAAAGTCCTAAATCCGAGCTTTCCATCAAATTATTTTCTGATCATCAATGTTCTCGCGAGAAAGTTATAGTATCGCTAGGTCAACTTGACGTGGTCTTCCAATTCCTCTCTATGACCCGGATCTTCCCTTATTTTATGAAATAATTTCTCACGAGAAATTATCGCGAACAGTATATCAACTGGGTGGAGATTGTATTCGATTACTACTTTAATATGCCTCTCGCGGCGCCAATAAAGGATCTCTCTACCCTTATGCTGCGAAGAAGCCTCAATTCAAAGATGTTCCAATTATTCCCGCGATGTATATTGTGGATAATTTCTTCATCAACTATGACATAATCCCCATGAAGAGAGATCGCACTTGCTGGGGCATCCGTTTGCAAAAGAAATATAAGATTGCTGAAGATAAAGCTCTTATGCTAGATATAGATTGGCATACAAATACTAATCAAGGTCCTCGCCATTCTAGCGATGACAAGTGGTTTATTTTTCCTCTGATTTTAGAGGGCCCGTATATTTCTGGCACTCATGCCTTGCCTGCAAATCTCGTGGAATACCAACCATGGGTGTTCTATTGGCTTGAGAAAGATAAAGAAGTATGTCTTCCTTAGTTCTTCACATAACAAGTTATTTTTATTATTTTTCTTTGATTTTCACATCTTTAAGCTCTCGCTGATTATGCCTGTTTACTATATTGAGAGATTGAAGTCCTATTATGAGAAGTTTAGGAAACCGGCTACTCGTTCAGCTCTTCAATTACTCACAGATGAAGTAAGAAATATTTTTTTTTATAAATCTTAACAATATATTGTTACCTCTGTTTCTTATCTTTATCTGTGCTCGCAGGTAATTGAAGAATTAGAACCAATGGAACCAAAAACCAAGGTGAAATCTTCAAATGATCGCAAGGGAAGATCCAATGACCCTCCCAAAGGGAAGCCTGCTTCTCCTCGCAGTGATGAATTGGACGATCCTCCCTTAAAGAGAATAAAAACCCAACTTTCTTCTTCTTCAACTCCTCAACCTATTCCAGAAAATTTAAGTGTTGATTTTGATAAGGACAACGATGATGATAATTTCGGCGTTTATAATGATGTTCCTTCCATAAAAGGATTCTTCTTCTTATGAGTCTGCAATGGCTCAACTATCCAATTTTTTTGGCAGTAATACATTTGGTATCCCAAATGAGTATGGAGATGAAGATATTAATGGAATATCCCAGTCCCTCGCCAAAGTCTGCGATGCTCCCATATTAGCTGATAGTGATTCCCTTCGCGGGGTTTCAAGATCGCTGACTCCAAGTCTCTTAAATTCACTTGGAAGCCTGGTGTGTTTCTACTTGTTCATCCTTTTTATGTATCTATTGATATTTTTGCCAGATTTTGACTTATATAGTTCTATCACAGGTTGGAAGAGCTGCTTTTGCTGTTGCTTCTGATTTAGACAATAGGCGTGAATTTTCTCAACAGAAGAATGTTGTTCTTTGCCAAAAGAATGAAGAACTAAAATCTGAATTTTCTAATCTTCGCGAGAAGAATGAACAAATGGAAGCTGAACTTGCTAATCTTCGAGAATAATAAAGAACTTGAGAATAATCTTCTTCAACAATAGATCAAAGTATCCAATCTTGATATTGTTAACAAACAACTCTTAGGTATGATAACCTTCTTCTTTTCCTTCATAATTCTATGTTTCACTATCTTTTCTTACTTGATTTATCATTCTCGCAGACATTTATGGTCTCACTGATGAGGCTTTAACCATTCTCTCTTTTCCTGAACCAATAGACAATGATATTCTTCTAGAACTTCTTAATAATTCTTTAAATAACCCTTCCAATGTTAATTTATTTTCTATAAATGAACTCAGATCTAAGTTTTTCCTCTTAGAAATTGACTACAGATCTTGTTTAGATATAAATCACAGATTCAAACAACTTTATCATAATTCCAAAATTGAGATTAAAACTTTAAAGGCCAAAAACAAAGATCCGTATATCTAGACAAGGAGCTGAAACCTTAGCAAATTTCCGTAAGACCATTCTTGAAGTTCAAATTGAAAGGGATGGGCTTATCCGCGAGAAGTAAGGTTTTATTGAAAGAGAAAACCAAATTCGTTCCCGTCTTCTTATAAATAATGATGTGGAGTTTGCTTGGGCTACGAAAGTTCTTGACAATGCCAGAACTAATTTAGGTGTAGATGTCAGCCTTCATGTTGAACAAGCGGCTTTAATTAAAGACATGATTTCTGAAAGAGAAGGTTATCACTCTTATGATTTCATTAATTTATTTTCTGATTGAATCATCCTAATATGTATTAACTTTGTTATCATTTGCTCGCAGCATCCGAAAAGAACTATCGTAGAAGATTTGATGAGTTGGAAGAAGAGAAAATCCAACTCGCTAGAAATCTATCTTCTCGCGATGAAAAGTATTCTAGATTGAAGGAAAAATTGAGAATTAGTGCTTCGAATTTTAGTAACTCCCTTATCCGTGTTCGTAATAACGCCATTAAACTAGTCTGTGATGATCATGATATTCCTCATTCTACATATCCCGATCTCGCAAAGGAAATTCCAGCTGATACCCCAAATATAGTTATCTCTGATAGCGAAGCTGAGGAATCTAGCGAAGATGAAGACGACAATAATAATTGTAATGAAGAAAAGTCTGGCAATGAAAAGAAATCTGATGAAGATGAAGTTAATAATGATAACGATGAAGAAGAAGAATCTGGCGATGACAAGAAATTTGATGAAGAAAGTGAGGGATCCAAATAATTCTTTTTCTTCCTTTTATCTTCCTTGTAAATTTTGTACATTTATTTTCTATTTCTCATAATATTGCTGCGAATTTCTCCAACTTGACGTGCAAATTTCTTTTGCTTTTATGTGTATGAATTAGAAAATAATTCTTCTTCTGCAACATAATCAATCAACACAATTATTATCCTTTAATTATCTATTTAAATGTATCATTTAATAATATCTATGCAATTTTATTATATGGTGGATGAATAATAATTTCATCATTCTATGCATTCCCATACTTGCCTCTATTATTCATACGCAATATGAAAAAATTGAGTAGAGATTAGATATTAGTTGTAAACTAGATTACTGCTACAGCAGTGGGGAGGCCGACCGAAAATTCGATTGAATTCGAATTAGTTCCGATTACAATTTCACACCTTCCTGGATAGCAATGCAAAGCCAATGTCTCATGGGCCACGCACTTGTGGCTGTAAATTACTACTAATAGGTAAAATTTTATTACTAATACATAAAATTATGTCAAAATGCAGCCGGTCGTTCCCTTTTAGAGGTTCAAGGATGCCGCACTTGGTGCTTCAACATAATTTAGTAACAACGCAAGATTAAATCTTATTTTTTAACTCCATCAACAAATATGTCACAATTTAAATGTCGCTCATACTTGACTGCCAATCACATAAATATGATATAGAAAAAAAAGCATACGAAGTACGAACTTACAAATCCAGTTTCTTAAGTGTACAGTGATTTTCGTAAGTGTTGATGTTTTTTGTTTATAAACCTACACCTCGCTAACACCTACGTAACACGTGGCTACAACCAAACGCACGTGTTACATCTGTAGAACTAAAGTCTTCTTCTTCGTTTTTAATCTTTAAAAATCAAAGAACAACTTCTACTGTTGCATAAATCCCAAAGAAGAAACAACCCCGCCCCAAATCAGTGTGAAATGTATCAGCAACCTTAAATCTTTTGATTCTTCTTTTGCAAAATAAACCCATGAAAACAGAACATTTCTACGCATTCCTATTTCACTAATTTGTTGAATCGATAGTTGCAGCAACCTGAAGAATTACAAATCTACACATGTACACTTATCTTACTCTTTGTATCTTGGTCTGTGTTTGTAAATATTGATCAGATTTCGGTTTTGGGTTCTTTTAGATGTATTTTAAATTTTCTATATCTCCCTAGTTGTCAGGTTTTTTTTTTTTCTACTTGTTTTTTCTTTCTTCTACAATTGGGTCCATTGTAATCTTTCAATTGCGGCTGGCGATTCAATCCAAATGTATAATCATGTAAGAACAGATCGAAAGATTTTTCTATTTGTTTCTTTGATCTATAGAACAAGAAAAGCAGCAAAGGGGAAAGATATTTTCACTTCTTTGTTTTAGGATCTACGGATCTACGGATCGATGGTTTTTTACCCGACCCGATATGTCGTCTTCTCTACCCGACATATAGCTTAAGAACTCAGAAAATATGATTTGATTGGAGTCCGAATCTTCTGATCAATTTAATGTTTTTTACAGGGAAATTTGAACTGTAAACATGTTCCTTCGATTATATGTAAACGATTTTTGTCATAAATTTGATTGATTGACTCCAATTTTTTCCCAAATTCATGAAATTGTGAAATCTTTTCATTTTTTTGTACAAAAATCGTGACGGACAGAAATACATTAAGTCGTCACATATAAGGACTCCCTTCGGTCGTCCAATCAAATTAAATTTGCCTCAATATTGGCGATGCTATCGCTAGCAACAATTGCATAACTTTATGATCTATGCGTAAAATCGCAAATCTCATAAATTCTGCGAGCATTATCGCAATAATCTTATGGTCTTATCATGCCTTCCTAATTAAAGGTCTTATTTTGCCACATTTTTTTCTTTCTGCGACAAAATCGCAGGACATCTTTACATTTGCATGTATTGACCCATTGATCTTATCTTATCAATATTTTTTCAACATCTCTGCGACAATATGATAAGTATAAACTCTCTTGCAAGAAGTAAACCTTATGACATTGCCGTTTTGCGATGAAATCGCAGGACGTCTTTACACTTTCATGTAAAAACCCATTGATCTCATATTAACTTTTCTCTTTTGGCTTGTCACTTTATGTATAATTTAAATCAATGATAACAATATGATAGGCCTAAATTTTCTTGTGATCATAAAGCCCCATGACATTGCCGTCTTTAGACACTTATCAGCTCCCTAATGGAGGGTGTTGCCCTTATCTCCCCCTGGTTGCCCCTTCAAGGAGGGCACATCGGCCATACAACACTAGCTCCTCCCATCCAGATTTGCCAACAACCAGTTGTTTTCGCAGCCTCTTGTCCTTTATGCCTATATGGCTTATAGTTACAAGACTGCACCCTAAGTGGGGTTTTCTTCAGGTCAAGTGCATCATATCCAAGATTTACCAAGAATGGCCAGGGTAGTTCCGTACGCCCCGGGCACCCTTGGCTCAACCGTGTACCTCGGCGCCTTGGTTATACTTTGCACTTCTTAGAAGAGATTCTCAGTCGTCCAACTAGGGTATAACCTTATATAGTTGGAAATCCAAGATCTCTCTCCTGGATAGGTTTTCTTTAACCCCAACATCTGCATGGCTCAGGTTCCAGCATCGGTATAACCTTATCTTTGAGTCATGTAAAGAGATACCCCCTTATATGGCGCACTATTAGGTCTTACATTTGCCTTTTGCGAAATTGTATCCGCGAACTAAGGTGCACGCCATAAAGGTTCGTCCCATTCTATTAATCTCTGCGAAATTTTATTCGCGTTTCTCGCGAGTATTGTAACTCTGATAAAATTTCATTTCTTTGATCTTCTTGTAAAATTTTGCAATTCTTTCAAACAGAGTACTCTTTTCAATTGCAGTTTCTTCAAACAAATTATGCGTAAGCTTCTTTAAATTTCATCATTTTACCTTTCTACTTACTATTTTTTGGTTCTGCTTTTCTGTTACATTTTGTTGTTTTTCTTTTTCTGCGATACGCTCGCCATCAACTTCCTCTCGCTTCTCTATTATATCAATCATCAATCTTTCACATATCTGTCGTTGCTTGATGTTGTACTTCCAATTGCTATTCTTCTCAGCTCTTTCCTCGCAAGATTTTATATCAATCTCATAACATTTCTTGCTTTCTCCCCAATCTCCCTTAATAACTCCAACACCATTAGGATGCGGAAATTTAATACACTGGTGAAAAGTAGATGCTACACCTAATATCCCATGTAGCCAAGGTCGACCAATCAGGGCATTATAAGGTGATTCAATGTCCACAACACAGAACAAGATCTTTGAAGATATTCCTTTTAATGGAATCCGCATTGCAATTTCCCCTTTTGGTTTGTTATCCGTTCCATTAAATCCATAGATTTTATATGTTGATTTAGATCTTCGTCTCTTCCACCCATGGTTTTATAGGTATGATAGAATAAGATGTCGATTGAACTGCCTGTGTCTATTAGAACTCTATTGATAGCCCAAGAATCTTCATTTTCATCACCATTTTCTTCATCTTCTTCTTCTACTTTCTTTGGATTTATCTCTAACCTTACCACCAATGGGTTATCATGCTTCTCGCCAGGCTCTGGTACTTCTTGTGCAGTGAAAGATATAGTTTGCTTTTTCCATTCTTCTAATGGCGAGGCTCTCGCAATATTCATTATCTCTCTTCCATCCGTGTCTCTCGCGAAGACTCTTCTTAGAACATTATCATGGAAATCCTCAATAGTTCTGTGTGAATTTACAATGGAATTACAAAAAAAATTCTTTGCTTTATCCCCAACTTTTATTACGAATGTTTCTGCTCCTTTTACAGTATTTACCCTGCGAATTTCTGGTGCTGGTGGCAATCGCTGAGAATGTGGATGTCCTACTAAAAATTGGTTTAACTTTCCTTGGTCAATCATCCTTAAAATTATTCTCTTTATATTCCTGCAGTCATTTATTGTGTGACCATGAAATTGATGGTAAGGACAAAATTCTTGACTCCGATTATTTGGATGCGGCTCCTTTCCCATATTCCATGGGGATGGTATATTTTCCATCAAAATGATAGCTTCCCAAATTTTTTATATACTTGCATTTAGGGGTGGCATCTTGATTTGTTCCAATACTATCTTCTGATTACCTTGCCCCCTAAAGTTATTTTGCCTCTGTCCACCATAGGTTTCTTGCGGATGATCAAGCCTTTGGATTTTGTTATTTTCTACGCGATTGTAATAATTCTTCTCCCTCTCATACTCTTCTTGATCTCGACTGCCCATCGCTACTAATTTTTGATGATTATCAATCACCACTTTCTCTTGTTGTTCCTGCGAGGTGCTCACCACATTGTTAATCATTTTAGGAAGTAAACTTCCATTTGCCGCTACTGAGCTGGTGTTTGCGATTGGATATGATTCCATTTCATTTTGTTTCTCCTCCAAAGCAATATATTCTTCTTGTAGTTCTCATAGCTCAATCATTGTGATAGTATTTTTGATTCTGAAAATTTGTATGTACATCAGATTGGTCGCGAGCATTGCATTGATAAAATACAAGATAAGATATCTCTCGTCTACTCTTCCTGCCATCTCGCTGCACATTGTCTTCCATCTTATGGTTAAATGTTTCAGACTCTCGCTAACCCTCTGCTTTAACCCAAACACATCTTCAATACCTGGCCGCGACGAATTGTTGCTTATATATGCTCCCAGAAATGTAGCTTGCAAATGATTAAAAGAAGTTATAGTATTTTTTGGAAATCCTTCAAACCATTTTAGCGCCTCGCCGGTTAAGCTGGATGCAAAATATTTGCACAATACAACATCATGGTTTTCCCATTGTAGCATACATATAACATAAGCCTTAACATGTTGTACGGCACAGGTAGTTCCATCAAAAATGCTGGTTAATGCTGTTAAGTTGCACTTTGGAGGTATTCCTCTTAACTATACTTCTTGAGTGAATGGAGTTCTCACATCTTCTTCAATAGCTTCATCAAGTTGCCTTCTACCTCCTTCTCTTTTATTGTTTATCATTCCTCGCATTTCTGCTAATTCTCTCAATATTTGCTCATTCTCAGCTGAATTTTGCTCCATTGGTCTTTTTAACGCAGTTTCCCTTCTTCTACGTTCTTGTCATTCTTGTCTTGCGAGATTTTGTGCATATTCTCCTTCATCTTCATCCTGTCTTTCTCTGCGATTTTCTCTTTCACATCCTTCTGGAAATCGCAGCTGATTATGCTGTCTATTTTCTATGCAAATTTCTTCATTTCTTATCATTTCTATTCGCTGTCTTTTTATTCTCCTCTGTATTCTATCATACTCTTCCTGAATATTATCATTATAGAGATTTTGTGTACGTCTCCTTTCTCAATTTTCATGGTTATTCCGTCGTACTTCCTCTTGAAACTCTTGTTCTTCTACTTCTTCCCTTAATCTTTCTCTCTCGTAAGCTAGTCGTGCTTGTTCAGCATAATGTCTCTCAATTTCTTCCTCAATTATTCTTTGATTTCTCTGAATCTCTTGCCCATGTAATATCCTCCTACCTTCTTCTGGATTTTCTCCATCATTTTGGTTGTTTCTTCCCTCTTGATTTCTATTATTAAGTCTATTATCCAAAGTTTCGCCACGCGGATCATGGCGATTTTCTATTACCTCTTGTTCTCTATGACGTTGCTCTTCATTTGGATTTTGCATTTTCTCTTGGATATTTCCTCTAGCATTTATTATTGGGGAGTTTCTCCTTAATTCTTCTCTTAATGATCTTGAATTTGATCTAACAGTACTTCTTGATCTCCTACTTTGTAATATCAAATTCTCCATTCTCAACTCATGATTTTGTCTTGTTAAATTTGCACGTTCTTCCGCCTATAATCTTCTTTCCTCCTGTATTCTTTGACTTAGATCTCTTATTGTTTCATTTTCACCTTCTCCATGAATTAATCCTTCAACCATTCTTTGATTTCTTTCTTCTCCTCTTCCATCTCTTATTTGTTGATTTTATTCTTCTTCCATTGAATCCGATCTCCAAGTATGCACGCTCACCCTATCATAATCCACATTTATATCTTGTATCGGTGTTTGTTGATTCAGTTGTGGAATT
Source organism: Papaver bracteatum (assembly GCA_023529315.1). Lineage (NCBI taxonomy): Eukaryota > Viridiplantae > Streptophyta > Magnoliopsida > Ranunculales > Papaveraceae > Papaver > Papaver bracteatum. The sequence goes on from JAJJWX010004549.1 coordinate 607,660, forward strand.
TTATTTTCTCCTTCAATCCTTGTTCTATTTCTTCTTGTTCTTATCCTTGAAGATTCTCCTAATTCATTTGTTTCTCCTCCTGTAAGTATTTTACTCCTCCTTACAGTTGTTGGTGGTTCTGATGTATTTCTTCTTCTTCTAGCCATTTCTTCAATTCTAACAATTTCTTCAAATCTTCAAGTTGTAATTAGAGATTTCTTAGCTTGATTCTCCCTGTTTCGGGCGCCAAAATGTAGTTGCAGGAAATCCTACACTACACCCTTGTTAATAATTTGTAATAACCAACTCAAATTTGAAGATTAAGAACGACACTTTATTATTTGATTTTCCGAAATGTTTAAAGGAAATGTAAGAATTCAAGAATACAACTTTTCTCTTGAAATTTCTCTCTCCTCAAGACTTTCTTAACTCTCAAAAATACATCATCATTTTCTGGACATATTGGGTCTCTATTTATAGGGTAGTTACATAATGGATGACAACTAAGTCTTCCTTTTATCTCGGATTTATACTGCGATTGTACCGCGATAATTATAATGTTCATTCTCGCAAGCTTTATAACCATCACGGGACAAACATGCTTTTCTTATATTTTCTTCAATCGTCAGCTATTACGTCACTCTTTTGACTGCTTTTGTGACACTCGCAAAGTGTAGTTGAAGATCTTGCGGTGATGCTCGTTGGGAAGTGTTGTTAATATCGCAGAGAAGTTTTGTAGCGATATTCTGGTCCTACATTGGTGGTGAGAAAGGAACACACGATCTAGTGGGCCTCGAGCACATTCTTTCCACGATTTCTCACCAACCATAATTATTTCTCACATCCAGGCATGAGATTTAATTAGGATCGGATATTATTCCTTAATTCACGGCCAGTATAAAAACTCTCCCTTTTGAGGTTGCATCACCTTGCTGTACATAAAAGATGATCTTGAACTCTATATTCGCGTAGTTTGTCTTCGTCCATCCCTTTTACTGGTACCGCCTCGCGTTTCCTTTTTTTTTTTTTTTTTTATATCTTCTTTCTTATGCGTGTAAAGATAGGATGGAACTTGACCTTTTTCCTTGTTCTTTGTAGTGCATGATAAGACCCTATAGGTATATCCATGTCTTCAATTCTTCGGAGAAGGACTTCAGAATTGGCGGAAACCGATCTTATTCTCATGAGAAGGCATTGGCTAAAATTGAATCTATGTTCCATGAGGCCGGTGAAATCATTAAGGACCTTCCTTCCATCTATCTCCATGAAGTGCAGGCGCGTGTTCAGACCTTCTTGGGTTTAGTGAGCATGGAGGAGGGATGAGAAAATGAGGAATAACTTTGGCGTGTTGAGAAGTTCCAGTGCGGCAAAACCCTTCCTTGGTCCATTTATAGGGCGGATCGAACTATTTCTAGGTCGAAGCAGCGGAATATCGAGCATGTGAAGTTTTCGGAGGAAGGCGCCATCGTTCTCGATTTTGATGCGGATGAATCAAAAAATCTTCTTCGGAGTGTCGATGAGAAAACCCTCGAGGGAGCATTTGACGGAAACGAAGTATCCTTTGAAGTTGATGCCAAAGGTGTCGTTGGTGATACTGGGGGGGGTCATGGTGGCGCATGCTGAACCGATCGTCGGAGCGGACACTGCTGCTGCCATGGTTGCTTCGGGATGGGATATTGAGGTTGCTGCTGCTAACACAGTCGAATGGAATCTTTGTTGCCCGAGAGATTGCTGAGGAAAGTGTTTGAAGATAGCCTTGACCAAGGGGGCTTGCGCTCCACCCTTCGAGGGCTAGCCCCTCCATTTTGTTATTCCTGTTAGCTTCTTAGTTCCCCTGATGTTTTTTTTCTTTTCGTAAACTCATCTTTTCCTTCTTCTTCATCGATCAACATTTTGCTTTATATATATATATATATATAAAATTTATTTTTTGAAGTATTTCTGGTTGTGGTATGATGGCTTCTCTGATATCTGGGGAACTTGTTTTGGGAAGAGATATATTTATGCTCTTTTTTGTTTGACGGAAAAGGAAACTCCCGGGGAGAATACAAACGGTGTATTCATCTTGGGGGAATACAATTAATAAGATGAATCGCTAAAGGAAATACTAAAGGGAGAGTGACTGGGAGGTACAAAATTTTAGGGGTTAGAGGCCTTGAGCCATCACGAGTGAATTATCACGCCTTTAGGTGTGTCTACGTTGATGATCTTGCAATATCCTCATAAAAGGATATCCGCCACCAGATACAACTCGTCTTCTCTTCCATTGGGAAAATCAATCTGAATAGCCATTTTTACCGTCATCTTCCCAACTTGAAATGAGTCTACCTGAACCACTACATCTCCAATTGAAAACGGGTTCAGACGTCGTGCAACCGTTTGATTTTTGGCTTCATTGGCTCCAACAGAAGTTTCAAAGCTTATTGCAAGGCGTTCGAATGTCCCAGTACCCCATTCACATCTATTGACAGCTTCTGTGCCAGTAATCGCGCCGAGTCCCCATGACGGGCTAGGGGAAAGAATGACTGGTTGTAGAGAAAGTTGCTCGGTCAGACTTACTTGTGTTTTAAATTCATGAGCTAGCGCCAATAGGTCCTCTTCAGATGTCTGGGTTCCTTTGATAGTTTGTCGATGCGATGACCAGTGGGGAAATTTATTGGAAACTCCTTCGGGCGTGGATACTGGCAGAGGGTGCACATCTGATCTTGCTTTTTTTTCGAGTACCCATAAGTATCCCAATATCATGTCGTGACCCAGTTCCTTGACGATGTGGAATTTTATATGCGTTATAGCATCTCCCACCTTGATCTCGAGGTTGATGTAGCCATGTGAGTTCAAAGCTTCTCCTCTCGGGTTCTTAATCACGGACGGGGAATGGGTAGCCTCTTGTTTTGTAAATCCTGCTGCTTTCAGTATCTTGAAAGTGCCTATGTTGAGGTCAGAGGCCGCGTCGATGAGTGTGTTGTCAAATTTGATACCTCTTAGATGAGACGTGGTTAGCAGTCCCCAGTTCCGCCTGTTTGGAAAGCTTGGGCACTTGGTATGGCCTCCGGGGAGAGAAAAAGCCGTCTGCCGAATACAACGCGATTGAGAGCTGCGAAAATATCTTGGCGCTGCACCTTGGAAAGATAGATAATTTTGCATACATGTAACATCATGGATTGTACAGTCTCATGTACGGAGTCCCCAGAGGACCCGCAATTTCTTATTGGGAGTGGGTCTCGGTGTACCCCCTCGTCTCCTAGTTGAAGCTTTACTGCTTCTATATTTTCTTTAAAAATATGTTGTAGCCTGTTGTAATCACTGGTCGGGTGGTGAACGAACCTGTGGTAATGGCAGTACTTGGGGTTTTCCATCTCAGCCGCAGTTGGTGGACGTCTGGGAGGTGGCAGTCTGACAACATCATCTTGAACCCAGGCCTCTAGGAGGTCAATCACCTCCTCGATGGAAAATGGTAAATCGAAGGTATTTCTTTCGGTTTCGTGATGATGCATGAGAGTTTTAGTGACGGCCTTCCACGGCGGGGTCTCCCGTTGTGCTGGCGCTTCACGTTTTGGATGGGGGCCCGTAGTCGGGTCCTTCCTTTTTTCCCTTTCGTTCACTATGTTCACGGAAGATGAGCTGGCATTAAATTGCTTGCTGATGAGGCATCTATTCCCGCGAGTTTCACGCGTGTCTTCGGTTCGAGTTGGCCTAGTTCTTTCCAGCAATGTCGTTGCTGTCGTTGCGGATCGTCTAGCGGCTTCATGGAGATTGGAGAATGTTTATAAGCGCAAGTTCTCTAGCAAGGCGCGGTAAATAAGAACCATACCATTGATGCATACGTTCACCAGCTGTTGCTCGGTCATATTTGGGTCATGACAGTCGAGTGCTTGAACCCTGAACCTTTTGACGAAATCATTCAGATGTTCGTTATCCCACTGGTATATTTTTCCGAGGTCTGAGAAAGTAAATTGTTCAGACACGAAGAAGTATTTCCTGTAAAACGCGGTGACCATGTTACTCCAGTTGGGGATACTGTTCGGCGGGATGCTGTTGTACCACATATACGCCCTTCCAGTAAGGGATTTTGAGAATTCCCTTAGGCGAAGAACGTGATTATATTCATGTTCACCTAGGGATTCCAGGAAACGGGAGACATGCTCATGTGCATTCCCGGTACCATCGTACAGGGTAAATTATGGAGAGGAGTGCCCCCTTGGAAGAGAGATTCACTTCATTTCATATGGGTAAGGGGGCTGGTGCTAATGCACGTCCATTTCATCATTCTTGACTCTGTTGCGGAGAAGTTGCTCCAGATATTCTCGCATGATGAAGTTGGACGGCTGATTTCTTTTCGATGAGATTCTAGCGTGAATCCCCTCGTCCGCAGAGGCGTGTTCTGCCGAGGTGCCAGTGCCGGGGGTGTTGGAGACGTTCCTAAATGGCTCTGGCGGGCATGACTCGCGTGGTAGCCGCTCTGTCATGGTTTTGAGAAAGATGAGTACTACCTTCTGTGTTGAAACCATATCCGTTTGAGCCTTGGCGAGAATTTCCTGTCATTCCATCAAATCAGCGATGATGACATAAGTACGGCTTCCTCTGGTCCCTACGGTCTCTCGTCCCATTGGTTAGGTAGTTGGAACTTTAGTCGTGGTCGGGGGTGCCATGCTATACGAAGCATTAGGAGCCGCAGTGGCAACTCTGGCTCTGGTTACTGGTGGCGTAACGCCCGAAGAGGTGTTTTCGTTGCTGTGACTAAGGGGTTGTGCAGAGACATTAGAGGAGGCGGCGGCTCTTGTCCTGGTGATTGGAGAACGCTTGAGGGAGTGCCTTCAGAGTTACTGTAGTCAGTAGGCGACGTAACGACGTTACTCGTAAAGATATTAACATCAGGGACGTGCTCCGTGCTGGTATTTTCAGCAGCCGCTCCAGACCTGAGTTCCACCATATTGGGATTAACATTCGGGAAAAGAAATCAGGAGTTGGGGTTGATGTTGTAACTGATAGATCAATCCTCCCACTGTGGTCGCCAATTGTTTATAGGTGAAAATAGTTTCTGCTGATTTTGGTAATTGCGGGTGTGAAGGTGAGAATCTGTTTAAACCCTAAAAAATATACTGCAAGGGAGTACTTTAGATTCGAGAGATCAATCTGTACAAGTTCGGCCTAAACCAAGAAATGGCCGTTCCAGACTTGCTTCGGTCATAAAGAGGAGGAGAATGGGTTGGTTTTGGGGAGGGAAGCAAGGAGAGTGGTGAGACCAGAATAGTTGATTCTGGAGGAGCAGTTGGGTTTCTACGACTTGTTATCAGAAAGTTAAGAAAGCTCACGAGGAGAGCTAGCAAGTAAGTATTTCTGAGTGTTGTCTTGTCCGAATGAACTTGTTGTCCAAATGGAAATAGGTAAGACCTATTTATACAAGTCGAGTTAGAAACGTACCATGATCTCATTAAGGAGTGGGGAATTAAATGTGAGGAAGTGGTAACCGTATGCATGGACTTGATGTCCCATAAAGTGGTTAACGCATGAAATTGGTTTTCATGAAACTGTTAACGTTATGGAATTGATGTTCCATAAAGTTTGTTAACTCACGGCTTTATGTCCCATGAACGTTTCCCACATAACTCCCGTATTTACTAGGCGCCCCACCCTTATGACACTTCCTTATGAGGGGCGTAGTGTACGACGCACGTTGTAGACCACCAAACCAATACCCAAAGAGAATCCCCCTATTTGTGTTGATATCTCGAATGTTTTGGAAAACATGTAAAACGTTGTTGTGGCTTGGCAAGTCGATCTTGGGGAACTTGCTAGCCATGTGACATTCGACGGTCGAGATGTTTCATCTTGAGAGGAGGGGAAACCGTTGATCGTTGCACGCTTTCATTTTGGTATCCGCATAGTGAGGTCCAACAGGTGGCACGGCTAGGGTGTGTGTAGACTTGGCATGATGAGCCAAGGGTTTTCCATGGGCGTATGGCATGGATAGGGCCTATGCGAGGGCTCTTGGATTGGCATGTCATGACTAGCATGGCTAGGGAAAAGGCAAAGTGCGTTTGGCAAGGCGTGGCTAGCTTGGCTAGGTTAGGCTTGGCTTGGCATGTGGGCCCAAGGGGTAGCCATGGGCGCATGGCGTGATTTGGGCCTAAGGCAAGGAAGATTGGTTAGTCGTGGCGTGACTAGCATGGCTAGGGCCAAGGCATGGTGCAGCTAGCTTGGCTAGGTTTGGTTTGGATTGGCATGTGAGGCCAAGGGGTAGCCATGGGCGCATGGCGTGACTAGCCTGGACTAGGCGCGCGACCAAGCTAGGGTTTCGGGTAAAAGGACGTGAGGGGACTTTATACGGCCATGATTTTCTACTGGGATTGAAGGGCAACCGTTGATTGTTGCCTGCCTTCCCTTTGGTAGTCGCATGAGGAAGGCCAGCATGGTGGCGCGGCATGAGGGGACATGTAAAGATATGTTTGGCATGGCGCGGCTAGCTTGGCTAGGTACGTGACCAAGCTACGGTTTTGGGCCTAAAGTCGTGAGGGGACTTTAGACGGCCAGGATTTTCTCCTGGGATTGAAGGGAAACCGTTGATTGTTGCCTGGATTTACTTTGGTAGACGCATGAGGATGGCCAACATGGTGGCGCGGCATGAGGGGCCATGGAAAGACATGTTTGGCATTGCGCGGCTAGCTTGGCTAGGTACGTGACCAAGCTAGGGTTTTGGGCCTAAAGTCGTGAAGGGACATTAGACGGCCAGGATTTGCTTCTGGGATTGAAGGGAAACCGTTGATTGTTGCCTGGATTCACTTTGATAGCCGCATGAAGAAGGCCTGCATGGTGGCGCGGCATGAGGGGCCATGGTAAGACATGTTTGGCATGGCTCGGCTAGTTTGGCTAGGTACGTGACCAAGCTAGGGTTTTGGGCCTAAAGTCATGAGGGGACTTTAAACGGCCAGGATTTTCTTTTGGGATTGAAGGAGAACCGTTGATGGTCGCCTGGCTTCACTTTGGTAGCCGCATGGGGAAGGCCAACTTGGTGGCGCGGCATGAGGGGCCATGGCGAGACGTGTTTGGCATGGTTCGACTAGGGCCAAGGTAGGGGTGTTTGGCTTGGCTTGGTGTGTCTAGCATAGCTAGGGCCAAGGCAGGGTGCGTTTTGGCATGTCACTGCTAGCTTGGGCTTGGTGTGGATGGCATGGTTTGACATTGGCACGGAGGTGCGACTAGCATGGTTGGCATGCTTTGGCGTGGTTGGTGTGTCTGGCATGATTTTCCATTGGCACAGAGGTGCGGCTAGCATGTTTGGCATGCTTTGGCGTAGTTGGTGTGGTTGGCATGTTTTTCCATTGGCACAGATGTACATCTAGCATGGTTGGCATGCTTTGGCGCGGTTGGTATGGCTGACATGATTTTCCATTGGCACAGAGGCGCGGCTTGCATAGTTGGCATGATTTGGCGCGGTTGGTATGGCTGCAATGATTTTCCATTGGCACAGAGGTGCGGCTAGCATGGTTGGCATGCTTTGGAGCGGTTAGTGTGGCTGTCATGATTTTACATTGGCACAGGGGTGCGGCTAGCATGGTTGGCATGCCTTGGCGCGGTCGATGTGGATGGAATGATTTGCCATTGGCACATAGGTGCGGCTAGCATGGTTGGCATGCCTTGGCGTGGTCAGTGTGGCTGGCATGATTTGCCATTGGCACACGTGGGAATTAGGGTTTGGTTCGTCATAACCCTAATTTTGAAAAATATACTCGGGTAATTATTTTAGAGACACATTAAAAGTTTCAGTAAATGTGCCTAGTAAATGCTTATTGCTTTAAATGTCATGGAATTACTGTCTACTATGGTTTAGTGTTTTACAATTTTAACCCTAAACTAAAAACCACCATCAACATTAAGTCCCCTGCTTAGCTCGGAACAGGTGCCTTGTTGCGAGGTAAGCATATGATGGTGACAGACGAGGACGGAATCGAGGTGTAAATCATTGCAAAGATGATCAGGAGAATCTGACTAACCTTTTTGAGTGGTAAAGTGAGTTTTGGCTTGCGGCCCTGCGTACGTTGTACTAGGAATGGAGACCGTGGAGCTGTGAGGAGAAAGTTACCGTCTTGGTCAGGTCGTACACCTCCAAGGTGAAGGGCGCATTTGTGGAATGAACAGCAAGTAGATGGCTTGTCTCGAAGGGCCAAGAGGTGGCATGGTCCTGGACGCGGCAATAGCATGATGAAACGTGCAGGGGAGACTAGGCGTGGTGGGGCCGTGGTGCTGGAGCGAGGGCTTGGCCGGGTATGGTCATGGCAGGACGCGGCTCGGTGGGGTGAGGCATGCACATATGGATAGTGGCGGTGAGGATGAAATATGGCACGGACTGCTTGGTGATCTATGCTTGGTTGCCTCTTTCCTTATTTGACTTGACCAGGAAATTCTTTTCCCTTCAAACCAAAACGTTACGCCCACAAAAGAGGAAAAACGTTACTCTTTATGCTTTGGTTTCCGATTTTTCTTCTGAAGCTTGGCGTTGGTTGTAGTTTCAGGAAATCCTACACTACACCCTTGTTAAGAATTTGTAATAACCAACTCAAATTTGAAGATTAAGAACGACACTTTATTATTTGGGTTTCTACGACTTGTTATCAGAAAGGTAATAGAGCTCACGAGGAGAGCTAGCAAGTAAGTATTTATGAGTATTGTCTTGTCCGAATGAACTTGTTGTCCAAATTGAAATAGGTAAGACCTATTTATACAAGTCGAGTTAGAAACGTACCCTAGTCTCATTAAGGAGTGGGGAAGTAAATGTGAGGAAGTGGTAACCGTATGCATGGACTTGATGTCCCATAAAGTGGTTAACGCATGAAATTGGTTTTCATGAAACTGTTAACGTTATGGAATTGATGTTCCATAAAGTTTGTTAACTCACGGATTTATGTACCATGAATATTTCCCACATAACTCCCGTATTTACTAGGCGCCTGACCCTTATGACACTTCCTTATGAGCGGCATAGTGTACGCCGCACGCTGTAGACCACCAAACCAATACCCAAAGAGAATCCCCCTGTTTTTGTTGATGTCTCAAATGTTTTGGAAAACATGTAAAACGTTTTTGTGGCTTGGCAAGTCGGGATTGGGGAACTTGCTAGCTGGGTGACCTTCGACGGTCGAGATGTTGCATCTTGAGAGGAGGGGCAACCGTTGATCGTTGCACGCCTTCATTTTGGTAGCCGCGTAGTAAGGTCCAACAGGGTGGCATGACTAGGGTGTGTTTAGACTTGGCATGAGGATACAATGGTTTGACATGGGCGTATGGCATGGTTAGGGCCAAGGAGAGGGCGCTTGGATTGGCATGTCGTGACTAGCATGGCTAGGGCCAAGGAAAAGTACATTTGGCATGGCGCGGCTAGCTTGGATAGATTAGGTTTGTCTTGGCATGTGGGGCCAAGGGGTAGCCATGGGCGCATGGCGTGATTAGGGCCTAAGGAAATGGCGCTTGGCTAGACGTGGCGTGACTATCACGGCTAGGGCCAAGGCATGGTGCAACTAGCTTGGATAGGTTTGGTTTGGCTTGGCATGTGGGTCCAAGGGGTAGCCACGGGCGCATGGCATGACTAGCCTGAACTAGGCGCACGACCAAGCTAGGGTTTCGGGTCTAAGGTCGTGAGGGGACTTTAGACGGCCAAGATTTGCTCCTGGGATTGAAGGGCAACCATTGATAATTGTCTTCCTTCACTTTGGTAGTCGCATGAGGAAGGCCAACATGGTGGCGCGGCATGAGGGGCCATGGAAATACATGTTTGGCATGGCTCGGCTAGTTTGGCTAGGTAAGTGACCAAGCTAGGGTTTTGGGCCTAAAGTCGTGAGGGGACTTTAGACGGCCAGGATTTGCTCCTGGGATTGAATGGAAACCGTTGATTGTCGCCTGGATTTACTTTGGTAGCCGCATGGTGGCGCGGCATGAGGGGCCATGGCAAGACATGTTTGGCATGGCATGGCTAGCATGGCTAGGTACGTGACCAAGATAGGGTTTTGGGCCAAAAGTCGTGATAGGACTTTAGACGGCCAGGATTTGCTCATGGGATTGAAGGGAAACCATTGATTATCGTCTGGCTTCACTTTGGTACCCGCATGAGGAAGGCCAGCATGGTGGCGCGGCATGAGGGGCCATGTCAAGACATGTTTGGCATGGCGCGGCTAGCTTGGCTAGGTACGTGACCAAGATAGGGTTTTGGGGCTAAATTAGTGAGGGGACTTTATACGGCCTGGATTTGCTCCTGGGATTGAAGGGAAACCATTGATGGTCGCCTGGCTTCACTTTGGTAGCCGCATGGGGAAGGCCAGCATGGTGGTGTGGCATGAGGGGCCATGGCAAGACGTATTTGGCATGGCGCGGCTAGGTCCAAGGTAGGGGCGTTTGGCTTGGCTTGGTGTGACTAGCATAACTAGGTCCAAGGCGGATTGTGTTTTGGCATGGCGCGGCTAGCTTGGTCTAGGAGTGGATGGCTTTGCCATTGGCACGGAGGTGCGGCTAGCATGGTTGGCATGCTTTGGCGCGGTTGGTGTGGATGGCATGATTTTCCATTGGCACAGAGGTGCGGCTAGCATGGTTGGCATGCTTTGGCGCGATTAGTGTGGCTGGCATGATTTTCCATTGGCACAGAGGTGCGGTTAGCATGGTTGGCATGCTTTGGTGAAGTTGGTGTGGCTGGAATGATTTTCCATTGGCGTAGAGGCGCGGCTAGCATGGTTGGCATGCTTTGGCGCGGTTGGTGTGGCTGGCATGATTTTCCATTGGCACAGCGGTGCAGCTAGCATGGTTGGCATGGTTTGGCGCGGTTGGTGTGGCTGGCATGATTTTCCATTGGCACTGAGGTGCGGCTATCATGGTTGGCATGCCTTGGCGCGGTCGGTGTGGCTGGCATGATTTGCCATTGGCACACGTGGGAATTAGGGTTTGGTTCATCGTAACCCTAATTTTGAAAAATATACCCGGGTAATTATTTTAGAGACACATTAAAAGTTTCAGTAAATGTGCCTAGTAAATTCTTATTTATTTAAATGTCGTGACATTACTGTCTACTAGGGTTTAGTGTTTTACGAATTTAACCCTAAACTAAAAACCACCATCAACAGGTTAATATGAAAGTTATCATTTGCCTAACCATTTGGTTGACTAATATTGAACCAACTATTGTACACGTTTGGGTACGGTTACACAAACCCAAATCTTCAAGTACATGTGTGTATGGAAAGTTAAGTTTTCGATCTAACGGTTGAGAGATATTAGCTTGTATCTAATCAGGTTTTCATCTAACGGTGAATAATGAATGCTTTGTTACTAAGCTAACATTGATTGCCAACCCTGATTTGAAAGACTATGTAAGGGAGAACTCAAGCAACTGGGAAACCTAATCCCCACACATTCTGTGTGATACTAGTTTTCTAAGCTAGAGTCGATTCTCCTTTAACCTTTGGTTTTCTTCTTCTAAAACCAGGTTAACGACTTAAAGACTTCATTAGGATTGTGAAGCCAGACCGATACTACTTTTATTTTAGTTGCGTGATCTGATCTTGCTGTTTCTATTGTACGAGTACAATTGTAATAATTGTCTTGAGATTTCTATCTCCGATAGGCAAGATATAAAATTAATCACAAACATCTTCGTCTCATCGTTTGTGATTCCACAATATCTTTTTTCGCTGCGTCGATTAAGACTTTTGTGAGGTGATTGATAAAACTGAGATGTTCTTCGGGAATATAAGTCTGGTTTTATTGATTGGTTCCTGTTCACCTTGATTTATCAAAAGACAGAACAAAACTCATAGGTTTATTCGTGGGAGAAAAATTTATCTATCTTGTAGACTTTTCTGTGTGAGACAGATTTGTTTGCTAAAGTCTTCGACTTTGGGTCGTAGCAACTCTTGGTTGTGGGTGAGATTAGCAAAGGAAATCAAGTGCGCAGTATCCTGCTGGGATCAGAGGCGTAGGAACATAACTGTACCTTGGATCAGTGTGATATTTATTGGGGTTCAACTACAGTCCAGACCGAAGTTAATTTGGAGTAGGCTAGTGTCTGTAGCGACTTAATACAGTGTATGTTTAATCTGGACTAGGTCTCGGGGTTTTTCTGCATTTGCGGTTTCCTCGTTAACAAAATTCTGGTGTATGTGTTATTTCTTTTCCGTATTATATTTTGTTATATAATTAAAATAATACAAGTTGTGCGTTGTTCAATCAATTAGAATATCCGACCTTATAGGTTATTGATTTAAATTGATTTACACTTGGATATTGGTATTTGGTACCATCCAAGTTATCTCTCTTTGATTAAGACTCGCGAATTGTATTTGCTCGAGTAAATCAAATTGATAGATTGAGATAATAACTCCTTGAGATATTTTCTATTGATTGAGTCTAGTTGATCCTCTAGAAAATAACTCGGAGTTGTCCATAAAAATTGCTAATCGAAATATTGGGTGAGGTTGTTAGACCCCCGCTTTTTTAAAGTGTTACTAGGAAAGTGAAACCACAAAGAAATAAGCAATGAAGCTAATGGTCTCGAGTAACACTATATTATTGGTGCTGAGTAAAGTTGAGTGTCGAGGGGTAGGATTTCTAAAGTGCATTGACTCTGATATTTCATAATTGCGTGTAGATTTTATTATCTTTGAGAATAGATGAAACATCTTTTTTATAATGAAGGATAGCTATAAGAATCACTTGGAGCTTGAATAACAAACAAGGTGGAGAAAGTGTAGCCGATGTGACATTGAGACTTACTACTGCTCTGGAAAGCCATTGAGAAATATTTTCAAGAGTGTATTTATACTTCATATTACCAACACAATGATCATCAAACGTACTTTCGTGCTCATTGTCGCTGTTTGATATCTATCTTAAATGTATGGATGTTTTGCAGGTGTATGGTATTGGTCGTCATTCGGGGGAGACCACAAATTATGCAAAAAATAATCTGTGCAATTGATAAAGCACTCGGAGAGGATTTCAGGACTACGGTAGATGCGGTTAAAGTATCTTCTCAACCCATATAAGGAATTTATCCTCTGAGGTGGTGAAATTTCATTCTTCGAACCGAATTGTTGCTGAGGTAAGTAAAGGTTTTTGGTGAATTCTGCTTCTATCATAAATCCATTTTCCTTGGGTGAAATTATTATGACAAACCAGAGAGACTAAGGTTTTCTTCGATTTAGTAGTTTAGTATGCAAGAAATTATTTAGTTACTACTTACGGAAATTAGCATTGTTAAGGATTTGACTATCTATTTTTTTTAGTATGTTCTAATAATTTCTCACATTATTTTGAAAGAAAAATGTTGTTATTGAGTAGACCAAGCATTTCACTGACGCCCAAAATTTTAGTATATATGCATACAAATGTTGGTCTTCACTAAGTCATTGTTTGGATACAACATGCGACTCTCTGAACATATGTAATACAAGAACTTTATAAAACTGTATACTGTATGTTGTTATTAGAAGTATTGTTTGCGAACATTCTTCTTGCTTCTCCTTTTCACTTTGATTTGTTGTTAATATGGCTGTTATCCAGAAATAATTTGTATGTTTTTGGCTATTATATGCATGTGCAATTCTTTCCTTTGTGTGTTTTCCTACTATAGCAATTAGCAATTTATGGGTAATCGGAAACTGCTGTTGTTTCTCAAAGATCATTTTTTTAGTTTTTTTATGAATTATTATTTGTATTCAGCATTAATGAGCACATAGAATCTCACTGAAAAAACATTTCCGGTGAGTTGAAATATCATTTATAGCTTAGTTGCGGGAATTTTTCGGAAAAAAACAGATTTATCAGTGGAATTGACCAAGAGAATCTCAATAAGATTAAGAGGATAATACCAAGTAGAACCAACACTTTCTTCTGAGATAGAAATGTTACCCTTGCAAAAAAAAAAAATATTATTGGTATCATTGTTGACCATTTACTATTACTGTAGAAAATTTAAGGAAATGGTGGCTAAGCTACTCATCTGTGCAAGTTTAGCTGCAATGACCAGTAATGGTTACTATTAACCTGGAAGTTGCAAAGAAAGGGATGGAAATTTTATCTATCTTAGTACCAAAGAACTAAAACCAGATCTATGATACCACTGTTCCCATTGACATGGAATTATACAATTACTAAGAAAGTTCAATTTTACTTTTATTATTGTAATTATGCGTTGTTGTGATGCTGTAAAAAATTTACAGTATAATAATCCAAAATACATGATTATGAATCTGATCTCCATTCCTCATGTGTTGCTACTTTCCATCTTAGCTCAGTTGGAAGATCTCATGGGTTTGAACCATGTGGTTGTGGGTTCGATTCCCACAAATAGCGGGGGTCCCTATGGTTACACCTATTTCGTGCAGCTAATCTTATTAGATCTTTGTGCGGTACCAATGCTTATTATAACAACCATAAAAAGCATACTGCAATTTTATTTTATTTTATTTTTTAAAAAGAGTGGTCAAACATAACAACTGATATAAAAAAAACTATTAAATACTCACCAATGTTTCTGGCTGACGCACGCATGCCTTGGGTTATAACTATGATAGAATATCTCAGCAAGAAGAATAAGGGTGGGTTAGGTTAGCAATGACTTGAATCATATGAGTTGGATAATTGATATATCCAAAAACAAAGTCCATCGCCACAGAGAGATGTTAGTTATGCACTTGACAATTTTATCAAACAGGTATCTTGCGATAATTGGAGAAGAATGTTATAGCTAAAAGTAATGATGCCAGGTTGGCCTACTGATGTGAGAAGATTCCTAAACTTCGCTAAAAATATGGACTTTCATATAAAGATTTATGTAAGTAATCTCTGTTCACAACATTGCTAAAAACCTTTATCATGTCAAATCTGTTTTGCTTGACATCTTTGATTAGGAAAATTTGTTGTTCGTAACTCAGGATAACTATGAGAACCTAATTATTATTTTTTTAAATTTGCTGTTGAATTAGTTCAATGAGGAGAGTTGATTGTATCAATAAAAAAAAGGGTTGCATGATACCTATTAATGGTTAAGGTATCTTTTGAACTAATATATCTTATTTTTGGTACCATCTAAGTGATATGAGCATATTAGATTTTTCACATACAGAATGAAAATTATTAGTACTTCCAGAAACTGAATACTATAATAAGAAATTATTTATTGCGATCTTTGTTCTCATGATGACAACGTGTTTGCAGTTGATTCTGTGAGTCCAGACAATGGCCCTGTGCAGGTGTCAGCCAGTATTGTTGGAACTGATGGAATAGTTTTTCTGAAAAGTAATGAAATCCATTCAATTTGGTTAACATATTGTGTGTACGTGATGTATGTTGTTATTTCAGCAAGGAGATACATCAGGAAGAAGCAGATACTATGGATGAAGAAGAGATTAATATTTTTAGTATGTTACTTTCCTGTTTGCCAATATCATTATAAAGAGTCATTCTTTTTATAACATAATTTTGTTATTTTCTGGAATGTCAGAGATGTCGACGCTCAATTTTGGAGCCTAAATCATGTTCCTTAAGAATGAGGTATTATAATATAAAAAACAGAAACCATAAGTACCGTGCACTTAAGTTCAGTTTGTTTATTCAAAAGGGATCATGCAGTTTCCTCTTCTTAACAACTCACCGAATATCTTGAAAGTTGAAAGATTTCTTTGGAGCACGGTCTGGAACTAAATATTCATAAATTTATAGAGTTGAACAAACACAAAACTTTTGATTCCCACATTAACTGCTGATACCAAAATACATAAATAAACTGAATCTTTATCTGATAACTAATGTTCTTATCGGCAAGGCGTATGAGTATGTTTACACACCAGTTTACATATAACTATAATTTTCTTAGACGGGAATTAATTAAGTGACCTCTTTAAATTTCTAGATTGTTTTCGGTTTTGGGAGTTATTCATTGGTTTTGTATTGGTTGTTGGTCCCATCTCAAGGCTGGAGATGGATGCGTAACATTGAAGAGCCTGGAACTCTTGCACAAGTTTTACTTTTGTGGAATGAAGTATATAATAAATAACAAATAACACCATCAGCTGAGAGGAACAATGGAAGGAGATGTTAAAGCCAAATGGAAAGATTGAATAACCAGTTTTCACTAGACATATCTCTTGCTTACCTCTCAATGATCTGGATATCCTGAATATCCCCTCGATAAGATAAATTTTTTTTTTTGTTACAGATGTACTGGGTGACATACTGAAGACTGACCTGCATATCCTGAATTTCCCCTCGACAAGATAATTCGTCAAATCTAGAGGTGCACAGAAGGATTTCTTATTAAAATATAATATTTCTTAACTATTAATGCTGAAGTTTTGAACTTTTTGCGTTTTCATATCTACCTGTAATCCGTAGAGTAAGAGAAAATCATGTCATTTTAAAGGGTACGAATGATATCCAATCCGTCTGTAATACGAAATCTGGTGATGGAAGTATTGCAGAAAGGAACTTTGGGCCCAAAATAACTCTACGGTTCATTCTTCATTGCCTAATTCAAGATTTAGCACATGCGTTATTCAATTTATACTTGAACGGTCCAATGATTTGTTGTCTCAGTTAACAGATTCACTAACCAAGGATTTTTATTTTGTTGCCGGTTTATGTTTTTCCCTTTGCTTAAACGACCTAGCTGACAAAGTCATAGATTTAAAAATTAGGTGTTTTGCGGGTTTTCCCATAGCTTGTATACTTGTAGTTCTAATTGGTTATATTATATGTGACTACAACAAACAATGAGACTTGCTTATTTTGCTTGATGTAAACTTTTTGAAGAAACTGGATCATTGTGTTATTTCCTCAAGAAGAAGATGCATCACGAATGGTTTAAGATGCTGAGAGAGTGTTAAATATTGATACTAAATCAGGGGTGCAAGAGATACAAGAGTGGGTTGGTGAAGTAATGTTCAATTTGCTTAAATTCTTCTTTGAATTGAAATAATGGTTTAAAGTCTTTGTTTTTAGGGAATACAACTTACTAATGGTATCAGAGGTATGCCAATGCCCAATAAATATTGAGCTTCTGCTTTGTACTTTATAGGAAAAGTTGGTTAATTAGTAAAACATTGTTGGATTTTATCCCATGGAGTGATTTTAATGAGTTGGCGATGGAGTAATTGATATTCTAAGGTAATAATCTTATCCTTTGGTATCACTCGATAATTTTAATCGTTCTTAATTAACTATACATTTATAGCCTGGATTGCAGTAGAGACCCGAGGGGGGAGTGCTTTGATTCATTATGAATTGGATAGTTATTATTTCAATAAGGTAGTATTAATTATGTCATGTCATGTCATGTAGGTTGTAAGATTAGGTATAAACCAGCAACAACATGCACCATTCCGGTTTCAGGAAAATATGTGTTGCACAACCAAGATAGAGAGGGGATATATGGCTTATGTTTATTGATATCTATAACACCTTCAATAAAGAGTCAGCCAACCCAACGGCAGAGCAAACGTCTCCAAGAAATTCAAGCATTGAACGCAATCATGTTCCCCACTAATAATGGTTTTACTTCATAGGTACCAGCTGTCAACAAAGATCGGCATATAAAGAATCTTTTACCCAAATTGGGTGATGGACATCCAAATAAACATAATATTTCCATTGAGACATGCTAAGTTGATTCCCACCAAAAATTCATGAACCTTCAATGGTTGATGATGGTAATCTGGAGCTAGCTTTACATGGGTCTTTTTTTCCAGGTTGGAAACGAGGACGGCGAACTGTTGGCATTTAAAAATTATTGATTCGGTGAAATATTGCATAATGCTGGAAGGCCAGCTAGCTATTATCCTATTGGTTTTTTTTTTGTGTTTTCTTAATACATTGAGTTTTTTTTTTGGAAGTTGACGTCAACTGTAATATTATTTTTGTTTTGTATTTTGTTGTCTCATTCTATTTACTTAATTTAGCATGAGATTGAATGTACCAGCAGGTACATAATGAGGCACAACTAACACCTCATTGTAAGTTTGATTGTTCAATACGTGCTGATACTTACGTAGTTACATACTTACTAATTTATTAAAAACTCTATTCCACCTTTGAGTAATAATGAACCATTAACAGAAGGGGATGGTAGTCGGAATGTTATGGGTGGAATAGTGCTCTTACAATAAACCAAAAATATGAATAAATAGCTTCTCTTAACTTATAATTATACCTCCATACTTAAGTTAGCATGCATCTTTAACCTGCTGTTGATGGTGGATTTTAGTTCAGGGCTAAAGTTGTAAAACCAATTTTTTGTACAGCTGTCCTGCAAAGGATAATGCAATTTGATAAGTGATGAATACTTCTTCGCTTTATTAATTCACCTAGAATGGAGCATGTAGCAACAATCCCAAGTATTCTGTGAATTTTAGCATTACCAATTAATGCATGAATCGCCTTGTATGTCCCGAGTTGTTCTCAGCAGAACTCTCATGGATGGTGTAGCATGATGACTGATTGTTACTCTTAGCTGAGTGACATAAATATCCAAGTATCAACAATGAGGCATGCACGAAATACCCATACATGCTACACTATTCTCTAACAAAGAGGATCACCTCTAGGTGTGTTATACGAGCTCGATCGAGCATAATTGAATCTGGACTGTCCATAGCAGTTTCAAAATCAATTATGACCACGCAAGTTGGCCACATGATTTAACCATCCTAGAAGAACCCTAACAAGAGCAGGCTATCACCGCAAGGACCACCAGCGGGCCCGTTTATGCCCTGGTCGGTCGAACGCGTACCTTGCCCCCAAATATCCGTTATACACCAACCCTGAAAGGGGATGGTCAAGAAGGTATGGAGCGGCTAGCATGTATAAGACTGTTGAAAAACAATCTTAAAAAAAGGGGTCGCGACCGTCCAACTTCGCATGCATGGTTGGACGGCTTAGATCACCCCTCGATCAAGTGGTGAAGTGTTGGTGCACCCATTGGCGGGCCCATTTTCCACCTGCTTGATCGGTTCTCCCATAGTCAAGACATGTAGCAACCAACGGTTTCCCAAACAAGGCTGGCGTGATGCCTTAACAAGCCATGGAGGTCCAAAATGATCACGGCCATCCAACTTCGCAGGCATGGTTAGATAGCTTAGATTTCACCCAGGGCCATGGAGCAAGCATACATATGCTCAACGCCGGCCCAAGATACCACCTGTGCAATCGGCCTCCCAAAAGGAGGCGTACAACCACCAAAACCGTTTGGTTAAAGTCGGCCGGTCCGAAACCCTAATTAGGTTGTGCGGCACCATTCATGTGTCGCAAAATCATCTCGAGCATCCATCTTCGCATGCTTGAATTGAAGGAAAAGATGAAGCTTCAAAGGAGGCCGAACATGCTAGCATGACCACCGTGGGCCCGACTTCATACTTGACCGATCGGACAAAGCCGGCCTTGGTCAGGTGTCTCAGTTCGCGCGCCCAAAGGTGGTGTGTCACGCTGCCTTAACAAATCCTTTGATACATAGGATTTTTGTTGAATTATAATCTCGACCACTCATCTTTGCCGGCCAAATTGAGTGGTCTAGATAGGACCTTTGCGAGTCAGGCAAGCATGGGCGTAAATACCAGCGTGCCACCTCCTTGTAGGACCAATCGGTCCCTCCATAAATGCTCCTTAATCTTGAATTCGTTCAAGCTGAAAGTGGCAGCTTGCATACCGCCCAAACCCTAATCCAACAGTCGCAGATTGGGGTCGCATTCCATCTCATCCTTACAACTTCGCTATCTTGGATGGATAGCCTAGATGGGAATTATCCGACAAGTGAGATATCATCGTGATCACCGTCTGCCACTCTTCTACATAATATGATCGGCTAAGGCATGGATCTCCCATGCAGCCTCCAAATGGTCACTAAGATGGCTGGACATGATGCTTTTTAAGAAGCTTAATTCGTGACTTACTCCGTTGAGCTTTAATACGGTGATGCTTCATGCATATTAAATATATTCTATGCATTACATGCACATGATATACACGATATTTCTCGAGTATCGACTTCTTAAATAACTTAGTTATTTGATCTAATCTAGCATTACATGCTACCTTATGTGGGTCCCCCGATTTCATACACTCGATATATCAATCATGTCACAAACTGGGGGATACATACTGTGGTATTGGTCTGGCGGTTTACAGCGTGCAGCGTGCAACGCGCCATCACAAGAACGTGTCAGGAAGATATGGATGGTTAGTGATGATGGAAGAAGTGACTGATCTTGTGGCACTAACATGCAACTCCACTACTCCATCACTCCACTTTCTCCACTTCCCATGAGAGACGTGAATAAGGCCCAAATAACTTGTATAAATAGGTTTTCCTCCCTATTTCCAAAACGGAACAAGGCAGAAACCAAGTGTTAATACGGAACGTATTCAAACACCTAGAGCCTGCTTGCATTAATCGTAAGCCTGCTCACCCTTCTCTTACAAGTCATAAACAAGCTTACACCTTCACAATCTCAACACCTTATTCGCTTCCCTCCCTAAGATCAACCCCATCTGCTTCACTTTCTGACCGTAACAAGTCTGGAACGGACATTTCTTGGTTAAGACCAGAAGTGTATAGATTGATCTCTCGAATCAAAATCACTCCCGTGCAGTGTATTTGTTTAGGGTTTAGATTCATTTCTCATCCACACACCTAAAATTACCAAAACTAGAAGAAGTAGTATTTACCCATAAACAACTGCAACAATAAGATATGTTTCACCTGTAATTCGTTCTACTGGGGGAATTGATCAACTATTTTTTGTGCAGGGTAAACTGGAGCATACTTCAATAGGTACAGTTGATATTCCTTTCTCATGCAAAGATAAATAAATTCAATAAGACAGTTCAAAATTATTAATTGCAATATTATTGTCTTCTTATTTACTTTATATATATATTTTGTTCCAAAGAATTTGATTTGCTCTATTTTCACTTTATGTATGCATGGAAATCTGCAAGGGGAATCCAAATACTACCTATATTTAGGGAGTCATTTAACGTATGTACTCAAGATAAGAGGAAATTAGTTCCACCTTCAAGTAGTGCTATTTCATTATTAAGTTTTTTTGTTATTGGCAGGTATAGATAAATTATTATTACTCTAGGATGTGGATTTGCAATGAATTACAAAATTTTGGTTTCCCAACGTCATCTCAGATTCTTTGCCTTTGTCTTTATGCTGCGGGATGTCATGCATCATCAGATCAGGACCATGTAGATAGGTATTTTCGTTTTAAAATTATATCAGTTGATTACTTGGTTTTCATTAACATGGTTTTATTTGAAAATGATTCTTTACTTTCACGTTTTTCCTTGACTATATGATTTGGGCCAGTTGGCTTTGTACGTAATTCATTTTTTATGATATTTTTCAAGCGTACCTGTCATTTTGACGTGGATATCATTCATAAAATATCATTAGCTTTTATGTATGAGTAATGAATAGATGATAGAATATATGGTGGTTGATTCGCTAGACATTTAACCATGCTAATATCATTGTTTTTTGACATGTTAATATTTTGTTTGTCTGTGGATGCTCATCAAAGGACATCAACTCTGTCTGCCACACATATAAAAAAACTTAAAAATTGTTAGTGATCTTCAAGTACGTGGACTTTGTAAGCAGCGCCTACAAGCATCAAACCATTTCCAGTTATTATGAATACATTTTGATAGGCAAAAATTTGCTTACATTTGGCTCATTTTATACTTCTGTAGTTTGGTACAAGATCTGGAAGTCTATATTAATGGGAGAATGGTTGGAAATGTATGAAGCTAATAGTTTGGGAAAACTAACTGTCTATGACCAAAGATTGAAGGGAACAAACACGAGGACGAGATTTAGGATTTTCATTCCTACGCAACTTCGATAGAAGTCATATGTGCACTTTTTAGAGGTATGTTAACATATTCATATTCATATGCTTATGTTTCACGACTACAGTGTCAGCACCATTTTTACCTGACTACAGCAGTGGTTCGTCAGTTTGCTTATACATAAAAACATGAATTGTGATGACTTAGAATAGAAAACCCTCCCATATTTCATTACTCCTCATGCCGTTTACTGTCATCTTAGCTCAGTTGGTAGAGCACGTGACATTTTGCCACGTGGGTGTGGGTTCGATTCCCTAGATGGAAATATTGGGGCCGTGATGAACCAGTGGATATAATTATCAAGGAATTAAGAAATGAGGATAATTTAGGATTACAATTGGGTTATTTATATTAAATGAGTTCTCGATATAAATTTGAATGTTTTGTAGCACTTAATTAATCAGTGTGGGACTTATAGTGTGGTGCATAAAGTGTATCGGAAAGGATGACATGGTGGTTTGGGTAATCTTGCAGTGATTATAGGAAGAAATTGTTAATTTTGCTGTTTGGAAAATAAAAAATGGATGCAAATAAATTGGATAGGTTAAGAAAAGTAGGGGGAAATGCCTTTCAGTTTTGGATATAATGGGCATTATAGGACTAAAAAATTATCAAAAATGTGCAACAGACCTGACTAATTTAACACGATCAACAAAACACTAGGGCATGCTTAAGAGGCCACAGGGTTGTCATCCCTGACTAATTTGACCCCATCAATAAAACATTGGGCATGCTTAAGTGACCACTATAGCCCCAGCTAATTTAACCCGACCAATATAACACTAGGACATGCTTAAGAGGTCACAGACAGGGTTGTTGGCCGGGGCCTATCCGGCTACAATGATCCAAATAATTAAACACGCTAGTGTGACCCGACTAACTAACACACTATAATATGACACGACCAACTAAATGTGGGGACCGTTGTGCTATGACCCGACTAACTAAATATGCTCCCGACTAGATAGGACCAACTAACACACTAATTTTAATGCGGGCACTACATCTGCCATTAAATTTTCTCCACGCCCAGGGTCGTAGGCCTCGACCCTATCCGGCTACTATGATAAAACTAATTAAACACGCTAATGTGACCCGACTAACTAGCACACTATAATATGATACGACCAAATAAATATGTGGGTACCCGACTAATTTAACACGACCAACAAAATACTGGGGATGCATGCCCTGACTAATCTGTAACTCAACTTTTTGTTATACCAATTGTTTTAAGCAAATAATATTTACTAACAAATTTCATATTAAAAAATGGCTAACACAAACCAAGTAGCAGAAAAGATATCAGAGAGGTTGAGCCCTGGCCGTAGGAAATAATTTGAAACATAAGCTAAATAGAAAAATGATTAATCTTAGACAACAAGTTCAGTTGGTTTGTCTGATTCTTCAAAGAGGCAGAAGAAAACATCATCGCAGGTTGGCGAGGATGGACAACAAACCATTAATGTATGTTCCGAAATATGATTCTTTACATCGTTTGTCATAGCAATGAATTTGATTATTTTACATCTTATGCGTATTGCAGGCAAAGTCTGTATGACTGTTTACATAATTTGTCATAACAATGAATTTGATTATTTTGCATCTTATGCGTATTGCAGGCAAGGTCCGTGGCACATAGGTTAAGGTGGGATAACAACAGGAAGAGTGTCAGGGAAAAACAGGAGCAGGTGGAGCGCGAAGCAAGATTGAAGTTTGAACAACAACTTGAAATTGAACGACATGTACTCTATAAATATACAATGGTTGGCATTAACATTCAAAGGAGATATGATTTGTATTGACATTACTGTTAATTGTTTATAAACTTTCTTATTGCATGCTAAAGCGGAGGAGGATATTATGCGGGAAAGAGAACAACGGGAATACAACGAGCGTCGTTTAGAAAAACAGTTAGCGTAAGAGCAGGTGAGGAGAAATATTATTATTGTCGATTTTTTTTTTTTGATATTCATTAACGTGTTTGATTATCTATAATATATTTTTTTGTATTTACAGTTCAATGCACGACCTGAAAATCAGTTCATAGTAGAAAGACAAAGGTGAGATTTCATTCTTTTAATGAACGTGTGTATCGGTGAATGCATAGTTTGTGTTTAAAAGTATGATTATATCTTGGTTGCGGTTCTCAGACTCGGAAAGTGCAGGGTCAACATCGGCGTCGTTTGAACGAAAAGGAACAAGAGTGTGAGAAAGAATGTAAAGGATTATTAAATATTCACAGTGAAGGGTATGGGAAATCAATAAAACAACTGGAGGGTGACCATATCAATAATCCATTAGATACTCAGGTTCGTACGTTATCTATTCACGAGTGATTTTTTTTTATATACATTAACGTGTTTGATTATTTTTAATATGTTGTTTTGTTTTTACAGTTCATTCTTTTAATTAATATGTGTGTCTATTTTGGCTGCGTTTTTTAGGCTAGGGCAGATGAGTGTTGAAAAAGCAGGGGTCTAACAACCTCACCCAATATTTCGATTAGCAATCTGTATGGACAACTCCGAG
Source organism: Papaver bracteatum (assembly GCA_023529315.1). NCBI lineage: Eukaryota > Viridiplantae > Streptophyta > Magnoliopsida > Ranunculales > Papaveraceae > Papaver > Papaver bracteatum. Next base: position 632,059 of record JAJJWX010004549.1, read on the forward strand.
TTATTTTCTAGAGAACCAACTAGACTCAATCAATAGAAAATACTCAAGGAGTTATTATCTCAATCTCTCAATTTGATTTACTCAAGCAAATGTGATTCGCGAGTCTAATCAAAGAGAGATCACTTGGATGGTACCAAAGACCAACATCCAAGTGTCAATCAATTTAAATCAACAACCAATAAGGTCGGATATTCTAATTGATTGAACAACGCACAACCTATATTATTTAAATTATATAAAAAAATATAATGCGGAAAAGAAATAACACAGAGACCAGAATATTGTTAACGAGGAAACCGCAAATGCAGAAAAAGACCCCGGGACCTAGTCCAGATTAAACATACACTGTATTAAGCCGCTACATACACTAGCCTACCCAAAATTAACTTCGGTCTGGACTGTAGTTGAACCCCAATCAATCTCACACTGATCCAAGGTACAGTTATGCTCCTACTCCTCTGATCCCAGCAGGATGCTGCGCACTTGATTCCCTTAGATGATCTCACCCACAACTAAGAGTTGCTACGACCCAAAGTCGAAGACTTTAGCAAACAAATCTATCTCACACAGAAAAGTCTACAAGATAGATAAATCCGTCTCTCACGAATAAACCTATTAGTTTTGTTCCTTCTTTTGATAAATCAAGGTGAACATGAACCAATCAATAAAACCATACTTATATTACCGAAGAACAGCTCAGTTTTATCAATCACCTCACGATAGTCTTAATCGACGCAGCGAAAAAAGATATTGTGGAATCACAAACGATGAGACGAATATGTTTGTGATTAATTTTATATCTTGCCTATCGGAGATAGAAATCTCAAGTCAATTGTTATAATAATACTCGTATGATAGAAACAACAAGATTAGATCACACAACTACAAGAAAAGTAGTATCGGTCTGGCTTCACAATCCTAATGAAGTCTTTAGTCGTTAACCTGGTTTTAGAAGAATAAAACCAAAGGGTAAAGGAGAATAGACTCTAGATTAGTATACTAGTATCACACAGAATGTGTGGGGATTAGGTTTCCCAGTTGCTAGAGTTCTCCCTTATATATTCTTTCAAATCAGGGTTTGCAATCAGTGTTATCTTAGTAACAAAGCATTCAATATTCACCGTTAGATGAAAACCTGGTTAGATACAAGCTAATATCTCTCAACTGTTAGATCAAAAACTTAGCTTTCCATACACACATGTACTTGACGATTTTGGGTTTGTGTAACCGTACCCAAATGTGTACAATAGTTGGTTCAATATTAGTCAACCAAATGGTTAGCCAAATGATAACTTTCATATCAACCATATTCTTCTTCACTATAAGTAGTCCAAATGACTCAAATGAACTAGTTAGAGAGTTGTTCAATTGAAATGAGATATTATGTACTACACAAGACACAATTGAAGCAAAAACGATGTGATTCACTCGAATCAATTCATGAACTATAAATCCACAGTTTGAAATAGCATTCCTTAGATAATTTAGATAAGTTCACGAACATCGTTTTTAGACATAACCACTCAAGTTCGCGGACTGGGTTCAAGGACTCAAGTAACCAGTTGGAGTTCACAAACTCTAGCAGAAATTCACGGGTTCGAGAACTTTCGTCAGTTCGCGGACTGAGTTCGCGGACTGAAATCGAGCTGCAACTCTAGCAGAAATCCTCGGGTTCGAGAACTACGCATGTTCGCGGACCACGTTCGCGGACTGGATTGACTGCTCAAGTTCCCGTTATCACTTGATCAACAAAGTTCAAAAAAAAACGGTTCAAGTGCTAAGGACTATACATATATATGTGTTACCACAACAATGTTTATATCCCCCAGTGGTTATATTGTCAAAACTCTCATTTCAATCATTGAAACATTCTCAGAGGACGTCATATAGTTGTTATTCACAAACTAGTTTTTGTCAGAGAAATTTCCAAAGTGATTGAAACATAACATGACTTTCGTCACTAGGCAAAGATGAACTTGGCTAAAGCGAAAGATTTACCAACATACATTTCGAGAAATAGATAAGCGAGATATACTCAGTTCGAAATGTCACATGTGTATATTCTTAGTCTATATAGTAAAATGACTTTTGTCTCAAGATAGGAGATAGAGTATATATACTTTTGAGTGATAGATAAGTTCAAGTCTCCATATACCTTTTAGTCGATGAAGATCCACTGGTTACTTGAGTAGTCCTTCATCTTGTATGATGATTGCCATGGAGTTCTTGAGCTCAACTTCACTTTCTATAATAGTCCGAGACCTTAGCTCTAATAGACTAGAAATCAAGACTTTATAGTTTTGATCACTAACATTGACAAACATGCTTGAGATAGCAACGCATGCGAGTTCGACCGAGCAACGCTCTAACAATCCCTCCCTTTGTCAATTTTAGTGGAAAAACTATTAATACATATGGAATACAAAAAATATATAAATAAACTTTGTAGCTCCTATTCCACATGTCTAATCTTCAACAATATTCGAAATCTTTGTCACTTCCAAGTAGTCCAATGATCCCAAAGGTTGTAAGTATAGCATTATCGTTGTTGAAAATCCATAGCTATAACAATGAGAAAAGCATCGGTTCTTAATCATTGTTATACAGTGTCATAGTATTATTACACAGCGTCAAAGTCCAATAGCATCATAACTTCAACAACAATACTATGGTGATACTTCACTCCCCCTTAGTAAATACTCCATCTCACATGGAAACCACTCCCCCTTACATAATGATCCGAAAACCATATGTATTTGTAGTGTGAACTACATATTAATTCTCTCCCTTTTTGTCAATAAAATTGGCAAAGGTACAAGAACGGGATCCTAATGAAATTTATGTAAGAGACATTTCATGAACAAAGGTAAATGTATATCATCTTATTTATATGCAATCATAAAGCCGTAGCTAAATGCATTCATCAAGGAGTTTATAAAGACGCAAGATAACCCCACTAATATTCCACAGCCGCACTCCCCAAAAAGATTTGGCAATTAAGCACAAGTTCAAAAGAACTCTCCCCCATAAAATGTCATTCCCTAAGGAACAACAAGAGCGACCTTAATTTCAAAAAAGAAAAGAAGAATTTCTTTAGACTCAACAAATTACATACCAGTATGAATTTGGAATCCAACAAGAAATATTCAATCAAATTAACCAAAGCGAACCAAGATTAATTTGACTAAATATGCTCAACACAAGTAAAATTATGGATACTTAATAAATTAATTAGATTAATCACAAGAAAACTCGCAAATAATCTAATTGTCATACTCAACCAAACTAATTACAAGAGTAATCAATTTAATTGGCCACACTCGACATAAGAAAATCTATGGAGAAATGACTATGTTAACCATGTAAAACCAACCTAGTCAATCATGCTCAACATGAGAAATACTTACGGAGTGATAACTAAACAACCACACAAGATGATTGATTTAGTTCATTTGGGCTCAACATAAGAGATTATGGAACCCCGACTAAGATTATCATAAGACATGACAACCTTAACCGTACATGTACTAAACATAAGAAAACTTATGGAATACAAACTAAATAACCACACAAGTTGATTAATTTAGTTCTTAATGCTAAACATATAGCATCTCATGGAAAAACCAACCATGCTAATAAGGAATCGACTTAGTCATATCGTGCTCAACATAAGATACACAATGGAGCCTTCACAGTAATAATAATATGGATCAATAAAGCTCTATACTGTGTATAACATAAGGATTCATTCTATGTTTCCATCACCATTTGCACAATGACATACAATAGACATAATCCTTGAATCACAAAAGATTTTAACCTATCTTACATCAATAATTGACAATATAGGCTTAACTTTTGTGTTTGTCAAAAGTCTATTCATCATTTTATCAATATTTGCATATCAATTCACGAATGACTTTACTTTTGACAAAATATGGGACAATCAAGTTCACGGGCGTAAACACATATATCCCATTAAAATATTACAATATATAAAACCATAAAGATTAATACTGCAACCATCATCTTCCAACAAGTTTAGAATTTTTAAACCAAAAAATATAAAAACAAGAAGATGAAAAACATTGGATATAGCTATGTGAAATCACAATAATGGCTATTCCATAACACTAGTTATTCTTCTAAAAAAGAGAAACAATAGAAGATTTACTAGACATTAAGAAATCAGAGTTCATTAAGAACCTTGTATCTTTCAATGAAACCATCAAAGAATGTATCGTTGATTTCCTTTATTCTCTTGACCGTAGACACACCATGTTCTTGAGTTAGAACACTAATTTTGCGATCAACCACCCGAGGAAGCTGTCTGGCTTTGGCACAGTCCATGATAAGCTTCTTTTGATTCCATATCAGAATGTTCTGATTAGCAAGAATTCTGTCCTGACCATCTAACAGTTGGTTTATTTGCAATTGAATATTTGCAAACTCGACCCTTGAATCGTTCTGAAAACGATTTAAATCCTTGACATAATCATCAATCCAGGAGTTATGATCCTTTCTTTTGAGCATCTTCTTTAGAACCATCTCCTGAATTGACTTATGTTCCTGATTGTCTTCCTCCATATCAAGATGCACAAACTCTTGATATCTTGCAGAGTTCTCCATAGATTTTTAGGAAATGAAGAACACAATATAGAAAAAGTATATATGCATTCGTCAACGAGAGTAGAAAACTATGGTTTTGAAAAACCCTAGATACTCACAAGAGGAGGACGCGAACGTTCGTGGACTTCCAACAAAAGGACTCAAACAGAATTAATATACAACATACTTGAGTATTCCCCAATTATTTTCCTTGCACCTCTCAAGTTAGAAACAAGGAAAGAAATACCCGGAATCAGGTAGTTGAGTGGAATTTAATTCCACTATGATCATCGAGAAAGAAGTTGTATATATCATCTGACCGTTTGACCTTTGTTTTCTTCGCCTTTATTCGGTTGGTATTCATCCCTGAAGGATAAAACATGGTGTTTTTAACAAATCCATCAGATGGCTTTCTCCGAGGACTATGTCTAGGACCTCTTGCAATTGGTTCAAGAGGATCAGAATAGATAGGCATCCATTTTCTAGGCTTATATTTACCAGAAACATTCTTATAAGTACAGGGAATACTTTCCTTAGAAACATAAGAACTTATGCCAAAATGCATTTGAGCCCTATGATGATTTCTAGAATAGATATCATTCTTATAAGGTTTCTGATTTCTTGTGGGCATACGATTCACTACGTTAGTCGACTGACTATTTGTTCCATTGACAGTGAAGACAAGCTCATTATGAAGCTTAGAAATTTGTTTCCTTCTTACAAAACAATGGATAGCATAGTGATTCTGTTTCCCACAAAAAGTACAAGTTAGCGGAGGAGAAGCAATAACTGGCACCTGTTTAAACTTAATACCCATATGAGAAGACTGCAAGTTATATAAACTTTTCTTGACACAATCTTCTACTGGAGACCACTTCTTTGTATTTGGAAATTCATGAGAATTGGTTACAGAAGAGTTTCTCCTTAAGACAGAGTTTTCCTTTTCCAAGGATTTACACTGTTCATGGGCTAGAGTAAGAGATGTACATAGTTTCTCTTTTTCAGCATGAAGTCTGTTGAGATCTGATGAATGAGTCTTGAGAAAATGTTTTTCTCTAATTGAGTCCTCTTTGATAATATCCACAAGAGTCTAATCTTTTCATGTTGAAGAGTAGTTTCTTGAAGAAGTTTCTCAATATTCTTAGAGAAGGACTTTATGATATTATAGAGATCACGTTATCGATCAAGAGACTTTTCAAATTCATCAATGAGATGATCATGATCATTAAAATCAATATTTTCAGCTGTATGTTTTGAAATTTTGGTGAGTTCCTTTTCAGCTTCTGCAAGAGTGTCACATGCCTCATAAGAGGAAGAAATGCCATTATCATATTGAACATTCTTTCTACCTCGGGATTCGGAAGAATCAACTAAGGAAAAATCCTTTGAGGTGTTTCCAAGACACTTGACATGATCAAAAGCTTTAGGAGACATTTTGGTATGCGCAAAAGAGATATCGTCCACAGACTCAGATTGCCATAAACACAGACTTGTAAGGTCTTAAACGTGTTTTCCTACTCTGATACCAATTGAAAAAGCGGGGGTCTAACAACCTCACCCAATATTTTGATTAGCAATCTGTATGGACAACTCTAAGTTGTTTTCTAGAGAATCAACTAGACTCAATCAATAGAAAATACTTAAGGAGTTATTATCTCAATCTCTCAATTTGATTTACTCAAGCAAATGTGATTCGCGAGTCTAATTAAAGAGAGATAACTTGGATGGTATCAAAGACCAAAATCAACAACCAATAAGGTCGGATATTTTAATTGATTGAACAACGCACAATCTGTATTATTTCAATTATATAACAAAATATAATGCGGAAAAAAAATAACACAGACACCAGAATTTTGTTAACGAGGAAACCGCAAATGCAGAAAAACCCCGGGGCCTAGTCCAGATTAAACATACACTGTATTAACCCGCTACAAACAATTGCCTACTCCAAATTAACTTCGGTCTGGACTGTATTTGAACCCCAATAAATCTCACACTGATCCAAAGTACAGTTATGCTCCTACACCTCTGATACCAGTAGGATACTGCGCACTTGATTCCCTTAGATGATCTTACCCACAACCAAGAATTGCTACGACCCAAAGTCGAAGACTTTAGCAAACAAATCTGTCTCACACAGAAAAGTATACAAGATAGATAAATCCGTCTCCCACGAATAAACCTATGAATTTTGTTCCATATTTTGATAAATCAAGGTGAACATGAACTAATCAATAAAACCAGACTTCTATTCCCGAAGAACAACTCAGTTTTATCAATCACCTCATAATAGTATTAATCGACGCAGCGAAAAAAGATATTGTGGAATCACAAACGATGAGACGAATATGTTTGTGATTAATTTTATATCTTTCCTATCGGAGATAAAAATCTCAAGCCAATTATTACAATTGTACTCGTACGATAGAAATAACAAAATCAGATCACACAACTATAATAAAAATATTATCGGTCTGGCTTCACAATCCCAATGAAGACTTTAAGTCGTTAACTTGGTTTTGGAAGAAGAAAACCAAAGGTTAAAGAAGAATCGACTCTAGCTTAACAAACTAGTATCACACAGAATGTGTGGGAATTAGGTTTCCCAGTTGCTAGAGTTCTCCCTTATATAGTCTTTCAAATCAGGGTTTGCAATCAATGTTAGCTTAGTAACAAAGCATTCAATATTCACCGTTAGATGAAAACCTGATTAGATACAAGATAATATCTCTCAACCGTTAGATCGAAAACTTAGCTTTCCAGACACACATGTACTTGACGATTTTTGGTTTGTATAACCGTACCCAAACGTGTACTATAGTTGGTTCAATATTAGTCAACCAAATGGTTAGCCAAATGATAACTTTCATATCAACTATATTCTTCTTCACCATAACTAGTCCAAATGACTCAAATGAACTAGTTAGAGAGTTGTTCAATTGCTATGAGATCTTACGTACTAAACAAGACACAATTGAAGTAAAAACGATTTGATTCACTCGAATCAATTCATGAACTATAAAGCCACGGTTCTCAATAGCATTCCTTAGATAATTTAGATAAGTTCATGAACATCATTTTTAGACATAATCACCGAAGTTCGCGGAATGGGTTCGCGGACTCAAGTAACCGGTTGGAGTTCACAAACTCCAGGAGAAATTCTCGGGTTCAAGAAATTTCGTCATTTCGCGGACTGAACCGATCTACAACTCCAGCAGAAATTCTCGGGTTGGATAACTACGCACGTTCGCGGACTGCGTTCACGGACTGGATTGACTGCTCAAGTTCCGGTTATCACTTGATCAACAAAGTTCGCAAACTTCGGTTCAAGTGCTAAGGACTATACAAATATGTGTTACCACAACAATGTTTATATCCCCAGTGGTTATATTTTATAAACTCTCATTTCAATCATTGAATCATTCTCAGAGGACGTCATATAGTTATTATTCACAAACTATTTTTCGTCAGAGCAATTATCCAAAGTGATTGAAACATAACATGACTTTCGTCACTAAGCAAAGATGAACTTGGCTAAAGCGAAAGATTTACCAACATACATTTCGAGAAATAGATAAGCGAGATATACTCAGATCGAAATGTCACATGTGTATATTCTTAGTCTATATAGTAAAACGACTTTTTTCTCAAGATAGGAGATAGAGTAGATAGACTTTTGAGTGATAGATAAGTTCAAGTCTCCACATACCTTTTAGTCGATGAATATCCACTGATTCCTTGAGTAGTACTTCTTCTTGTATGATGATTGACATGGAGTTCTTGAGCTCAACTACACTTTATATCCTAGTCCGAGACCTTAGCTATAGTTGACTACAAATCAAGACGTTATAGTTTTGATCACTAACATTGACAAACATGCTTGAGATAGCGACGCATGCGAGTTCGACCGAGAAATTCTCTAACAAGTGTATTAGGATTGAAAAGGAATACAACGACCGTGTTTTATGACAATAATTGGTGCATAAGTAGGTTAGTTGGCCATGTATCTTCACCTGAACAGTTAGCGTGTTTGATAATTTATGGGTATTGAGAATATTATAAATTTTTTATAAACTTACTCAGGCTAGGGCGGAGGCGTGTATTAGGCTGGAAAGAAAAGAACGGCCAGAAAATCAGTTCATAGCAGAAAGAAAAAAGGTTAGGTTTTGTTCTTGTAATAGTCCATTAGATACTCAGGTTGGTACACTAACAGATTCATTGATCCTCTATTTACTGTGTAGACTATGAGAATGGTGTAAATCAATGTTGAATGGTTAAATTATATTAAATGGTTATGTTATATTATATTTTTTTATATTTCAGGCATCGGCTGTATGTGGTGGAGAAGTTAATTTGGAAGGAGAACCTCAGAGTGGAACCAATCGAGTGACCTCACAAACTCAGGGTTGGGCTTAATTACGGCCCATGACTCAACAAACTCGGTGCATGTAGTTAACTATATGGGCCAGGTGGGGCGGTGGAATCCAATTCCATACAAGGATTTCGGCTATGCTCAATCCTAAGGAGGCATGCTTTTTTCGGATGCGGGTTTAGATCCGACAATGCTTTCAATTTCTACCAAACAACAATCAGTATCTTCGCCTTTAGCTGCTGGGTATCAAACTGAAACTTCTAATCCGTTGGATAAGCCAAAAAATCAAACGGATAATTCTATGGAAGCAATCGTTTTGATTCCGGAACCGCTGGTAACACAAGAGCAGGATATTAACAGAATGGTGGATTTCTATTTTTCGTTCAACAAATATATGGGTATACACTGTGATGATACTTCATCGAGGCTCCTGTGTAAAAACATGTTGATTAGACATAAGATGTCTAAATTAGAAAACAAGAAAATCCAAAATTATTATGATGGGATGGAGAAGCTGGATGTGGATTCAGTGGATGAAGATTGGTATATGGAAGAACATAGAGGAGCTTTAAGTCCAATTACAAAAGGGACGGACTATCCTGCTGAGGTAATTGGTTCTTCTTCTCCTGATAGTTCAGAATCGATTGCTAGGGACACCATGGATTTAAATGGATCATAAAATCATATCTTGGAATATTAATGGGTTAGGCGATGATGCAAAAATAACTGCAATTAGAAATGCGATTAGGAAAAATAACCCAGCAATTGTTACCATTCAGGAATAAAGAAGGAATTGATTAGTGATTCATTAGTAAGGGTTTTATGGGGAAACAATGGTTGTGAATATGCTTATCTTCCGTCTGAGGGAAGATCTGGTGGCATTCTTGTAATGTGGAACCCAACAATTGTGTCCAAAGAAGAAGAACTGATTGGATCTTTCACTGTCACTATGAAGTTCAGTAACACTTCGGATAATTTCAAGTGGTTGTTTACAGCGGTTTATGGGGCGTCTGCTTCTGATTATGACCAATTTTGGCAAGAACTGTTTGATATTAGAACTATTTTACATGATCCGTTGTGTCTAGGGGGGACTGGAATGCAATTATTCACCAGTCTGAAAGAAATCAAGTGGGAGGTTGTGTCACAAATATGAATTGTTTTAGAAAATTCATCAACTATAACAATTTGATGGATATTGCTATGTCTGGGGGGGGGGGGGCATTTACTTGGACAAACTCGCAGAATCCTCCTATTTTGAGCAGGTTAGATAGATTTGTCTTCACTTATGACTGTGAGGAAAGATGTATCTCTATCTCGCAATACAGATTAAGGAGGCCAATTTCGTATCATGCGCCAATAATTCTTGATTGTAATACGGGTAACGTGTCTAAACCTCAATTTAGATTTGAGAATTATTACCTTGCTCATCCTGATTTTTGGAATAACTTGGTGGGCTAACATAACCTTATATGGAAGACCTAGTTATGTCTTGGCAAAAAAATTACAAGGTTTAAAGTTTTTCATTAAAAAATGGGGAAGGGAAGTTTTTGGTTCTCTGCAGAAAGAAGTGGACAGTTTGGAGGTTAAAATTGACATTTTAGACAGCTTGGAAGAAATCAATGGCTTATCTCATGAAGATTTCATTGATAGGGAAGTTGCTAAAGTCAATCACAAAAGAACTTCACTTAACTTGGCAAGGAAATGGTTTGCAAGATCTAAAGGGAAGTGGCTAGCTGATGGGGAGAGGAATTCACAGTTCTTTCATAAGAACGCTTCTTATAATCAGAGAGTAAACTCAATTACCTCTTTGATAATTGATGGTGAGATGTCTCATGATAAAGAAAAGATTAGTGAAGAAGCTAAAAACTTCTACCAGATTTTTTTCAGGGAAGAAAATGCTAACATGCCAAAATTTAAAAGGGTTACAAGTTCCAAGTATTTCTGTCCAGCATGTTATTATGTTGGAGAAGCCTTTTGAAAGTGAGGAAGTGAAGAACATAATATGGGGTTTTGGTTCAAACAAATCGCCGGGCCCGGATGGGTACACTATGGAGTTCTATAAGGCGTCATGGAATATCATCAAAATGGACCTTATGGCTGCAATTAAAGAGTTTCAAATCAGTGGTGATTTGGACTGGAGGCTGAATTGCACAAATATTATCTTGATCCCTAAATGTGAAGGAGCTGTGACTATGAATGACTTCAGACCTATAAGTTTAATAGGGGGAGTTTACAAAATCATAACTAAATTACTGGCGAATAGGTTGAAAGTTGTAATGCCAACAATTATTTCCGAGTCGCAAGGAGATTTTGTAGACAGTAGAAAAATCACAGATGGCATCCTTATTGCATCTGAGTTAATTGATTCAAGGGAAAGGGATAAAATTCTGGGTTTACTGGTCAAGGTGGACCTGCATAAAGCTTTTGACAGTATTAGCTGGAGTTGTTTGGATTATACACTTTCAAGGTTTGGGTTTGGGATGATATGGAGGAACTGGATCAAATGGATTATCTCGGAAACAAGATTTGCAATGTGTATTAATGGAGGGGCTTTGACTTTATTCAGAAGTATCAAGGGAATTAAACAGGGAGATCCATTATCTCCCTTTCTGTTTATAATTGTGGTTGAAATTCTTTCTCTTCTGATCAAAAAGGCGGCTTCTCTGGAACTAATCAATGGTTTTAGGCCGGTTGAGGGTGCTGAATAAATACATCATCTGCAATTTGCAGATGATTTAATAGTTTTTTTGGATGATAAGGTGGACCAGATTGAGAATTTAAAAAACATATTACTTGCTTTTGAGATTATTTCAGGTATGAATGTTAACTACAACAAAAGTGCAATTGTTCCAGTAGGAGAGGCCCATTATGCAATAGAGTGTGCTGCTATTCTGGGATGTCAGATAGCTTCCTTTCCAATGAACTATCTTGGCATTCCCTTAGGGAGTAAATCAAAGGCGGCTGGTGTATGGGAAGTGATCCTTCAAAAATTTCAGAAGAAGCTTAACTCTTGGCAAAGAAAGTACTTATCGAAGGGGGGTAGGTTGATGCTCATTCAAAGTGTTTTATCAAGTTTTCCTGTCTATTATCTTTCCCTTTTTCAATTGCCAGCTTCTGTGGAAAAAAAGATGGAGAAGATTATGAGACATTTTTTGTGGGGATCGTCTGCCTCAAAACCGAAAAAAAGCTGGGTATGTTGTTTGATTGTAAATATGCCAAAGGAGGGTGGAGGTGTGGGCATAAAGAAGCTTATACTGATGAACAAGGCTATGCATGCCAAGTGGATATAGAGATATGGCGTTTATGACAATGCTTTGTGGACGAAAATGGTTAACCAGATATTTGGTGGCAATGCAAATTCTTTTTATCCTAATCTTACAAAGAAACCAATAGGAAAGAGCTTATGGACAAGGATCTTAAAAAGTAGAGAGCAAGTGGAGAACAGTTCAATAATACAGATCAACAGTGGAAACAAATGTATGTTTTGGAAAGACAAATGGGTGAATGGTCATTCTATGAAGGATTTGTTCCCTGCATTGTATAAAATTAGTAGATCAAAAGATGCTACTATTAGAGATCTTAATTCAAATGAAGGTTGGGACTTGAAGTTTTGTAGGAATTTAAAAGAGGAGGAAGTAGAGGAGGTGTCTCAGCTGATTCCTCTTCTACCTGCTATCAACCCAGAGGCTGGAGATGATCAGAGAATTTGGAAATTTGGTAGTTCTTTTTCTGTTACAGGTTGTTACAAGGCATTAGAAGATTATGGCCTTATTTCTTTCCCTCATAAGAGCTTGTGGAATCCAAAAATTCCGCAAAAATTCATCTTCTTTGTGTGGTGTTCATGCTATGAGACAGCTCCTACTTGTGATAAACTGAAGGAAAGGATTCTGGACAATGGTTTTCTGCTGTGTAAAAATGATGTTGAATCCAACAACCACATTTTTATTCATTGTCATACTACAAGGAAAGTTTGGTTATACTTTTTGCAGGGTTATAATCTTCAGTGGGTCTTCCAACAGTCCGTTAGGAAAACCATGTGGGAGTGGAACAAGAAAAAGGGATCAAATCTGAGTAGACGTTAGACGTTCCAAAATTTGGGATTTAATCCCATTCGCAATTTGGTGGGCAGTCTGGATGGAGAGAAATGGCAGACAGTTCAATGGGAAATACAAGACTTTGGATGAGCTGGTGGACAGTGTCAAAATTCTAATCTACATTTGGTCCATAAATGTTGATATATTTGAACACATTTCTATAAATCAAGTACTGAACAATTGGGAAGGAGTGCTTGGAGTTTTGTAACTTTAGCTCTCTAAGCTAAACTGAATTGTATTCTTCTTCTCTTTTTGACAATTCACCATCTCCTTATTGGTGCTATTGTCCTTTTCTAATATATTTCCCTTTTGAGTAAAAAAAGACGTGGACAAATCAAGTAAAAAGTTGTAATGGAACAACAAAATGGCGTTTCTATTGGTGGAAATACATCGAAACAAAATAAAATGGTGAGATTTATTTACAAATCTTTAGTCCGTATCTATTATGCTACATGTTCATCATCCAATAAACATTAAGTCAGACGAATTTAGCGTATGCTAAAGATTAATTAAGACATCAATAGATTATAAGTATAATAAAATCCTAAAGACTAGGTTTAAAACTTAAAGCATAATAGCATCCTAAAGATTGTTTGTTACCCTTAGGAACAATCCTTTATTTCTGAATCAGAAGTTCTTCAGAATACGTCGTTTATTACAATATATAGATCTTTCATTAACGTGGATTATTTTTATAGCAGCTTAACAAACATACTAGTACGAGAAAAGTTGTGGAGGATCCATTCGGTGGTCGATATGAGGGTGATGAAGCAATACGTCGTTTATTAAAATATATAGATGTGACGTATCGGAAAATTATGCATGGGTGCGCAGCCCATAACTTTCCCGATGCGTCATGATGATGCTACGATTCGGGCCTTTAAAGCTAGGCAAATGCATGCTCATTTGCCCTTGAAAGCATGCTTGTGGAGCATGATTCAACTATTTAAGCTTCCAGACCGTTCCAACTTACTCTTGTTCCGCAAATGGTTTATTAAGAAAACCAAAAGCTTTATTAAAACGGCAAAAATGGCCTTTTGAGGCCCTAAATAATGGAATTTGGTTAGATTCTGGTGATCATGTAGATCTATAGATCAACATATCTTAATATTTGGGCTATTTCCCATCAAAATGTACTCCTCTTGAGCTAAATTACGACACTCGGTATTTTAGCCTATGTCGAATGCCTTGATAAGAAGTATGAGCATCACATGAATGGAATGCAACTAGCCTCATCAAGTATGGCCACAATCATATCTTGTATCGAGCTACCGAGACAGATGATATGAGAGGCCAAAGTGCCGCAATCATCTCTAAATTAGATGATATGAGTGACAACGTGATGGACCGGCAATGCTTCAACTCATTTCGGCTGCCTAGTACCCTTCCCTAATCTAAAGGGATCAAGCACAGACCGTAGTTCATTCAGAAGGGACAGAAACTTAAACCGAATCGTTTGCAAGGTTGTGGCCTAGCAAAAATGGTAATGGCCTAGTCCGTGTAGGCCATTACGCCAAGATGCATAATGATTATTCATCATCGGGTCCGCGACGTGGGATAGTGATGCCTAAGCACCAAATGCCATCTTCAAAAGACTACACAACTATAAATGAGCCTTAGGCATCATTTATACTCTTCTGGCTAATCTATGAAGATTAGTTGGTACATAGTCCGCATATGCACCTTCAACCAACTACCCCTCCCTATATATGTTTATTTGACATTTTTACACTTTTGATTAGGGGAGCAAAAATCTTTCATCAACTCCCACTTTTACTATTCATCGCAATGATTGAGTGCAATGATCGCGCACAATGATTACGTGCAATGATCGCGTGTAATGGTTACGCACAATGATCGCGTGTAATGATTGCGCACAATGATTGTGCGACATTCGTTCGGCCAGCCCTCTCTGGCCTAATGCACAATGATTGTGTGGTACTGGCTCTAGGCCAATAACTTTCGTAATGCTCAATGATTACGCTATAAGCTCAAGGCCACCTACCCAACTGGCCTAATGCATCATGATGATGCAACATTGGCCCTTGGCCAAATGCCAAACATAATGCGCCATTTTGACGCGGTATTGTCCTTAAGCCAATATGCTTCTTACCACGCAACGGAAGCTTTGGATGAAACTTCATCTCAGGACATGGCGCATCTTTCAGCATGCGTCATGCTAAAAACACGGGGTGTTACAATAGATCCTTCATTAATGTGGATTATTTTTGTAGCAGCTTAACAAGCGTACTAGGACGAGAAAAGTTGTGGGGGATCCATTCGGTGGTCGATATGAGGGTGATGAAGCAACATGTCGTGCACGATATATGGGTAGTGATTCCGCGTGTGGTGACCAGGTAAATAAATGATATAGATTAAGATTTGTTATCTAAGACAATACTTTGATGTTCTGATTTAACTTAGTTTATATATTTTTTTGTGCAATTTTAATCGTAGTTATTGGTTCCGATGATTAATTTCTTATGTAGTTGGGTATGGAAGATGGGGTTGTGAATATGTACGTGGGTTCAGAAAAGAAGGACTCTCAAGAAAACGACGATGATATGTAATTATACCAATTCTTTCATTAATTTTACAGCTCAAATTAACTTTTAAAACTTTAGACAGAGATATATCTATTTTTGACGTGGCTATTCTTTTGAACAGGTCTATTCCGCCTGAGGATACATCATCTGAGGATTACACTGACTACTATGCATCAGATGATGGCGAACTTCTGAGAAAAACTCTTGTGCTTTCAGTATCTGCTAAAAGAGATACAAAAAGACGCACATGGTTTGACGAGTTCGGCCGGAATTATCTGGGGAAGATGGAACATAAGTGTAATTGGTGCGGCGCTTTGCACTAGATCGACGAGCGAATGAGTGATTCCTCTTTGAAAAATCCTGTTTTTACTAGATACTGTCGTGGTGGAAAACTAAGGTTGCCTGATCTTCGTGAGCCTCCTCAACCAATAAGGGAACTGTTCGAAAGGGATGATAGTAGTTCAAAGTTGTTCAGGAAAAATTTAAGGAGATATAATTCCGCCAACGCCTTTACGAGTGTCGGGTGCCAGTATGACAATAGAGCTAAGAAGGGAGGTGGTCCTGAAATTTTTTCAATACATGGAGAGCTGCGGTATTATAGCAATTGTTTGGTACCTGCGAAATAGAATAAGGCAAGTAATGCACAACTATTCTTATATGATCTGGAGAAAGCACTGGATATACAAAAACAAAACAATCCCAAATTAGAACGTGAATTGTTGCAGTATCAAACTGTGCATATTATAAATTAAGAGTGATTAGAATAATAGGGTTGGATAATATACAATAGCAAGTGGACTTCAGTGGAAATTAATAGGTTTACAGATACCTAATTGAGGTAGTCCATTGTCTCTACAGATCAGCTGTTGTAGTATTATTCCTTTTCATCAGACCCCTGATATTTTATTTACATGGTTATAAATTGTTCATTTTATATATTAAGTTTCACGGTGCTTAATTACACGTCTAAGGTTTGAATGAAGCGTCTTAGATTGTTTTTAGATGTACTCAAATGCTAATATTTTTTCCCTTACAGGTAGAAATGTCAACGGTGGGTTTTCAGAGACAGGTGGACAGGGTCATGGCAGAAGTTCTGGAAACCCTATGCTTTAAAGCTAACATCATTTTTCTTGGTATTTTTGTAGGATCTTGAGTATTTAACCCAGTGTAAGTTACTTAACTGTACGACAATTGCAACTTAAAACGTCTCTCACAAGTGGGATGTGCCGCAATTAATAGAATCAATGCTATGGAATACGAGTGTATGCAAGTAAGGTATTAGCAGACTTTCCTACTCTTAGAAGGTTAAGTTTGGTGTTCTAAAAGAACGGGTATGAATTACTTCTCTAGCAATAAATAATCCTTGGTTTCTTTAAAAACTTTATGCTTTTTAGGCTTTATTTCCCAGACATAATATAACATATTTTAATTGATCACTAACCATAAATTTAACCTACCTGTTAGCAATAAAGGCATTTTCTCCCAATTTTAGTGAACCACATGTATGATTTACCTATTTATTAATCTATCACTAGCTATAAAATTGATCTACCTATTTTTTTTGTCCGGAAATTAACATTGGTTATTTTTTAGCAGACTTGTGTTTAATTTCCTGCCAAATTCAAGCCAGAACTTAAAGTTTGCATATAATTTACTTAGCTAAGATTTTATTGGTTTTCAAGTTTTATTTGTTGATAAAGAGGCCATCATAGGTATGTATTTTTCCAAAATTTGTACTACCTCGCCACATCAATGGTATGAAACCTAAAATGCAAAAAGCTTTTTTGAGGAAATCTATTTGGAGACTATCTATGATTAGCAGATGTGCATGTAGTTATTGTAGCTTTGTATTTCAAATTATCAGTAGTGTGTATATGTTACATAAATTTAACCTATGTGTGGTGCATTTTCCTAAGTAATTAATATGTCTTTGTGAGAATGATTAAGCTATGGACATTTCTACTAATGGTCGTATCGTGAAGTACATGTTCAGGTATGTTAGCAAAGGAACAGAGCGAGTGGGTACCAAATCAAATCCTGAGGAACATATTTACTTGAGCAATGATACAGTGGAACATAAAGCGCCCGAGGTAATTACTGACATTGATGTTTCAGCATGCATTGGTAGATTTTTATAAAGAAGACATAAAAAGGAAGAATATAGAGCGAAGAACTTACAAGTTTGGGTATCGAGAGAAGAAGGAAAAGATAGAGAAAAATCCGTACAAGCTTGGATTTGGGGTGATGACATCCTTGGAGAAAGCCAAGATATCAATAGATGAAATGTTTTTGGAGGAACTTGAAATAATAGCTGACTACACAGGTGAGAGGGGAGATTGTACTTTTGTGTAGAAAGAATATGGGGATGGTCCCGATCTAACGAAAAGATAAAAAGATATGGGGATTGTTTCGATCTAACGAAAAGATGCTAGAATAAGAAGATGCTTCTAAGAAGGTGAAAGGAAGATTTTTTTTTTTTTTTTTTTTGATACGGCCATGAAACTACCGATTTTTTATTAGTACTGAAATGACTGTCTTTTTCCCGGGTGTTATTCAGTGATTATTCTTAAACCATTTTGGATGTACTCGATGCTGGATCTATATCCTTTTCGATTCTTGAACTTTATTACTATTTTCTTTATTGGTTTGGTTTGTTAGTCTTTGAATTTTGTTTTGTGAAATTACATACATGATTTTGATAGAATGTGTGGAATTAGAATCCATATATATATGTGTTGAAAGAGTAAATTATTTATGTAATAAACCTATTTTGGTTGTTAGAAAGATTTACAAAATTACTAAAAATAAACAAATAAATAGTTTCAAATTCGAAGATGAGAGAACTTGCAAAAATATAACTCTTAATTGGAAGAGCTTTACCACAACATCTTAAGTTAGAAGCTTGGATACCAAAAGTATAAGTGATTCTGCTTCTCCAGAAGTTAAAAGCCAAAGCAAAACTATTTTGCTTCACAAAATTTAAAAGTAGTTTCGAAATTCAGTACCCAAACCGAGTTATTACTTTTCGACTTTTAAAAGTCGAAAAACATACCAAAACATGCTATTAAACTATCATCTCTCATAAACCTCATTCTCTTTAATGGAAGCACAAATATGTAACTGTTGTATGGCCAACGAAACCAATGTTGAATTTTATAATCAGTATATATTTGAGTGTCAATAGTATTATTGTGTACCATAAAAATCAGTGAACAGGTACGAAAGAGCACTAGGTTCTTGGTGAAAACATTAAAATAAGAACAATTTAGGAAGGTATAGTAACGACGTTGGATGAAGAATGAGAACAACTATGTTTCCGAGACAAAAGACACCATTTGATATGCCTGATTATCATGAACTTTTTTGGGATAGTTTTCTTTAGATTACCTTTTTTTATAAATGATTGTTTGTTTGATTCTTATATTTATAAAGTACACATTACGATAACTCTGAGTGAGTTAACAATTTTCGCTTTATTTTTGTTTCGCTGCGGAACAACATACTTATTTATATGGTTTTCACCAAAGTCAAGGTAACACCTGGAAATAACTTAGAACACATGAATTGTAGTACGACAAATCTAAGTGAGTTAACAATTTTGACTTTAATTTTGTTTCATTACAGAACAACATATTTATTTACATGGTTTTCATCGAAGTCAAGGTAACAACTGGAAATAACTTAGAACACATAAATTATCGTTGCATTCCACTGTGATGAACTAGATCGGACGTTTACTCGATTATTTGCACATGCATGGCATCTTTTTGGGTCATAATTGAAGGGCATGAGTCAAAATTAATCATACTTCCCCCATTTCAAAAAGATAGACTGGTTTGTGTACAAATTTACACACAAACCAGCCTATCTTTTTGAAACGGAGGGAATGTCCCAAAATATATTAAGGTGAAGGACATGTCAATAGCCAAAGGTTAAGCATGGTTATATTACTTGTTTAAACAAGCTCACAAGTAAAGATCGACCTTCTGGAGTTAGAATAGGCTAACTTTTATAGGACTGAAAATAATGAATGCTCAGATAATGATGATAAGAGACTATGAGAAAATATTGTTACTATCTCATATTTACTTCTATATCTATGTATGACATTACTTGAAAGTTGAAACATGTGCGAATCTATGTGAGAAATAATATACTTATTTAATGATATTACCCAAAATATAACACATCATGCCGCGAAAATGTGTTTGGTTTTCTGACTCTATACTAAAAGTATTTATTATATGAAAAATGTTATTTTTATGGTTTACTAAAAATGAGGTGCCAAGTGCATTATAAAACCTAGCTTCAGTTATAAATATTCACCAATAATTATATTTTTAATAATCATCTGCGGGCTCAATCTTTCCAGGGCTCTTTAATCTTTATGGAGAATTAGGTATAGTTTTTTGGATCTTCCCTTGACTTTTTTTTGTTTTGCTTTGAAATACCTTGATGTAAGTAACAAGGGAAAGATAAGATAGTAAATGTACTTATTTTGTTGATTTACGAAAAGCTGGAGTTATAGGGTTGATTTTTTTTTGTAAAACTTAGTGTTGATAAGTGCAAGAGTAATGTACCATTTAGCACAACAAGTGTATATCTAAATTTAATGCGTACTCAATATGTAATCTCTTCAATGGTTCAACACTAAAATCGTCAAGCCATTCAGGTGGTGAGTTATCTTTCGCTACACTCTTTTGTTATTTTATTTTTTTTGTTAAACATGATGTTGCAAACACTTTTTTTTTTTGTATATTCGTCTTTTTGCATTACTTGATTTTGCAAAGTCTTCCTTGCTACAATTACTTTTCGGTGGATCTCAAAACTTGAACATCCAGTTATAGCTCAAAATCTTAACTTCCAACTTTGGTTCTTTGATTAGGACAAATTTAATTTTATTATTGTAGTTTGTTGAGAATGTTAGTCTCATATGGTATCAGAGTAGGCAATTTATGACGAGTCATTTGACCGCACCTTTACTCCGCATCACCCGATTTAATGTCCATATGTTAGACCCAAAGAGACTACACATGAAGGGCGTGTTGAAATTATTAGTCCCAGATTGTATGGGTTATATCTAAAATTTTCCTGGGAAATCCTAATCTTATCTTCCGAATAAATAGACTCCCGAAGTTGTAGTCCTTTTTAACGTATTATTACAAAGAAATAAAATGTTTACACTTAATATTTAGTTGCATTCCTTTTTAACGTATTATTACAAAGAAATAAAAATTTTACACTTAATACTAAAAGAAAAGGTTGAGCCGGGGCCGTAAGGCCCCAGAGATACATAGTATATTATGTGTTACTGTGAGGCTCCGTAATGTGTCTTATGTTGAGCACTAAACAACCAAGTTGATTATTTTTATGATTAACATTGTTGTTGTTCCGTAAGGTACTTTATGTCGAGCATATTGAACTAAATTAATCATCTTGTTTGGTTATTTAGTTAAGTCTCCATAAGTTTACTTGTGTTGAGCATGTTCGGTTAAATTAATTATGAGTTCGCTTATGGTTAATTTAATTGAATATTTTTGGATTCAAATTCATAAGTTGTATTTGATTTGTTATGTCCAAAGAAATCCTTCTTTTCTTTTGAAATTAAGGTTTCTCTTGTTGTTCTTTCGGGAATGACATATTATGGGGGAGAGTTCTTAATTGAACTTGTGCTTAATTGCCAAATTTTTGTGGGGAGTGCGGCTGTGGAATATTATAAGGGTTATCTTGTATCTTTATAGACTCCTTGATGAATGCATTTAGCTTCGTCTTTATGATTGCATCTAAATAAGATGATATACGCTTACTTTTGGTAATGAAATGTATCGCTTGGAAATTTCATTAGGATCCTGTTCTTGTACATTTGCCAATTTTATTGACAAAAAGGTGGAGAATTAATATGTAGTTCACACTACAAATACATATGGTTTTCGGATCATTATGTAAGGGGGAGTGGTTTCCATGTGAGATGGAGTATTGATTAAGTGGGAGTGACATATCACCATAGTATTGTTGTTAAAATTGTGATGCAATTGGACTTTGACGCTGTGTAATGATACTATGACACCGTGTAACAATGATTGAAAACTCTTGTTTTCTCGTTGTTATAGCTACGGATTTTCAACAACGATGATGCTAAACTTACAACCTTTGGGAACATTGGAGTACTTGGAAGTGACGAAGATTTAAAGTAATGTTGAAGATTAGACATGTGGAATACGAGCTATAAAGTTTATTCATTTATTTTTTGTATTCCATATGTATTGATAGTTTTGTCACTAAAATTGACAAAGGGGGAGATTTTTAGAGCATTGCTCGGTCAAACTCGCATGCGTTGCTATCTCAAGCATGTTTTTCAATGTTAGTGATCAAAACTATAAGTCTTGATTTCTAGTCTACTCTAAGGTCTCGGACTAGGATAGAAAGTGTAGTTGAGCTCAAGAATTCCATGACAATCATCATACAAGACGAAGGACTACTCAAGGAACTGGTGGATCTTCATCGACTAAAAGGTATGTGGAGACTTGAACTTATCTATCACTCAAAAGTCCATCTACTATATCTCCTATCTTGAGACAAAAGTTGTTTTGCTATATAGACTTAGATTATACACATTTGGTATTTCAAGACGAGTTTACTTCGCCTATCTATTTCTCGAAATATGTATTGGTAAAGCTTTTGCTTTGGCCAAGTTCATCTTTACCTAGTGACGAAAGTCATGTTAAGTTTCAATCACTTTGAAAAATGCTCTGACGAAAAATAGTTTGTGAATAACAACTATATAACGTCCTCTGAGAATGTTTCAATGATTGAAATAAGAGTTTAGACTATATAACCATTGGAGGATATAAGCATTGTTTTGGAAACACATATATGTATAAGTCTTTATTCCTTGAACCGAAGTTTGCGAACTTTGTTGATCAAGAGAACCGGCGAGAATTTCTGCTGGAGTTTGTGAACTCTATCCAGGAACTTAAGTCCGCGAACCCAGTCTGCGAACTTGAGTAGGTTATGTCTAAAAAACGATGTTTGTGAACTTATCTTTATAAACTAAGGAATGCTATTGAAAACCATGGATATATAGTTTATGAACCAACTCTCTAACTAGTACATGACATTTCCGATTCAAGTGAATCAAATTATTTTTGCTTCAATTGTGTCTTGTGTAGTACATGACATTTCCTTGCAATTGAACAACTATCTAACTAGTTCATTTGAGTCATTTGAACTAGTTATGGTGAAGAAGAATATGGTTGATATGAAAGTTATCATATGGCTAACCATTTGGTTAACTATTGTTGAACCAACTAATGTACAAGTTTGGGTACGGTTACACAAACCTAGAAACGTGCATTTCATGTGTGTATAACAAGCTATGTTTTCGATCTAACGGTTGATAAATATTAGTTTGAATCTAATCAGGTTTTCATCTAACGGTGAATATTGAATGCTATGTTACCAAGCTAACATTCATTGCAAACCCTGATTTGAAAGAATATATAAGGGAGAACTCTAGAAACTGGAAAACGTAATCCCCACACATTCTGTGTGATACTAGTTGTGCTAAGCTAGAGTCGATTCTCCTTTAACCTTTGGTTTCTTCTTCTAAACCAGGTTAACGACTTATAGACTTCATTGGGATTGTGAAGCCAGACCGATAGGCAAGATAAAAAGTAGTCACAAATATCTTCGTCTCATCGTTTGTGATTCCACAATATCTTTTTTCGCTGCGTCGATTAAGACTATTGTGAGGTAATTAATGATACTGAGCTATTTTTCAGGAATATAAGTCTGGTTTATCAATTGGTTCATGTTCACCTTGATTTATCAAAAGACGGAACAAAACTCGTAGGTATATTCGTGGGAGAAGGATTTATCTATTACCGTAGACTTTTCTGTGTGAGACAGATTTGTTTGCTAAAGTCTTCGACTTTGGGTCGTAGCAAATCTTAGTTGTGGGTGAGATCAGCAAAGGGAATCAAGTATGTAGTATCCTGTTGGGATCAGAGACGTAGGATCATAACTGTACCTTGGATCAGTGTGAGATTGGTTGGGGTTCAACTACAGTCCAGACCGAAGTTACTTTAGAGTAGGCTAGTGTCTGTAGCGGCTTAATACAGTGTATGTTTACTCTGGACTAGGTCCCGGGGTTTTTCTTCATTTGTGGTTTCCTCGTTAATAAAATTCTAGTGTCTGTGTTATTTATTTTCCGCATTATATTAGTTATATAATTGAAATAATACAGGTTGTGCGTTGTTCAATCAATTAGAATATCTGACCTTTTGGTTGTTGATTTAAATTGATTGACACTTGGATATTGGTCTTTGGTACCATCCAAGTTTATCTCTCTTGTATTTAAATTGAGACTCGCAGTTTGCTTGAGTAAGATTTAAATCAAGAGATAGAGATATAAACTCTTTGATATACTTTTATCTAGATTGAGTCTGACTGTCTAGTTGATCCTCTAGAAAGTATATTGGAGTTTGTCCATACGGATTGCTAATCGAAATATTGGGTGTAGCTGTTAGACCCCCGATTTTTCAATTAGTTGTTAGACCCTCGCCAACAAGGAAATAGGGTATCAAACTACAATTTCCTCATAGAAAAATTTGACTCAGCCCTGGCAGGAAGAAGACTTTACAATCTGTCACATGCAGGGAGAACAGTTCTCATTCAATTAGTACTAGCTCTTATTCCAATTTTTTACATGTCCACCCTATGCTCCCCAAAATAGTTCTCAACAAGCTAAGACAGATCATTCGAAAATTTTGGTGGGGTCATTCTAGAGATAATATGAAGATGCATTTCTTGAAGTGGGAGTGGTTCAATCTTCCAAAAGAACAAGGAGGATTGGGGATGAGAAGTTTACAAGATCTCAACTTATCATTACTGGCCAAGTTATCTTAGATATTTCTACATGAACATGGTTCCTTATGGGTTCAAATCATGAAGGCCAAATATCTAAGAGAAGGTTCCTTCTGGGAAGCTAAAAAAACAACAACTTGCTCTACCACATGGGCATCTATGCTGGATAGTAGACATGATTTGAAGAATGGATGCCTTTGGCTGGTTGGAAATTGACAGTCCATTAGTATCTTTACGGATCCCTGGATACCCACTGTACCAGGTAATATCCCAGCCCTTTCAGGAGAAGGAAGTTTGGCGAACAAGAAAGTTGAAGATCTTATTGATTCTACAATAGGACACTGGAACATAAATGCTCTTCAACAGCTAGAAGACTCATATATCAGTGAACAAATCAAGAGAATTTCTCCCAATATTGCAGAGGAATACAGACTCATATGGAAATTCACCACCGATGGAAACTTTACACCACAATCTTTCCAGAAGATGCTTCAGGAGCGACAAGGTGAGACATCTGCTATCAGATACAATACTTTCCCCTGGAAAAAGTTTTGGGCCATAAAAAAGGTAGCACCAAAAATTAAATCCTTTATCTGGAGATCTTAACATAACGGCATCGCTGTATCAAAGAGAATTGGCAGATTCATAGATAGAGTTTCTATAAACTGCAGTATTTGCAACAATGAGGATGAAACGGTAGAGCACGTCTTAATTCACTGTGAATTTGCTCGAGCAATCTGGTTTGCTTCTCCTCTAGGGTTCATGTTTCATGGCGAACATCGTATGACCCTCTCTAACTTAATGAAGCTTCTCTTCAACAACAATGCTTAAGACTCAACCACTGCACTAGGCATGTGTATTTGTTGGGCCATTTGGAAATCTCATAATGCGAAGGTTTTTGAGAACAAGAATGTTAATATCCATGGAGCTTTGGCTACATCACTATACTGGTACAACCTTTACTATAATTATGCTGAAGTTGAGGACACACAAGCTGCAGAAGATAACCAGGTAAGTACTGAAACAGTTGATAACAAAGTCCGGAAAGCTCCACTTCCCCCTACAGTCAAATAATGTCAATGCAGCCTGGAAGGATGGTCATTATGCAGTTGCAGCTGTGGCAAGAGATAACACTGGTTCTTGGTGTGGAGTAGGAACCAGAGTGGGTAGAGCGGATATGGTGGTTTATGCCGAGGCTGATGGTTTCAAGCTAACAACTGAACTAGCTGTCTGGTTAAATTTGAACAACATAATCATTGAAGGTGATAGTCAGGTTGTGGTAAATAGTCTCAAAGGGGTATCGAGAAAAATTCCCTAGAGAATCTGGAGACTAAAGGATGACATCATCGCAAGAATGCTTTCTCTTAACTGTTCTGGAGCTTACAATTTTGTGCCAAAACCGGCCAATCAAGCTGCTCTATCTATTGCAGTGTTTTCTTTCTCAAACAACGTGGACTAGTCCTGATTTTCCACCTAGCATTGTTAGCCTCCGAGATATAAACAATGGCTAGTTTTTGTTTTTCTCCTTTTCCGATAAAAAAAAAAAAAAAAAACAACAGAATTCTAAATGTTATACACTTGCCGACATTACGTGCCCACGTGAAACTGTCACATTCGGCCGCTTGTACATTTTTCATAAGCCAACTATATTCTTGCTATAGTGCAGCTACTGGATCTTCTAAGTACACTGATTGAACAAAAAATGTTTTTATAACAAAGGATTCTATTTTCATTGGCCAGTCTTAGATCCAACACATACGATATATACATGTACAACATGGATACAGGCTCTTACATGCTTGGGACGATTATAGTAGTTGGTTGTATCATCAAAAAGTTTCCGATAACCTAGTGAAAAACATAAGAGAAACGACTTTAAAGGGAAACTATTAAAGCACTAGCTATAATACTGATGACATGCGATTATATATGCAAGTAATGAGCACGTGTGTTGCACGTCGACGATGCTATTTTTCTACTTCCCAAATAATTTGGTGGTAATATTATTTTTCAAAATTATTATTTTATTTATACTTAAGAATCAATCATTTGTTTTGTTTTTTCTTGTAGATTTTTTCAATTATTTTCTAAGTTATGTCTAACTTTTAAGGAGAAAACATATAAGATTTGGAGACATATAAAAAAATTGAAAAACAAAATTTAATATCATTATTTGTGCTCATTGCGTAGCTAATTTAAAGGGCTTTTCAAATATATAAAATTTACAAAAATCCGACATGTAGTTTAAAAGATATGGGATTTTTAAATATATAAAAAGTGCATTTACTTTTATGTCCTTGTAAACATTCTTTATACCACTTCTTTAAAATCTAACGGCTAATAAGGAAGAGGAAGTCTAATGATCTAACGGACGATAGCAATAGTTCGGACGGAATTTTATTTGTGAAATCTAACGGTAGAATTTTAAAGTTTGGAGATCTAACGGTTATATTTACTTAAGTTTTGCAATCCCTTGTTGCTATTAAAAGGGTGGAGATAATAAAACACCGATTAATTAAAGTCCACTAGTTCCGATTAACTTTGTCAATCCAAAAGTTATAGCCATGGCAATCCATCCTCCAACCAAAACCCTAAGAGAAGATTTTAGCAAAGGCGCCTTCCCTAAGACAGCCCCTAACCCTCCAAATACTAACAAAGCCAAACTCGTCGCCCCAGTTACCGCTCCTAACCTCACTTTATGGCCTTTTATAAATGATGCTGCTAAAAGTGGTACCATAGCGCCGAGGGAAAATGCAACTGCTGATGCACCAGCAGCTTGAAATGGGTTTGGCAAATATTCCTTCTTAGCACTCTCAGTCTCCTCAGTATTATTTTTTGCAACATCAATATTATAACGCTTTATTTGCGCCAACTCTATATCAAGTTGTGAATAAACCGAGACATATTCTCCTATAGCATACTACAAGCCCCAGCTATTAAGCCAGCAAAACCAGTAAGAATCATAAACTTAACATCTTCTTTAACAGCTCCTACTCCCATCATCAATGAAGCTGTTGAAACTAATCCATCATTGGCTCCAAGGACAGCAGCTCGTAACCACTGAGCCCTTTGGGAGTAATCGAAGTTGTCTGCTTGGTTTTCTTTGATTGTTTGTGGTCGTTCGATATCCATATAGGAAACCATTGGTTTAACGATTGGTAGAGCTGATTGTTGAAAAGTTTGATTGGCTTGATTATGAATAGACATGGAAAATGATAATAAGAAGACTGTGTTGTATGCAAGAATAAAACTATACAATTGCTGATGAGAATTGTTGAAGATAGGAAGAAGTGTGGTTGACACACGCCTCTTAGTAGGGTATTTATAGAGATGACAAACAAGTTATCAAATGTTGATAGTGATGGGCACATAGAAACTCATGATGCATGTATTCGTATATATAGCATTACTTTTGTTTATGGACAGGGAAGTGCTGAAAGAACTACAAAGAATGAAAATCAATTCTTTGTTTCTTTCTTCTTTGTCATAGTTACTTACTACTGTGAAATCTTTCTATTTTTTTTTTTTTTGACAATATGCAAGAAAAACAAATGGAAATGAGAGGGGTTAAGGGAAAAACTGTTGGAGAAAAAAATGAGTTTTAATAAAATTGTTTTTGGTCTTGGTGTGGTTTGATCTAATGACCTAAGGGTCTAAGGATACTCACTCATTTTTGGGTGAATGAAGTGGAACCTATAGTCCTACATTGTGGAAAACCAAAGAGGAGCTCCACTATATAATCATACTCTTATGTATGAATTGTAAAACGTGGGTGGAGCAGGTTGCCCATGTGATATGCGCGTATACCATGCACCAAGTTCCTTTTCTACTCGGATTTATTTTTGGCGAGTTTTTCTTTAGGAAATTTTGTTTTCAATACACCGAAAAAATAAATTCTTTTTACATGTTTTTGAAGAAAACCAAAACCTAACTTGATTCGCAAGTATCTTTTCCTATAAATACAACTCAAAATTTTGTTTTCAATACACCGAAAAAATTCTTCTTTCGTTCTAGGGTTTCTCCATACGTTTTACTTCCATCCCCGTTGCTGAGTTCGAAGAAAGGGTAACTTGTGTTGTGCTAACTCAAGTTATATCAGACAGTCTTATCCTGGACACATATTCGCTGTGAGGGGTTTATCATTACTCAACTCCAGTATACCCGCGAACTAATGTGTTACAGACAACTTGTTGAACCTGTGATTCTGCCTTCGTCAAGTTGTTTTGGTAGAGTTGTCTCGAATTAGTTATTTACATGTTATTTTTGATACATCTAACGTGCAGTTAATTGTTGCAATATCCCAACAAAAATCACAAAAACATGAAAAGTGAAACACAAGAAAGACACTCACACAGCCCACCAGAACTATCCGACATGGATTTGGGTTTCAAAATAAACTTTACCAGACTCGTCCTCCATAACAATCTTCTTCAAATTTTCATAAAAGGAGTTGGGGTCTATTTCAACAAATTCACTGGTAGGAGTATAAATAGCCAATGCAAGTATTATCACCTGCAAAACACGGATTTTCCGAAACACGGCTGTTCCTACAGATAAATTTGCATGCGAATGTCAATATCTAATTCACTATACTCGTAGATTGATAATTATAGGAATACGGAAATATTTTGAACCCAACCATAAATTTTCTTGTTTTTTTTTTTTTTACTCGGCAAAGGAAATATATTGAAAAGGCTTACGAAAAGTAAGCAGGAAACAGAAAGGGCAAACAACCCAAAGGGAGAGGAAGAACAAACTCAACCTCCCCACACCCCACCAAACCTAAAACATCTTAGAAAGAAACCCAAAAACACAAAAGAAAATTAAGATACAAAAACAAAAAGATCCCAGTTAGCAATGACTTGATCAAGACAAACCCCTTTCAAAGAATCCAAGTTTTTACACCCGAAAAAAGCTTGAGTTTTTATGTCTTTTAAGAGGGTACTGAAGATCTCCGTCCCGTTGTTAAAAACGATGTCATTTCGACAGTTCCAAATACACCAACAAATAGCCGCTGGCAGCACATGCCAGAGACACTTCCCAGTAGTAGAATGATTATTCACCCTCCAACCTTTGATAAGAAGGTCAATGCAATTAGGCATCACCCAATCCATTTTAGCACTCCACATAAAATGTTGCCAAACCGAATAAGCAAATGGGCAATGGAAGAGAAGATGGGCAGTGGTCTCTCTATCACGGCGACACAAAAGACATCCATTAACCAAAAGCTTTCCTTTTTTATAAAGGATATCCATGGTAGCAAGTTTTTTATGATAAACCTGCCACAAGAAGAAACCCACTTTGTGCGGCCAAGCCCTTGACCAAATGCTCATGTTTTTTTGACTCCATTTGATGCTCCTTCGCAAACCAAGAATAAGCTGACTTTACTGAAAACACTCCTTTTTTGTCAATGGACCAGGAGATGGAATCTTCACGAGAACCTACCCTTAAGTTTTCTATCATCACCAGCAAAGTAGATACTTCGTCAATTTGAACTTGAGATAGTCTTCTGGCCAGACCAAGGTTCCAAGCACCTCCGTTCAATAACATCGCTGCACAATCTTGCACTGTCCAGTTTTTAGTAGAAGTAATGGTGTAGATGTGAGGGAAAGCTGACTTAAATGGTGTTTCCCCTACCCAAGTGTCCTCCCAAAATCTGATCGTGTGGCCGTCTCCTAACTTGAGATTGGTGAACTGTTTCAAGGATTTAAGATGAGTGTAAATGTGTTTCCAAACACCACAAGTGTTCCCTGATTTTGGTTTCTTAGTCTCTCTATCCATCATAGCCGTCCCATATTTCGAAGCCATTGCATTTCTCCACAACGCTGTTTTTTCCTTGTTAAAACGCCACCACCACTTCGAAAGAAGCGCCTTATTCATACATTTAACTGACTTGATGCCCAATCCTCCACATTTCAAATGAATAAGACACTTTTTCCATGACACATAATGGTAACCTTTTTTAGTTTCGGAGGCATCCCATAAGAAATTCCTTATAATTTGTTCAATAGTTTTGATTACTTTGGCAGGAGCTATGAAGAGCGAAAGCATGTATATAGGAATGCTAGATAACACACTCTTAATTATAGATAACTTACCCGCTTTAGACAGGCAGGAGCGTTTCCATGAAGAAAGCCTACTCTTGATTCTTTCTATAATTGAGTCCCATTTTTGTTGTCCTTTTGACGTATCTCCGAGCGGAAGACCCAAGTAAGAAGAAGGAAGAGTGTATGAATTTCACCCTAACATTGCTGCCATTCTGTCCAAATTGGTTGGTCCCGCGACTCCAAAGATGCTGTATTTTGCGAAGTTGATATGAAGGCCTGACAACATATCGAACCCAAGAAGATAGTATCTCAGATGTTTCATTTGGTCAATGGAATCATCAAGAAAAACAAGCGTATCATCTGCGAATTGGAGGTGAGAGATGTTAACTCCATTGCAATTCATCGCGAACCCACCTATATGCCCAAGTTCCTTTCATGTTTTCAACATAAGACTCAAGGCTTCAGAAACAATGAGAAAAAGAAAAGGAGAGAGAGAATCTCTTTGTGTCAAACCCTTGCCCGTGGTAAAATTTGTATGAGCCGAGCCGTTTATAAGGACCGAAAGAGGAGTATTTGTGATGCATCCTTGTATCCATTTCCTCCAAAGATATCCAAAACCCATTTTAGCGAGAACTTCATCCACAAAATCCCAGGAAACATGGTCGAACGCCTTCTCGAAATCTATCTTGCATATAACTCCCGAAGTGCCACTTTTCATTCTTGAATCAAGGCACTCGTTGGCTAGAAGAGCGTAATCCAGAATTTGTCTACCTTTAATAAAGGCCGACTGTTGATGAGAAATGACAAACGGCAACACCGATTTCAATCTTTCCGCGAGCACTTTAGATATCATCTTGTAAACTGTTCCCATCAACCCAATAGGTCTGAAGTCTTTAATTTCTTTGACTACTTCCTTTTTAGGAATCAACGATAAGAAGGTGTTCTTTAATCTCCAATTTAGGGTCCCCCAGTTATTAAAGTCTTTTACTACCTTCATAATGTCTTCTCTCATGAACGACCAACATTTACGAATTACCATAACCTGAAAACCATCCGTGCCTGGCGCCTTATTCTGACCCAATCTATTTAGAGCATTGACATACTCCGATTCAGTTATAGGCAATTCTAATTGTTTAGCCATTTCCTTGGTTATCTGTTTGAACTTCATGTTTCCGACGGAAGGTCTTGGGAACTTTTTATTTTCAAACAAATTGGATAAAAAATCAGTGATTGCAGATTTAATAAGATGTTTCTCTTCCGTTACCTGACCATCAATCTTTAGGGATCTTATCGTGTTTCTTCTTTTTTGTAACTTAGCTTTTCTATGAAAATAAGCTGTATTTATGTCACCATCTCTATCCCAGTGCATTCCTGCCTTTTGAATCATCATGATGTGCTTTCTGTCCACCATATTCTCAAAATCCTGTTTAAGTTTCTCCCTCTTTAAGGATTGAGATGGGGAAATAGTTTTGTTGTCATCTAGAGTGTCAAGGTCAGAAAGTTCGATAATGTTTTCAATCTGCATATCTACTTTTCCAAACACGTTCTTATTCCATTCCTTAATGTCACTCTTCAAAGCTTGAAGTTTCTTAGCAAGAATGAAGCTCGCTGAGCCATGAAAGATGTAAGATTCCCACCATACTTCCATGAGATCCAAGAGATTAGTATTATGAAACCACATAGCCTGGAATCCATAAGGAGGAGGACCCCAGTCTTGAATGTCGCAACTGAATTCAATAGGAGCATGGTCTGACATAGGTCTTCCTAAAATTTGCGCCGACAAGGAGGGAAAGTGCAGATCAAAGTCTGGGGAGACAAGAAATCTATCCAATTTGCTTTTATTCTTCCAAGTAAACTGACCCCCTGTCATAAAAAGATCTGAAATCTCGTTATCATTCATGAAGTGGGAGAAATCTTTCATTCCCCTAGTTATCGAGTTGCAGTCCTTTATTTCACACATAATTAACACCTCGTTGAAGTCACCTCTAATGCAGCTTGGAAGTTTCCAAAGATCATGAACTTGTGAAAGCTCTATCCATAAAGTACGTCTAAGCACTGTATCACAAGGAGCATAAACCCCTGATATCGTGCACTGAAATCCATTTAAGAGAAACTTACATTTCAAACTGATTGAGAATTGACTAATTATATGGTCCTCCACCTCAATTGTGTTTTTGTTCCAAATGAGAAGCAGACCTCCTGAGAAACCGACAGAATTGATAGCTTTCCATTCACACAATCCACTACCCCAAAGCTGACTAACAATGTGGTCATTACAGTGCTCTAATCTAGTTTCTTGAAGAATTAAGAGATCAGGTTTCCACAACTTAACACACTGGTGAACTCTAGCCCTTCTTTTCCTTTTCCTTACACTATTAACATTCCAAGAGATGCACTTAAACATTAATAACAAAACCCCAAAACCAAACAAAACCAACAATTAACTGTTGATTTCCTCCTCATCATGTATTTGATCTTTAAAAGCATATACATGAAATTGAATTCCCTCCACTACCATAGCCATATATTCTTCCTTTGTATCTGGAAATAAAATCCCAGTAGGGGACAACACACCCTCTGCCATATCAAATAAAGTACCAAATTTCTTCTCTAAATAGTGTTTAGCCTGAGCAATTTTCATATGGTCTCTTTGATTACCTTTAAAGCAAGAACTAATAGGAACTGAAGTAGAAATTACCTTAGGAATTGATTTATAAGAGCTACCGTTTTCCACCACCATCTCGACAATTGCGGTCGGCATAAAAACTAGCATCCGATTCACTTCAGATTGATCTCCCTTCGAAATATTTGTTGAAGACGATGAATTTACGTCTTGATTATCAACCAGGGAGAAAGGAGGAGAGCCAGAAAAATTAGGGATTTCACCCTCTTCTAAATCTTTAATCAAAACACGCTCCTCTGGAATACAAAGATTCACACGTGTCTGTAAGGGGATTTGAGAAGAGATATGGGCCGGTCTTTCATTATCAGAAGCACAAGAAGATGATGGTGTTGGGCTGCTAATTCGTTTCGATGTAGCATAAAGCATAATTGAGCCTTTACGCATAAAACCTAAAGACGCTTTATTATTCCTCTCACCTACTTTGAGATTTTTGAATTGCTGATGGGACGAGGAGGACGCTTTATTATTCCTCTCACCTACTTTGAGAGTTTTGAATTGATGATGGGACGAGGATGCCAGCTGTCTTTCCTTACGAGTAGCATTCACTCCTGGTTGCTGAAAAGTAGGAGCGTTTAATGATGTCTTAGTGCGATCCATAGCTACTTTCATTGGGGTAATAGATACCTTTGGAGCAATAATTGGAGTTACAGTATTTACTAATGGTTGTGCGACAGCTGGTATCGCACAAACCAAAGGATTGACCTGGTTTTTCCTTCCTCCTTCAACCAAATATTCTGATGGAGATTCCGTTTCAAAAAGCAAACTCCGATGAATGCCTAATGAATGCTCAACTTGTTTTTCTGCCACCGAAATCAAGGCAGTTTCTCTTCTTTCCCCTACTGTTAAGCTCAAAGACCATTCATTTAAATTAAATGGTCCCTTAACTTTCAGCCTCATTTCCGAAATAACCTTTGTTGATCTCGTTTCTTGACTAATGGCTAGTAATCCCCCACAAGTTGCACCAATGGTAGCGAATAACTGAAAATCCCAGAGATTTTGAGGAATCCCTTTGATAGTGATCCAAGAATTAGAGACTTTAGAAGAAGAAATATCCGGAATACTGGTGGCCCATGAAGTAAGGGATATTTGCACCTGATCAATAATGAGGTCCCCATGCATCCAGAATTCTCACATGTTCTGCTTGCGAAGAGACGAAGAAAACGCCTTCATTGTGAGACAAGGGCCAGATTTTGAAGGCTTCATTAATGTTAAGATGTTGTTGAAACCAACCCCCAATTTCCGACCAATCAACATTTAAAGCCTTTACTTCAATCTTTAATGCAAGATTCCAATTGCCTATGAAGTTATAATTTGGATCTTTAATGCTATCTGGTGATTGATTGTGCAAAAGAGATTTGTTCCAACAGTTGGTGGAAACCGGACCACTTATAAAAACATCCTTATTTTGAGTCCCAACATGCTTCTCCATTTTATTTGTGTCAACCAAATCACAACAACTCTCAAGAGCTTTGCAAAGCTCTCTCCAACCTTGATAATTTCTTCCTGCCGGAAAAAGAGAGTGATGAAGAAAGCCTTTAGAATCCGGGATAGATAGTTTTATGAATTCTCCACCGTTATTTTTTTCTCTAGCAAGAGAAAACCATTCTGAATTCTCTGAGAAAGTCCAAGATGACTGAACAAAATCTTCCTGAAGAATCTCTATGAATTTTTGTTTCAACCAAATCCCTCCCTCTCTTGAAAAGGAGTTAATCCATTTCTTTCCTTTGCTTGATTCCCTAACGGTGATAATGTTTGAGTTACCCCACATCTCAAACAGTTTTGCTCCAACTGAACATTGAATGGAGTTCCCAGCCTCATGAAGAATCGTCCCTCTTCCCCCTCCATTAGATTTCATTTTCTTTTTCCCGGACACAAAAGTCCAGGGGTTCTCAGACATGATTGCAGTGGTTCTCTCTCTCTCCATAAATTTGCTTGCTTGTGAAAATCATTATCTATGCTGATTCTAATGTATGTAAATGTCTAGATTTTTTATGGAGCACTAGAGAATTCTTTTCGATTACCCGTCCCCACGGGCCACGACCATAGTCCCATCATCAAAGTCTTTAGAGATTAAATAAATTATCTATGATCAATTAACTGAGCCTTTTCTTTTTTATCTCGACAGGTCGTATCCAAATATATCCAGTAAGTTGATTTTACATATAACCTGGAGGCAGTATTAGTGATCCTAAATAGCATCATGGTATCTCCTCTTAAAATTAAGTAAGAGTTTTGAATGAGTTCAGGTGTATACCTCATCCTAAATGACATTGTGGTTTTGTGTGAATTGGAAGAAGATCTCAACTACTGCTCTTTGACGCCCCTTTATTTAGGATGGATCTCAATTTACACAAAATCACATAGTGCAATTTAGGATGAGCAGTACACTGCAAGCTCATTCAAAACTCTATTTGCTTTTGAAAAGGGGAAAATTGGAAGAAAAAAAGCCCCAATACGGGGTGTAATATTGGAAATCTGCCCCGATATTTAAAAATTTGGAAAAATGCCCATTCCGTCAAAAACTCAGTTAAGTCACATGTATGGTCCCACATACGCGAATAAAAAGATAAAGGGTAAAGAGGCAAAATGCCCCAAATTGGACTACCAAGAAACAAAAATGCCCCAGACGTTAGGCAAGAAACCAAAATGCCCCAAAACGAAACCAAAATGCCCCAATCTGTTATATATTCCGTTTCACATGGTTAAGTGGTAAAATCAGTAAGCATGTGGCCACGCACGTGCAAAAAAAGGTCATTTTTTCCCTTCTGTCAAAATGGGGTATTTTCACTACCTTTAACTTCATTACACCACCGCCACCTCCATCACCACCATCGCTGCCGCCACCACCACCGCCACCGCCACCGCTGCCGCGAATTACACCACCGCAACCACCACAACCACCAACACCGCCGCCACCCCCACCGCTACCACCAACACCGCCGCCGCCACCATCACAACCACCACCACAACCACCACAACCCTAGGTCTTGAATCCTGAAGTTTAAACACTGAACCCAACACCACCACCATCATCGCCACCACCACCACCACCACAACCACCACCGCTGAACCCTAAACCCTGAACCTTGAACCCTAAACCCTAAACCCTGAACCCTAAACCTTGAACCCTGAACCCTAGGCCTTGAACCTTGAAACCTGAACCCTGAATTTTAAACATGTGACAGAAGGGCAAAATTGACTTTTCATCCCAAAGTTGACTAGTCAAAGTTAACCAAAATGCCCCGGCTTGACTATAATAGGTAAAACTAACGGATTGGGGCATTTTGGTTTCTTGCTTAACGTCTGGGGCATTTTTGTTTCTTGGTGGTCCAAATTGGGGCATTTTGCCCCTTTGCCCAAAGATAAATACACCCTTAAAAATTCACAGTTAAACGTTTAGGGTTTATGTTTAAGGTTCTGGTGGTGGAAGCAGCGGTTTTAATGGTAGTTCTGGTGGTGATGGTGGCTTTACATGTGTAACTTAACTGGATTGAATGTAAAAGTTAACGGAATAGGGCATTTTTCAACTATTTTTAACGTTGGGGCAGATTTCCAACACTGCACCTCATATTGGGGCATTTTTCCAATTTCCCTTTAAAAAAAGATATCATAATGCTATTTAGGATCATTTATTCTCACTTCAGGATATATGTAAAGATTCTCACACAAAATCAATGTTCGTTTCAAATATTGAACAAAAACACATAATGGTTGTGTTTCCTCCGAACTACAAAATAAATAAATTAAAACTCGAAAAACGAAAAGACTAAAATAATTATTGGATGAATATTTAAGAAGATTAAAGCCAACAAAAGAAAAAAAGTTTTGGAGATTGTATATGAGGAGAAACCCTGAACTAAATGGCATCAATCATCAATGTCAAGAACTCAAGATGGGTAAATACCGAAGGGTTTCTAATTGGTCTACGGTCTGTTGGAAATTACTGGGCTGCAATGGAGATGAAAAACAGAAACAGATTGTGGTTGTACTCTAAAACTTTCAAGGCTCTGGATGATTTTTTTTAGACAAATATTTCTACCCTCCCAACGAATTGGCGATTGCAACAGGTATGTGAAATACTGCCTTCAGGATACAATGAAAGCCCTACAACCGGAAATTGGATTCAAGGTTTGCACCCCTTGACCCAATCAAGAACACATGTAAAACAGATTCTGATGATGCTTTGTTTAAGAAAGAAAACAGAAGAGATTTTCGATTGATATGAAAACGACTCTGGGAGATGCTACTTATAGGGTTTTTCAAGTCTGTTGGAAACAGACAAGTTTCTCTTCACGAAACGTCAGGTCCCTTCATCAACAGACATTAATGGTGTCTGTTGGATTTAGAATTTTCTGGAAACGTTTTCTAACGGTCCAAACAGTTACGTATCAAAAAATTCTTCAAAAGCCAGGACCCCCTTCGCAGCGCAATTGAAAATATTCCAACACGGTCTACCCATTGCCGAATGACTGGTGCTAGCTGGTAGTCTGGTACACTACTATACGTTGTATCAAGGCGATATTATTCAAAAGCCAGTTTATTGGCAACATAGGAAGGTTTCGTACGTTGGTATGTGGGTATGTGGGTATGTGGTTCAGACGATTGGACCTCATAGCTAGCAAAGGCAATATACATGCGTTAAGAACATGTCTCGTCATCCTTGTAGCCGGTGGTCGGTTTTTATTTATTAAAGCATACATGTATACGCCATAATCAATATGATAAAATGCTATTGGTAGCAGACCTAACGAGGCAGCCAATTTTGAAGGTATCTTTGAATGTTGGTTATGTTATGTATACCACCTAAAGTTCTTTGGTGCTATCTTCCCTATGAATTGATTACGATGTAAAGGTGCAAACCTACGTACTCCTCTTGTAAGAGTCTTAGTTTTCTCTGTTATACTTTTTTCGGTAGGGTCTTAGTTTCCTCTGTTACACTTTCTGTTCGATATCCATCCTTTCATACTACAAATTATGTTGCCTACGCATAATATTAGTATTTCTTATTTTGAAAGTTGTATGTACATATATATATATCGAAAAAATGGTCCAAATGCATATGGTTTGCATAGAATGTGATAATCTACTTTCCTGTCACACAGTCACAATTTCGAATTCACACCGCAAATATGAACATTTGGTAATATCTACGTTGTGAACATCTACAGCTTCTCAAGAGAGTTACTATATAGTATTAGGAGATCTATGGTTGATACACAAAACCCTGATGATAGTAATTAGTGGAGCTCCCTTTCTAGCTTAGATTAGATAGTAACTTTAGGTTAATGTGTAAATAGATTTGAACAAGTAGATGGAATGCTGAATGGTACAGCACTAGCTAGTAGGGCTATGAGAAAGAAAGTGCATTGTGTTAGTTGGTGGAGAAAATATTGGTAAAGGATAAGGAGTGTGCATTCCACACTCTGGCCATCACAATTGAGTATGCATGTTTCATTCTTTAACTTTTTTTAGTTTTTTTAATCAGATAAAAACCTTCTTTCTCTAAATGATACCCCTCAAATCCACTAGTTCTTTTTCTTTTGTGAAAAATACTAGAACCCCCTACTATATGGGTTCAACATTTACAAGCCCCACAAAATGGATCTTCCACCCTCTACTCCATACTTTCAAATTCTCATATTTCTAGGTCCAGAACTTTTATTTTTGGGGTCAGGATTTAAAATTTTCCGGATTTACTGACGTCGTCGAATCTTTTAATAAATCATAAAATTCCGAAATTAACCTTCAGTATTTATAGACGTTTTATACCTACCGAAAACTGAAAATCAAATCAAATCAAATCAGCTCTTCTTCTCTCCGCTCTCGTTAAGAAATAGAATTGGATATTTTTTTCAGACGAATTCTTGTGTTTGATAGTTTCATACTGAAGTTCGTTAGGTTGATAGGAGGAAAACGAGAAGAAGAACAATTTCGTTGAGCTGTATTCATCTGTTTTCAGATCTGACGAGATTGTGAAGGTGCATTGATGAACAACAAATAGGTTTGTTCGATTTATATTTTCTGTTGCTTGATTCACTAGTTTTCTAATCGATTTTTTAATTTCGATGTTCTACTGATTTTGATTTTTTTTTTCTGTTTCGAATTTGTTGAGTTTGAGAAGAGGAACAAGACAGTTGGGAATACAGAAATCAACGTAGGTACGAATTGTTATTTCGATTTAGTTTTCAACTCAACTGATTTTTGATTGTTACCATTTCGATCTAGTTTTTTCACTTTTTTTGTTTGGTATTGATACTGATTATGTTTTTGTTGATTCTTACACATGTTTGGTTGATACCGAGAAGAGGAATAGTAAGAACATTGTTTCAGAAGTAAGAAAATAACAAATCTAGGTAAGAATTTTATGTTGTTTTGATTTTAGATCTGTTTTCAAATTTTTTTTTGAATTATTTGTTGTTCTTTCATGTCCGATCTGCTTAATTTGTTGTTTTACTTTTTGTTGATACTGAGAGGAGTATGAAGAAGCAATTTTGTTTCAGTAGAACAACTTCAATTTGATTTGTTGGACATGCTGTTTTTTTTGTTACAGGATGTGTAACTTTAGGTTACACATATATATCATGTTCTATTTTTAAGCATGTTTAAGTAAGATGCAGATGTTTTTTAGTTGCAGCATGTGTAATTTTAGTTTACAAACATATATCATGTTTGTATTTTTAATCATGTGTGAGGAAGATGCACATGTTTTTTTTGTTAAGGATGTGTAACTTTAGGTTACACATATGTATCATGTTGTATTTTAAGCATGTGTAAGTTGAAGTTACATATATATGTCCTGTAACATGTTTATGTGTAAATAGTTGTATCGTCTGTATCTTTTACTCATATTTAGCTTGCCGCATAGAATATACTTCTCACGAGGGGGCAACGCCCCCGAGTGAATTGCGTTCGTTTTAAAATATTGATATTGTTATTGTGTGTTTTGATATTTTTCAGGTTGTCATGGATTCTGTTAGTTGCGCTGGTGCTGTTAGTTGCATTGTTGTTGTTCGATACTTTTCAGATTTTATTACCCTGCGTGTTAACACTGAGATCAGACTTGAAGAGTTTAAGGAACAAGTTTGCCGGGAATGGAAGCAGTTTACTCCTATTGGTATTACTTTCTTCTTTCGAGAAAGTGGGAAAGATTTCCCGCTTGACTGTGATTTTTCGTTGCAAGCTCTTATATCCATCACAAATAGTAAACAGAAGACCAGTGTTGATATTTTCTTGCAAAATGTTCCTCGTGTTGTCTCTTCCTCCAGCTCTAGGGAAGATTCTTCTATTTCTAATGAGTCTAGTAGTATGTCTTCGTCCAGAAACAATGTTACTGTTGCAATGTATTTAGAAGATAGAAGCAAGCCTGCGAAACCTTTGTTATCGGATGGTTAGCCCAAGGTTCTTGGTGAGATTGGTCATGTGTTTGTTAAAGGAGTTAAGAAAGTCAGGGTTGCTTTCACCAAGTATCGTCTTTGCACTGGTTTTCAAATGATTGTAACTCACAATGAGCGTTATAGGTTCACGGCTAAGTGTGCAGATGAAAAATGCGGCTGGAAATTCCATGCAGCTTCTATCGATGAAAGGAACAAAATGTTTCAGGTAGGTTTTCCGTGTTCTGTCATCTAATGCTTAGCATATGTTATGTTTTGTTACAGTATGTGTAACTTTGGTTTACACATGATGTTTTTTGCACCATATTGTTTTCTGGTTTAATTTTTCACTTTATATATTGTATGAACCTCTTCAGGCCAGGTCTTATAACCCTGAGCACATTTGTGGTGCTGGTGGACGCAACTTGAACCAAACTTACTCCACCAGCTTCTCGTCTACTTTGATTGAGGAAGAAGTTCGCAAAAATCCTCACAAGAAGCCCAAGAAAATTGCTGCTGATTTCCAGACCAACTACGGGATTAACATGGAGTACTATCAGGCCTATAATGCTAGGGAAAAGGTTTATGAGACGATTTACGGCGACGATGTCAAGTCCTACTCGCACTTGGTATGGTATATTAATGCTATAAGGGAGACCAATCCTGGTAGCGTGATAAAGTTTGAACGTGAAAATAAACAGTTCCAACGGATTTTCATCGCATTTGCTGCATGCATCAAAGGGAACCGGTTTTGTCGTCCAATGGTATACTTGGATACTACTTTCCTTACTGGTACATTCAAAGGTTGCTTGATGGCATCTACTGGGATCAATGGTGGTAAAGGTATGTTTTTTTTTAACGTTTTTTTTTCTTTTTTTAAACAACTTCAGTTTACAAATAACTGAGAGTTACACATGTGTAAATCTCAGTTACACATTACTTTACTCAGTGTGTAACTAAAAAAATAGCATATGTAACCTTAAGTTACACATTTGTTTTAGCATGTGTAACTTGTATTTACACATTGTTTTCTGTTTGTGTTAAACTTATTATTCTTTCGATTTTTTTGGTAGGATTTTTCCCCCTTGCTTTTGCACTAGTCGATTCTGAGACTGTTGACAACTGGGAGTGGTTTTTGAGGAATTTGACTGAAGTTGTTGGTGATGGGAGGCCAATCACCTTCCTTTCGGATCGCCATGAAGGACTCTTGCAGGGTGTTCCACTTGTCTATCCAGATGGGTTCCACAGCTTCTGCTACGATCATTTGACAAAAAATATACCCATCACTGCAAAAGATCCTAGGTACTCTCTTGTTATGGACCATTTCCGAGAGGCGACATACGCACTCTCACCTAAAAACCATGCGAAAGCCATACAGAAGATTAGAGACTTGAACTGTGATTGGGTGGCTGATTACATCGAGACCATCCTACCTGAAGCATATGCGAATGCCTATTTCAAAGGTTGTCGGTATGGACGAACATCTAGTACTCTAGCAGAATCAGTCAATAGCTGGGTTCTTGTTCACAAGAAGATGCTTGCATCTGCTCTTCTTGATCAGGTTAATTGAGTGTCTGTGTTTTTAGTTGTTTTGTTGTCTTTTTATTTCTTGTTTTGTCACTTTATGTATTCATATGTTTTTTTCCCTTTTCAGATTAGGAGGAAAATAATGTGTTTGATGGCAAAGCGTCGTGAAATTGGCGCTAATATGATGACTCCATTAACTCTGGAGTACGAGGAAAAGCTTGCGGCTCTTCAAGATGAAGGTTTGGCTTGGGAATTATTGGTTGCTAGTCCTACCATGTTTGAAGTTATTAGCTAAAGGTCTCACATGGTGGACCTCGAACACGAGACTTGCACCTGTCAAAGGTTTGGTTTCATATGCTTTTTCTTCTCTCTATATGCTCTTTTTTTCCTTTTCAGATTAAATATATGCATGTGTAAATACTAGTTACACATCTATTTTGCAAGTGTAACTTAAAGATACACATCCTGTATATGCACCTGTAACTAGCTAATTTTGATTGTTTTATGATTTGTATGTGCAACTAACTGATTTTTTGCTTGTTTTTGTTTTTTTCAAGGTGGCGCGTATATGGTTTTCCTTGTGCTCATGCTCTTGTAGCCATACGGAAGATTAAACGTGAGGCTATTGATTTCATTTCACCGTATTTTACAAGATACTATTTTAGGAAGACTTATATGCATGCCATCCAGCCGATTCCCAACTACAACAGGCCTGCTGAATATCATCCATACGACATCGTCATCCCTCCTACCGTGAAGAAGCAACCAGGTAGACCCCCAGGAAAGAGGATTATAAGTAAACGTGAGAAAAAGGTGAAGAGAAAAGTTCGTTGCAGCAACTGCAAGGAAACTGGTCACAACAAGGAAGGTTGCAGGAATCCTCGGAAGTTCACACCTCACTAGCTTGAGCCTACCAAAGTTCATTTCTGATAGTAATGATTTGATGTGTGGATTCTTATTTGTCTTTGATTATTTGTTTTTTAGTTTTCTTCATGTTGGTTTTCATGGACCAAACGCTTTTATTTTTCTGCAACGTTGATTATGTGCAGGGATCATTCATTCATATTTTATAATATTGAGTTTTTATATTTTTGTGAGTTCACAGGTGAAATGTGTTTCTATTCAGAAGGGAAATGCATGTGTAACTTTGGTTTACACTTATAAAATATGGATGTGTAACTATTGCTTACACATTGTAATTTTTTCATTTTTTGGGTTTAGCTTTGTCTTAATTGCATGTGTAACTATGATTTACTTAACCTATGTTTCAGCATTTGACCCTGTTATACATTCTACTATTTAATGTCTTTACATGTTGTCTAGAAACAGTTATTATATGGATGTGTAACCAGAAGTTACACTGATGTGAATGCATGTGTAATATTAGGTTACACATGATAAATGCATATGTAACTTTATTTTATTTTGATTTACCGGGCAAGTCCTATCAATGGCTTGTGTAACTTGAGTTTACACTCAAAT
Source organism: Papaver bracteatum (assembly GCA_023529315.1). NCBI lineage: Eukaryota > Viridiplantae > Streptophyta > Magnoliopsida > Ranunculales > Papaveraceae > Papaver > Papaver bracteatum. The sequence goes on from JAJJWX010004549.1 coordinate 675,656, forward strand.
ATATGCATGTGTAACCACAAGTTACACTTTTGTGGATGCATGTGTAATATTAAGTTGCACATGATAAATGCATGTGTAAACTCTGGTTACACATTCTGCATCAAGTTAATATGTATAGTTACTTAACCTGTTGCATACTTTATGAAACTTGTACACACAGCAATAAAGTTCTAACAAGATAAAAGTTTTTAATTCAAAGAATTTCAATCCAAAATTATTTTCAAAACCAAGAACTGCTAAAATCTACTAACTGATGAAATTTAAAAGTTTCTAACAACATATTTTCCAAGTCTAACATCTGCTTGTGGCTAACAACATATTTGCAAGTAGTAGATTCTTTTTCTAATCCTGACGACTGGTTTACACATTTGCGGATGGATCCGAAAGGATCTTGTAAAGCATGCTTCCTCTCATCTTGTTCACCTTGTCAGTCCACCATAACACCATAGTTGATGAGTATTTTTTGTCCATCTGTCTACCCTTCATCCTCATCTTCATGTAATTGCATACAAATAGAATACAGTCAGGAATGGAACCTTGTGGGGGAGAAGCGAGGTACTTGGAATTTTCATTCATCCCAAGAGCTAGATGACAGCGCAATGTCAGTTCTCTAGTTATTGCAAATGCATATTTCCTGGCATCGACTAAGTGTGGACCCCTGAGTTGCTTAACATTTGATGAGTTCATGTACGACCAAGGATTAGAGCTCTTCAAGTCATACTCCAGCAGTGTGAAGTGTGTGTTGTTGTTGCACATTGGGGCGAAAAGTCTGACTGCACTGTCCTTGTACTTTTCATATTCCTTAGCAAGCCTTGGAATCCAAAATCTCTTGAATTCAGCATAATCCTCCAAGTAAGATTTCTGCAAAAACCATTTTAAAACAAAAGTTACAAATGCACAAGTGGTTATGTAAGCACAAGTTACTTATTTGGTTTTGGATTCTACAAAAGAAAAACAAGTATGTGTAACTTCAGGTTACACATTATATCTGCATCTGTAATTTCAGGTTACACATTATAACTGTATTTGTAACCTCAGATTACACATGAAAAAAAACTCTGAGCACGTTATCATAGTCTTACAACACCCACTACACATTATTAATGCAATAAAATTTTAAATATTTCTAAGTACTTACGTATGCTTTTGGCGAGAGGAATATCGCTTTCTCATACTTGCTGTTTGAGTTCATCTTTGTTTGCAACCTGCTTATGTAGAAATCAATGAACTCAGCCTCCAAGTAGGCTTCTCTGTTGGAAAGTTGTAGCATTAATTCTCCACTTATATTACACAATTGGCTGCGGTCATCGTTGCACAGTATCCAAGCAATGTGTCTACATTATAAAGAAGTAAATAATTAAATTGCATAATAGAATCAAATAGTAAGATACAACGAATCTAAATTTAAACAGCAATAACAAAGTAAAGCATGAGTTTTGGTTATAGGTATTTTACGACGGGGGATGAGTGTTGAAATATTCAAGAACTTTCTTCTTTTGATCGCCATTAAGCCTTTCAATAACTTCATAATCTTTGACATCCTTTCTTATTGTTACGTCATCTTCTTCAGCAGCCTGAGCCATGTTTTCTACTTGTACTTCTGGAACTGCGTCCATTCTTCCTTCTTCTACTTCTGGAACTGCCACTATTGCTTTTTCATTTGCAGTCTTCTTACTCTTCTTTGGCTTCCTTTCATACTGCTTCAGATGATCTTGATCTATTGTTCTATTCCTCAAAACACGTTTCTGGGCTTCCTTGACTAGTTATCCAACTGGTTTCGGAGTGTTATCAAGTCCAAGGCTAAAATTTACTCCAGCACTGCCAATGTTCTCCTGAGTTTGAGCTGTGCAACAGCAAAAATAAGCAGCCTCAAAAAAAAAAAAAAATTCGCATATGCTTCACTTGTGTAACCTGAAGTTACACTTGCCTTGCATATCATGTGTAACAGAAAGGAACACTTGCATCATACTGCTACACATGCCTTTTACAATGTGTAACCTTAAGTTACACTTGCATTATAAACAAAACATGAACAGAAAAAAAAATCACAACAGTTTTCACAAGTAAAAGTGCTTACCACTTGAGCTAGGTTGTGCATTCTCCATCATTTGATCACTATCAAAGTTCAGCTGATTTTGAGCTGTGAAATAATAAAAATTTGGAATCATCAAAAAGAAAATTGCATATGGTAATAATTGTGTAACCTGAAGTTACACTTGCCTTGCATATCATGTGTAACTTCAAGTTACACTTGCTTTACAAACAAAACATAAAGGGAGAAAAGTAAGGAAAAAGAGAATTAAGTTAGACAAGGAAGAGTGGTTACCGCTAGAGCCAGCTTCTGCATTCTCCATCACTCCAGTTCCATGTTGGCTTTTGTTGATGTTGCGGACAATTTCATTTAGCATTTCAAAATCTTCAACATTCATGTCAGCAGGGATAGCTCCTAGTTGCACCAACATGTAGGTCTCAGCAATTTCACACGAAGTTGGAGGTGTTGTAGCAGTTATCACCGCAGATTCCTCAAACTGTGTTGAAGCGAAACTGTCTTCAAAAGTCCCCAATGTTGGATGAGTTGAAGCAGTGATAACCAAACTGTCACCAACAGTTGCAAGTATCTCCTCGTTCACTTTTGCAGTTACATCATCACCTGCGGCTTTCTCATGCGCCCCATCTACAACTCCACATTCTGCAGATTTCTTCTGCGCATCATCTGTAACAGTTGTCTCTTCACCAGCTTTCATTTGCGCCTCATCAACAAGACTTGAAGTAGTGCGATTCCCTTTGCAGTGGGCCTTTTGAGCTTTGGAGGAGTCTTGCATGTTGTGACACTCTTCATACTCGAACTGTATTTCCTTAGGGTCGTTTTGAGCTCTTCTGCAGCAGTTTGAGCCAGCAGAATTTTTGGTGTATTTCCAGCTGCTAGACTGACACATGGAACTACACAAGGATTGAATTGATGATGTTAAATTTTTTTAAAACAATTTCAAGAAGTATATATCATGTGTAATCGACAGCTACACATGCATATTACTTGGATACCTAGCATGTGTAACTAGTGTAACCAGAAGTTACACATGCATATAACATGTGTAAACATGGATTACACATCCATATCATCTGTGTACTCGACAATTACCAAGTCTAATTTGGTAACTCTACACATGTCAACTAATATATTATTATCACTATGAAGTTAAAGCATATTATAAATGAACAAGTTACTTACATTCATCATGGAAGGAAGTTTGCGTGTCATATTTCTCTTTCTCTTGCTCAGTATGTTTCTCGGACTCTTCTTTTTCATGCTCAGCATCTCCATGCTCAGTACCTCCATCTCCACCATCTCCCTGCTCAGTAGGTCCATGCTCAGTACCTCCATGTCCACCATCTTCATGTTGCATGAACTCTTCCTGTGTCACTTCGTAAGGTTCAATACCCATTGCTCTCATAATTCTGCAGCTAAAATTGTGAATCTTTAATTCTTGTGTTCCTTCAAGGTTTCCTTCTGATATCCCTTCTCTGGCAATTCCATACACTTCTTTGAACATTGCTTACTTTTCTTGCAGTTGTTGTTTCAGTTGGCTATTCTCAATTGTCTGCGCTTTCAGCCAACTTTGCAGGTCGTCCTTGCTTGGTACCACGGTTGATATACCTAGTTGCTTCTCAAGCTGTGAAAACTCAGCCACAAAGCTAGTAGTTGGCTGCAATTAACATATGTAGAGGTTAGAAAGAGATAGCAAAAACAGTTGAACATTCTAAATATACAAATTTTCAGTTGTATGTGTAACTTAAAGTTACATAAGCACATTTTATATATGTAACCTATAGTTACACAAATAAATTGAATTCACTGGTGTTATGTTTGCATGTGTAACTATAGGTTACACAAGCACATTTAAATGTGTAACTTCTAGCTACACATGAAAATTTTGATTACATCAAAGTTATATCTAAATTATGTTGGTATTAACATAAATTTACAAAACATAACCAACAAACACTTACCGAAAACTGTGACATGTCTGTTACAGAAATGTAATCCGAAATCTGGTATAGATCCCACCTTCCAACACGCGGGATATCTTCTTCGTGATTTGCTACTTTCGGGATTGAGCCTTCTGGTGCATGTTCAGCAAACAATATCTCCAACCATATATAAATTTTAATTAGTCAAGCAATTAATATTAAAATATCATGAACGTAATACTAAAAGTGCTGGAATAGAAATTACACACAAGCTTTTACCAGTAAGTACTGCACACAAGCCTTCACATTTGCCAAGCAATCAATATTATCATGAATTTATTCAAACAAGTGCTCGTGTATTAAGTCAGGCCAAGACACCTTGAGCACCGTCTCATATGTTTCAACGATACTAAGCTATTTCACGTTCACTCCATTAGCATTTATGTCGCCAAAAAATAATACACAACATAGATAAAAACCTATCAAACAAACCAGATCCTTCTCATCATTTTTCTTTCTTTTCCCACTTTTGCTCCTTTTTTTCATAAGTTCTTTTATCTTCTCTAAAATCTTTATTTTAGTCACTATTGTCTGATGTGTTGTAGATTTAATGTCGGTGAAGAACTTGTTGTACAAAACATTGGCATTCAAATCCTTATGAGAAAAGTTCTTTAATAGCTTTTGACCCTTTCTACTGCCAATCCTTTTCATGTAAAATAAACCAGCCAGCTTTGCCGGTGTAGACTCTATAAAATTATCATCACCAAATTTGAAAGAACAAGGTGTGTCGCAATCCAGATCAAAGTAGTTCAAAAGCTTAAAGACGCCGCTTTTGTTGGTAGTGATTTGTTTGGTTGTACTTGGTGAAGCTGGATCATACTCATCGTAATACATCATCACTAGATTACCGTAAGCAACTCTCAAAAGATATCTCTGAGCCCTATCACTCAGTCCTATAGGTTTTATTACCTTCACCAAATCCTTAACGGCATTCAATGATTGCCTTAATTTTCCTGTACACATCACACACAAAAATAGCGTGAGTCAGTATTTTGTGTACTTATCAAATACACTCCTTTATAACTGCAAAATCAAAATCATGTCATAAACTATGTGTATTTGCCAAGTACACAAACTGATCCATTCTATTATGTGTTTTGTAACCTCAAGTTACACATGCATATGAATCTGTATTTGCGGTGTAACTATATGTTAATCACACCTCACAATCAATATACAAACCATGCTCTATTTCTATAAGATTTTGAATGTGTAACTCTTATTTACACACTCTTATTTATGAAAATTTACAAGCATATCATGAGATCAGATTTAGTTCATGACATAATCACAAGCAAAATTCAGAATCAAATTTAGTTCATGATATAAAACTAAGCAAAAATTAGAATCAATTTTAGTTCATGACGAGATTGTCCATGTGTAACTTATAGTTACACAGTCAATTGGCAAGTTATTTTTGATATTTTCAATGTGTAAATTATAGTTACACATACACAGGCATTACATATGATCAAAACATGAGATTCCAAATGTGTAAATTATATTTACACAGCTCCTTGGAAACTCAGCGACGACATCTTGAAGGTGTAACTTACAGTTTTATAGGCTCATTTGTATGTGTAACTTCAAGTTACATACTAAATATACATACCACAATACAGTCAGTGGTTATATTTTGAATGTGTAACTTAAAGTTACACAGGGCCTTGTTTGTATAGTTAAACATTCAAAGGCATTTTCACTAGAATGATACCATAACAACACACATACTCTAAAAATTTCACATCTAAGTACCTCTTAAAGCATCTTCTTCAGGGGGATTCCTTCTTCCTTGCTCCATTAGTGTTCACAAATGAAAATTGATTCTGAATCTGCAGTTGATGTAGTAACAAAATCGAGTTAGTTGATTGCAATTCAACTTAGAGTTTCTAGGGTTTTCAAACTGTCTTATATGTTCTATGTCATTTTGCATGTACAAGCATGGAATAGTTATCCCATAGATGGATCACTTTTCCTGTATCTTGAACAGATTTTGTCTTACAATTCCAGTTAAATTGAAAGTTTCAGTTCAATTTTACACTTACTTTTAGGATCGCAGCCCGTAGATGGGTAAATAAACCGCCAACAAAAGACCACCTTCAGTAAAAACAAGTGTTTGACGTGACCTACCTTTTAAATCCACTAAATCAAATTAATCAAAAAAAATAGTTAGTTGTTTGATCTGTTATCTGAATCAAAAAAAAATCTCTGAAAGAAAAAATGAAAACAGATGCAAAACCTACCTTCGTCTTCTTCTTCTTTCGTCTTCTTTCCTTGTCTTGTTCTTTGATAAAAAACGACTGAATCAAACAACGAATAACATATCAAATAACAGATCGAAAATAACAATAACAGATCGAAGATAAAAATAACATATCAAATTAATCAAATAACAGATCGAAAATAGATCAAATAACAAATCGAGAATGAATCAAAAAATGAATGAAACGAAGAGAATGAATCAAAAAACGAAAGTAAATACAAAAGGAGAAGATCGAAGATAAAAGTAGAATGATTCAAACCTCTCTTTCTTCTTGGTTCTTCGTCTTCTTCTTGTCTGGATTTGAAAAAATTTGGATCTGAATTTTTTTTCTCTCTGCAACTCTCTCTCTCTAAAACTGTCGAATGTGGTGGTTGTGAGGAAAATGGTAGGTCTTGTCATATAAATACGAAAGGTTAATATGGTCATTTCGACCTGTATTAAAATTTATTTTTAATTCGGGGCCTGATTTTAAAACTCTTTTAACTAGGGGCCTCATATTATGGGTTATCCATGGGTGGGGCCTTAGCCTAATTTTCTCTTTTCTTTTTTCTAAGCACTAGCTAGGTTTCCAATGTGTCTGCTTTGAATTCAATTTTGTTCTGGTTCTGGTTCAAGTTTGATTATTATTCTTATATACTAAGTTTGTGGATTATGACGTTGTTGGTAAAATGGCAACCCCTGGTGTCCTGCCAGATAGTATGATCATTCATAAGTTTAAATCTTTTAGCTTGTTTGGTTTTCAGCGCTTAAATGCCTTAGCTTGTTTTCTTTTCGTTTTTGGATGTGCATAGATCCAAGAGCACTTCCTATATGGAATGAACAAACATGAAAAATGGATGTTCAAATCAACAAATCCGTTGCTTTGAACATCGAGATGGAACAACCAACACGCTTTTATGGTAAGGATGGGTGAGCTTGCTACCTATCGGTCCGCGAGTTATAACCCCAAAGATGTCATTATCCATATACAAAAACTCGAACAAAACAAATTGTTTACAAAAACCCCATTTTACATAAACTGTCTATATTAGCCTTCTAGTTTAAATCACCCCAACAAAAATAAAAACAACCCCACATCTAATTTTAAATCATCCCAACAAAAATAAAAATCAACCCCACCACCACCACCGCCACCACCGAACCACCGCCACTGCACCACCATCGCCACCGCACCACCTCCACCGCACCACCACCACCACTGCATCATGATCGCCCACCACCACTGCATCACGACCGCCCACCACCACCACCACCCAAAAAATTATATGAAACCGGTTTTGGTTTCATCATAAATACAATGAAACCATAATTGGTTTCGTGATAATTCACCTGAAGAAAAATTATAAGAGGTATTATACATGTTCATGAATAGAAAAACATCGTTGAAATACGATGAAACCGATTTTGGTTTCATCATAAATACGATGGAACCGATTTTGGTTTCATGGTATTATACATGTTCATGAATAGAAAAACATTGTTGAAATACGATGAAACATATTTTGGTTTTATCATAAATACGATAGAACCGATTTTGGTTTCATCAAAAGTAAGATGAAACCATAATTGGTTTCTGCGCTTCAACAGCAATACCACCAGTCAATACCTTCTTTCTATCTCGCAATCCCTTCAAATACTAGAGACGGTTCAGAGATACATCATACCTTTGTTAGCAGGAAGCTCTTAATCTTCTTGTAGGATTGTTTCCATTTCATTTCAGTTAGTACAACCATTTGCTGGAAAATAGGCATACTTTCTCTACATCACGGAGACATGACGATGGTCGGCATTAAGAACCCACAAAAAATTATGACACATATTTTAACAAGCTCAGCCTCTCTCGATGATCTCAGATGTGTAGCTGCATTCACTGGTTCGTTTTACACCTAAATATGCACCAACATAGAGAACTAAACCATTACAAAATGGGAAAATGAACTAGCAAGAAGCATCTAAAAAGCAACAGACTAGTATCCTGCTAAAAGTTACAGTATTGAATCTCCAAAACATATCAATCCTGACTAAAACAAGTTTATACTAGTATTCTATGTTTTCTGACAGATTAATCTAGTAAGTCAGCAAATAGAAAATCCAGTGGAAGTATGTGAATTAACATGGGTTGCATAAGTCTCAGAATGATGGCAATATTGCGTAGGAAATATTTCTGACACAAAAACAATGGCTTAGTGATCTTACTTCATCTATTATGATTCAGCCCAACTTGGCCAACAACGATACTGAAACTCAATCTTGGAACTTCACAGGTTTTACTAATCACAAACACTACAGACTTCAATGACCACGGTAGACAAGGTATTTATTGTATAGCTTTGTTTTTACTAGTACTAGTAAGGCACCGAGTATTGAGAAGTCATAGGCAAACCTTTAAATGTGGCATATCAAAGATTATCACCAAACCCTTTTAAGTTACCGTTATAAGAAGGTCATCAAGCCAAACAGACAGCATTGGACTATCAAGACTCAAAAATAGTATAAAAAACAACCTGCACATAAGTTATCATTTTATGAGTATGCATCGTGCTTAGACAAGTGCATCAATGAATCACAAACTAAGATCCGCCAGAAAACGTTATCATTGGAGTGTATTACCAAACAAGAAAATACAAAATACAAATGGTTTCACTTTTTATTCCAAAATTTATTTCCTGACACCGTCAATCAATAGCCTATCGTATCATCAAACACTGAATACTAGTATAGTGATAGTATATAAAATCAAGAATTTCAAAACCACAAAATGATAAAAAAGATACCACTTAAGAAATTCCTTGAGCTTTATCTTTACCTTGAGTAATGTCTACTTTGGCAATCAACTATTATCCTACAGATAAATGTAACTTGCACCAAATTCATATTTTGATGTTTTTATCAAACTTTATAAAGAATTTGCAGACCCATCCAAAGCTAAGATTTGTGAGATACTCAATCCATCCACACTCCATGCTCAAGATCTCACTCTTGTAAGTACAACTGGTGGTGCCATAAATTGTGAAATCCTAAAAACGAATCAAACTTACTGTATCCTATATGAGCAATGTTTTTACCTAGAGAAACTGATGAGGTTGGTGCGGAAAATAGATGCACTGGAAATTTGTGTTAAGAAAATTCTAAAATCAATTCCTCAATATTTCTTTGATGAAAAACACTACATGAATGTACTTCACAAAATGTTGTCACATAACCACAACAGAACAAACAGAGAGAGGCTTGTGCACAAGAACTTGGAATTGAATTGGCTGGTGAATTGCAGTTTTCCAAAGTAGTCATTACTCAAGGTGATACCACAAACATTTCTACCACCCTAAATGGAACCTTACATGATATCCCCGATGGAAGAATTAGAACTACAATTCAAAGAAATCATTGAACATTTCTCATAGGTTCAACTTCAGAAATCATCTCGGCAGAACTTGCCAAATACAGTATGCCTATTTTCTTCATAATCATTAACATTTCTAGTTCATTATTAGCACAACAACAATCAAACAAATAAATTTGTAAAGCTTCCAAATAGCTAACATTTACTCATATAATCAAATACATATGGAATGAAAACTGAACTGAAGAAATGAATACCGAAAACTAACCTCAAGTGCCTCAATTGATTTTGAAACACCCATTTGAACAAAACTCTTCATAATATCATCTGCAAACATAATCTCAATAGTCTTATGATAAACACTCAAATTCTCAACCTCATGAACTCATCTTCGTACCATTCACAGCACCACCTACAACTTCATCCCGGTCACACTCAAGCAAACAAAAACACCAGTTCTGAATCGTCTCCACCTTCAGCTGAGCTCAAACATTTCATCTTCACTATCTCTAAACTTCTATCAAACCTAAAACCCCCAACTGAAACCTTAGTTTCTTGTTGTTCTTATAATTAGATTCACATCAATTGAACGTTATTCCAGTTTAACCTTCTTCCTTTGTTGTTCTTGATCACCACAAACCAGATCTTCTCAATAATTCGAACTCAACTTCAAAACCCAAATCCGCCTATCATCTCTGATTCATCATAATCCCTCGATTTCCTCTTAAAATTCATCAATCTATCAGCGCAACCAAACCTATCTCGATCTCCCATCTAAGATCGAAAAAAAACCCAAGAAAATAATGGTGAATTGACCAACTCAATGGTTCATAATCAACACCTTTCCTTCGATGAGCTAGACGAAAATTTAGATTATGATTCATGATTTCGAAACCCTATCTTCTATGATTCTTCAATTTCGACTCAAATCTTTCTTCATCTCGATCTCCTCTAACGGTTGGAAGAAGAAGGAAGAAGGGAAAAAGAAAAGAAGGAAAAAACTTTGTTGTTGGTGTTCGTGGAGATCCATTATTACTGCTGGTGATGATGGTGGTGGGAGAAGGAGACGGAAGAAGGAAGAAAAAAGAAATCAGAGAAGAAAAAGAAGAAAAGGTCAAAAGGGCATATTTGGCTTTTTTTTAAGTAACAAAAACTAAATTTACTCATTATTATTTGACTTGGGGTTTTTGTCCCAGTTTTATTTGAAATGGTTTTTATTTGGTAGAAATAATATGACCGGTTTTTTCCTATCACTAGTTTGTTCACCTAGGGGTTTTGTCACTAGTTTTGTTCTCTAAATGATACCTTCAAATCCACTAGTTCTTTTTCTTTTTTCTAAGCACTAGCTAGGTTGCCAATGTGTCTACTTTGAATTCAATTTTGTTCTGGTTCTGGTTCAAGTTTGATTCTTATTCTTATATACTAAGTTTGTGGATTATGAGGTTGTTGGTAAAATGGAAACCCCTGGTGTCCTGCCAGATAGTATGATCATTCATAAGTTTAAATCTTTTAGCTTGTTTGGTTTTCAGCGCTTAAATGCCTTAGCTTGTTTTCTTTTCGTTTTTGGATGTGCATAGATCTAAGAGCACTTCCTAGGGAATGAACAAACTTGGAGTTTGTTCATTTTGCTCCCACTATGGAATGAACAAACATGAAAAATTGATGTTCAAATCAACAAATCCGTTGCTTTGAACATCGAGATGGAACAACCAGCGCGCGTTTGTGGTAAGGACGGGTGAGCTTGCTACCAACGCTGGCGTCTGAAGAAAAAATGCCAGTGTTTGTACATCTAACACGCATTTTTACTTAAAGCGCCCATGTCCGTATTAGAAACGCTAGAGTCTGACCCAATGACGCTTACGGCTCAATCTGAACGGCTGAAAAATCTTGTGATCCAACGGCTATATTTTTTGCATTCTATAAATACTCCTCAGTTCAACTCTAAATTCACACATTCTTCTCTCTTAAATCATCTACAAAAATGCCTCCCAGAGTTTGTGGTGTTAGATACACTCAACAAGAGGATTTAGCTATTTGCAGAGCCTACGTTTTTCAAACACAAGATGTTGCCGCTGATGTTGCTACCGGTAGGAATGTATCACAATCGACGTTCTGGGAGAAAGTTTTTGAAATGTTCGCTGCTGAAACGATGAACATTCATATGCATGATCGTCATGGATTGGCGCATCGTTTTAGTGTAATTAGTTGTAATGTATTGGAGTTCATCGGTCAACTAATGGAGAATCACAAAAATAAGCTCAACGGTGAAGCCGGACATGAAGTGGAACCCAGAACTCTAGCGATGTGTCCAGCATCTCACCGCGGTCGTCATTTCGACTTCCATGCTTGTTTCAACATTCTTAGGGCGCTCAACAAATACGATCCCTACATCTCCCTAGGAATTCCACCACCCGCCGAGAACTGACGCCGCCTATGTAGTAGTTGTTTTAATCTGATGTATTTATTTTATTCTCATGTATGGTGTGGTTGTTCAAGGCAGTATGTTTTTATTTATGAAATTGATGGTGCAATGTTTAATCGAGGAAAATTTTAAATTACTTGATATTGATGGTTCTAGATAATAATAACACAAAATGAACAACAAATTAAATAACATAATACCATAGTGAATCGATTTTTCATACAACTTCAATCAGCCCACTCCACCAAAAAACACCTGGGACATCCCCATAAATGCCTTCCAAATGTGTCTTTTTCAAAAGACGTCCGCAAATGCATAAAAATATTGCAACCGGGCTTTGAGCATGCAATGATTCTCTGTGGATAATGTTTGAATTCATGATATCCATATCCATCTCAAGCACATCGTTACTGCACTCGAATGTCGTTGCCGGTCTTTACAATGGAAGAAGATGTTGCTCTTGTTCGATGTTGGTTACATCGTATGATGATACCAATGAACAATGACAATTTCTGGGAAAGAGTATTGGGACATTTTGTAGCATCGCGTAATGAAGACATAAGAAACAGTAAGAGCCTAGAACTAAGAATTGCATTCATCACTAAGGAAGTCAAACATTATACAGAAGTATTGTGGATGGTTCATCGTAGAAATTATGGATTATCCACCGAAGAACTGGTGAGTATCTTACCTTTGTCATCATGGGATCAACTGCATCATAAAAATTTATGAACTTGTTATTTATCTGTTTTACAGAAAACCATCGCCCAGACCAAGTTTACTGAAGAAAGCGGAAGAGAGTTTAGGCATTTTGAATATTATGAACTTTACAGAGAGAATGTCGTTGGATTTGATGTAGTTTGATGTTTTTGTTGTGGTTTATTAAAATGTAATTTGATGTTATTTGCAAGTTTAAATTGTAATAAATTTCACTTAATTTGAAGTGGAAATCTATTTTAAAATATAAACATTTTCATTCATTGATATTACTGCCAATTCTTTTACAAGATATAAACTTAGACAATAATAAAAAATTCAATAAAAATCAAGTACAAGTTTTGGCCTCCTGTTTATCTTCATTTGACGTATTTTCCATTCAACGCGCTCTTTGACAGTTTTACCTTTGTTTTTGAATTTTTTGTTGTTAACTTTCAAAACTGGAGCTCTTCTTTGCCTTTTAGCGGAATATTTTCTTGGAGCAACTTCTAAAACTTGCACTTCCCTTTTACAATTTTCAATCTTTTTAAAACTTCCACATATCTTAGAAATAGCAGCTTCAAGTTTTGGATCGCAAAAAAATATGATCGCCTTTTCAGCCATTTTAGAAGAGAAAATTCAAGTGAATTTTGGTGTGAGTGAATTGTTTGAAGATGGTGGTAATTTATAGAGGTAAAAAGTGAATTTCGAAATTTTAAAAACTACACGTTGGCGTTTGTAGCAATAACGCCGGCGTTTTATCTTATGACGCTGCGTTGGATCTCCCGACGACAACGGTTTTCCTCACAACGCCAGCGTTGGACCTACCGACGCTAGAGTTTTTACCTGGATCACACGCCTATTGATCTAACGCCCAATGCTTTACCATAGTGGAAAACCTAGTGTGGCAATCCACCTGGCTCAACAAACGAATGGGTTTGTTCATTCCCATAGGAACTGCTCTAAGGGTGTTAAGTGTGGCACACTTGCACATTTTTGGCATAACACAACATGTTAAAATTTACGACACAATAGGCATCACTGACACGCGATACAACACAAAGCACTATATAACACAATACGTTATGTGGGCACATCACGGCTTAACATGCATCACGAACACGCGATACAACACAAAACATTATATAGAACAACACATCACGAGAACAAAGTATGTTAAAGTAGGCGTAATACACAACCCATCACACCATACTTTTTTTATTGTTAGAAATTGCGGACCATTTTATTTATGCTTAGTTGACTAATCTTCATAACATCTAAAATTATTGAGTAACAACTAACAAAAAAATTCTGAAAATATAAATTTATGAAGTAAAAGTGTCGTTTCCAACATTCATTTGAAATGGTGTATTTTTTGTTATTATGTAATTTAGTCGTACGCTAAATAGTACATAATAGTTTCGAAGTTACGCAAATAAATAACATTATAAGTTAAAAAGTTTTCCTAGCATATTTTATTTTAATGTATCAAAAACTCATATTAAGATGTACAACTCATAACTATATTATTGCGCCAAAACCTGAGGAAGCGTTAAGTCTCCACAACTACAATGGTACTCTAATATTTCCAAGAACACAATTATATGCACACACAAGAAGAACAAGTATCACAGTATAGGAGGAAGCAATTAATATACAAATACTTTTGAAGAGTAGAAGAGACTTTTTGTGTGTTTCTTCTCTATATGGCTATTTATACATCTCAATAGGATTAGACACATTCCTTAACAAGGATTACTTTTCCTACAAATATAGGGTTTCCTAACTTAACTCTAAGAGAAAACCTCTTAAGATGTTATACTTAAGTATTGGTTTCCTAGCTAATCAAACTAGATTTCCTAATCTAGTCTCCTTGACCAACCTACAAATAATTATCCACTCGGATCATGCATTCATGCATGAGACGATCAATAGAAAAAATCACCTTCATATCCCAACGTTGATTGCACCATCACTGACTACCCACGTTTTATCAATATGAATCAAACCCGACCGTATGGCCTTGCTAGAAGGTCTCCACCAAGTTCCTAAAAATCCCTTTCCCCAAAAGGGTCTCTTCACCAAACAGGAAGGATGTGGATAAATTTTGAGCAATGAAGAAAGTAGAAACTTGACCCCAGATACTAATTTAGTCAACATATTAGCTGGATTGTTTTTGGTATCGATCTTCACAAGTAGAATGTCTTATTCTTCGAGAATTTATCTCATAAATAATCGCACGTCTATATGTTTGGTTCTAGCATGGTGCACTTGATTCTTAGCCAACTAAATTGCACTAAGACTATCACAATGCAGAGACTGTTGGTCTTGCACAATTCTCAAGTCATCTAACAAACCTTGTAACCATATAACCTCTTCGAATGCCTCTGTCACTTCCATATGCTTCGCCTTCATAGTTGAAAGAGCTACATTAAACTGCAATATTGATCTCCAACTAACTTGTCCCCGGCTACGGTAAGTACATACCTTGTAGTTGAATGTCTCTTATCCAAATCACCGGCATAGTCAGAATCCACATACCCAACACACAATTGATACTTTCATACTTCACAAACTCCACGCCAACATCAATTGTACCATAAAAATACATCAAAATCCATTTCACAGCTTGCCAATGTCCTTTACCAAGACAGTTCATATAAAGTCTGACCATACTAACTGCAGTTTAATGTCCGTCCTTGAACACCATTGCATACGTCAAGCTACCAATAACCTCAACATATGGGACTTAGGCCATATACCTTCGCTCTTCTTCAGTAATAGGAGACATAAGATAAATGAACTTAAAATGAGAAACATGGGGGAGTACTTACAAATTTAGCTCCTTCGTAGACACAAAATTTCTGTAACACTTTCTTTGAATATTCCCATTCAGAAAAACTAACTTTACCCTTCTCTCTGTCACGTTAAATCTACATACTAAGAATCGTCTTAGCCTCTCCTAGATTTTCATCTCAAACTCAGATGACAACTTGAGTTTCAAGTTATTTATCTTTTTTTTGTTATTAGATGCAATCAGCATATCATCGACATACAGGAGAAAAGATACGAAAGACTCGTCTTCTTGAAATATACACAATGATCATAGTGACTTCTTGTATATGTTTGGCCAATCATAAACTAGTAAAATTGTGAGTACCATTATCTTGGAGACTGCATCAGCCCGTATAATGATCTTTTCAGTTCATATACACAATCTTCTTTTCCAACAATCTTGAAACCACTCGGCTGAGATAGATCTCCTCTTCTAGATCACCATGTAAGAGTGTCGTCTTTATATCTAGATGAACTAGGTCTAAATCATATTGTGATACCAAGGCTAATAAAATTCGGATTGATGAATATTTCACGAACGAAGAGAACACCTCATTATAGTCAATCGCTTCTCTTTGGGAATAACCTTTTGCAATTAACCTCGCCTTGTAGCATACTTGATTCACCTAAGATCCTTCTTTCTTAGCATATATCCACTTGCACCCTATGGCTTTCTTACCATTCTAAAGCTTCATAAGAATCCATGTGCCGTTCTTGTCAAGAGACTCCATCTCATCCTGCACTGCACCTTTTCAATCCCTACACTCTACACTTCATGCAACTTCTAAATAGGAAGTAAGAGTACCACATTCGACAACTAGTAATGCATGTGATACGTAATCATCCATCCAACCAGTTTTCCTGGTTAGCCTTATTATTTTGGTGGTTACTACGGTCTATGAGACCATAACTTCTGTATCTTCTATCGACTCTTATTCCCCATCGTTAACTGATAAGCACGTATGTGCTACATTTTATACCCCTATTTATATTAGCTAGTACCCGATATTTTGATTAATAAGCAAATCCGGTCATTAGAGGATAATTGGTTATTAGAAGCTAAATTGGCATTTACAAGCAAATCCGGTCATTAGAGGATAATTGGTTATTAGAAGCTAAATTGGCATTTACAATTTACAATGCCAAAGGAGCCAGGGCCAACTCATGTGCCGCGGGACCTGAGACATTGACTCACTAGTGGGCCAAGAGGAATAGTGGACGTGTCCTCTAACCATAACCATTCTTTTACAAACAGAAGAGAGAGTGAAGCAGGTGATGTCCATCTAATCAAGATAAAATGTATTTGAGGTTGGTTTCAATGGGACGGTGTCTGTAGTGGTGGTCGTTGGCATAGAAAGATGGTAATTGCCTGAAATTGGAAGGTGTTGGATGGACTGAAATGTGGTTTAACTGAAGTTTTGAGTGAGGCAGTCGAGTGAGCAATGGAGTAGTCACATTTGGGGACAGTTCTCGAAGTCTATAAAAGAGACTTAACAGAAACAGCAAAATAATGCGAAGATGATTGTAGTAGTTCGACGGGGTTTTGCTTGTGCTATTAGGATCGAGGTGCAGTTTTGGGTTAACACATGTCTGAGCAATAACTGAGGTGAGAAACTATGCTTCCATCCATGAGATCGATGGGTGTGGCTGACGCAACAGGGAGAAGTTTTGGTGATTGTTAGCAGAGACAATCTATATCGAAATGGGAGTTGTTCTTCGATAGCAACAACTATGATATGCGACTGGAGATGGTTTATCAAATTGTTAGACGAAGGTGTTGCTGTGATCGATCTTGGCAGCAGAATCGCAACATGAATCCCGTTGGTGAATGGACCAGGTGATGAGCTACTCGGTGGGATTTTCAGATTACAGTGGAAGAATGGGTGCTGTGTTGTTTTGGTGTTGAACTCGTGGTCCATAGAAAATTTCTAGTGGTGTAATTTGGTGCCATGGAAACCACATGAGGAAGGGTTGTTTCCGCTGTTGTTTGTAGACTTGGCAGCGAGTAAATATTGGAGTCGTGTTGGCTGATTTGAACCGAATATGGTCGGTGCTGTGGCCAGAAGCGGAGAAGACTGGAACTGTTAGTGTTAAGTACAGGATGAAGTCCCGACAAGAACAAGGATAACTGGTGATGGATAGTTGGGATTTGTATGCGGTTCTTTGGTTAATTAATCGATTTGCAGTCAGTGATCGATGGAGGAAAATGAAGCGGCAGCGAGGAGATCGAGCAACATCAACAAACCAATTAAGTTGTGCAGTTGATCATTCTGCAATGGAGTGTGGCCTGAGTTTGAGAAGAATGTATTCGCAGCAAAGCAAAGTTCAGGGAGACGTAAGTGATGCATTGTTTCTGGCCGGAGCTGGTGATTCATTTGGGCTGGTGCTATACTGGCAATTGAACACGACTAGAATTGGTCAAGTGTTGCCGAGATGGAGAAAAAAATGAAAAATTGTGTTGGGTCTAGCTTTGGGCAGGTGTTTAATGGATCGGGCCTAGGAATTATTTGATTAGGTTTTCACTGAATTTCTTGGCAGCATATGAGAAGGGGGAACGGATAGAAACGAAAAAAAAAAGATGCGGCTACGGGAGAAGAAGAGACAGGCCGACGGCCAGAGAGGGGAGTTTGGTTTTCGAAAGAAGAGCACAACGACGAAAGAAAGAGAAGAGGCTGAAAGGGTTGCGTGACACAACTTTATTGGATTTTATCTTTTCTATCTTGTTTATTATTTTTTTGATGGGTTTTGAGAAACCCATAGCTATGTTTTAATTTCTTTGTAACTAGGGTTTTTATGTTGAAACCACTTGGAGTTTTAGGTTAATTGAATCGATTTATATAACAAAAGACTACTATGATTTGAATAAATTAACTTATTGATTTTATTTATTGATTTAATGATGAAAATAGTTGTTGCTTCGCCGGTTATGTACAATACAGTAACCTATGAGCTTCATTTATAGGATTGCAAATATATTTGTCTAGTTATTTGATATCTCATTCTTGGGTTAAATCCTTTGATGGGTTATGCTTAAAATAGCCAGGTATTATTGGTGAACCTAAATTTAGTTTCGTATGATTTTCTCACTAACGCAATTTGATGGTGCATGCTTGGGTTTAATATTTTGATGTGCCATGCTTAGGGTGTCCCAGTGATATTTGCGACTCTAATGCATTTAATAGGCGATGTCAATAGAACGAACGATAAATAATTATTCATGAGTTATGTTTCATTTCAGTAATTGAACAGAAATATTGGTGGATACGATAAAACCTTGGTTACCGACTCTTCCTTTGGATTTCTTTTATTTGTTTAGTTTAATTTTATTATTTCATCCTCATTATAAAAATCCAAAAACATTATTGTTGGTTACTCTTAATTGAGATATTGATTATAGTATTTCCTCCGCTCCTCGTGGGAACGACCCATACTTTCCTCTGTCTGCATTGTAGACACTGTGCTATTGCGGTTATTTACATATAGGTATCTCCGGATCCTATCAATTTTTGGCGCCATTGCCGGTGAGCGGTTGTGAATTATTGTGATTGGTATTTTGTACATAGTTATTATTATTTTTGTTTTTATTTTTGTTTTTCTTCCGTACATAGCTTATTTTTGCTTTTATTTTTATATTTTCTTTTAGTCTTTTTACGTAGCTTATTTGATTTTTTATAGGTACCTTAGTCTGAAGAGTGGCGATTGGAGTCAACAATAGGCCTAAAGTAAGTACTTGATATTCTCACAAAGCTTTTGCAAGGTGAGTTATTGGGAAAATTTTACTTTGTATAATGGTTTCCAGTGAGTTGACTTCTTTTATAGCTTTTTGGAATCTTACAAAAAGAGCTGAGACAGAGGAGTCATATGATATTTTACCTGAGGAGTATGCATACGCACCTTCTCATTATCAAGAACCTGTCGAGTGTGTAAATAATGATTGGAATTATTCTCATAGGTATGATCATTCCGGACCTTGTGAAGGTTATGATCATTACCAACCTTACCCTAGTTATGAGCCACAATTTGTTGATTCCAATTATTATTCACACATTTCTCCGTCACAGTATGAGGGAGATGATCAATCTTACTGTGACCCATCTGCATCACAACTATCTTTATTAGAACGCCTCAATATTGAAATTTCTGAACAAACCAAAGCTAATGAGTTATTTTTTGCTGAGCAGAGTGAAACTCAAGCTTATATTGCTCAACTTTCTGAACAAACTGATTTATCGATTGCTAAAATAATGCATTCGGTAAAAGATCGTGGTCGTACTGAGGATACAAGTTCTAATTTTTCTAATACTCTTGATATTAATGATGAAACTGTTTTAGCTAATGAATCAATGTGTATGGATAATGATGATGAACTTGATAGTTGTGATCATAGGAATAGAGACATTGTCATACCAAGTGAAGGTGGTGTATTTAGTCCAACTCCTGATTGTGTTCATGATCACTCACCTATTCAAAAGTAAGAAATTAGGATTGAGGACACCATTCTTTTAGACGGTGTGACATATCAGTGCTATAACAATGATGCTTATGAAGAATGTGTTAATTCTGAAGAGACCGTAGTTAAGTCTAACGACTTAGAGGCATTACACTCTATCTATAAGGTTTCTTTTAATCATCTTTATTGTGATATTCCTATTGATTCCCAGGTTGATGATGTTTATGATGATGATTTAGTACAGGGTTACAAACCCAATGGAGAAGTTAATATACCTAGAATTGTTAGCAAAACTTTTCAGAAGATTCCTAATTTTGGATTAGAACTGCGTGCTTCTCCAGTATTACTAGATTATTTTGCATCTCGTGATTTCTCTTTGCATGTGCATGTCTCGCAAATGGTTTCAGTTTCCACCCACAGTGAACCACTTGAATAGGTAATTTTTGTTACTAACGATACATCCTTTGTAAAAACCAGGTATGTGGGTAGCTCTTTGATTTTGATAGTCTCTATATCTTTACGTTGTTACAACGAGAGTGTGAGGTTGTCATTAATTGTATATATTGTGCTTTGGGTTGATCCCCAAATATTTAGGTTGTTGATATATGGAGAGTCTTATTTGTATATTCCAGTAGGTAATTCTATTTTCTTGTTTTACTTATTTTGTTTATTTTCGCATATTATATTTTGAATTTCCCATCTTAAATTTAACGTTGGATGACTCAATTACATTGAGGACAATGTAATGTTTAAGTGTAGGGGAGTGGTTAACTTTTACTTTTGTTTTTCAGGAATTTTCTTGCAATTTATGACCAGCTGTGTAGCGGGTCTCTTTCATTCTTTTCATGATCAGCTGTTTAGCGGGTCTAAAAAAATAAATAATCATGACCAGCTGTGTAGCGGGTCTTTTTCATTCTTTTCATGATCAGCTGTATAGCGGGTCCAAAAAAATAAAATTTGATATGACTAGCTGTGTAGCGGGTCTCTTCCTCTCTTTATCTTATTATATGATCAGTTGTTTAGCGGGTCTTTCTGTCTAGTTGTTTAGCAGACATCTTTATCCACTGTTTAGTGGATTCGTCTAGCTGTTTAGCAGACATCTTTATCCAGCTGTTTAGCGGATGTATTCTTTTGTTTTGCTCGAGGACTAGCAAAATATAAGTGTGGAGGTGTTGATAAGCACGTATGTGCTACATTTTATACCCATATTTATATTAGCTAGTACTCGACATTTTGACTAATAACACTATTTTAGTGTTTTTGTAGAAAGTACAAGCAAATCCGGTCATTAGAGGATAATTGGCTATTAGAAGCTAAATTGGCATTTACAATGCCAAAGGAGCCAGGGCCAACTCATGTGCCGCAGGACCTGAGACATTGACTCACTAGTGGGCCAAGAGGAATAGTGGACGTGTCTGAGCAATAACTGAGATGAGAAACTATGCTTCCATCCATGAGATTGATGGGTGTGGCTGACGCAACAGGGAGAAGTTTTGGTGGTTGTTAGCAGAGACAATCTATATCGAAATGGGAGTTATTCTTCGACAGCAACAACTATGATATTCGACTGGAGATGGTTTCTCAAATTATTGGACGAAGGTGTTGTTGTGATCGATCTTGGAAGCAGAATCGAGACATGAATCCCGTGGGTGAATGGAGCAGGTGATGAGCTACTCGGTGGGATTTTCAGATTACAGTGGAAGAATGGGTGCTGTGTTGTTTTGGTGTTGAGCTCGTGGTCCATAGAAAATTTCTAGTGGTGTAATTTGGTGTCGTGGAAACCACAGGAGGAAGGGTTGTTTCCACTGTTGTTTGTAGACTTGGCAGCGAGCAAACATTGGAGTCGTGTTGGATGATTTGAACCGAATATGGTCGGTGCTGTGGCCAGAAGCTGAGAAGACAGGAACTGTTAGTGTTAAGTACAGGATGAAGACCCGACAAGAACAAGGATAACTGGTGCTGGCTATTTGGGATTTGTATGCGGTTCTTTGGTTAATTAATCGATTTGCAGTCAGTGATCGATGGAGGAAAATGAAGCGGCAGCGAGGAGATCGAGCAACATCAACAAATCAATTAAGTTGTGCAGTTGATCGTTCTGCAATGGAGTGTGGCCTGAGTTTGAGAAGAATGTATTCGCAGCAAAGCAAAGTTCAGTAAGACGTAAGTGATGCATTGTTTCTGGCCGGAGCTGGTGATTGATTTGGGATGGTGCTATACTGGCAATTGAACACGACTAGAATTGGTCAAGTGTTGCCGAGATGGAGAAAAAAATGGAAAGTTGTGTTGGGTCTAGCTTCGGGCAGGTGTTTAATGGACCGGGACTAGGAATTATTTGGCTAGGTTTTCACTGAATTTCTTGGCAGCATATGAGAAGGGGGAACGGACAGAAACGGGGAAAAAAAAAGCTGCGGCTACGGGAGAAGAAGAGACAGGCCGACGACCAGAGAGGGGAGTTTGGTTTTCGAAGGAAGAGCACAACAACGAGAGAAGGAGAAGATGCTGAAAGGGTTGCGTGAAACAACTTTATTGGGTTTTATCTTTTCTCGTGTTTATTATTTTTTTGATGGGTTTTGAGAAACCCATAGCTATGTTCTAATTTCTTTAAAACTAGGGTTTTTATGTTGAAACCATTTGAAGTTTTAGGTTAATTGAATCGATTTATATAACAAAAGACTATTATGATTTGAATAAATTAACTCATTGATTTTATTTATTTATTTAATGATGAAAATAGTTGTTGCTTCGCCGGTTCTGTATAATACAGTAACCTATGTGCTTCGTTTATAGGATTGCAAATATATTTGTCTAGTTATTTTATATCCCATGCTTGGGTTAAATCCTTTGATGGGTTATGCTTAGAATAGCCAGGTATTATTGGTGAACCTAAATTTAGTTTCGTATGATTTTCTCACTAACGCAATTTGATGGTGCATGCTTGGGTTTAATCTTTTGATGTGCCATGCTTAGGGTGTCCCAGTGATATTTGCGACTCTAATGCATTTAATAGGCGATGTCAATAGAACGAACGATAAATAATTATTCATGAGGTATCTTTCATTTCATTAATTGAACAGAAATAGTGGTGGATACGATAAAACCCTGGTTACCGACTCTTCCTTTGGATTTCTTTTATTAGTTTAGTTTAATTTTATTATTTCATCCTCATTATAAAAATCCAAAAACATTATTGTTGGTTACTCTTAATTGAGATATTGATTATAGTATTTCCACCGCTCTTCGTGGGAACGACCCGTACTTTCCTCTGTCTGCATTGTAGACATCGTGCGATTGCGGTTATTTACATATAGGTATCTCCGGATCCTATCATTAATGTCACTATCACTCGAACTTTAGTAGTTACTTTCCTCGTAGACTCCGTGCCTTCAGAATTTGACACCTTCGTAGATATCATGGCTTCGGAAATAGATTTAACAGATACAGACTTAGCTAGAAGTGATGGAGCTGTATCAATTTCCACCTGCTGCAAAGGCTCACTAGTATTGGTTCTTTTGTTCTCCATCCACTGATAACTCCAAGACTTTACCATAGATAACTCAGTGAATGTGACATCTCTACACATGACTATTTTCTTCTCAACTGGATTCAAATCTTGATTCCTTTTACTCCACTCTTTATACCCATAAAGATTCTTTTTACGACACGGATATCAAGATGATTTCACCAACATGATACCACGTAAGACAATCAAAGATATGAACTGATTCATAGCCATAAGGGTTTACCAAACCACTTCTCCATATGAGTTTTACCTTCTAAGGCAGCTGAAGGAAACCTATTAATGAGGAAGCACGCATACGTAACTGCTTCAGCCCAAAACTCTTACTAATCCAGCATTAGATAACATACCTTTTCCAACAAAGTACGATTCATGCGTTCAACTACGTCATTCTGTTATGGTGTCTTACTAACTGTGAAGTGTCTCTTTATCCCCTCATCCTGACATACTTGCAAGAACAGATCGCTCTTATATTCTTTGCCATTGTTTAAAAAAAATTAATTTAATTTAACTGAATAAAAGTATTTCCAACAAACCTAAGTCTTACTTTTTTGTATTTGATTCATATATTATGATTAAATGAAAAAAAAATAGAATTTTATGATAGCTACGGTGTGAAGTTCGGCTGACAGTTGAAAAAAATCATCAGCCAAACTTCTCATTGTTCTCTAGGTGCTGATAAACACTTCGGCTAATAATTAAACACAAAACTTCTAGCCGAACTTTATTTTATGAAGAATAATGCAAAGTTCGGTAGTCCATTTTTCTGCTCGAATTTTCCGAACCTAGATAGTTAAGTTTGGCTGATAATTTGTCAGCCTAACCTAGGTATGTTTGTTAGAGCTCGGTTGAACTCACCAAGAGTTGGTATGTCAAGTTTGGTTGTCATGTTTTACTACCAAAACTCATATAGATTCGCTTGATTAAATAATATAGTTAACTTCTTTTAGGTTTGAAAACGCGGGGGTATAACAACCACACCCAATATTTCTTTCGGAAATCTGTATGAACTAAACTCTAATATAATTCTGAGATCACCAACTTAAAAGTGAGACTCAATCAAGAAATATATCAAAGAGCTTTATCTATTTCTCAATGCAATCATCAACTTGATAGAAATCCGCGAGACTGATTGTTATGAGAATAAATTGGATGGTACCAAAGTCAATGGCCGAGTTTCAATCAAGTTTTACCCAACAAACAAGGTCGGATTTATAAATTATGATTAAACTATGCACAACCTGTGATATTTCAATTATATAAACAAATATTATGCAGAAAAGAAATAACACAAACACCAGAAATTTTGTTAATGAGGAAACTGCACATGCAGAAAAACCCCGGGACCTAGTCCAGATTTGAACACCACATTGTATTAAGCTGCTACAGACCCTAGCCTACTACAATTTAACTTCGGACTGGAATGTAGTTGATCCTTAACTAATTTTCACACCGATTAAGGTACAGTCACGTTCCTTACGCCTCTTGAATCCCAGCGGGACTCTGCGCGCATGATTCCCTTAGCTAATCTCACCCTCAACTATGAGTTTCTAAGACCCAAAGTCGAAGACTTATAAACAAATCTGTCTCCCACAGATAAGTCTATTCTGGTTGTTGTTTCCGTCTTTAGATAAATAAAGGTGAACAGAAAACTCGACTAATAATATGGTCTTATACTCCCGAAGAGCATACTAGAAATATTAACCTAACTGATTAACAGAAGAATTTATTACGAAATCACAAGAGTATGGGACGAAGAACTACTGTGATTAGTTTTTATATCTTACCCATCGGAGATGAATCTCGAGATATCTTAAAGAAGATTAAACTCAATAAGATAGAAAAAGTAAGATCCGAATATGCAACTACAGAGAAAATAATTGGACCTGGCTTCACGAATCCCAAATGAATTCCTCAAGTCGTTAACCTAATAATGGTTTTTGAAAATCTAGGTTAATGGAGAATCGACTCTAGTTTACAACTAGGAGACACGAGAGTGTCGGGATTAGGTTTCCCAGATGCTAGAGTTCTTCCTTATATAGTCTTTCAAATCAGGGTTTCTTATAATCAAAGATAAGATAGCTTAGTACAAAAACAATTGGTATTCACCGTTAGATGAACTTCTAATTTAAGATTCAAGCTAAGTCTGCTTAGAAATTAAGCAATAAATCTCCACTGTTAGATGGTATTAGCTTGATACACACAAATAAAATATACCTATATTTATATATGGATGAACCGTACCTAAACGTGTATAACCAGTTGGCTCAATAACAGTTAACAGAAGTTATCCATATGAACACTTATAGTTTAGCCACATTCATTTAACACTTCTAGATCAAATATGATGATCAATCAATCATGATATATAGATAATCAAATGAATCCAAATGTGCTTTAAAGAGAGTTTTTCAAATGTTCACTATCTCATAGAAATACATATGAACCATTTGAAATATATTCGGTTCGGTTTGGTTTGTAATTGTACAAAGTACTTATCCAAGAACCAATTCATGAACATAATGCCACGGTTTGCATAACAAGTTCGCATACCTTATTTCATGAAAGTTCCAGGGACTTTAGTTTGCAAACGAACCTGAGCTCATGAGTATGAATTTCATACTTACCAATTTTAGAACCTAACCACTATGTTCGCAAATAGAGTACATGAACCACAGTTCCAGACTTTGGCCTAGTCTTGCCGTTCGCAAATAGAATACGCGAACCACAGTTCCGGACTTAGCCTTGTCTAGCCGTTCGCTAACAGAGTACGTAAACCACAGTTCCGGACCATTCACAGGTAAACCCATTCACAAACAAGAGTTCTGGACCTGAACTAGAACTTCAAAGTTCGCATACAAAGTATACATACTGTGTTATATCCATACATTGGAAGTAGTTCTAAAACTCTCGTATAATCAATTGAAACATCCTTGGAAGACAACAATGGTAATCTTACACATACCACTAGCTTCAAGTAATTTTCAAGTGATTAATCGGTCAATACGAAACTTCCCAAGTTAATATCAAATGGTTGTCTCACACATATCATGTAAGATGTTCAAGGTAATTCTTGCGTGATCATCTTGACTAAATATTTAGTTTCCAACAAACAAATTGTTTCCAACTAAACTCGTCAAGTAGATGATGAAGTTTAAGCTAAAGTTAAAAGCTTCCAACAAGTATTTCGACAAATAGATATACGAGATAAACTCGACTCGAAATTTCAATTGTGTATAATGTAAAAGTCAATATACATATACGACTTAGTCTCATTAGAATATATAATAGAATAGACTTCTGAGTGATAGATAAGTTTTAGTCTCCATATACCTTTTGTTGATAAAGTTCCTCCAAGCTCTTCAGTAGATCTTCGTCTTCAATTGATGAACGCCGTGAAGTCTAAATATTAATTACACACTTCTATCCTAATCCGAGACATATCTATAAGTAGACTAGAAATCAAATATATAGTTTTGATCAACTATAATTGACAAACAAACTTGAGATAGCAATGCTTGCGAGTTCGACCGAGCAGTTCTCTAACAAGGTTAAACTAGAAAGTCTATGAATGTTGAGACATACAAGTATTACTCCGAAGACCAGAAGAATGAGAAGAAGTAACGACTATAACGACGACATCATCCTTCCATTTGAGGTTAGTAATATTGACTTGAACTTATTTCATTCCTAACGTATCTTTCAAGTCGCGCTATATTGAAAACATAAAATATGAAGCTTGTATATAAATAATACTCTAGTAGATAGACATAATCATAATAGTATGGTCATAGTATTAAGGAATTATATTACGAAGTATAACGCTTATGTTTTGAAATTCGTAGATATGACATCGACATAATCTTGTATATAGTTTTATGATTATGTGAGCGGTTTAATGGTGAAGATTTCATCCTAGGAAACAATGTTTTACATTTGTTTAAAGGAAGTATGTTCGTTAACTTTTTTCATGAATTGAAAGGGAAATCAATAGGTTTATTATTCCGGCTATTCATTGCATATTCTTTGGATGATCAATATGTGTAAGTTGGTAGAAATGATCTTAACTCAGTTTATGTATCTTAGTATAACCGTTCACAATACCTAGACTTATGATTTGGTATGAACTGTTTTGGTAATTGGTGTAACCAATCATAAGAAATCACCATGAGATGGTATGATCGATCCTTGTAATTGGTGTGACCGCATCTGGTAATTAGTGTGACTGGTCATAAGTGGTTGTATGATCGATCCTTGTAATTAATTGGTATGACCGATCTTAGTGAATGGTATGACCGATCACAAATAGCTACCTTGTGTAGGTAGATACGATTCTAGTGATTGGTATAAACGATCCGAACCCATGTACGTGACCTGGTAGGAACGATCATAACTAAACATTATGACTTGGTATGACGAATCACATAGTATGGTAAAACAAATTCTAAACTTATTTGGAAGTATGGTAGAACCGATTCCAAGATGCGGAATAAGGATTTGCAGTGTAAAGATGTCAACATACTTTGAACATGAGCATTAACTCTTACCATTTATTATTCAAAGATATTCCTTGGTAATCAAGGTGATCCTGTACCAAAATAAATTAAGAATCTTTTAATTAAGGTTTTTGGTTTTATATGCTTTAATTACCAGTAATTAATGTATAGTTGTAGAGAATAAAAATTAGTAATGTGCATTTACTAATTGAATATTTTCTATGAGAGATTTCGGAAAATATTGGACCAACATTTATTGGAATTAGGAAAACCGAATTTGGGCATTCATTGCATATCTTGAGAATATTTTCGGTTTTGGAAATTCCTTGGTGTCCAAAAATCTTTGGTCTATAAATACTTAAGTTTTCATTTCTATCAAACTATCCTAAGAGCCAGGCAAACTCCATTACTTGTTGTTTCTAGTGGAGTCATCTACTCGGAGAGGAAAATATCCTAATTAAGTGAAATCTCTTACGACCGCTCGTTTAAAGACTTATGTGGGATCAAGAAGCTCTACGAGTATTGTTGGTGGGAAACTAGATAATTGCAGTGTTATTATTTTTCAATTTGATTTGATTGACTAATGGTTGTTGAAACTTTGATTGCACCTAGTTTGTTTATTCTTGAGAATCTTCTCTTTTGATATAAGATTCACTCATACTGGATCAAAGTATCGACGTGATCTTTAGAACTGTTGCTAGATCTAAAGACATCTTGTGATAATCCATTGTTAACAGACCTCGTTCTATGTGTGATTGATTACAAGAGGATTTAAGTGGTGTTGTGCAGGTATTGAAAAGCAATAGAAGATTTGAAGACGAAGAAGAATTCTTATTAGGTTTCATATCTTGTGTATTTAGTGTACAAACCTTGAAAAGATGGGATCCAACTAGAATCAATTTATCTTTGATAGATCGGATTGATTAGTTGCGTGAGATCGGCATTCTTTATTGTTTTTGTTTGAGATCTATATTGATTGAGTGTGAATCTATCTTGACTATTTCGGTAGCTATTGAATAGATTGGTCTAACCAGACAAAGGAATTTATTAGATTAAACATAATAGCCTTTGTCAACAACCCACATATCTTCTAGCAAGATTGATTAGAGTGGTTACCAAATAGATTCTTCCTTTTCTATTTAGAATACGATCCAAAGAACTTGTTATTCATATGCATGACTCTAGAAGTCGAAGGCGCAGGGATACTGAGGGAACTAAGTAGCTAGGGTAGTCTGCTTGGTCTCAACTATACGAAGTTGGTATTATATTTTGTATAACGGCTTGATTCCGAGAGTATTCAAAATTGGACAAGGTCCCGGATTTTTTTTGCATTTTCATTTGCAGTTTCCTTGTTAACAAAATCTTGCTGTGCCATTTACTTTACTTTTCCGCATTATAAGTGTTTTATTATAATTAAAGGAAATTGCACTTGTACGTTAATTCCTAATCACTTGATATTGATTCTATAGTAAATCAGTTTCGGACCGTAACTATTATCAAGTGAATATCAAGTTGTCGTATTGTCTCGACTTTGTCCATAAATGATCACACTTGGTATTGGACTTATAGGTTGATAAATAAAAGATTGCGGTGTATTTGGGTACCCTCGTATTTTTCAATGTTTTCATTTATCACTGCAAAAAAATTCTATCATATTCTGCAACCATCAAATAGAAAAATAAAAATTAGTAAGAGTGTAAACATATATTGTAATAATTATTCTTACATTGTTTTTGTGTATTCTACTGATCAATGGAAGTGACTGGAATTCTTGCATTCTTCATTGGGTGTTCTATATTGTGTGTTCTTCCATTCATCATGATAAAACCGACGATGACCAGGGGTATGTGATCTATCTTATTTCCTCATAAAGGATTTTAACATTTGGTATCGGAGCATAAGCAGTTTTTGTCCTTGTTTGATTTGATAATACTAGTCATGATTTGGGATCATATGTATATGACAGTAATATTTCGGTAAATCAAAATTATAACCAAATCATATTTTGTAATCACGAAAATTATAGGGAAGATGTTTGATTTGGATGTATACATGTTTTGGATGATCTGAACATTGATAGGGTCCCACATTATGCTTAGTATATCTAGTTAAAAATTTAATTTGTTTAAGACTCTTCTTAATTTGGATTGCATGAATCTATTGGAATAATAATTTCTTTAATTACCTTATGATTTTGAGTTGACCAGTGTTCCCATGTATCCTAGAATTTCTCATCTATTTACCGTATGAAAACTTTGAAATTACTATGAGAATGATCGTGTGTGTATATATATGACCTACGTGATTAGTCATTTGTTTATCATAAGTGTATATAAGATATTTTAGTTATTCATTCGTATGAAATATTTTTAGTTAAATTTGTGTTATAAGATTAGCCACAACATCTCATAACTTTGAAAAATTGCAAATAGCCATAATGATATAGACCATGCCCCATAGGGAAGTCTTTAGGCGTTATTTGGGATATGATTTTAATTGAATTTTTAAATTGAATTTTTTTAATGCCCATAGGTAAAAGATTTTTTTAATTTTTTTTTTAAAGAAACATCTTGGTTTCATTAATATTGTAAAATTGAATACATGATTAAGAAATATATCAAAAATGAGAATAATAAAAAATTACACATATCTTGTTTCAAAAAGGAAACTGACATTTGAGAAATGGCTTGAGAAATAAAATTATGTCATTGAGATCTGTCTTCTTCAATAAGAGTATAATGTCCCAGAGGGGAGTAATCTTTCCATTTCACCATTATCACAATTTTCTGTAGCCACTGATTTTCAAAGATTTGTAAAACCGTGACCACTTCCGAAAATTCGCAAGTGATGATACATTTGATAAGATTGTAACAATCATACGAGTACCCTTAAGGATGTAAGAAACATCTAATTGGCATATAGAATCCATTAGAAGGGATGTGTTAGAGCATAGCTCGGTTGAACCCACCAAGCGTTGGTATGTCAAGTTTGGTTGTCATATTTTAGTGAATAGAAACTCAATTTATGAGTCGCTTGATTATGTACTAGAAAAAACTTCGTATAGGTTAGTATAGAAAGATTAGGATAATCAGACATACAAGTATTACTCGAATACTTGAAGAATGTGAGGAAGTAACAAGTTACATCGACGACATCATTCCTTCCTCTTGAGGTTAGTAATATTTTGACTTGAACTGTTTCATTCCCAACATATCTTTCAAGTTGTGCTATATTGAAAACATAACTGTGAAGTTGTGAATGATTATACTCTAGTAGACATGGTGTTAAGGAATTAGAATACGAAGTATAACGCCTATCTTTTGAACTTCGTATATAAGACATCGACATAATCGTATGAATGCTATTGTGATTATGTGTATGGGTATGGGTGAATATTTCTTCTTAGGAAACAATGTTTAAATTCATTAAAGGAAGTATATACATGAACTTGTTTTATGAATCGAAAGGGAAATCGCTAGGATTATTGGTATTGTTATTCATTGCATATCTTTGGATTACCAATATGTGTGAGTTAGTATAACCGATCATAACTTGTTATGTATCTTGGTAAAACTAGTCGCAATGCCTGACTTATGTATTGGTATGACTTTTATCAGTGTAACCGATCCTAAGTAATCACCTAAGATAGTATGATCGATATTTGTAATTGGTGTAACCGATCCTAGTAATTGGTGTAACCGATCACAAAATAGTGTGTAATCGATCCTAGTAATTGGTGTAACCGGTCCTAGTAATTGGTATAACCGATCCTGGTAACTGGTGTGACCGATCACGAGTAATACCATGAGAATATGGTAACCGGTCCTGGTAATTGATGTAACCGATCTTGGTAACTGACGTAACCGGTTCCAGTAACCATATTAAGGTAAAACCGATCCTTGTGTTTGGTAGAACCGTAAACCCATGATTTGTGTATTGATATTTGATCAATCACATAGTTCTTGGAAATCAGATGAACCAGTTCTAAACTTGTTTGGAAGTGTGGTATAATCGGTTCCAAGATTGTAAATATGAAAAAGGATTTACAAAGAATTAAGATGTCAACATACTTTGAACATGTTCAGTAACTCTTATCTTTTATTGTTCAAACATAATCTTTAATAACTAAAGGAGATCCCAGACCGAAATAAGTTGAGAATCTTTTAATTAAGGTTGTTAATTTTGTATTCTTTTAATTACCAGAAATTAAAATGCATATCTCTGGAAAATAAAAATAGGTAATGTGCATTTAATAATTGGAGATTTTTAGTAGGACTTCGGTTATTTTTGGACAGAGCATTTCTAGGAATTATGAAACCGATTTGGGAATATATTGAATATCTTAAGAATATTTCGGTTTTGGAAATTCCTTGGCATCCAAACTTCCTTGGTCGATAAATACCCAAGTTTGCATTTCGAGCAAACTATCCTAAGAGCCAGCAAAAATACCTTGTTGTGTTGTTACTCGTGGAGCCGTCTATTCGGAGAGGAAAATACCCTAATTAGGCAAAATCTCTCACGACCGGTCGTTAAAAGACTTTTGTGGGAGAAGCTCTACAAGTACCGTTGGTGGTAAACTAGATAATTACAGTATTATTAGTTTCCGATTTGATTTGATTGACTAACGGTTGTAGAACTTTTATTGCACCTAGTTTGTTTATTCTTGAGATTCTTCTCTTCTGATATAAGACTTACTCAAACTAGATCGAAGTGTCGACGAGATATTTAGAACTGTTTGTAGATCTAAAGACGTCTTGTGATAATCCATTATTAACAGACTCCATTATTTACGTGATTGATCACAAGAGATTTAAGTTGTTGTGTGCAGGTTTTTATTTTAAGAAGATTTGAAAACGAAGAAGATTTCTTATTGGGTTTTATAATCTTTGGTGTGCACAAAACTTGATCGTCTGGGATACAACTATAATCGGTTTATCTTTGATAGATTTGATTGATTATTTGCGTAGATCGGCATCAGTACTTAGTATCTTGGTAGATCCTATTATTGATTGCAAAATATAATCTCTACTACTTTGGTAGTTTTTATTTAGATTGATCTAAACCCGACAAAGGAGTTTATTGGATTAAACAGAAGAGAGTTTGTCTAACTCATATCACTGATATTGAATATAGTTGTTACCGAACATATTTGTTGTTCATTTACTATTTGGAATACAAACCAAAAGAATTGTTCCAGTGCGTGCACTTATTGAATATCTGAAGCCCAGGGATACTGAAGAAACTAGGTGAACTATAGGTTTAGTTTCTTGGTCTCAACTATACGAAGTTGGTGTGATTTTGTATAGCGGCTTAATTCTGAAAGTATTCAATTTTGGACTAGGTCCCAGGGTTTTTCTGCATTTGCGGTTTCCTCGTTAACAAAATCTTATTGTGTCATTTACTTTTGTTTTCCGCAATTATAATTGTTGTTATTATAATTTAAATTAAATTACACAAACGTTAACTCCGTATTACTTGATAGTGATCCTATAGAGTTTGGTTAAGTCTGAACCTATTATCAAGTAATCACACTTTGTTTGTTTTATTTTTCTCGATCTCGTATCCATAGACGATCACACAAAGTGTGAATACCGATTTGTTGTATTGTATCGACTTAGTCCATAGGCAATCACTTTCGGTAAGAGGACTTATAGGTGGAAAAGTTTTAGATTGAGGTATATTTGGGTACCCTCGTCTTTTCAGGATGAAATCGATTGAAGATAAAATAAGAACATTATTTACAAACCCTAAAAATCACTTTTTAGTGATTTTTTTATTTAATACTAATAATAATATATCTATTCCAAATCTGTCAAAAGATCTGAAGATTTCAGATCAAATATGACAAATTTGGATTAAGATTTTAGATATTTTAGGAAGATTGGATTACAAAGAAAAAAACATTTTTTTTTCCTGGAGAGAGGAGACATGTTCTGAAACGGTCGTACACATGTGTGTTATTTATTAGTCATATCATAAGGCATCATATATACATGTATGTCTTTGTATTTATTATATTATGTATTGATGTGACTTTTACCCACGACAGGGTTACAATAACTTGATGGTTGAATTTCTAGATTTTGTTGTGTTTGTTTCAATAATTGATATTGAACATGCTTGTTAATTATCATATCTAGTTATGTAATCTACCTTTTTGCATATTCAATCTTCTCGTATCCCAATATTAATTGGTGACAACTATAAGGAACGGGAATCTAAATTCTCTTGACATTAGGGTGCATGGACCTTGATTTATCAAGCACGATAATGCAAGAATTGTCATCTGTAAGGGTGTACAAAATTCCAACATATCATTAGTATGTTTTGAATATAATATGGTTGATTTCCATCACAATACTTGGTGGATTGATTCTGATTCCACAATTTATATTACCAATACTATGCGGGGCTTCATTAGCCAAAGAAAAACAATAAACAGTGAACGTTGCATCTATATTTGGAATATGATGCCTTCAACTGTTGAAGCTGTTGGAACCTTCAAACTTGTTCTTGACTCTGCTTTTACTTTGGATTTAGAAAGAACTTATTATATTCCTTCATTTTTTTTAGAAATCTTACTTGTACCTTTTGGTTTTCAATTTAATATTTCAAATAATTTTCAAGTTTGTTAAAAGACTTTGTTATTATTGGTTTTTCAAAACTTGAAAATGGTCTATACGAGCTTAATTTAAATTATTATTTTAACCATAACCTTTGCACCACAACCAAAAGTATTGGCACAAAGTGTAGTATTATGAATGAAGAATCCTCTATGTTATGACATAGAAGATTAGGACATATCTTCATATCAAGGTTAAAGAGATTAGTGAAATAGCGTATTTTGTGAACTCTTGATTTCTCTGACTTCAGTACTTGTGTACATTTTATAAAGGAAAAACATACTAACAAGACAAAGAAAGGTGCTACGTTCCAACATTTTGGAAATCATTCATACTGATATATGTGGACCATTTACACCTTATGTTTGAATGGTCAAAAATGGTTCCACCTTTATTGACGATAATACACGATTTATGTATATCTATCTTTCTTAACGATAAGAGTGAAGCATTAAATGCTTTTAAATCGTTGAAAGCAAAAGTAGAGAAACAAAGTGGTAAAGTAATAAAGATTGTAATATCAGGTAGAGGTGGTGAATATTATGGAAGATACACAGAAACAAGGAAAATACCAGGTCATTTTGCAAAAATCCTTGAAGAACATAGAATTGTTGGTCAATATACGATGCATGGCACTCCACAACAAAATGGTGTAGCTGAAAGAAGGAATCATACATTGATGGACATGGTAAGAAGCATGGTTAGTAACTCTAGCTTCCAAATTTCTATGTGGAGTGAGGCCTTAAAGACCGTTGTGTACATCTTAAACAAAGTTCCAAGTAACGCAGTTCCAAAAATACCTTTAGAGTTATGGAATGGTTGGAGACCAAGTTTGAGACATGTACATGTATGGGGCTGTCAAGTTGAGGTCTGGGAGTATAATTCACAAGAAATAAAATTAGATCAAAGAACAGTCAGTAGATTTTTCATTGGCTATACGGAGAGGTTCAAAGGGTTTAGGTTTTATTGTCCTAACCATAGAATGAAAATAGTCGAGGCTAGAAATACAAGATTTATAGAGGATGGAAATATCAGTTGGAGACTTCATAGAATTATCTTTGAAGAGGGGATATATCCAGTAACTACACATGCACCTTCTTTAGAACTTTCCCATTCGCATAACATTCTATAAACTGCCATACAAGAAGAAGTGACGATTCAAGACTTACCACTTATTCTAGAGCTAAAATCATAATGGAACCTGAAATACAACATATTCAAAATGAAAAATTGAGATTCCACCTCTAAAACAAGAAAATCTGCAATGCCCTCAGACTATGAAGTGTATCTTCAGGAATGTGACTATTACATCGGAGTCGATGATCCAATGACGTTTTCATGATCTGTTAATGGTGCAAAATCTAGCCATGAAAGACGAGATGGATTCCATGGATAACAATCAATTTTTGGACCTTGCAAAACTACCTAAAGGAGTTAAACCTATTGGTTGTAATTGGATCTTTAAGACCAAAAGAGACTTCAAAGGTAATGTCTAAAGATACAAGTCTAGACTTGTAGCTAAGGGATTTACTCAAAAGGAGGGTATTGATTACCACAAGACTTTCTCTCAAGTTTCAAATAAAGACTCATTCCGAATAATCATGGCATTAATAGCTCATTTCAACTTAGAGTTACGCCAAATGGATCTAAAAATTACATTTCTCAATGGAAGTATAAATTGAGAAGTATACATGGTGCAACCTAAGGGTGATCATTTAGGTTGCAAATTAAGGAAATCTATATATGGGATTAAACAAGCGTCCCTTCAATGGTACATAATGTGATTTCTTCATTTGGTTTCATAGTAAGCATTGTGGATCAATGTATATACCTCAAGGTTTGTGGGAGCAAAATAATCTTTCTTATCCTATATGTAGATGATATTTTGTTGGCTAGTAACAATCTGGGACTGTTATATGAAGTTAAACAATTTTTTTGACAAAATATTGTAATTGAGGATATGAGTGAAGCCACTTATGGTATTGGCATAGAGATTCTTAGAGAAAAGTCCCAAGCACATTAGGACTGTCTCAAAATGCCTATATCAATAAAGATTTGGAACAGTTTCAAATGCATAATTGTACTCCCAGTATAACACCTATTCAAAAGGGAGATAAGCTAAGTTTAGATCATTATCCATAGAACGACAAATAATAGAAACCATTTAATATGCTCAGCGGTTGGAAGCATAATGTATGCACATGTCTGAACAAGACCTGACATTGCTTCCGCAATTAGAATGTTGGGAAGATTTCAGAGTAACCCAAGTATCGAGCATTAGCATGCCGCAAAAAATGTAATACGTCATTTACAAGGAACCAAAGATTTTGTACTCATATATATATAGACAATCTGATTACCCTTAAGAAGTAATATCAGGTATTCAGATTCAGATTTTTGCTGTGATGTTGACACTAAAAAGTCAACTTCGGGATATATTATCCTTTTATCCGGGGGAGCAATTTCTTGGAAAAGTGTCGAATAAACGTTGATTGCAACATCAACTATGGAGGCAGAGTTTGTAGCATCTTACGAAGCAACTTTACAAACTATATGGTTACAAAATTTTATCACATGACTAAGAATTGTGGATTATATCTCTAAGCTATTGAT
Source organism: Papaver bracteatum (assembly GCA_023529315.1). NCBI lineage: Eukaryota > Viridiplantae > Streptophyta > Magnoliopsida > Ranunculales > Papaveraceae > Papaver > Papaver bracteatum. The sequence goes on from JAJJWX010004549.1 coordinate 712,940, forward strand.
GTTGTACTGTGATAACTCCGATACAGTTCTCTACTATGACAACAAGAAAAGTGAGAGGAAGAATAGGCATACCGATATAAAGTCCATTTCTGTCAGAGAGTGTGTCCAATTAAATCACGTGACTATAGAGCACATAAACCTTGAATCCTCAGTTATATAGGGAGCATGTTAAGCATATGGGTTTGATAAACCTTTGATGTATATTATGTATTGTGCATTTAGACACTTTCTGGCCTCCCCTAAGTCTGGCATGGCAAATGAACTTTGACCTACTTCCACTTTCTAAATGATGTAATTTGTAGCATAAAGATTAATTTGTATATTTTTCATTCAAGTTGTATGCATAAAGTTTTGGTAAAATTAGAAATGTCTCATTGGATACAATTCCTGGACCTGAATAAGTAATTGATATTTATAAAGCCATTATGATGGACATATTTATGAAAATGATGTTATTGCGGTACATGGAAGGAGTTGCTTGCTGATATAGTTTTGAACGCCATGATTCGTACGTTAATTTTGTTTACATGTTCCAATTTATTGAGAACTATCACTGTCCATATAAAGAATATTCCAATACCATCTACTTATAATATGAAGGGAAATACCTGCTATGATACCAATTTGTGTCACATGAGCCATGTGGGAGAATGTTAGAAAAACATTGATGTGGCATATGTAATTTAATAATTCGTGTTAAAGTTTTAATTCAATTGTATTTTGATGTATGGGTGAAGCTTTTCCCTTATCGGAGGTTTCTATAAATATTTGTTTATAGATGAGTTTTACTTCATTTGATGGATATCTTTTCAAGCTTCCTAGACTCAGTATGAAGATTGGTCAATGAGTTTTGGTTAGAAGTGTGCCTTTAAATTTCAAACCTTCTAACTCTAAAACAACAAGTACCTGTAAGCTTAAGAAAGATAAGGAGGAGGAAGAGGAGGAGGAGGAGGATCTAATTGTGCGTGGAAATGGAAAGAAAATCAAAATCTTTTTCTTGACTGATAAAAAATCATCATATGAAATGGTTATGAGTAACCGACATTCCTTCCCACCCATGTTAGCGTCTTTTACATTGAAAGTAAGTGTTTTTTGGAATTAGTTCTCACACTTGTTAAATGTTGATGTAAGAGTTTCTCTATCAAATTCTGTAACCATCAAACATGGAGAAATAAAGATCAGTAAGAGTGTGGACAGATCTTGTAATAATTATTCTTACTTAGTTTTTATGTGTTCTACTGATCAATATAAGCGACTGGAATTCTTGCATTCTTCATTGGGTTTTCTTTACCGGTGCTATCATTTATCACGATTAAGCAGACAATGACCAGAGGTATGTGATCCATCTCATTTCCGCATATAGAATTTTAACACCAAAAACCTTTTAGATGATTTCTAGATGGAAGCTTCGTCGCATTTAATTTTGGTTAGCACAATCAAAGTTTGATATCATAGGACCTTACTTACTAGAGTAATTTCTAGATGACAGCGTTCTTAGCATTATTACAGTGAAGTCTCTAATTTGGGGTATTTGAGTACACACACTCTAGTTCCAATCAGTTGATATTTTTGTTGGAAAAACAATGATGTGGCCCATGTGCCTTATCATCATATGGAATGGTTTTTATCTAAACAACATGTTTCTACACCTAAGGTTGTGTCTTTTTCCATGAAAGTATGTGTCTTTTGGAATTGGTTTTCATGTCTGTTGTGACTCTTGATGGAAGAGTTATTTAAGGAGATCAAGAAAAGGTCCCTACACTCACTAAAAAAAAAAAAAAAAAACAATCTCAAAATTTTTGTAACCATTCATCAGAGAGATATAAGGATTAGTAAGAGTGTAGACAGACCTTGTAATAATTATTCTTACTTCATTGTGTTCTACAGATCATGGAAGCGACTATGATTCTTGCATTCTTCTTTGGTATTTCTTTAATGGTTCTTTCATTCATCAAGATCAAATCAGCGATAACCAGAGGTATGTGATCTATCTTGTTTCCACATAAAGAATTCTAACATTTGGTATCAGAGCAAGGTTTCTCTGGTCCTTGTTTGATTTGATAATACTGATCATGATCTGAAATCAATCTCTAAAAAAGTAGAACAGAGTAAAATAAGAATTAATATTCTATAATCACGGAGTATGAAAAACTCGGATTTTGTTTTGTTACTTGTTTTGATTATTATAGGATTCTGCAATTATGATTAGTATATTTGGATGGATTTAATAGGAAATCTTTAACTGTTGAATCCATCTAATAATTTCCTTAATTATCTCGTATCCAAAACCAATTAAACGTTGAAATACGGTTAAACGTGGGGTATCTGGAATCATTTATTGCATGCGTTTTTAAAGATATTCATTATATATTGTTTCCATAATTATATCTTGCATAATGAAAACGTAGGACAATTCTTAATTAAGTTAACCATATAAAATCTAAAGAAATTCATGAATAAATATTACACATATTTATGGTTTTCCTTAATTATCTCTGGGTAAATTACATGGTAAAAGGTTTAGAAACGTTAAATGTTAAATTAACATATTTGAGATTAATTACGTTTCCATATTATGGATTTATGGGTAATATAATTGTGAATTTTATTTTTTATAAGAGTAGCCACATCATCTTATATTTTGGAAACTCTTTGCAAACAATTATAATGTGACAGATCCGGCCCCACGGGAAAATCTTTAGGTATTTTTTGGGATACGACATTAAATAAAATATTAGATTGAAAATTTCTTAATGCCCATAGGTAAAGATGTTTTTAATTTATTAGTCATATCATACAGAATTAGGACTGCACAAGACCCGGATCGGAACCGGTGTCCCGGATCGGAACCGGTGTCCCGGCTCGGAACCGGTGAAGGCGGTACAGTGAATGGGAACGAAAGTCATAACTGGTGCAGGGGTGGGTAAGGTAATGGTTCCACCCCCATTCCCGTCATACCCGGTACCCAGAACCTGATTATTATGAACCCTTGATCTGAATATAGATAATCTAATCCTATCCCTTCATTTTTTAGGTTAAACATATATATACTCTCGTTCTCATCTAATTTCCTTTTCATTTCTTCTTTCCCATCTCTCGCATCTCTCACAGAAGGAAAATCAGCGGCAACCCTAAGGTCCCTAACAGAGAACTCAGAAAAGGTCACCTTCTTCACCTATAATCCTAAAAAAAACAACTAGAGTCTAGAGGTAATCGTTAATCCTTTCTTCTTCGGATTATTTCTGTTTTTGTTCAGTAAATCAGTAATTGATTGAGTTTGAGTACGATTGATTCGTTTCTTTTTTTAGGGTTTTTGAGACATGGGTTATCGTTTAATAGGGTTTTTGAGACATGGGTTATCGTTTAAATTTGATTTTTGTGTTAGGTTTATAAGTATGATACTAATATGTGTTTGGTTGATCGATATAGTGCATAACATCATAAGTGATAATTGTTGGTTAATTCCCAATTTCTATTGAATATTTTTTCAAGTTTTTTATGTTTTTTGTGGACATTGGTTGTTTGTATAAATGCCCAACAGAATAGTAGTAGGAAGAAGTAGCACTAAGTTAGATTTAAGGTTGTGGACGTTGATTGTATATTAAAATGGCTAATATAATACTCGTAGTAGCTGTAGTAGTAGGAAATAGTCATTAAATATTACAATTTTATTTAACCTGATATTGTCCATGTAATGATATTTAGCCTAATTTTTATTTAGCCTACTTGATAGTTAAGTTACATGGTGATTGTGCACTTAATATTCCCAGACAACTTTAATAGTTTTCCTGTGTATGTATAATACTATAATGTAGTTATTTCGTCATTATCGAGTTTCGATTGGCGAATACAAGTGTTCAAGTGGTTTAATGGATGTTTTGCTGTAATGGTTTTCCATTTTTGTTGTTCATTTCAGTATTTTGAGCGTAATCACACTGTTTATTACCTCTGGCAGCAGAAGCTCTCTTGCATCCCTTATCTTTCGATTGCCTTTTTGCTAGGTTCTGAAGTCTTATAATTATATCCAAGTCTGATTAGAGAATAAGTGATAATTGTTGCTTATTGCAGAGTGATAATTTTTGGTGTGTTTATAATGGATGATGCTAGTTCAAAATCATTTGTAACTGTGATGTGTTTATGCTGGATGAATCTTGTGATAATTAGCATGTGCCTTGCTAAATATTTTTGTTAACTTAAATGTATGTTGCAGTCTTTGGACTTCTTAGTTCTAACTGAATGTTAAATTATTTTGATTTTGTAGATGGATGCAAGTAACTCATCTCAAGGAACACCAGTTGCAACCCAACAAACTGAAGTAGGATCATCATCCAATCAACCTTCCTCTCAGACACCGCAAACTGAAGCCACACCAACTATTATAGCTGAAGATGGTGAAGACAAACAAAAAGGCAAAGTGAGATCGGCAGTATGGAATTGTTTTACTAGGATTGATGAGAAATTTGCTAGATTTAAGCATTGCAAGAAAAAGTATGCTGCACAACATAATATACATAGTAATTCTGGTTTATGGAAACACTTGAATAGATGCCCTAGGAATCCTGACAGAAAGAAAGAAAAGGGACAACAAACTCTGTTGATGCCTCCTCCAAAACCTGGTGTGGATGGTAAACTAGTTGGTTACACTTATAGTTATGCTAAGTTGAGAAGGGATCTTGTTGAGTGGATAATCAAGGATGAACAAGCTTTCAGAGCTGTAGAAGGTTCAGGGTTTGTGGCACTAATGCAAGTGGCAGAACCAAGATTCAAGGTGCCGAGTCGTATGACAATTTACAGGGACATGTTGGAACTGTATTTAGTAGAGAAGGATAATTTGAAAACTTACTTCAAGAACTCGAAGCAGAGGGTATCCTTGACTACAGACACTTGGACTTCCCCAAACAACTTTAATTTTATGTGTGTAACCGTTCATTTTATTGATGATAACTAGAAATTACAAAAGAGAATAATAATGTTTAGACAAGTTGATGGGCACACAGGTGTTGAAATTGGTGAGATGATTGAGAAGTGCTTGTTAGATTGGGGGTTAGAAGATGTATTTGGTGTTACTCTAGACAATGTGAGTGCCAACAAAGTTGCAATTGATTATCTGAAACAAAGTGTTATTGGTTGGACAAATTCTGAGATTAGAGCCAAATATTTACATGTGAGTTCCTTTCTTTTTTTGAATTCATTTCTGTTGGTTTAAACAGTTGAATATGGTTATCTTTTGGACTTCTGTTGCACTGTATTATTGTCATTAGTAGTTTAGTACTACTTCTGCATCATAGCATATGTGATTGTTTTGCTTATAAAATCTCAAATTGATTTTGATTTCTTATTTATGCTTGTTTTTTCAGGTGAGGTGTGCAGCCCATGTTCTTGCTCTTGTTATAAAGGATGCAGTCTGTCTCTTTAATCAGTCGGTTAGAAGGATAAGGTCAGTTGTTAAGCATGTTCTTGGTTCTCCTGCTAGGCTTAGTAAATTTAGAAAGTGTGCTGCCCTAGAAAAGATAGATTGTAAGAAAGGTTTGATATTAGATGTATACACCAGATGGAATAGCACTTACTTGATGTTAGATGTTGCTGAAAAATATGAGAAGGTTTTTAAAAGGTTAGAAAAGTATGATAAGGAATACCAAAAGAAGTTTATCTTTGAAGAATAAAAGGATTCTGTTTTACCTACGAATGAAGATGTTGATAGAGCTATAGCTGAGGATATTAGTGAAGGAGTGGTTGAGGATATTGAAGAATAAGAAGAGTGTGAAGAGACTGAAGAATAGGAAGAGGTTGAAGATCCAAAAGGAAAGAACAAGGCAAAGACGAAGAAGAAGAAGCTGCCTCGTCTACATGCTCCTTATGAGGAAGATTGGAAATATGGTAGAGGTCTTGTGAAATGCTTAAAGGTATTCTTCGATGCTACTGTCATATTTTCTGCTTCGGAACAAGTCACTACTCATACTTTTTTATGGGAATTGTTACTCATCCATGAACAATTAGTTGACTTTAGAAATAATGTAGCATCAGATCCTTTTATAGCACGTATGTCTCGTCTTATGTTTGATAAATACCATAAGTACTGGGGTGTTTATGAAACCATGAATTCTGCCATGTTTTTTGCGCATTTGTTGGATCCAAGAGAGAAAGAGAAGGGTCTGAAATGTACTCTCAACTGTTTATTTGAGAACAATCAGTATGAGGTTGAAAGAGTTATGAGAAAGGTGAAACGAGAATTTAAGGAACTCTTTGAAGAGTATAAATTGGTGTATTCTGTTCATGAGGAGGGTTCATCGAGTTTTGCTCAGGTAGCTGCTGAGCCAGTTCGTGATTTTCCTGGACAAGGTTTGCTGGCTAGAATTCAGTCAAGGAAGAGAAGGCATTGGCAAAGCCCAAGTTGTGTTGAGGAAGCAAGAACGACAGAGATAGATAGGTACTTGATGGATCTGGTAGATGGACACGATGATGACCTATTTTACATATTGGATTGGTGGAAGGCTAATATTAGCAAGTACAAGATACTGTCAATGATGGCAAGAGACATACTAGCCATGCATGTGTCTTCAGTTGCCTCTGAATCAACATTTAGCACCAGGAAGCGCGTGCTTACTCAATGGAGAGCTTCTTTATCTACTAGGACAGTTGAGGCTTTGCTTTGTACACAAATTTGGCTACTAAAACCTATTGCTCTTGATCTTCTAGCTGATTATGTGCCTGATGATAACGCTGATGATGAATACGGTAACATACTAGTTCTTTTCTTTTTGATTTTATTTAGTAGTACTAGTACTTGCATTCTTGCTAATAAAGTTTCTTCTTTCATGCCTATTGCAGCCATATTGGGACCTCTGACAGACCCTCTCGAATGATACTCGAAGTTCATTCCTTGTAGCAGCCCCTGAATCAGTGGAATATGGAGTAGAATTATAGAAGTGGAACTTTGGAAGTGTTGAATTTTACTATTTTTTTAGTTGAACTTAGGAAGTGTTGGAACACTTTAGTACTTTACTGTTTATTTTGGGTTGATCTTTACTTTTTTTAACTTTTAATATTGGACTTCCATCTTAAGTTCTTAACTTCTTTAAGTACTTAAACTTATTTTAAACTTGTCTTAAGAACATAAGTGGTTAATGTATTAAGAACAAGTATTTTCAAACTTTTGTTGGTTATGATTTGTATGAGTTCAGAGTTATTGTATGAAATTGTTGTATGAAATATTGCAGGTAAAAACCCGGTACCGGTCTTGAACTGGACAGGTACAATCTGGGAACGAGTACAGATACAAGTACCAGAATATAGAACCGGTAACTAGCAGGTACAGGGACCGGGAATTGGCAAAACCCGTACCGTACCGGCCCATGTGCATCCATATACGGAATCATATATACATGTATGTTATTTGTATTTATGATATTATGTGTTGTTAATAGAAATAACTCGTGCCATAACGGCACGGCATGAGGTCAACAGATATTTCTAATAAATACTATGAAGCACGGATACTTAAAAATTGGTGACGTATCCGTATCAGAGCCGTATCAGTATCATATACTTGGGGATACGTATCATATACTCCATTTAAAGTGTCACCTTTTTTTAATTACAAAAAGGGTATGGGATACTCTGGGATGCCTCTCAGATACTCTATGAGGGGATACTTCCTATAATCTAACATTTATTTATTTTATACAAAATCTATATATTTATAAATTTATACATAAAATCTGAATATTTATAGATATTCGTACCCATGAACATATCGAATAATTATATCTAAACCTAATAACTTATTAACGATAAAAAAAAGACTTGGTATTTATTTCTATGGCGCTTCCGGTGTTAGAAAAATCTAGCTTTAAGGCTTATTGGGCAGTTATGTTCTTCATGTTATTTAAAGAGAAATCGGAGTACATATGATTTTATCCATTCAATTAACATAAGTAAGACTAAAACCCAAAACGCTGAAAATTTAATCTTTTCCCACTTTAATATTCGAAATAGTATCCACCGGATTTTTTTATTTTATGATTTTTTAGTAAAATGAATTATTATTATTATACTATATATTTTTTTAATAAATATACGTATCCCACCATATCCCGTATCCTCATTTTATGAAAATTTACGATTCATGTATCAGTGTCACCGTATCAGTATCGGTGCATCATAGAATAAATATCTAGAGATAACTCATGACGTAACGATACTGATTTAGTATGATATCTGACTGGTGTAATTTTTATTTTTTCTGGACTTTAAATTAAATCGTGTTCCTTTGCAAGATAAATTTCTATTTTGTTTTAAACGAAAATAATGTCTATAAGTACATTATAAATTTATTCATATACAATATCCAAAAACGAACACAAAATCATTTAAGTAATAGTGTGTATGCATATCTTACTTATGAGTTATGAATAAAAATAAACAAATAAATCTCATTTCCCATTAGATTCATCATGCCACCACTAAATCCAATTAATGCATGTATGATATATTATGATTTCATTTAATGTTTCTTTGAATATCTTGGGTTAAGAGGTGATGCAATAATTAAAGATTAATAATTTTTGATTCATAATGGGAGGGGTTACAGAAATGACGACCGTCAGATGTCTTTCGATGGGATGAGACTGGGATGGTCGGATGCAACTTTTGTCTCTCAAAATGTTATCCGACCGTCCAAGCTCAAAAACCCATTCTGTTTTGTATTATAGAAGATAACTTTTACCCACAGGAGGGTTACAATAACTTGAAGAATTAACTAGAATAGTAGGCGTTGGTTGAATTTCTAGATTTTGTTGTGTTTGCTTCGATAATTAATATTGAACAATGCTTGTTTGTTATCATTTCTAGTTATGCATTCTGCCATTTTGCATATTCCATCTCTTCATATCCCAATATTGAATGGTGGGACTTCCGGTGTACAAAATTACAACATATCATTAGTATGTGTTGAATCTAATATGGTCGATTTCCATCACAATACTTGGTGGATTGATTCTGGTTCTACGATCCATATTGCCAATACTATGCAGGGTTTCCTTAACCAAATAAAACCAACAAATAGTGAACATTACATCTATTCTGGGAATAGGATTCCTTTAACTATTGAATTTGTTGGAACCTTTAGACTTGTTCTTAACTCTGGTTTTACTTTGGATTTAGAAAGAACTTTTTACATTCCTTCGTTTTCTAGAAACCTTATTTCTGTTTCAAGACTTGTTCCTTTTGGTTTTGAAATTAATATCAAAAATAATATTTTAAGTTTGTTAAAAGACTCGGTTGTTATTGGTTTTTCAAAAATTGAAAATGGTTTATACAAGCATAATTTAGATTCTTCTTTTAGCCATAACCTTTGCACTACAACCGAAAGTATTGGCATAAAGCGTAGTATTGTGAATGAAGAATCATTTATGTTATGGCATAGAAGATTGGTACATATCTCCATTGAAAGGTTAAAGAGGTCATTGAAAGGGGGTGTTTTACAAACTCTTGATTTCTATGATTTCGGTATTTATGTACACCTTATAAAGGGAAAACAGACTAACAAGACAAGGAAAGGTGCAAGGAAAAGCTCCAACATTTTGGAAATCATTCATACTGATATATGTGGACCGTTTACATCTCCATGTTTGAATGGTCAAAAATGGTTCATCACCTTTATTGATGATCATACAAGATTTATGTATCTTTATCTTCTTAATGATAAAAGTGAAGCATTGAATGCTTTTAAATCATTAAAGCAGAAGTAGAGAAACAAACTGGTAAAGTAATAAAGATTGTAAGATCATATAGAGGTGGTGAATATTATGGAAGATACACAGAAACAGGACAAAGACCAGGTCCATTTGCAAGATTCCTTGAAGAACGTGGAATTGTTGATCAATATACGACTCCTGGCTCTCCACAACAAAATGGTGTATATGAAAGAAGGAATCATACATTGATGGACATGGTAATGAGTATGGTTAGTAATTCTAGCCTCCCGATTTCTATGTGGAGTGAGGCCTTAAAGACTGTTATGTACATATTAAACAGAGTTCCAAGTAAAGCAGTTCCAAAAACACCCTTTGAGTTATGGAATGGTTGGAAACCATGTTTGATACATGTACATGTATGGGGTCATCAAGTTGAGGTTCGGGTGTATAATTCACAAGAAATAAAATTGGATCCAAGAACAGTCGGTGGATTTTTCATTGGCTATGCGGAGAGATCCAAAGGATTTAGGTTTTATTGTCCTAATCATATAATGAAAATAGTCGAAGCTAGAAATGCAAGATTTATAGAGGATGGCAATATCAGTGGGAGTCTTCAAAGAATTATATTTTAAGAAGGGCGTGATCAAGTAAATACACATGCACCTTCTTTAGAACTACCCACTTCGCAAGATATTTCACAAAATGTCATACAAGAGGAAGTGGCGGTTCAAGACTCACCACTTAATGAAGAGTCGATCATAATGGAACCTGAAATGCAACATATTAAAAATGAAAATGTTGATATTCCATTAAGGATATCCTCAAGATCAAGAAAATCTGCAATTTCTTCAGATTATGAAGTGTATCTTCAAAAATGTGACTATGACATCGGAGTTGAGGATGATCCAGTAACATTTGTTAATGGTTCCAAATCCAAACTTTGGATCGAAGTCATGAAAGACGAGAAGGATTCCATGGCTAATAATCAAGTTTGGGACCTTGTAGAATTACCCAAAGGAGTTAAACCTATTGGTTGTAAATGGATCTTTAAGACCAAAAGAGACTCCAAAGGTAATGTCGAAAGATACAAGACTAGACATGTAGCTAAGGGATTTACTCAAAGTGAAGGTATTGATTACCATGAGACTTTCTCTCCAGTTTCAAAGAAAAACTCATTGCGAATAATCATGGCATTAGTAGCTCATTTTGACTTAGAGTTAACCAAATGGATGTGAAAACTGCATTCCTCAATGGAAGTCTAGCTAGATGAAGAAGTGTACATAGTGCAACCTCAAGGTTTCTCTTCAAGTCAAGGTGATCATCAAGTTTGCAAATTAAGGAAATCTAAATATTGGCTTAAACAAGCGTCCCGCCAATGGTATATAAAATTTAATAATGTGATTTCTTCATTTGGTTTTGTAGAAAACATAGTGGATCAATGTATACACCTCAAGGTTAGTGGGAGCAAGATAATCTTTCTTATCCTATATGTAGATGATATTTTGTTGGCTAGTAACGATCTGGGACTGTTATATGAAGTTAAATAGTTTCTTTCACAAAACTTTGAAATGAAGGATATTGGTGAAGCCTCTTATGTCATTGGCATAGAGATTCATAGAGACAGGTCCCAAGGGACATTAGGACTGTCTCAAAAGGCCTATATAAATAAAGTTTTGGAACGGTTCCAAATGGAATATTGTGCACCTAGTATAGCACCTATTCAAAAGGGAGATAAGTTAAGTTTAGATCATTGTCCGAAGAATGATCTAGAACGAAAAATGATGGAAACCATTCCATATGCATCAGCGGTTGGAAGCTTAATGCATACACAGGTCTGTACAAGACCTGACATTGCTTTCGCAGTTGGAATGTTGGGAAGATTCCAAAGTAACCAAGGTTTTGAGCATTGGCGTGCTGCAAAGAAAGTAATACGTTACTTACAAGGAACCAAAGATTTTGTACTCACTTATAAACGATCTGATGACCCTTTAGAAGTAATTGGGTATATGGATTGAGATTTTTCCGGTGATGTTGATACTAAAAAGTCAACTTCAGGATATATTTTCCTTTTAGCCGGAGGAGCAATTTCTTGGAAAAGTTCCAAACAAACATTGATTGCAACATCAACTATGGAGGCCGAATTTGTAGCATGTTACGAAGCAACTTCACAAGTTAAATTGTTACGGAATTTCATCACAGGGCTAAGAATTGTGGATTTTATCTCTAAGCCATTAATGTTATATTATGATAATTCAGCTGCAGTTTTCTACTCTAACAACAAGAAAAGTGGGAGTAAGAATAGGCATATCGATATAAAGTACCTATCTGTCAGAGAGCGTGTCGAGTTAAATCACGTGACTATAGAGCACATAAACACAAAAATGATGCTTGATGATCCATTGACAAAAGGATTATATCCTCAGTTATATAAGGATCATGTTAATCGTATGGGTATGATCAACCTCCGATGTGTATTAAGTATTGTGTGTTTAGATACTTTCTGAATAATGTAACTTGCAGCATAAAGGAATAAGATTAATTTCTAAATTTTTCATTCGGTTGTATACATAAAGTTTTGGAAAAATTAGAAATGTCTCATTGGAGACAACAATTGGACCTGAATAAGTAATTGGTACTTGCTCATAAAGCCATTATGATGGACCTATTTATGAAAATGATGTTATCGTGATACATGGAAGGGATTGCTCACTAATAGAGTTTTGACCTCCATGATTCGTACATTAATTTTATTAGCAGGTTTCATTTTAATATCTGGTATGATAAATGGCTGCTAGAGGGTAAAATACCGAAACCTAGAAATGAGTATTGTATCAGTAGTTATAATAAAGTCTCGGATCTGATTAATCCTAATGGAAAATGGAATGATAGTATTTTAAGTAACCTATTTGATGAAGATTATTCTCAGAAAATTAAAATGATTGAGCCCAACAATAAGAACACTGATAGACTTAGATGGATAGGTACTCAAGATGGTGATGTTACTGTTAAATCTGCTTATAATTACCTGTGCAACAGGAAACATTTAAATGTCATGTAGATTGGTTGGAAATTTGGAAGCTGAAAGTTATACCCAGGGTTCAATTGTTCATGTGAAAATCCCTTAGTGACTGTCTGCCAGTGAAAGAAAGACTGGGAAGGCATATACCTTTAGATACTCAATGTTTGATGTGTAATAGAAATGTTAGTGAAACAACTGATCATCTTTTTCTTGATTGTAATTTCTCGGAAGCGGTTTGGAGAGGTTTGTCATACTCGCATATTTACTACAATAAAACAATCTTAGGCTTAAAAAAATGGTGTGTTGAATGGTTAAAAGATAAGACCAACGGAGATACTTATGCTTATATTATTTGGTTTATTTGGAAATACATGTGCAGAGTTGCCTTTGATGGTATTAAACCTAATCCGATTGATTTGATAAACAGTATAAGAAAAGATCTGAATTTTTATCAAAATAATAACATTGGCAATGTTACTGGTCATTTAACTAGCCAGAAGAAAACTTGTGATACTCACCACCCATGATGCAATGGGATTTCAAATCTTGTGTTCAACTCAAGTTATATTATGTTTGACGCTGCTTTTAACAATCAATCTAAGAACTTTGCTTTTGTTCTGGTGTTATTTGACAAGTTTGGTTATATTTGTGATTTTGCAGGTGGAACTGGAAGATGCTCAAACTCTGATGAAACAGAGGAAAGAGCCTGCAGAGAAGCTACTAGGTGGGCTAGGAACTCAGGAATGAATGATATCATCTTTCTTAATGACAATCTTAATGTTATCAATGGTATGAGGAGAAGAAATTTTGCTGCGAGTTGGAGGTGCAAAGTCTTCATAGACAAAGCGCTGGAGATTAGCAACTTTTTTACCTCTTCTTCTTTCTTTTATGTTAGAAGGAATTGTAATTTTATAGCGGATAAAATTGCTAAGAAGTTAAATAGGTCTTCCGATAAGGATATACACTCTAGGAATTGGAATAGTAAGTTAAAGTTGGATTTCCTTGAAAATATATGTAATATGAACAATGTATCTCTTTCTGTTTAGTTTTAATGAATTTCCTTTTATCAAAAAAAATATATATATAAAGAATATACCAAATTTACAGAGACAAACTTGTGTCACATGGGCCAAGTGGGAGAATGATAGAAAAACAATAATGCGGCCCATGTGCCTTATCATCATATGGAATGGTTTTCATCTAAATAACATGTCTCTACTCCTAAGGTTGTGTCTTTTCCCATGAAAGTATGTGTCTTTTGGAATTGGTTCTCATGTCTTTTGTGACTCTTGATGGAAGAGTTATTTAAGGAGATCAAGAACGGGTCCCTAAAAAAGAAAAAAAGAAAAAAAATCTCAAAATTTATGTAACCATCAATCAAAGAAATATAAGGATTAGTAAGAGTGTAGATAGACCTTGTAATAATTATTCTTACATCATTGTATTCTACTGATCATGGAAGCGATTATGATTCTTGCATTCTTCTTTGGGATTACTTTAATGGTTATTTCATTCATCAAGATCAAATCAGCAATGACTAGAAGTATGTGATCTATCTTGTTTCCGCATAAAGAATTCTAACAATTTTTGCATTGTTAAATTGATAGGTTTTCTTTATGTGTGTATATATATAAATTCTAAAATAATGTTATGTGCGGCAACAAAGACTTGTTCACGAGAGGGAGCCCAGCAGAAGGAAACAGGAAAAGGAAGAACAAATCACAGCAGGAGACACAAGGCAAAGGAGTACAAGAAATATGGCTATTTTGTACTGAATATAATGCGCAAGAAACAAGCTATAGATATCGAAGTTCTACACACATTTTGTCTAACATTATTCTCTATGTCGTAAGGTGACTAAAGAATGAAAAATTGACACCAAATACAAAAGAAAATAGAAAGAAGCAGCATGCTTCATGTGATGAAATATTGCCGTTCTGTTGTTGAGAGACTTTGAGAGTTATTTACTTTCCCTTCTTTCCTCTTTCCTTAGATTTTATATCAGGGAAGGCGTTTAAGATGTTGTGAGCCAACAAGTCTTGCCTGGTCAATATCCCCACAACAGGTGAGACCTACAAAATTCAAGATACATACATATTCATTAGCGAGTTCTTCCTTAATATTTAAAACAGCTTCTGCAATGAAGAAATTGGTAACTTACCCCGGTTAACTGATATTTGGGGACAATTAGCATATGGCGAAGTCCAACTGACCGAAAGAGAACCATAGCCTTTGCCACTGACAAGCTTTCAAGGACTGTAAAAGGGGTGGTGTTGGTGAGAGGATGCAAGTCTACGTACATTTCCATCTCATCTTTTGTTACTAACACCTCGTCGATCTTAAACCCCCTTTCTGCCAGATCAATTGAGGTGAACACTTTTCTGACTTCCCAGTCTTCTGTTCTTCTCTTCTCTTTAAGGAACCATTTCTTTCTCAACACTGCAACAAGGTGTGCCCTGAGAATAATTCCATGAAGTTCTGATGCTCCATCTGGCAATCCAATTGGTGGGACTGTACCTTGGTCAACAACCGGGAACCCATTGTGTGTTGTATTTTGCAGGACTTCAACAATGCGGGACACTTTCTCTACACCACAGAGGGTGATTACAGGTGACTTGGCATCAGCAAGTTCAGCAACAGTTAATGTCCTCATCCATGGTTCTGGATTGGCATCTAAGAAAGGCAGGCCTTTAAGATGCAGTATAATTTCATAGATGCTTGGGTTGAAGGCGTCTCCAACAGTTTTCGAAATAAGCAAAACAAGCATTGTTATGGGAAGGAGGAGGAGATTGTTAGTGAGCTCAAGGAAAATCACACAGAGAGAGACAGTCATCCTCATTGACCCAGCCATAAGAGAGGCAGCTCCAAGGACAGAAAAGAGCCCTTGATCAATTCTTGTGTAAGGTCCCATGGCCATTCCGAGCAAACGTCCGTAAGCTGATCCCATGAGAATTATGGGCAGAAAAAGTCCTGAAGGGACGGCGATACCAAAAGTGATGAGTCCTAAAATGCAATAAACTCCAAAGAAAACGAGGAGGGAGACTGGATGGAACTCGGTTGGAGTGGAGGTAGAGAAAATATTCCGGACAGCATCGTCATTGGTGGTGTGGAGAAGACTGGCTAAGTCGTTATAGTATCCTGCTGGACAGTTGAATTGCTTGAAGTTACCAGTCCTTCCATTGGTGGGACAGGCAGAATCAGGAAGAGACGGATCACAAGGAGAGCAATGCGCGAAAAAGGGAAGGCAGTAAAGGCAAACAGAGGTGAATATAGAGACAGCCAAACTGAGGAGGAGCTTGTGTCCTCTACCTTTCCTGAAAGACAACGAAAAAATTCAAGCATCAGCAATCATATTTGTAAGAAAAAAACTCGAAACCGATGGAGTTGTTTTGCTTACTCGTTAATGAGATTGTAAACTCTGAGAACTTTGTGGAGAAGATAATTGTATAAACTCCCTAAAACTCCGCCAATTACTCCAATTATAACCACGGGAAGTAGATCCATTGCGTGGTAGGTAACAGTAACGCTGCTGACATCAAACATGATAAGTCCTCCTTGACCAAACAATCCACAATTTCCAGAACCGCAGTACTCCATGAATGCTCTGAGAACTACCACCACAACAGCAGTACTAAAGAAAGTTCTCCACAATAGGGCACTTCTCCACCAAGTTGCCACCTCTTCTAGAGCAAACAAGACACCACCTATTGGTGACCGGAAAGCAGCACAGACACCAGAAGCAGCACCACATGTAATGAGATCCCTTCTGTCCCTGTCATTGTTGAAGTAACGCATCCATCGCCATTTTACCCGATAGTTGTCAGGCCCACCTTGTCCTAACAAGGAAGCAAGGCAAGCACCAATGTGAACCAGTGGTCCTTCTTTTCCTAAATCCAGACCAGCAGACACTGCACCAATGCTTCCAAAGATCTGCAAATTTGAATGTAAAATTGCTGTGGTCATTTTACCAATTAACTCAACTTTGAATATAGTATCATTTTTTGCTGTGTTTTTAAATTAGACATCATTCAGTTCCTAGGGGCTCGTACTTCCATTGATAATAGCTCTTGAAAATAATAGGTTATTGCTCAAAACTATAAATATTTTTCTGTTAAAACACACTTCATGATAAAGGTTTTGTTATCGAATCTAGATTCTAGACAATTGAACTAGCGTTTGAGTTTCTGCGTACACTGATCTGTAACTCTTGCAAGATCAAAATCTACTTCAAGACTCTAATTTGAATTTCAACATTTACATTTTATTGAATAACAAAATTGATCTGAAATTTGATGTTTTAACTTACCTTTACTATCAAAGTTGAAGCACCATACATATTTGGTGTATCGACTCCATTGAGATAAGCTTTGATCTCTGGTATACCTGGCCCTGCTGCGGTAGGTGCAAAACACACAACTAGGATGGATGCAAACGCTGTGAGAGCCAAATTAGCCCCGGTAAAATATAGAAACCCCTCAAAATTCCTGCACCAACCATCACCAACTCAAAATGAGTTCAATTTCAATCTTCTTTAAACTCCAAGAACAATTAAGCACTCGAAATCAAAAAAAGAAGTGGCGCAATTATACCTTTCTTCCTTGATGAACTTGGCGACGGCAAGCAACTTGAAACCGGCAATATTCTCAATTGCAAGATTTATTAAAGTAGCAATCACACCAGTTAATAGTCCAACGATCAAAGCTAATATCCATTTCATGAAAACATACTGCAAAACTTGTTCTCTGGATCTACTTCTCCAATCATGTTTAAACAAATCATTCTCATTTATCCTGCATCAATAAGAGAAATTTTATTTAGAAAAACCCATTTTACAGGTAAATTCAAAAAAAAAAAAAAAAAAAAAAAGATAAGAATTTAGTTGCATACTCATAATCTAAGCTTTCTATATGAGAAACTTTAGTTCCAATTATAGCTAAATGGTTTGTAGAGAGTGTTCTGTTTCTTTTGAGTAATAATGGTGACTGTAATGTATTATTACTCTCTGGGTCTCTTTCTTCTCCTTCTTGCCCTTCCCTGTAATGATTTGTTGTTGGTTCCTCCATTAGGAAACTTGGATTCAGAAACTAGTACAACAAGCTGCTTTGGAATGTACGTATATTATGACTCTACTAGTGATTGTTGCTTGTTTTGGCAGAGAAAAAGAAAAGCTAAACAACTCTGCTCTGCTCTACTTTTTTCCTTCTTCTGTTTTTTGTTTTTGTTTTTTTGTTTGTTCGGAGTGGGATTTTAAACAGAAACCAACCAATGAGTTCTCTCGGCTATTATACTAACGGAGAGCGTCCACAATGGACGACCATCGTAAAACTAAAACTAAAACCAAATACTAAAAATATTTGGATTTGACCGTGTTTCAACGTAAGGGTGGGGAGTAAAATTATAATCGAGCGGATATTTTAATCTCCGTGTCTCTACCAGACGGATACCTAGCTAAACGCCCGTAAATCAAATGTGCGTTTGTCATCAAACGAATGTTTAAGTTACGCCCGAAAGGAAACGTAGGTAATGTTGTCCGCGCGAGTGAGGGACGAAGTTTTAAAGTCCGCCCCACTCAGGCGTACATTTAAACTTTCGCTTGAACCCCATGGGGCGGAGACATAACCTTGATCCTCATGGGGCGGAGACAAAAACATGATCCCCATGGGGCGGTAACCAAACCATCCGCCCCACTCAGGCGTACATTCCTTCTACGCCTCACCGTCGGGCGTAATTTTAAAATACGCGCCTCTACAAACGCACTTTAAACCGCTCGCCCCCTATCAAACGAATTTTAAACATCCGCCCCACTATAATCAATTTTACTCCAGCGTATCGACCAAATATACTCTGATTTACGCTCTCTCTCCAACTAAAACCAAATATTTGGTTTTACTCCACCCCCACTGTGATTGGTTTTCGACTAAAAATAAGTTTTACTCCAATTTTTAGTCGTCCATTGTGGACGCTCTGAAGAACATTATTTGCGACCACAAATATTTTAAAAATCCAAGTAAGTGGCTAGGAATGGTGTTTTGGGGATTGTCAAAACAAGATAAGGGTATTTTGGAATCTTGAGTTGTGCTCTCTTCTTTTAGATTCGTATGGGTTTGGTTAGATTTTGTGAAGCTTTAACCAGCAGGCCAGGGTCTGGCTATAACTCTACGCACTGATTCCCTTTGTCAAAACAGTAGAACCCAAAATTTTACCCAAAATGATTAGGACAGTGTACTCAAAATTCCAAGTTGAGTACTATTTTTATTTTGAATAGTCATATCTATCAGTAAAGCATCAAATTGTCCTTAAAAAACAAACCAGAAAAGGTAAAGAAAGTAAGTTTTCTAAGTAGATCTTGTTGGTCATATTTGTCCATCAGATTTATAATGGTAGACAGGAAAAATAAAAACTTTTTAAAGCAGAAGCATTTCAATAGTTTATCAAAAAATAACAAATCGAAATCATGCATTAGTCTGAATATGTTATATGAACCTAACACTGACTTAATTCTGATTTCCTGCTAAACTATGCTAAACTGAGGAGCCTACCCGAACGTGTCGATTGAAGCGGAGATATTACCTTTATCGAGAAAAAGCTGGATATTAGCTTGTATGATGTATTACATAAAGCAATAGTCGATAATCCATTGGAGAACATGGTGTTTTAACTTTTGGAACTAGCATTATCCTTGGACCAATAGTGGCTAGGGCGGACCAATAGTGGTGTATCAATGGCGGACCATCAAAATATAACCATTGGATGTTGTTTTGGGGTCTCATCTGGATACTAAAAACCCCACCCCTATCAGATCCTGTGGTGGAGAAGAGGTGGACCAAATTGGTCCACCTCTAATGGTCCGCCCCTAGGAAGGTCGCTGAACTGAGTATCCCAGAAAGATAAACACAAAATTACAACACCTAAAATTTAGAAAATCAAATATATTTTTA
Source organism: Papaver bracteatum (assembly GCA_023529315.1). Classification (NCBI taxonomy): domain Eukaryota; kingdom Viridiplantae; phylum Streptophyta; class Magnoliopsida; order Ranunculales; family Papaveraceae; genus Papaver; species Papaver bracteatum. The sequence goes on from JAJJWX010004549.1 coordinate 732,592, forward strand.
AGCAAAATATAGCGTTTACGTTTCTCAAGCATGAAACACACAGTTGGACAAAATCGGTCTGATGATGCAAAAGATATGTCAATGTCATTATTTAGATGATCACGTTGAATGCGTGTCCATCTACTCGTTATTATCTGCATGATTATTATTATTTTCAGTCAAGTACTGCTATTAGTTTAGGTTTTATCATGGTCAACCATCTAAGACCCCATTCCTGAGTAGCAAAATCGTACAAAATAGTCGAAGATATAAAAAAAAGTATGTCAGCATTATACGCTAAACGATCAAAATCGTAAGATCAATAACAGTAACTCACTTTACTTTCCGTAGCTTTGGTTACATCAGATCTGGATCTCTCAAACGTTAGTCGTTAATTTAGTTGAACATGAACCATATGAGACTGAGAAATTTAGCAAGTTTCTCGGGTTAGGACAGATAAGCGGCAACCTAGATGCACGTGTTAAGATTAACGGTGCTGGTTATTCCATGTGTACGTGTCAGATTCAAACGGCCTTTGGACATTTTTGAAGGCCAAATATTATCTGGATTTTCTTTATTTTCGGTGCGGAAAACCAATAATGTGAATAGATTAAAAAGCGCATCCATAATAATGATATTTATAGGTCCACAAGGTCTTGGATATGTACAAAAGGAAATTGGCTTGCCAGGTTTCGTATTTTATTGGGCCGACCGATCCGAAGGCCCGTAGGGAGGGAGTCTTTTTGTAGCCATTTTCCTAACACAAATTGCAAAAAGATTTAGAAAAAATTTTATGTCAATTTTAGATCTGGTCCGTTGGATTAGATAACTCAAAAACACGGAATTGAATAAATGTGAGCCGTTCAGATTTCTGTGATTAATCTACCTTTCTCTTTATTCTTCTTTTAGATCTTCTTTTTAGCACTCCAGCAGCTCCGCCACCACCTCAGTTCTTCACCTACCTCTACAGTCACTAACACCACCTCTACAACCACCAGAAGTTCCGCCACCACATATGACAACAACACCTCCACAACCACCGCTGCCATAAAGGATTCCGAATTCTACCCTCCACCTCCAGCAACACCATTACAGATTTCGAATTTCCGTTTCACAACAACACCTCTGCAACCATCGGTACCACCGCCGCTACGCCACCACGTCTTGTGTTCTTAAAACTCAATTCTGCTTCCGCGGTTTTTAACTCAATTTTTCAGGCGGAAACTGAAACTCATCACCGCCGTGAACAATACAATAATCATACTTTCATACACAAACCATAATCAAATTGATTCATACACAAACCATAATCAAATCATATAACAGATACATCAAATTATTTATATCTACAAATCATCAACAACTTCCTCGGCCACCTTCTTCATTGTCAGTGAGATTAAATTCGAACCCAAAATTGAGATGTGCACCGCTTTAATTCTCAAATTCTTATTATTACCGCACCCCAATCACAAATTCATATCACTCAACAATTAAAAGAAATGAAAAAACCCAAATTAGGGCATCAACAGATTAACGTATGCAGTTGTAGTAATATCTTCACCAACCACCACCATCACCATCATCATCGCAACCTCCATCACAACCAGAACCACCACCGCCATTAAAAATAGAGAGAGAAACAGAGAAATAACCAAGTAAAAAAAAAAATCAAAGACATACACAAGCACTTACCCTAGGGAGGATTAGAGATTTAGAATCTACGAAATATTCAAGGTGTTGAAGTTGTTCCGTGGGATGAAGGGTTATGTCCACCATTAATGAAAGCTTTGATACAGAGCTCTAGAAAAAGACGAAGAAGAACCAATGAGTAAAAAAAAAATAGAAAAAAAGGAAAGAAGAAAAAAGGATACTCGAGGTAAAACAGTGCACGTCTTTTACTTGGTCACATGTTTAGAAGGGAGGAATCGATGGTATCTTATGCTGCATCACAGTGAATATCTTGACAGGTGTTAAACAGGGGTCCACATCACACACTTCTCTGCAGTCTATAGTACTGTTACCAAACATTCCGCTTCTCCTTTCATATTTTTCATTTTGGACACGCACGGGGGAGGAATAAGGAAGAGACACTTACGTGTTCCCAAAAAAATCATTTTGTAAGAGAAGTTTTTTTTACAGTCTCATCATAGGTTTTTTTTTTTTTGTTTTCCTTCTTTCTTCTTCTTTTTTGTGGACCTTTCCTACCGTGGCAGCGGTATTTTAGTGAATAATCACCTCTTTTTCTATAAACTTGATTGTGTGAAATGATGCGAATATAATCGAATCGAATGTAGTGAATTGTGTTGTGCAGATTTTTTTGGTTGATAGGTTGAGCCATTTCTATCATTGTTTTCAGAACCGGACCGGACGGTTGAACCGGCAAACCAGTCACTTTTCCGGTCCGTTTCAACACTGACCCAGTAATTTGAACAAAAGACCATTGAATCCTCTGACCCGGCCGGTCCAACCGGTGAATCGTTCAACCCAGTACGGTTTATAACTGGTTTCACCCAGTGCCATTACGTTGAAGCTGAAGTTTAAAACCTATCAAAGAAAATTTTTAATGATTTTCACGAATCTTCTCAAACAACAAGAAAGCCTTTTCAACCATAACCATTAATCTTCTTCCATTCGTATCACTCAAAGCTTCAAAAGGCACAAATCAACAGTGAATTAATTACTCCCGTCATAAACAAATGGTTGTTTTAAAACATTGATACGATAATTTTTCAATGTCTTTGTTGCAGGATTTGTTACAGCAGATCTTCATTTTCTCATAAAACTAGAGAGTAGAGAGATGGTGTTGTGGGATAGAGGGGGAACAAAGAGTTTGGGAGAGAGGCGGCGTGTGGAGTTGATAGAAAAAGATAATCGTTACTTAAAGATTAGGGCTTGTGGCAGACAATGTAATTAATTAACATTAAAGAGGCAAAATATATATGGTACAAAGCTTGGACCGTTTTTTTTTGTGCAGGTTTCGAACCGTTGATTTGTTTCCTCTGATAAATCCTTAAGTCATCACTTTTACTTGCACGTGACAAATTTCAGAATTTTAAACTACTTCTCACAGTTAGGTATATTAAATTAAATTAAATACTAGTTTATTTATGTGACCCAGTAACCCACCGGTTGAACCATTGGTTAAACCAATTGACCCTGACCCAGTGAATTTAATGGTTTGCTGTCCGGTCTGGTTTTTAAAACATTGATTTTTATACAACACATAATAGTGTTTGGCGCCTTGCCATTTGCACAATGCCTCCGTCCAAAAGTCTTACATCTACCGAGTTAACTGGTCAGGTGAGTCGATGCCTCCGTCCAAATAAATGAACGGCGGTAACATTTATTCTTGACGGTTGACTAGGGTTGTCGGTTCGAATTGGGTCCAAAATCCGCGACTGATACAGAAAAATGAAGATGAATCATAAAGACAGAAAGGATAAGGCTTAAACATTTCGCAATTTTTTTAATATCAAATCACTCGCCAACAAAATGGGCTACCATGAAAATGACAAATACAAACAATCCAGCATGTGATGGCATGTTAGTAATGTAGACGAGTAGTAGGGCAGTAAACACGCTATCGAGGCGCCAAGTTTGTACATTCGGTTTCTATCACTACTGATCTTCGCCACACTATTCATATTGCTTGTTGGCAAAAATTGTGGTCAAACAACATTCAATATGCACTATGGGATGTTCCATGGCCATGAAGGAAGTGATGTGTCTTTTTGTATTCAACTTCACGTTTTCTAGATCCATTCTGAATTTGATACACAAAAAAATTATTTTTAGTTCTTTTGTTTTCGATTACAAAAATATTTAAATAAAAATGTGTAAGACTGTCTGCTTCGTCATTCTGACGTAAGCTCTACAATCCTTCATTGATGTTCTTGGCTAGTTCTCCCCTGTGTACTCAAAGCTCTGCATTTCATTACCTGAATCTTCTTTGTGTTTGTATCATTAGTATCATTTCCACTTTCCAACTCAATCTCAAGCTTTGTGTTAACAAAATCAGTTCTTTTTTCACTAAACATAGAAATAGCAGTCTATACTCAAAAAACTTGCCAGATAATATCAAAAATAATCAAATCAGTTACATCAAGCACATTAATCTCTATGCTCAAAATACACATATCAATACCTGCATTTCAAACCCAAATTACCATTACTTACATAGTTGTTCAACACAAAAAAAATATAAACCCAAGGCATATCAACACCCCGTCTAATTTCCTTACTTACCAACACACTGATGCAAACCATCAAAGTTACAACCAAAATCCCCAATACAAAGACATCACTGAGCCCATCAAGGAAAAAAATTTGTTTCACCATCAACAAAATAACATTTATCACTACATCTATTCATCAAAAATCACCACAAAGTTCTCCTACCTATTTCGTCCGAAAAAAAGCAAAATACCAAGACTTTCTTTACTAACACCAAGAGAAAAATCAGGAAGATTAGGAGTAAGCATAGAGTTAGCCAGATTGGAAAAAACGTGTTGATCATAATCAAACTTTTCTTAAAGCTTGAAAACTTAGTTGTTCTCTATACCCCAGAAGAGGATTCTACTAATCCTCCTCATCGTAACTCCAATCTTCATCTTCCTCATTTCGTTCACTGCTGCTGCTGCTGCCTGACGAAACAAGGGAGGTATCACTATCTCCAGATGACGAACTCTTATCATCATCTTCATCATTGGACACTTCAGGGAGATCCTCATCAGATTCACTAGAATCTTTCTCACAAGCATCTCAGGGGTGAATTATCACAGGAACCTTCTTTTCAACCTGGGGTTTTCCCTCCTGCGTGGCCCTGGCAAATAGTTTGGGATTTAATATCTCAAATTTGAATCGCCTACAACTTCCAATCAAGATACTTATGCATCTTTCTCTTATCCTCAACAACATCATAATTCTCATCACTTGTGTTTAACTCCTCCAATGGATACTCAAACCCTGCATCAGTACTAGATTTGGAATCAATTTCAGTTAAACTACCATACTTGGGCCCTTTATGGCGTTTCAGAGATCTCTGCCTATTTTCGATCAGTCCTTTCATAATACTTGGGCACCCATGCAGAAAAAAGTGATTCAGTCACTTCTTCTTCTCTCCTTCTCTTCTCTTCAACTTCTCTCTGTCACTGAACCTTCTCATTTACTCGCATGTGTTATCTCTCCTTGAAATTCATCCCTTAACCTCATCAACTCATCTATTTGAAGTGAAAAAGCTTGAGCTCTGGCACTTGCCATATCTTGAGAATTTTTCCCTAAACCTTCCCTTTCCTGGTAAATTTGCTAATTGCTATGATAATTTCCTCCAAAACAACCCTTTTAAAGACACAAAATTTCTTATTATCTGCCATTTATGGCTTTTGGTTATCAGTCATGTCGCTTGGTTATTCACGTCCCTTCAAAGCCATGCGTATTCCCTTCAATTTCTTCATCATAATTATCCTCTAAAACCCTATTTTCAACACCTAACTGCTTCATTAGTCGTAACTCCCCTTGGAACTGCCCTCAACTGGAGCATTGGTAGGTCATCTAACTCTTACAAGGCATTTTGGGGTCTAGTTAAAATTTTATGTTTTATACAGATTAGAAGAATGCAGCATCAGTTGAGAGGCACCATTGCGGTCCAGGGTATGAATTTCCAGATGGGTTTATATCCCTATCATCAAACCTATACCCACTACCAATACAAAATCCCAGAACCTAAACCATCCTCCATCTATTAAATTTCCCCTCCAAGCTTCCCCCGTTTCTTTCTTTGCAAATTCAATACCATTAAGATATTTGGCAGTTTTCTCATCTATACCTTGGAAAGTCCAAAAAAAGACAAACCCATTAATAATCCACCAACCTCTGATTTTGTTAATAAAAGAACCATTTTCTTATGCTCAAAAAATGTTTAAAAAGGACCTGTGGTACTGTCTTTATTAGGTTACCTTACTATCAAACTCACGTGTGTACTTGCATCCCCATTCTGATGTCACCTATAAAGTGTTGGAAAAACAGTGACATCCCTTATGATAAAACATGTCCTCAACACAGGCATAGCAGTTCCATAACAACTACCTTACACCAAATCTTTCCTAAAAAAAAATTCAAACATTACCCAACAGTCTTCCCATCCATTTTTTAAGGTTCAAAAACATAAACAAATAAAAACTCTCTGCCATCTCTTCATCCATTTGACATGTGACCTTCACCAGTATAGTACAAAAAAGAGATTCCTTTTCATACATCTGCATATTATATTGATCATTTGTAACTCTCAATTCAATTAGTCTATATTCATTTATATATCCAGATATCCTACTTCATGGAGCCTCCTAATCTCTCATACATAAATCAAAAGTTAGACCAAGATATCTAAAACATGTCTGCTCAAACGTCTGGGAAACTATCTTTACCATATACTCTCTCTGATCTTGTGTTCATTGATAAAAAAGTTGTTCTTGCTGAGAGTCTGATAACAATTGGAAATGGTATATAGTGGGATACATATGTTGTGAAACCCTGGTACCCACATCTTCTATCCGATCCTATATCTGTAATAAATGGACGCTAGCTCAATCTTCTACTGTTACTACCTTTAATAGATTGTGAAACAAAGTTCTTATTCGCTTTTTATCAGAAGAAAACTTCAATAGGATTCATACCCATAGACCTTGGTTTTTTTTGTGGCTACCTAATGGTTCTTAAAGTTGTACCAACAGAAGGTTGGCCTGAAAATTACCAACTTACTTTCACTGAAGAACTTATGTGGTTTATTCTCTTTAATATTGCTAAAGAGTGTAATGAATTTCAAGATCTTAAACTACTCACTTCCAATATGGGAGAACTCATTGAAGCTCTATACCCTTATGGTAAGTATCCATTAAAGAAGAATATCAAGGTGTGTGTCAGAATTTCAGTGCAGAAAACCTTACCAGTAGGTATTCCTCTCTACACCACTGGAAAATCTCAACCATTCCTGATTGAATGCAGATACATCAAAGTTCTAAGATATTTTTGTACTTCTTGCCTAGTTCTAGATCACAAGAGTCAAAACTGTCCAGCTTGGAAACTAAAACAGAAAGTTATCAAGGATACTGCGTCCTCTAGTAGTAAGTATGTTCTCCCTGCAGTTTCAAGACTCATTATGGCACCTGTACCTGAAAATAAACAAGCTAGTTCCACTCCCAATACTATCTTGGATGTTGTCATGCAACAAATAGAAATTGTGCCAGATTCTCAAGTTGAATCCATTGCTACTTTTATTCGTGATATAGGAAAATCCGATACTAGTGAGCAGAAGATGGATAATCAAATACAAAAAGGTTTATCCAACATGTTCCAAATGGGACCCTTTTTTAATCGATCCACTGCTTTTAAAATCTTTGATGTTGGACTGATTCAACAAAACTCAACTCAGCTGAACAATGGTTTACCAGTTATTTTCAAACAGTTTACTACTCAGAATGTCACTGTTGAGGCTTCAATTTCTGGCACGGAACCGGTAATGAGTGGTCTGATTCGTACCTCTAATTCTTCAAGAAGATTCAAAACTACTACCGTTCCTAGAACATCTCCAATTATTACTCGAATTACTCTTATTTCTGCTGAACAAGATGTTTTATCAAATCTCAAAAGAAAAAATCAACCCTAGAGATGATTTGAGGAAAACAACTCGTGTTAATTCCAGTTTAGCTAGTCTAGTGGTTATTCCATAAGAGCATGATAATATTGAACCAGATTATGCCCAATTGTGTCCCCTTATCACTAAATTGGAGGAATTACCTGTTGTTAATCTTTCCAACTGTTCTCTCCATACCCAACCCTTGATTGATTCTTATGGGAGCTACAATGTACCTGCTTATTCTTATCTGGTCAATAATGGTGTCTGTAATAATTTTCTTCTCAATGTTGGTACTTCTAATCTCAATTCTTCCTAAAATTCTTCTCAAAGTGGTGATGATACCAGCACTTATCTTGGTGGTGGGTATAACTCTACCACTCAGGTAAATTCTTTTCAACCATATCCTTTAATTGAAACTTCCAATACCACCATAAACCAATTCCATGTCAATAACATTAATCTGATTGCTTGGAACATTAAAGGATTTGCGAAAAAATCTGCTAATAAGGAACTTAGTTTGCTTTGTAGGAATGTTAACCCTGATATTATATTTCTCTGAAACAAAAATGAACAAAGATTTGGCTACTAGAAAACTCAAAAATATGGGATTTCCTTGCACTTTTAATGTTTCTAGTGTGGGTAGAAGTGGTGGTCTGGTCCTTGCTTGGAAAAAGAAAATTCATCTCAACATTGTTTCATCCAGCATGAGGGGTATTTATGTTAGAGCATTGCTCGGTCGAACTCGCATGTATTGCTATCTCAAGCATGTTTTTCAGTGTTAGTAGACAAAACTATAAAGTCTTGATTTCTAGTCTACTATAGCTAAGGTCTCGGACTAGGATAGAAAGTGTAGTTGAGCTCAAGAACTCCACGGCAATCATCATACAAGACGAAGGACTACTCAAGGAACCAGTGGATCTTCATCGACTAAAAGGTATGTGGAGACTTGAACTTATCTATCACTCAAAAGTCTATCTACTCTATCTCTTATCTTGATACAAAAGTCGTATTACTATATAGACTAAGAATATACACATGTGGCATTCGAGCTGAGTATATCTCGCTTATCTATTTTTCGAAATATGTGTTGGTAAAGCTTTCGCTTTAGCCAAGTTCATCTTTGCTTAGTGACGAAAGTCATGTTATGTTTTAGTCACTTTGGAAATTGCTCTGACGAAAACTAGTTTGTAAATAACAACTATATGACGTCCTCTGAGAATGTTTCAATGGTTGAAATGAGAGTTTAGAAAATATAACCACTGGGGGATATAAACACTGTTGTGGTAACACATATATGTATAAGTCCTTAGCACTTGAACCGAAGTTTGCGAACTTTGTTGATCAAGTGAAAACCGGAACTTGAGCAGTCAACCCATTCTGCAAACTCAGTCCGCGAACGTGCGTAGTTCTTGAACCCGAGAATTTCTGCTGGAGTTGTAGCTCGGTTTCCGTCCGCGAACTGACAGAAGTTCTCGAACCCGAGAATTTCTGCTGGAGTTTGTGAACTCCAACCGGTTAACTTGAGTCCGCGAATCCAGTCCGCGAACTTGAGTGGTTATGTCTAAAAACGATGTTCGTGAACTTATCTAAATTATCTAAGGAATGCTATTGCAAACCTTGACTTTATAGTTCATGAATTGATTCGAGTGAATAACATCGTTTTTGGTTCAATTATTTCTTGTGTAGTACATAAAATCTCATAGCAATTGAAAAAATCTCTAACTAGTTCATTTGAGTCATTTGGACTAGTTATGGTGAAGAAGAATATGGTTGATATGAAAGTTATCATTTGGAAAACCATTTGGTTGACTAATATTGAACCAACTATTGTACACGTTTGGGTACAGTTACACAAACCCAAAATCATCAAGTACATGTGTGTATGGCAAGATAAGTTTTCGATCTAACGGTTGAGAGATATTAGCTTGTATCTAATCAGGTTTTCATCTAATGGTGAATATTGAATGCTTTGTTACTAAGATAACATTGATTGCAAACCCTGATTTGAAAGACTATATTAGGGAGAACTATAGCAACTGGGAAACCTAATCCCCACACATTCTGTGTGATACTAGTTTGCTAAGCTAGAGTCGATTCTACTTTAACCTTTGGTTTTCTTCTTCTAAAACCAAGTTAACGACTTAATGACTTCATCGGGATTATGAAGCCAGACCGATACTACTTTTCTTGTAGTTGTGTGATATGATCTTGTTATTTCTATCATACGAGTACAATTGTAATAATTGGCTTGAGATTTCTATCTCCGATAGGCAAGATATAAAAGTAATCACAAATATCTTCGTCTCATCGTTTGTGATTCCACAATATCTTTTTGCGTTGCGTCTATTAAGACTATTGTGAGGTGATTTATAAAACTAAGCTATTCTTCGGGAATATAAGTCTGGTTTTATTGATTGGTTCCTGTTCACCTTGATTTATCAAAAGACAGAACAAAACTCATAGGTTTATTCGTGGGAGACAGATTTATCTATCTTGTAGAGTTTTATGTGTGAGACAGATTTGTTTGCTAAAGTCTTCGACTTTGGGTCGTATCAACTCTTGGTTGTGGGTGAGATCAGCTAAGGGAATCAAGTGTGCATTATCCTTCTAGGATCATAGGTGTAAGAGCATAACTGTACCTTGGATCAGTATGAGATTTATTGGGGTTCAACTACAGTCTAGATCGAAGTTAATTTGGAGTAGGCTAGTGTCTGTAGCGGCTTAATACAGTGTATGTTTAATATGGACTAGGTCCTGGGGTTTTTCTGCATTTGCGGTTTCCTCGTTAACAAAATTCTGGTGTCTGTGTTATTTCTTTTCCGCATTATATTTTTATATAATTAAAATAATACAGGTTGTATGTTGTTCAATCAATTAGAATATCCGACCTTATTGGTTGGTGATTTAAAGTGATTGACACTTTGATATTGGTCTTTGGTACCATCCAAGTTATCTATCTTTGATTGGACTCGCGAATCACATTTGCTTGAGTAAATCAAATTGAGAGATTGAGATAATAACTCCTTGAGTATTTTCTATTGATTGAGTCTAGATGATTCTCTAGAAAACAACTCGGAGTTGTCCATACAGATTGCTAATCGAAATATTGGGTGAGGTTGTTAGACCCCCGCTTTTTCAATTTATGTAACTTCTACTGAAATCATTCATTCTAAAACCTGTCATATTCATTTTATGTATGGTGAACCTAATAGTAGTTTGAGACAAGCTTTCTGGGAACTACAATGTCAACTAGCTAATGCTCCCTTAGATGAGCCTGTTTTCTTTATAGGAGATTTCAATGCCCTCTTAGGTTCTGAGGACAAAAATGGTGGCTTAGAAGTTGACGATCCTGATTTTGAAAATCTTAAAAATTTCTGTTTTGTGTTTAATTTACATGACCTTGGTTTTTCTGGACCAAGATTTACTTGGTCCAATATGCAACAAGGTCCTGATCTAATTCTTGAAAGATTAGATAGATGCCTTGTAAACCAAACTGCCGAAGATCTTTGCCCTAAACTTTTTGTTAACACTTGGGATTCTTCATACCATTGTCATATGCATATAGGTTTTAATTATGAGGATATTTGTATGCCTGGACCTTTTCACTTTATGGCTATGTGGATTAAGGATCCTACTTGTAGAGACATCATTGCTAATTCTTGGTCTGTCAATGTGGTTGGATCCCATGCTTACAAGCTTAAGGCTAAACTATTAAGCACTAAGAAAGGGCTAAGGGATTGGAATAAGTCTTCTTTTGGTAATATTCAAACTAATATATCTACCATTAGAAAAAAAATGGCTGAGATACAAGTCTCTAATCCTACTGATACTAGTACCACCTCTAGACTCAAAGCTATACTTGAGTACCTTTATAATTTAGAAGAGTTATATAGGAAAGATAAATCCAGGGAGGTTTGGCTCATGGAAGGTGATTGAAATTCACCATATTTTCATAGAGTAACCCTCTTTAGGAGAAAAAGAAATGCAATTAGCTGGATTAAGAATTCCTTAAATACTATTATAACTGATAGGGATAGTATATGAACTTCTTCAATAGGATATTTTAAAACTTTACACTCTTCTCACCCTCAACAGTTCCAAGATGAAATAATTGTTGATCTCCATATTAAGTTTTCTGATGAGGATAATACTGTCCTGAATTTGCCCGTATCCCCAGAGGAAATTAAGAATGTTGTTTTCCAAATTTGGAGGGGGGGATCTCCTGGACCTGATGGGTTTACATGTCTTTTTTACCAAAAACATTGGGACATTGTTGGAGAGGAAGTCATTGATATAACTCAGGCCTATTTCAGAACTAGGCATATTGCTAAGGTTTTTAACCATACTAATATTTCCCTTATCCCAAAAGTTCCTCTTGCTGAAATGGTTTCTCAATACAGACCCATAGCGATTTCATCTACAAAATTCACTCAAAAACCCTTGCTAATAGACTTAAACCATTCATGAACAACATAATATCCCAAAATTAAAGTGTCTAGCTTTATTCCTAAGAAGAATATTTCTGGTAATATTCTACTAGCAAGCATAGATGTCATTAAACTTGATATGTCTAAGGCTTATGACAAACTTCAATGGGATTTCTAAAAAAAGGTTTTAAATAAAATGGGTCTCTCTAACCACTGGGTTAAACTCATAAACCAGTGTGTTTCTACTATCTCCTACTCTGTCCTTCTTAATGGTAGCCCTACTGTATTTTTCCTACCTGAAAGAGGTCTGACACAGGGAGACCCCCTTTCTGCTTATCTTTACATCATATGCTTGGAAGCTTTATCTTCTTACATTGATAATATCAAAAAAAAAAGGTATTTTAGAAGGTATCAAACTTTGTGAAGATGCTCCTGAAATGACACATCTTCTGTTTAATGATGATTCTCTCTTGTTTTCAAAAGCTATTTCTCAAAATTTTCAAGTCATCAAAGACTACCTTCAAAAATACAGTATCGCTTCTGGGAAAGAAATAAATTTTGAAAAATCTGGTATTCTCTTTAGTATAAAGATTCATGGGCATAGGAAAGCTCTTCTAGCTAACATTCTAGAAATTCAGAGCAAGGACTTGGGAGAAAAATATCTTGGCACTCCTACTGTGTTCCAAGCCTCTAAAATCCAGACGCATATGGGTATTCTCCAAGTTGTTGATGCCAGAATATCTATCTGGCTTCATAATATCTTGTCCCAAGCGGCTAAAACTACTCTAATTAAGCATATAGGCCGAGTTAACCCCTGTTTCAAATGTGAGCTTTTCTTATTCCTAAGAACCTTTGTAAACAAATGGATGCTCATCTTTGTAAATTTTGGCGGGGGTGAAACTTTAGACCCAAAAGATAGGAAATTACACCTGCTTGGTTGGGATATTTTATGCTCCCCCAAGGCTGAAGGTGGTTTGGGTTTTAGAAAGGTTGAGCTAAACAACTTGGCTATGATGGCTAGGAATGCTTGGAGGATTCTAAAAAACCCTGACTGCTTGTTAGCCACTATTATTAAGGCTAAATAATTTTGTATAATTGATTTCTTGAATGCCAAGTGTAATAGTAAGTGCTCTTGGACTTGGAAGTGTTTGCATGCCATTAAAGAATTAATTAATCCTTTCATTTCTTGGATATAGTTGGGGATGGTCAATTTATTGACCCATGGTGTGATAAATGGATACCCACTCTGGGTTCTGCCATATTACTTTATTGACTCCCAAACTAGAAGTTGGGATATATCTCATCTCAATACCCATTTTGATAATGCTTATGTTCAGAAGATTATCACCATTCCCTTAAGCCAGCTTTGCATTCTAGATAGGAGGGCTTGGGATCTTTCAAAGAATGGCAAGTTTTCTTCTAAATATGCCTACATGGGGCTCAGAGGTCTTAAGCCCTCCACTTGTAAAAATATTTGGAAGCGTATATGGAAAATTAGAGTTCCTCACAGAATTCAGGTGTTTGTCTGGAGAGTAGATAGTAATGCTCTGCCTTCCAGAACTATTCTTCATACTAGAATGCCTATGCATAGTGTGGATTTTCCTAGGCGTTCATATCCTTATGAATATATTATGCATGCTTTGGTCCTTTGTCCCTTTGCTAGCAGAGTCTGGTTTATCTCTGATTTCAATATAAAAACCCAGTTTTTTCAAAACAAGTCTTTCATTGACTGGCTTCTTTTTTGGTTAACTGACCCCCTGTATAAACTTCCTGATGAAGATCAAAGCATATTTATTGTTATCTTATGGTCCATTTGGACCAGTAGAAATAAATTTATTTTCCAAAATCTTTCTGAAACTCATACTTATGTCCTTGATAGATCTAGATTCATGTTACTTACTAGGAAATCTAGAATTACTGTTTCACCCACCACTTCTGTCGGTATTTGTAACACATGGACGCCCCCTCATTTAGATGGATTAAATGCATTACTGATGGTGCCTTTGATGATACTTCTGGAGAAAATGGTGCAGGGTATGTGATGCATGACTTCTCAAGAAAAGCAACCTATTGTGCCTCCTTAGTCTTTGAAGTTCAATCTGCTGAAGAAGCTGAGGCCAAAGCCATCTGGGCAGTTTTGAAGAAAGCTCTGGAGCAATAGTTCACCCATATCATTGTAGAAAGTGATGTGAAATCTCTCATCGATCAATTTTCAACTGGCAATTTCGATGGAACTTCGCGTACATATGCTATTTTTAAGGATATTCAACTATTTTATTCTAAGTTAGTTGCTTGTATCTTTAGTTTTCAACCTCGGATTTGTAACTCTATAGCACATGAACTAGCTTTATGGGCTAAGAAAAATAATTCTTCTATGTATTGGTCTATCCCTCCTGTTTGTCTCTTACCAACAGTTGAGGAAGACCATTAGCCTTTTTGAAGGCCCTTGATTATTAAAAGAAAAAAAAATTACAAAAAAAAAATCAGAAAGCATAATTATTATCCATTCCAGTGAGTTCGAAGAGCATGGACTATGGGTAGTCTCCATATGAAGGACAACTCTTCGTATGCAGGAGGGAAGCCACTATGGCAATTGGTCGCAAGAGAGATTATGCGGCAAAATAGTTTGGCGTGTACTATTTTTTATTTTTTTTTGAGATTTCATCTTGAGAAAAAGAAAGTGGAGGAAACTTACTTTAGTTTTCCACTTTCTAATATTTAATTTCTATTTGTATTTTAATTCTCCAGACTATCTGCTATTTAGGTTGATATTTGGTCATCCTCCAGATAGTCTATCATATAGTGAAGACTATCAACGTAACCAACCACTTTTTAATATGAAGGAACGTATGATATTTTGGGGTCAAAGGGTGGTGAAGGAGTGTTATAGTTACATAGTAGCACCAAAGTTGCTTTATTGGAGTCCCTCCTTTGTGTTAAAAGGGTGATACTACCCAAACCCTCTTTCTCTCTGCGCTCCAGCAGCCGCCGTAATTTACATGGTGAGGAAAATTATTGTACGAGAAGAAAATATTATTATATTGAAATAAGAATACGACTCATTTTCATTCAATCCTTTGATATATCCAAGTTTCCACTCTTATATTAGGTATTTCAGATTGTATTTATGTAGGAAATATGGATTTTGGATGGGCCTCCAAATCCATAGTGAAGTGGTGAATAAAAATGTGTCTGTTCCCAACAGATATATTTCAACAGTTACATCCCAATTGAAAAGAAATTGTTTCGCTTAAACCGTCATGTTGTTTAAATGCTTTGAAAACACTTCTTCCAGGAAAGGGGAAACACAGAAAAATTAAGTTATAGTTTTTGCAAATCTCATTGAAACCTTTTTTAGAGTCAGAGAGTTTGTGCTACAACATTTGCGTTTCGTTGTTTGGTATGATTTGAAGTGCTGCGAAGAACATCAAGGTATTTTAGAATGCTGAAGACATACGCCATTAACCTGTAACAACATTATATATATGGGATTAAATGTCTTAAATAAAGAGATCACTCGCCTCAATACACAAAGAGTTTGTTTGTTCTTTTTTGCTTTGTTTTCATCATTTACATTGTATTTTTAAAATTCTTATCTATTTGATATGTATGATTCATGTAGACTTGTATTTATCAGTGTTTGTATCAGGTTTGAAGTCTAATTGAAGTACCATCACAGTGGTATTGACATTTATCAGACAAAGACATGTCTTTTTGGCACTTAAAGTGTTTTAGGGTTTTTTTTTTTCGTCTCAAAGAACTTTGACTCAATTGAGGCATACTTTGTACTGTATAATAAGATTTCGGTAAGAAACCTGTCATCTCCTCCTCCTTTCTCTCCAGAAAAAGCAACCATTTTTCTCTGAAACTAGATTTTTATAAATCTTTTAGATTTTAATCCAAATCTGTCAGATTTGGTCTAAAATTTTCAGATCTATTGACAGATTTGGTTATACATATTATTACTATTTCCTTGTATTGAATAAAAGTATCGCTATTAAGCGATTCTAGGGTTTGTAACTAATGTTTTTAGTTTATTATCGGTTGATTTCATTGCTAATGGCTTATGAGTGCCAATTAGATGTTTCTGATAGATGTCTTGGCGTTTCTACTGAATGAATCATTCATATCAACAACATCATCGCTGATGATTTACCAAAAGAGGTCGAAATTCTCCGGTTATGGGAAGATCAATGGCTAGTAGAGGTGATCATGATAATGATGGGCAGCCCAGATTACTCCCATTTGGGACATGTTACTCTTAATGAAGAAGAAGAATTCAAATGGCAGAATATTATTTCATATGCCATATTTCAAATATTTGTTTCATCTACGAAACTAGATATATGTATTTTATCATTTTTTTCATATTTGATATACTTGAACATGATGTATTCACTCTTGTTTTGTTAATGAAATCAAGATGTTTCCTTCAAAAAAATAATATTGGTGCAGAGTAACCAAGATTGATAATAAAATCCAACAATCTTAAGACATTTTAATTGATCTATTTTATTTGATTCTTGGTTACAATTCTCAAAGTAGTATTTTGAAATTACTACCTAGTTCTTGTTCATAGACTATTATATCTTTTGTTGTTATAGGTCTTGGATTACGTTGGTATGAAGATGTTCTTAGAAATCTAGTATGGTATCTACACAGTTAGAGTGTAGGTTTGATTAGTTTGATCGTTGATTGTTTATTATAAAGTATAGTGGTCATGAATTATTACTTTTGGTTAATGACTACACAATAGCTATTCAGTAAGGTTAATTAATTATATATGGCTACATACTATATAGATTTGGAGTTTTGAATTGTGTTTGTTTTGGAATGGCATTATATGCTACAATATCCCAACTTTACAAACTACTGAAATGGACGTCATTGTTTGGTCTATGATGTTAATTAGTTTGAAATGATTATTTTTTTATGATTAATGTGGTATTGTAGAAGTGCAAGAACTAAACGATTATATTGGTTTGTTACAGACAATGGCGAACGAAACAAACAATAATGGTTCCTCAAGCAACAATGTTGCATCTGCTACGTCCAATAAATGATCCTCTCATTTTGCAGAAAAACATGTGGTGTGAACTTTAAGCGGTGGCAGGAAAAGATGTTATTCTTCCTAACTACTTTGGTATGGGCCAAATACCTGGATGATAATCCGCCCAGTACTTCAAGAAAATGGAGATGCGCATCACGTAACTGCCGTAGAAGCCTGAAAACATTCGGATTTCCTTTGTAAGAACTACTTACTCAATTCCTTTGAGGACTCTCTTTATGGAGTTTACCAACCATTGAATACGACAAAGGAAGTTAGGGACTCGCTTGAAAGAAAGTCTAAGACTGAATATGAAGGGGTTAAGAAGTTCATCGCAACAAGGTTTTTGGACTTCAAAATGGTGGATGAGACTTCCGTCATGAACCAAGTACAGAGATTTCAGATTATACTACATGAACTAAAGGCATAGATGATGATTTTGAGTGAGTCATTTCAAGTCGCAGCGCTGATTGAAAAGCTTCCACCCTCCTAAAAAGAGTTTAAAAATTATCTTAACCATAAAACTAAGGAAATGAAGTTAGAAGATCTTATCTTTAGGCTTCAAAAGGAAGAATGAAGTCACAATGCTGAAAAGAAGAGTGAAGTTTCTTATGGAAAATCAAATGTGAACATGGTTGAGGAAGGAACTAATAGTAGAAATAGAAAGTGTAAGCATAATGACTCTTCCAAGAAGAAAAACAAAGAAAAGAAAAGGAAGTTCGGTGGGGATTGCTACAACTGTGGTATGCGGGGACATTACGCCAGATATTGTCGCACCAAGAATGGTAAGGAAAGCTAAAAGAAAGAAGAACAAATCAGATACGTCATTTTTTTAATACATACCATAATTGAATCTTGTTGCTATAGTTAGCGATAGCTTGCAGAACTTGAACATTGGGTCATGTTCTATAGAAAGTCACAAGTATAGATGCTCTGTTATCTCTAAAATGAACATGGTGAACTACACAAATGAGTGGTGGATTGACACCGGTGCTACTCGTCATCTATGCGTTGATCGTGATATGTTTGCTACTAATGAGAAAGTTGAGAACAATGAGCCTTTATACATGGGAAATGCAGACACAACACAAATTCAAGGGAAAGGAAACGTGATTATCAAATTCACTTCCGGTAAGAAGGTAACTCTTGACAAATGTGTTACATACTCCTGAAATGCTCAAAAACTTAATTTTTGATCCTGTTCTTGTTAAGAATGGGTTTAAGTTAGTATTTGTGGAAAATAAGTTTGTTCTCTCTAAGAATGATGTTTACGTAGGAAAAGGTTATCTTATTGGAGGTCTTTTCAAGGTGAATGTGAAAAGGCGAGGGTACCCAAATATACCTCAAACTAAAACTTTTCCTTCCTATAAGTCCTTTATCTGAATGTGATTGTCTATGGACTGAGTCGAGACTGCAACTAATCGGTTCACACTTTGTGTGATCGTCTATAGATACGAGATCGATACAATACAACAACGAAGTATGTTTACTACTTGATACAAAGGTTCGGACTTAACCAAACACAATAGGATTCACATATCAAGTAAATAGGATTTAACGTTTGTGCAATTTACTTTAATTATAATAAAACAATTATCATGCGGAAATATAAAGTAAATGACACAACAATATTTTGTTAACGAAGAAACCGCAAATGCAGAAAAACCCTGGGACCTTGTCCAGAATTGAATACTCTCAGGATTAAGCCGCTATACAAAATAAACCAACTTCGTATAGTTGAGACCAAGCAACTAAACCTATAGTTCACCTAGTTCCGTTTGTATTCCCACGCCTCCAACCTGTAAACAAGTCACGTACTTGGACCAATTCCTTTGGTTCGTATTCCAAAAAGTAAAGGAACAACAATCTGTTTGGTATCAACTCTCTTCAACCAAGTGATATGAGTTGCGCAAAGGTTCCCTTGTTTATCTTAACTTAAACTCCTTTGCCAGGTTCCAAGATCTATCTTATGTTTAATCACCAAAAGGCAATCGGTAAGATTAAGCCAATCAACACACTTAATCCAAAGAACTGTGTTGATGCCGATCTTCTCAATTAATCAATCCAATCTACCACAAGGATAAACCAATTATTAATTGGATCCTCTGTTACCCAAACAAGTATTGTGCACACCAAAGATTATAAAACCAAGTAAGAAATTTTTTATCTCTTCTTTGTCTTCAAATCTTCTTAGATCTTCAATAAACACATGCACACAACTACTTGAATCTCTTGTGATCAATCACAAACAGAACGGAGTCTGTTAATAATGGATTATCACAAGATCGTCTTTAGATCTAACAACAGTCTAAAGATCCATGTCGAAACCTTGAACTAGTTTGAGTGAATCTTATATCAGAAGAGAAGATTCTCAAGAATAAATAAACTAGGTGCAATCAAATTTCAACCACCGTTAGTCAATCAAATAAATACGAAAACTAAAGATAAACCGCAATATCTAGTTTCCCACCAACGGGTGGCGCTAGAGCTTCTCAATCCCAAAGAAGACTTTAAATTGAGCAGCCGTAATATATTTTACCTAATTAGATTACTCTCCTCTCCGATAGGCGGCTTCATCAGTAACAGTACAACAAAGTAAGTTTATTGTCACGAAGGATTAGTTTGCTAGAAATGCAAACTCAAAGTATTTATAGACAAGGAAGTTTGGACACCAAGGAATTTCCAAAAACGAAAATATTCTCAAGATATTTTTCCATAATAACCCAAATTCGGTTTTCATAATTCCTGTGAATGCATTGTCCAAATATAATGATCGAAATCTCCTTGGAAAATCTTTAACTAGCAAATGCACATTACTAATTCTTATTTTCCTTATATAATTAAAAACCTTAATTAAAAGATTCTTAACTTATTTAAATTCGATCTTGGGATTTACTTCCTTCTTAGCCGTTAAGGAATATCTTTGAACAATAAAAGAATATACATTAATGCGTGTGTTCAAAGTGTGTCGACATCTTACTCTTGCAAGTCCTTTTTCATACTTACTCACTTGAAATCGATTTACCACACTTCCAAACAAGTTTAGAATTGGTTCATCTGACTTTCAATAACTATGTGATTGATCAAGTAACACTGAATCATAAGCCATGGGTGTAACGGTTCTACCAAAACAAGTTTCGGTTCTACCTCCATGTGAGTATTGTGCATAGTTACACTAGCTTACCAAAGATACGACTGACTAGGTACTAGGATCGGTTCCCCACATATATTTGGTATCTAACTTGTATGTACTGCACATGTCCATAGGATCGGTTCCCCCTTGCCTAAAAACATGTTGTACATGTTCATAGGATCGGTTCCCCTTTCTTCTATAAACCTTGATGCAGCTTATACAAAGATCGGTTCCCCCTATGATGTACTTCACCTCTTAATAGGATCGGTTCCCCTTTCCCAAATTTGGTCAGACACTCACAAACCCGATCATACCCTAGGTGATTACTTAAGATAGGTTTCACTAATAAAAGTCATATCAATACATAAGTCAGGACTCATGTGAATAGTTTTACCAAGAACACAAACAAGTCATGAGAGGTTATACAAATCACACATATTGGTCGTTCATAAGATTTGCAATGAAGAACAGCCCCAATAATTTCTGGCGATTTCCTTTTCGGTTCACAACACATATCATGAACTTACTTCCTTAGAACACATGTAAACATTGTTTCCTAGGATGAAATCCTTACCTCATACCCATACATAATCATAATAGCATTCATACGATTATGTCGATGTCTCATATACAAAATTTAATGGTTAAGCAAGAAACTTCATATTGTATTCCTTAATACTATGTCTATCTAGAGTGTTCATGCTTCGCAGTTTTATGTTTTCAATATGCACGACTTGAAAGATAAGCAAGGGAATGAAACAGTTCAAGTAAAATATTACTAACCTCAAGTGAAGGATAATGTTGTGGTTGTAGCTCCGTACTTCTTCACTTCTTCAAGTCTTCACAATACTTGTAATGTCTCACCCTAATATTTTCAAGCTAACCTATACGAAGTTGACTCTAGTACATTTAAATCAAGCGACTCTTAAATGAGTTTTGACTCACTAAAATATGACAACCAAACTTGACATACCAATGCTTGGTGGGTTCAACTGAGATATTCTCTAACAATCTCCCCCTTTGTCAATTTTAGTGACAAAACTCTTACAATCATATGGTTAAACAAATTACAATAATTCATTACACATACGCTTGATTCCCGAATTCAACAACACATAACCTGCATTCATTCAATCCTTAAGAATGTCGTTGTTGACATTATAATAACAAAGCTCATACTCCCCATAAAGGTGAGATAGGTATATTTTAAATCTGCACGTCTTTGTTATCCCAATCATATGACATGTTACTCCCCCTTAGTCTGTGCTTTTCCTCGTTCGTTAGATAAACGTTTCAAGCACCATTGTCCTCTTCCCTAGTGACACCAATCAACATAAAATTGATACCGGCATCACTTGTTTACTTCATATATTTCTCCCCCTTTTTGTCACAAAAATGACAAAGAAACGAAAAAATAAAGGACAACACGAAAAGGATCTTACAAATCTCAAAATAGACTTGCAACCTGTTGAGTCAAGCACGAGGGTTTTACATACCATTTTTGGTAACCAATATCAAAACCGATAATACAAAGTAATTATTTTTTGATATTTTATCATGGAAATAATTGCCGAAGCAATTTTCCCAACTAGTTTAGCAAAACAAAAATCAACTAAGCAACTTAGTTCCTTTGTTAAACCGATTGTATAAATATAACCACTTCATTCGATAAGACCAAAATAAATATAAACTCTATTTTTCTCATCAGGTTCTAATTATCCATATAACTTAGACCTTTAGATTTTAAACAAGCCAAATACTAGGTTAGTTAACTAGCACTTCCTTGTTTAGGCATTCGGCTAGACTTGAGTAACCGAAACCTACACTTTCATAAGTCTAACTAAGATCAGAATTAACTTTTTTTATCTTATCCGGAATCGAATTGGACTAAACAACTCATCCTGTTAATATATTCATTCGTTAAGCCATAAATAATTCATACAAACCAATAAATTAACTTGCATAATTATTTACCTCAACCAGAAGCAATTGAAACAACATATATCATTAAAGTTCCACTATGGCACCAAAATTTTGTAAGCCTAAACAATTGATACTATACAATAAAGCAAAATAACAATTATTTTACTTAACTGGAAGCAATTGAAATAACATAACATTAAAGCACCGCAATTGCACCAAACTTTAGTAAGCCTAGCTAAACGATTGATATCACACAACAAAGCAAGATAACAATAGTTTTACTTCACCGGAACTAACTGAATCACTCAAACATCCACACAAACATAATGGAATAAACACATCAATTTTATCGACAATTTCGTTTAAGCAAAAGCAATATATATTTCAAATAAAAATAGGCTTTTCTTAAAACATGAAAACAATTAACTAACAAGATTGTTACCTCAATTTCGCATCCAACTTCTCCAATATGATCGTATCTTCTTCATCCAGGGAGAATTGATATCGAAATACCATTATGTTGTCATCCTTATGCCAAAAACAAAAGAATAACAACAACCAACCTTTACCAGAGAAAGGTTGAAAATCGGTTTTAACAATTGCAAGCAAGAGTTAAAAATCGTCGAAACACATATGCTTTTATGCTAAACCAAAACCGATTCAACATATTGTGACTTTTTCACATATTGTTTCTACAGGAACCCCTCATGATCCTTTGACAAAGCCTACCAACATGGGCTAGAACTTAATCCTGCTAAATCAAAAAGTCACCCTAACCATAAGGGTTCACACCATATTATGAGATCGAATATCAAGGTAATAAAATCGAAATCAAATATCCCATAAACATTCATAGCAAATAAATAAAGATATATAGTATTGAAATTAAAATATTATTATATTACACATAAAACTAAAACATAATTTAAAGTCTTACAATACTTAAAACAAAAAGTTAAATGAGTAAAATAGTCTTATGGGTACAACAAGAACCAAATATGATTAAACACAAGTCTAAGAGCTTGAACTAGTGTCGCTCAACCCAAAGTCTTCATCAGATTAAGTATCCTTATAGTTTTCAGTAGGGCTGCACATGGGCCGGTACGGTACGGGTTTTTCCAATTCCCGGTCCCTGTACCTGCTAGTTACCGGTTCTATATTCTGGTACTTGTATATGTACTCGTTCCCAGATTGTACTTGTCCCTGTGGTACCGGTCCAGTTCAAGACCGGTATCGGGTTTTTACCTGCAGTATTTCATACAACAATTTCATACAATAACTCTGAACTCATACAAATCATAACCAACAAAAGTTTGAAAATACTTGTTCTTAATACATTAACCACTTATGTTCTTAAGACAAGTTTAAAATAAGTTTAAGTACTTAAAGAAGTTAAGAACTTAAGATGGAAGTCCAATATTAAAAGTTAAAAAAAGTAAAGTTCAACCCAAAATAAACAGTAAAGTACTAAAGTGTTCCAACACTTCCAAAGTTCAACTAAAAAAACAGTAAAATTCAACACTTCCAAAGTTCCACTTCTATAATTCTACTCCATATTCCACTGATTCAGGGGCTGCTACAAGGAATGAACTTCGAGCATCATTCGAGAGGGTCTGTCAGAGGTCCCAATATGGCTGCAATAGGCATGAAAGAAGGAACTTTATTAGCAAGAATGCAAGTACTAGTACTACTAAATAAAATCAAAAATAAAAGAACTAGTATGTTACCGTATTCATCATCAGCGTTATCATCAAGCACATAATCAGCTAGAAGGTCAAGAGCAATAGGTTTTAGTAGCCAACTTTGTGTACAAAGCAAAGCCTCAACTATCCTAGTAGATAAAGAAGCTCTCCATTGAGTAAGAACGCGCTTCCCGGTGCTAAATGATGATTCAGAGGCAACTGAAGACATAGGCATGGCTAGTATGTCTCTTGCCATCATTGACAGTATCTTGTACTTGCTAGCATTAGTATTCCACCAATCCAATATGTCAAATAGGTCATCATCGTTTCCATCTACCAGATCCATCAAGTACCTATCTAGCTCTGTCGTTCTTGATTCCTCAACACAACTTGGGCTTTGCCAATGCCTTCTCTTCCTTGACTGAATTCTATCCAGCAAACCTTGTCCAGGCAAATCACGAACTGGCTCAGCAGCTACCTGAGCAGAACTCGATGAACCCTCCTCATGAACAGAATACACCAATTTATACTCTTCAAAGAGTTCCTTAAATTCTCGTTTCACCTTTCTCATAACTCTTTCAACCTCATACTGATTGTTCTCAAATAAACAGTTGAGAGTAAATTCCATACCCTTCTCTTTCTCTCTTGGATCCAACAAATGCGCAAAAAACATGGCAGAATTCATGGTTTCATAAACACCCCAGTACTTATGGTATTTAGCAAACATAAGACGAGACATACGTGCTATAAAAGGATCTGATGCTACATTATTTCTAAAGTCAACTAATTATTCATGGATGATTAACAATTCCCATAAAAAAGTATGAGTAGTGACTTGTTCCGAAGCAGAAAATCTGACAGTAGCATCGAAGAATACCTTTAAGCATTTCACAAGACCTCTAGCATATTTCCAATCTTCCTCATAAGGAGCATGTAGACGAGGCAGCTTCTTCTTCTTCATCTTTGCCTTGTTCTTTCCTTTTGGATCTTCAATCTCTTCCTATTCTTCAGTCTCTTCACACTCTTCTTCTTCTTCAATATCCTCAACCACTCCTTCACTAATATCCACAGCTATATCTCTATCAACATCTTCATCCGTAGGTAAAACAGAATCCTTTTCTTCTTCAAAGATAAACTTCTTTTGGTATTCCTTATCATACTTTTCTAACCTTTTAAAAACCTTCTCATATTTTTCAGCAACATCTAACATCAAGTAAGTGCTATTCCATCTAGTGTATACATCTAATATCAAACCTTTCTTACAATCTATCTTTTCTAGGGAAGCACACTGTCTAAATTTACTAAGCCCAGCAAGAGAACCAAGAACATGCTTAACAGCTGACCTTATCCTTCTAACTGACTGATTAAAGAGATGGACTGCATCCTTTATAACAAGAGCAAGAACATGGGCTGCACACCTCACCTGAAAAAACAAGCATAAATAAGAAGTCAAAATCAATTTGAGATTTTATAAGCAAAACAATCACCTATGCTATGATGCAGAAGTAGTAATAAACTACTAATGACAATAATACAGTGCAACAGAAGTCCAAAAGATAACCATATTCAACTGTTTAAAACAACAGAAATGAATTCAAAAAAAGAAAGGAACTCACATGTAAATATTTGGCTCTAATCTCAAAATTTGTCCAACCAATAACACTTTGTTTCAGATAATCAATTGCAACTTTGTTGGCACTCACATTGTCTAGAGTAACACCAAATACATATTCTAACCCCCAATCTAACAAGCACTTCTCAAGCATCTCAACAATTTCAACACCTGTGTGCCCACCAACTTGTCTAAACATTATTATTCTCTTTTGTAATTTCTAGTTATCATCAATAAAATGAACAGTTACACACATAAAATTAAAGTTGTTTGGGGAAGTCCAAGTGTCTGTAGTGAAGGATACCCTCTGCTTCGAGTTCTTGAAGTAAGTTTTCAGATTATCCTTCTCTACTAAATACAGTTCCAACATGTCCCTGTAAATTGTCATACGGCTCGGCACCTTGAATCTTGGTTCTGCCACTTGCATTAGTGCCACAAACCCTGAACCTTCTATAGGTCTGAAAGCTTGTTCATCCTTGATTATCCACTCAACAAGAGCCCTTCTCAACTTAGCATAACTATAAGTGTAACCAACTAGTTTATCATCCACACCAGGTTTCGGAGGAGGCATCAACAGAGTTTGTTGTCCCTTTTCTTTCTTTCTGTCAGGATTCCTAGGGAATCTATTCAAGTGTTTCCATAAACCAGAAGTACCATGTGTATTATGTTGTGCAACATACTTGTTCTTGCAATGCTTACATCTAGCAAATTTCTCATCAATCCTAGTAAAAGAATTCCATACTGCCGATCTCACTTTGCCTTTTTGTTTGTCTTCACCATCTTCAACTATACTAGTTGGTGTGGCTTCAGTTTGCGGTGTCTGAGAGGAAGGTTGATTGGATGATGATCCTACTTCAGTTTGTTGGGTTGCATCTAGTGTGCCTTGAGATGAGTTACTTGCATCCATCTACAAAATCAAAATAATTTAACATTCAGTTAGAACTTAGAAGTCCAAAGACTGCAACATACATTTAAGTTAACAAAAATATCTAGCAAGGCACATGCTAATTATCACAAGATTCATCCAGCATAAACACATCACAGTTACAAATGAGTTTGAACTAGCATCATCCATTATAAACACACCAAAAAGTATCACTCTGCAATAAGCAACAATTATCACTTATTCTCTAATCAGACTTGGATATAATTATAAGACTGCAGAACCCAGCAAAAAGGCAATTGAAAGATAGGGGATGCAAGAGAGATTCTGCTGCCATAGGTAATAAACAGTGTGATTGCGCTCAAAATACTGAAATGAACAACAAAAATGGAAAACCATTACAGCAAAACATCCGTTAAACCACTTGAACACTTGTATTCGCCAATCGAAACTCGATAATGACGAAACAACTACATTATAGTATTATACATACACAGGCAAACTATTAAAGTTGTCTGGGAATATTAAGTGCACAATCACCATGTAACTTAACTATCAATTAGGCTAAAAAAAATTAGGCTAAATATCATTACAGGGACAATATCAGGTTAAATAAAATTGTAATATTTAATGACTATTTCCTACTACTACAGCTACTACGAGTATTATATTAGCCATTTTAATATACAATCAACGTCCACAACCTTAAATCTAACTTAGTGCTACTTCTTCATACTACTATTCTGTTGGCCATTTATACAAACAACCAATGTCCACAAAAAACATAAAAAACTTGAAAAAATATTCAATAGAAATTGGGAATTAACCAACAATTATCACTTATGATGTTATGCACTATATCGATCAACCAAACACATATTAGTATCATACTTCTAAACCTAACACAAAAATCAAATTTAAACGATAACCCATGTCTCAAAAACCCTATTAAACGATAACCCATGTCTCAAAAACCCTAAAAAAAGAAACGAATCAATCGTACTCAAACTCAATCAATTACTGATTTACTGAACAAAAACAGAAATAATCCGAAGAAGAAAGGATTAACGATTACCTCTAGACTCTAGTTGTTTTTTTTCGGATTATAGGTGAAGAAGGTGACCTTTTCTGAGTTCTCTGTTAGGGACCTTAGGGTTGCCGCTGATTTTCCTTCTGTGAGAGAGGCGAGAGATGGGAAAGAAGAAATGAAAAGGAAATTAGATGAGAATGAGAGTATATATATGTTTAACCTAAAAATGAAGGGATAGGATTAGATTATCTATATTCAGATCAAGGGTTCATAATAATTAGGTTCTGGGTACCGGGTATGACGGGAATGGGGGTGGAACCATTACCTTACCCACCCCTGCACCGGTTCTGCCTTTCGTTCCCATACACTGTACCGCCTTCACCGGTTCCGAGCCGGGACACCGGTTCCGATCCAGGTCTTGTGCAGTCCTAGTTTTCAGCAATCTGGTAGAGCTCTGAAATAATTTCTGGATGCTTGAGAGAAGCAAAGTTGACTTGTCATTCCAGACATTTATTTCTCCTACTAAGCCTTCGGTAGTAGGTTTCAAGATCAGTATCTTGTATAGGAGTGCTATAAGCAGCACTTGTGCTTGGTCCAACACGACTTTTTCCCCTCATTCTATTGATAATAGTGTGATTATGAGGTTTTGGTACAAGTTTTTGAGAGTCATATGCACCAATTTCAAAGACGCTGCAAATTCTTGTGATAAGACATGGAAACCCCATGCTCTTCCCACTACTCTAGACTCTTATCATTTGTTTTATAATAAAACCGCAAAAATCAAAATTAGGGGTACAAATTACTATATGATAAATTAGCTCAGCTATATCACCACTCCACGCCACTTTGTGCATATTACTAGGTGCCAAGTTGGAAACAATAAGTTTTCCAAAAAAATTGAGATATTTTGAGATTCCTTTAATGCAGAGATTGTTTCCATTCCAGGATTTTCCACCAAGAATCTCAGCAATATGTTCTTTTTTGAAAGCACTGCTTTGAGGAAGGAATGTATTTTCTGTATTGCATCCCAGAAGATATCCAATAACATTTCTATTAACCAAGAACAGAAACAAGTCATGAGCGGTTATACTAATCACACATATTGATCGTTCATAATATTTCACCCTTAATGAAGAACAACCCCAATAACGCCTAGAGATTTCCTTTTCGGTTCACAACACATATCATGAACTTACTTCCTTAAAACACATGTAAACATTGTTCCCTAGGATGAAATCCTCACCTCATACCCATACATAATCACCATGGCATTCATACGATTATGTCGATGTCTCATATACAAAGTTTAATGGTTAAGCAAGAAACTTCATATTGTATTCCTTAATACCATGTCTATCTAGAGTGTTCATGCTTCGCAGTTTTATGTTTTCAATATGCACGACTTGAAAGATATGTTAGGGAATGAAACAATTCAAGTCAAATATCACTAACCTCAAGTGGAAGGATGATGTTGTGGTTGTAGCTCCGTACTTTTTCACTTCTTCAAGTCTTCTCAATACTTGTAATGTCTCACCCTAATACTTTCAAGCTAACTTATACAAAGTTGACTCTAGTACATTTAAATCAAGCAACTCTTAAATGAGTTTTAGCTCACTAAAATATGAAAACCAAACTTGACATACCAACGCTTGGTGGGTTCAACCGAGCTATGCTCTAATAGAATGTAACGAATGTTAAGTCGTAAATAAGTAAGATAGGTGAATGTAGAGGCGATTACGTCATAATAATAAGATGTTGTTAGAATAGTATCCCACTGTATAGTAGTAATAGTGGTACCAAAAAACTAATTTGCAGTATCGTTGTATTGTGATATTATGTCAGTTGATTCAAATAAAGATTAATATTTTATTATTAATTTGTGTTTGTTCATTCATATAGATGACTTGATATTTTATCTCTGAATCAACATTTGATAATCTATATGCAATTTTAGATTTGTATGTCTTATTTGCGATATTGCAGATTCACTTTACTTATCTAAGTTAATACCAAAGACTATTGATTTAATCTGCTGGTTTAGGAGGTGTTAAAGATGGAATCAAACTCGCATCCACTGTCAGTAGAACTACTTTGGAAGCGAATTTATTTCATCGACTTACATATAGGTAAGTATTCTCTGTGTGTTTGTTATATTTTTTGGTATTCGTTGCTAAACGATTCCACAAAGTATTGTGATTGTATGCCTATTAATAGAAACATCAATTATGATAATCTGAGAGGCGGTCGGAGAAAGCTTGATTTCTTAGTTACTGATAATAGTGCCAAGTTCAAATTAAAATAGTAAAAGGTAAGGTTTTCTAGAATTTTTTCATAAAATAAAGAGAATAATGAGTGATTTATTGGTTGTGAACATTAGACTTCAAATGTGGGGTACATCTTATCGGCCTTTAAGTACACAATATGAGCATAAGGTATATTAGACCCATAGCTTGACTTAAAAAATTTGGTGCATGTCATTATGTCTAGGAGGTGGATGATAACATTATTTTGCATTATTACTTTAAAATAGCTATGTACAATATAATAATGCTAATGTGTTTTTCTAAGTATAGGTTTGAAGCAAAGAATGGATTCTTATTTATTTTGATCAGGGATCAAGAACTAATTGGTGATTAGTCAAATAATTATACTTTAGCCAAATCTCTGCTCTTGTATCAATTTCTTTTAATTTGATGTCTTAATTTGTTTTGTTTTCGTATTTTTTAGGTCAATTTTGTTTTGCCCTAATTTGCTTAACCTGTGTCTTCAGTTTTTAGAATAGAATCTTTTATCATGGGATTTATTTGTTGTTGCATCTTGAGATTGGTTTTTCCCTACAACAAGATTAGTTCTCCCCTACAACAAATTAAAAGTAAAAGGGGTTAATCGAGGATTGGGTATGTTTCTTTTTAGATTCTCCATCAAGTTGTTCTGATTTGATTTTACAACGATTTTTGATACATCAAGATCAGCCACTCAAAGATTTTAGGGGTATTTGAGATCCTACTTCAGTAGGGATATGATTCAGTTTTGGATTTTGGTTTATCAGTAAAGATTATGTTCTTTATCAGACTTAACTCAGTTGTCTTCTCAACTTTCCCTAATTTAAAATATTTCAACATATAAGTAAACCTATATTAATGATGATTTCCTAAGATACTGAGGAATTTTTAAAGATAAAGCTCTTTTTTTTATTCTAATGGGGAGTCTGGTTGGATAAACAAAGCAGGTCATTATCAAAAGTTGCGTTAAATATTTCTTTAATCTTAATTATCCTAATTTTTAATAAGAAAGATAATCTGCTATTGCTCTGATTTTAACTCTCTCTTCTTTGGGCGGATAATTCAGAAGTGTTTGAACACTTGGCAAATTAGTTGTTCAATTCTAGCTTCCCTTTGATCTTCTGATAACACTGTATTAGAATTATAATCTGAGAAGATGCCTGACATAAATGAGATTATGAAGATGCCTGACATTAATGAGATTATTCTTTGGGACTCTGATAGATCATTACTTCAGTACTGCTATCTTTCATTTCCAAGGTATGAGCCATGGCTTTGTAATTCTGGCTATATAAGTGATGTTTGGCTTTACAATCTTTCTCACCCCAGTTCTCATCTGCATAATTTATCTTATCACTTAAGTTGCAACACTATCAATTCCCTTTACTAATTATGGCTTTAGCTTAGAGTTTTAGACTTGGATGATGATTTTGAAGAATTTCCTTTCACTTTTGCTGCATTGCTGTGTGATAACACTCATAGTTATTATAAAACTTCAGTAAAGAATCAACTTAACAGGTCTTGGACCATTCCTTCTCCAGACTTCAAGCTAGAAAAACCATTTACTCAGAATATGCGCTACAGAAATCTTTTTGTGGTGATGTTTAAGAAAGATACTGATAGATATATTGCTTATGCTGGTAGGCCTACTCTGCTTTTTGGTCAACTTTTTGTAGTTCAACAGTTGAGAAAATTAGAATCAGTATTTGATCTGGTCTGGGATAAGACTCTGATGCCAGTGCAAATCTTTATCCCTTCTGACTTGGTGAACAAAGGGAGGGCTCGAGAAGTGCTGGATCAAATTGGAACCTTTGTTTCTGCGGAGTCTCCAGCGGGAAATAACTTTGAAGCTAAGCTGATGGTACCTATCCACTCTCCATTTACAAGGAAGGTAGTTTTCAACACTAATAGTAGAACATGCTATATGAATGCATTTTATCCAAAACTGCCTTTCCGTGCATGCAAGAGATGCTTTTTGCTTTTTCATGATGAAATAAGGTGTAGAGAGATTCAATCTAGAATCTCTATGAGAGCTTTACCTACCCCAACCCCTCGTGATTCTCATGTAGCGGTCACAAATCCGAGAAATAATATTGCTGATAATAGGAGTTTCTTGGTTACTTCGTCAGCTGTTATTGGATCACAGAAAAGCACCCAGCAAGAACCGTCCAAGCCTTCGGCCTTCTCGTTTTGTCTTCAATATGTGGGTGTTTTAGGTAACAGATCTTATTCCCTATTGGCTCTTAATTTTGGATCTGTAAGGCCCTCAGTGAGACCCTCAGCCCCGGATTTAATCATAAGAAAACCTAGTAGTGCTGGCAATGCCTCTCCACCGCCAACTTTACCTTTTACAAATGGTGTGCTTGGTAACCCTTCGGATAGGAAAGGAAAGAGACCTAGAACTGAATTTGAGCAATACCATCAAGAATCCTTTTCTTTCATGCCAACCCCACGATGGCCTCCGGTTTCTTCTTTACCACCTTTCACCCCTCCATCAGAAATGGTGTTCAATTTAGGAAATGTGGGAGAATCGTCGAGTATGAGATCTGTAGAAGTGATAGGTGTTGTAAACACCTTAATTATTATATAGTATTTATGCTTTATTTGCTATTTATTTTGTGAAATATCTATCTTATGTGTGAATTTGAGTTGATTAGGTGCAATGGAGTCCTTTGGAGCAAAAGAAGGAGAAATTGTCCATTTGGAGCGTAAAGGAAAACACTTCAATTCACAGGCGAGCTATATTTGGAGCGGGATGAGATGCGCAAGAAGGATGCAAAGAATGAACTTCCAGTCCTCTATAACTGACAGTTGAGTTGAGAAACGAAATAGGTTGTCGGTTTTCTGAAACCGACAAGCCATTGTTAAGCTGGTTGGCCCTTATCCGGGTATTGTGGTTGTCATTATCCAACCTTGTTTCATTACAACCACGAGTTCGATGAGAGAGATATTCTCATTCACCTGAATTTTGGACAGAAGTAAAATCAAGCAGCAACTCTTGCTGCTGAAATTCAGAAATCGTGAATTGGAGAATTGGCGACTAAATTGAGAGGGGTTTCGAGCGTGGTTGAGGATGGTGAAGAAATTGAATGATCTGCTAGAAGATGCAATGGTTGTTGCTGAGACCAAATTAAATTTGGTTTTGACATCAGTTCGATCTGAAGCAGTCAAGATTCAGTGATGGAATTAAGAAATTAAAGCATAAGAAATTAGGGGTTTGAGTTGAAAATGAAGAAGGTTTGAATCCAAGTTCAGAACAGATGGAGTCAGAGTGAATCTGAGATGAGAGAAAGAAATTTAGGGTTTGTGTTGGAAATAAAGAAGTGGGTTCTGATCTTTGTGTTTATGAATGTTGAGGTTGAATTGAATTGGGTTGGTGTTACTGGAAAGAAGAGATGAAGAACTGGATTCAGTTGATTCTGAAATGGTGGTTTCTGATGGGGGTCTGTTTGAACTTCTGTTGAATCAGCTGTGATGGCTCTGGTGAGGTGCTTGTGTTTTTGAAGTTATTGCAGGCAAGGGAATGATCTAAATGAACCAGGGTTGATGGCAGGTAGTGAATGGGTTTTTCTCTTGTTCTGTGCTGCTACTCAAATTGCAGCTGGTCTAGAATGGTGGAATGAATTGCAGGTTATGGAACTGAGTTGCAATGGTGTTGCGGTGAACAAGGGAACTGCAAATGGACTGCAGAGATGGAGCTATTAAGTAAGGCATGTTGAAGTCGTAGCATTGGCGAAAAGAAGCCTGAAGTGGAGTTTGCAGCATGGTTGGTGTTGAGATAGAGGGTAGAAGCTGGTGACTGCAAGCGAGGAGGCTTTGTTTATGTGATGCTACTGAGCTAGATATGGAAGTGGAGTTGTATGATCTGTGACTGGAACTCAGAGTTGCAAGTGAAGCTCAGCTAGGGAGTTATGCACTGCATAATTGCAGGGTGCACAATCTTGGCTCTGTAGAAGGTGGCCGTGATATTATGGGATATTTATGCAGGGTATTTGGTAATGGCTAGTGAATGTTTTCTACAGCTACAGGAAAATAATATTTGGGCACCAGGTTGTGTTGATTGTGGATATGGACTAAGCCCTGAACTTAACTTATTGCCGAGAGTTTTGGGAGTTAAACGACTGAGATTTGGAAGCTGGCAGAGTTTAAATGAGCAAGGATTGAATGGTCAGTTGCAGTTGTGATGATTTCAGGGTATGAAGTTGAGAAATTGCAGTCAAGAAGGACGGCTAGGTATATTGCATCTCAGATGGATGAAATGGCAGTCTCAGGTGGTTGTGTTGGTGCTGGAATGGAGCTGTGGGTGAGATTGCAGGTCTTAAGTATATCTCAAATGGCACTGGTGTTGCAGGAACAGAAAGTTAAGTTGCAGGGAGTTAATGGGTTCTGGTGTAGAGAAGTCACAGGAGCAGGGGTGGTTGTATCAAGCACAATGAAGTGGTGGTACAAGGTTATGGAATTGTCAAAGGTGCAGCTATATGTGTTGGTTCAGCTGGTTTGGCCAAGAAGCAACAATAGCTGATGGTTGATAGCTTTTGGTTGGTGGCTAGTGATTGGTGGAATCTGTGAAGCAATAGAAGATGAATTTGGTGCTGGTAATAGCAGTGCAGTGCATCTGCAGATATGGGTTCTGGGTTGCATTTGTTGGTGTGGTTGCACAAGTGCAGGGCCATCATGGCTGAGTGTGCACTGCAAAAGATATGGCATGTGCGATGGCCTGTAAAGCTTATCCAAGTCAGTTGAGTTAGCCTGACTCACTCACCTAATTCATCTGACTCTCTTACTCACCTGATCTTAATTTTCCAGTGACTCGGCATGACTCGGTGGTTGACCCGAGTTGAATCGGTTGACCCGAGTTGGATCGTTTGACCGGTGACCGGGCGGATTTTGCCGGTCACCTGAGTTATTTTCCGGTGCCGGATTCCGGCCAGAACACACAGTTTTCCGGCGAACAATTTTTGGGTCATATTTTCACATGGGTTTTTCACACACTTGAGTTTAGTGGACTTCTTGGTATTGGACCGTGGGCTTTGAAGACCTAATTTGGAAAGTTGGAAAGCTATAAAAGGAAGAGTTTCTATTCTTTTTGGGGGATATCACTGATCACGTATTCTTCTACTGGAGTTTGGAGGAGGGCGATTCTACTAGGGTTTGCTTTCGTTTATTTTTCATGTTCTTCATTTTATTTTTGATAATAATTATGTTGAATCAAAATACTATGAGTAGCTAAACAATCATTATTGGTTATGGGATAAAGTGGATTTCACAAATAAGATTTGATTCAATGTATTAGTTTTGTTTCAATATTTTACTGTTTATGATTCATTGTTCATATTGTTAATGATTTGATTATTTATTTGGTTGAGTCCGGAATCAATCCGATTTGCATTCATATCTAGAGTTATATTAGGGTTTTCAATACGAAAACGTTGTTAATCCCTGATTCTAAGTAACATAAATGTGGGTAGTGCTTGTAGAGATATATCCTACTAGTCACATATGAATCATAACTTGGGTTAAATTGATTTAGTGCTTTTACACGTTTCGATTGCCTTGATTAGTCTTATTCCATATAGCTTATTGCTTCTAGGGAGTTAAATCTAATTTTCTTTTACACTTTAGGTTGCTTTCTAGGAAGAATTCACATATGCATCTTTTAATGTGGTTGTGATGAAATCAGGGAATTACTGGGATACTCTTGCGATCAAGGTATCCTAGGACTTTTAGTAAATGAGAGATTAAATTTCAATTCTAGTCATTGATGAAAATATGTGTTTTTGAATTAAACTATCCCGTGACCAATACTTTCTCCTTATTGATTACTTTTATTATTACTTTGCTTTCAATTTATTTTTATTGCTTTGATAAAACAACATCCCCCCCCTTTGGTTACTAAGAAACTGAAAAAATTTATAACAACAAAAGCCTCTCTGTGGATACGAACTCTTTCTTATCGCATACTATTTTTATCTTAGGAAGTAAGAAAGTGAAATTATATTTGCGCCGGCTGACAACCGACCAAGAAGGAAATGTTCTTTGGTTTTCGTCAAGTGCAACGGTTACTCAAACCTTCGTGTCATCTTCAAGCTATGTTTTCGGTGCTGCCTCAGAGATGAATTTTAGCTCAGAAGAATTTATACCTTCAAACCATTGTTTTGACCCTTCGAATGGACTAGATAATAATAATGTGAGATTAGACTGCATGATTCTGGAACCTCTACCCCTGGCTACTTTACCCCCGGAACCAGTTATTTCATATGAATAATTTGAGAGGGAGATTGATCTCATGATGCTCGACTCGGAACCTGCGGCAGCGAATACCTCTCATGCTCGTGATCTTGTAAGTCCCTTATTTTCGCCTACTTAATCTTTTCAGGCTCTTTTAATTGATTGCTTTGCTCTTTTTGAAATTAGGTTATTTTCTTTGGTCATTGTTTTACTTTGCTGTTTTGCTTAGATTAGATCTTTTTCATGATGAAATTCTTGTATTGGAACTTAAACGGATGTTGTTCGG
The DNA here is from genome assembly GCA_023529315.1 of Papaver bracteatum. Lineage (NCBI taxonomy): Eukaryota > Viridiplantae > Streptophyta > Magnoliopsida > Ranunculales > Papaveraceae > Papaver > Papaver bracteatum. The sequence continues at coordinate 768,734 of JAJJWX010004549.1, forward strand.
ATAAGAAATGGTTGCATGTTTTAAATCTTTATAGGAAACATAGATACGATGCAGTTTGCCTGATTGAAACTATGGTAGATGAAGACACAGTTCGAAAATATTGTCACTATCTTCCTTTTGATGCCTGGTGCATTATACCCTCAATAGGAAAATCGGGGGGGGGGGGGTTTAGCTTTAGGGTACTTTGAAAAATCTAGTATTGAAATAATAAACTCTTCCGTTAATATGATACATATAGTTTGTGATGTTACTCCTCGCATTAAGAACTGCCTTGTCTCTTTTGTGTATGGGTCTTTAACTCGAAATGGTATGAAAACACAATGGAACTTTCTGAACTATTTAAACGAAGATAACAGTAGACCTTGGTTAATGCTTGGGGATTTCAATTTCATAATGCATGAATCTGAGAAGGGGGGGCAATACTATCAACTCTCTTGTGCCGGATTTCATTAAAAACAAGATGTTGGATTTAAAACTGAACGAAGTTTTTTCATTAGGAAACCCGTATACTTGGTGTAACAGAAGATTTAAAGTCCCAGAAGAATTAATATTTGAAAAACTGGATAGAAGCTTCATGAATGATAAATGTGTTTCTTTGCTTCCTCAGACTAGAGTTACAAATTTAGGTCGCATTTTCTCTGACCACTGTCCAATTCTTGTAAACTGTTTTCATCAACAAGATAAACTACATATTCCATACAAATTCTTCAAATGTTGGCAACTCAGTCCAGACTTTAAGAATATTCTGAATAGCTCTTGGTCTAAAGAAGTGAGGGGTTCTCCAAGTTTCATTGCTACTGGTAAACTTAAGAACCTCAAAAATGATCTAACTATCTGGAATAGAAACTCCTTTGGGCACATTAAAACAACAATAGGAAAACTTAATTCTGAAATCGAGAAGCTTCAATCATTACCATATTCTGGTTCGACTAGTACTTTCATTCTGAATTACTCGAAACAGCTTGATTATTGGTATGAGATTGAAAATAAATTTTATAAACATAAATCTAGGATTGACTACTTCCACAATTATGATAAGAATACTAGTTTCTTTCATAATTCTGTCAAGTTAAGAAATATGTATAGCACTATACATACTTTACAAGATGATAGAGGAAATTGGGTGGAGTGTAGGGAACTAGTGGTAAATCTCCTTACTAGGCATTTTAAAGATATTTTTACCTCTCGTCAGCCACAAAATATCTCTATTGATGAAGTGCTTAAGGATATTCAACCAGATATAACAAATGAAACTAATGTCAGATTAACTGCTATTCCCACTACTGATGAAATTCACGAAACTATCAAATCTATGGCTCCTTGGAAATTGTCGGGACCGGATGGTTTTCCAGGAGGATTTTTCAGAGATAATTGGAATGAAGTTTCTTTGGAAGTAGTAAATCACATTCAATCTTTCTTTAAAAACAAATTTCTATTGAAACAACTTAACCATACTTTTATTACGCTTATCCCTAAATTCAAGAATCCTTCTCGTCCGAATGATTTTAGACCTATCATTCTTACAAATACTATATATAAGATTATCTCCAAAATTCTCACTAATAGATTAAAGCCCTTACTAGATTCCTTAATCTCGCCTTTTCAGTAAGCTTTTGTTGCGAATAGGCAGATTCAAGATAACATCCTGATTACTCAAGAAATTCTTCACTCTTTTCGAACCAGGAAAATGAAGAATAATAAATTTGGTTTCATGGCGATAAAATTAGACCTCTCCAAGGATTTTGATCAACTTGAATGGCCATTTATTATTGTTATTTTTAAAAAATTGGGATTTTCTGATGATTGGTGTCAACTGATATCACAATGCATTACTACCGTGTCTTATTCAGTTTTGGTTAATGGGTCTCCGGGAGACATCTTTCACCCAACCCGAGGAATTAGGGAGATTGTCTATCTCCCTATATCTTCATTCTCTGCATGGAAACGCTCTCTCAACTCTTGTTAAAGGGAGAAAATGACAAACTTATTCAGGGTTTCAAACTAAAAAAAAAACAGTCCCTCGATATCTCATTTATTTTTTACATATGACTGTATGATGTTCTCGAAAGCATCGTTGGTCTATGCTAGAAATATTATGAAGATCATTGACTCCTTTGCAAAATATTTCTAGCCAAGACTCTAGGAATTATATTCTTAAACACTACTGAAAAATATTTGGGTACTCCCTTATTTGTTAGCAAAATCAAAACTAAGTATTTCCAATTCTTAATAGAAAATTTTTATTCTAGACTGAGCAACTGCAAGAAATCAAACTTAAATGTAGCAGGAAGAAAAGTTGTTACGAAGCATGTTTTATCCAGTTTAGCAGTTTACCACATGTCTTATTTTCCTTTTCCAAAAAAGATTACTTCTAAGATAGATTCTATTCAAAGATCTTTTTGGTGGTCTAAGAAAGATCTGAAAAGAGCATCTTACTTCAGGTCTTGGGATGACATTGGTAAATCAAAGCTTAACGGAGGTTTAGGTATTAAAAACTCTTATGCTACTAACAAAGTTTTCATTGCAAAGATTGGCTGGAGAATGTGTAAAAATTCAGATATTCTACAAACAAGGTTCTTCAAGGATAAGTATTTTCCAAATCAAAATATGCTGGAAATTAACAAGGCTGCGGATTCAGCATCCTGGATTTGAAAGGGCATAGTAAAAAGCTTAAAATTCATAAAATATAACTTAGTATATAAAATAAATGATGGTAGGACTGCAAATATCTGGACTTCTATCTGGTTTCCTAATAGCAGTGCTCCCCCAGTTGCTACTAATCCAAATTCTTTTAATTACAAGTTGGTAAATGATCTTATAGATATGCAAACAAACTCCTAGGATTACAACCTTATTACTTCCTTATTTAATCAGAATGACATTAAGAAAATACTTACTATTAGAATAAACGTAAATAAGCAGGATGAAATTATGTGGGCTCACACAAGAAATGGGAACTTCACTGTAAAATATGATTATAAGGTTTATAGAAATGAAATCATAAGTGATGAAGACGCTTTGTTTTGGAAGAAGGTGTGGTCTTTAAATGTATTGCCGAAGATTAAATTCTTTATTTGGAAGATTTTTTCGTATATGCTCCCTGTGAACAGTTTGCTCAAACTTTATAACCCTGCGGTTACTGACTGTTGTTTTTTATGTAACAATGATATTGAAACAGAGTTGCACTTGTTTTTTCAATGTCCGATTGTTTCCCGTATCTAGTTTTCTCTCTCTCTGAAGCACTTGATTAGTGTCAACTATCAATGGGTTGATGATATTTTTCTGGATTGGTTTGACAAAGATTTGGGGTACTTCTCCATACGTTGTAAACTGGCCAAGTATAGGTGCTATTGTAGTGTGGTCTGTCTGGAAATTAAGATGTCAAGTGATGTTTAAGCACAGCACTATTGACCTGGATAAAGTCATTCTGAACACAAGAAGGGTTTTAAATACTTATATGAGCCCTATTATTAATTTCCAAGCTTTAAGTAGGCCTGATTTCAAAATTCCTTTGAAGGAAGTTGATTTCTTCGTTTTTCTTGATGGTTCTTTTAAGGATCTTAACCTAGGTGTTGGTCTCATTTTGTGTGATACTGCAGGAAATGTAATTCAATTAAAAGCGGACTTTGGACTGGTCTCAGGTGCAGTTGAAGCGGATGCAACAAAACTAGGTTTGGCTATCTCTTGGGCAGAAGAAAAGAACCTGTCTAAAGTCTGTTTTGTCTCTGACTGCCTTCAGTTAGTGGACTTTGTGAAAGAGGGCAAAGGAGAAGTTTACTGGTACAATAGCGATCTCTTGGAAGATTGACGGATTTCCCTTTTAAAGCATTGTAGTTTTAAGATTGTGCATATTAGGAGACTCAAAAATAAGTTGGTTGACCGGCTTGCTCGTCGGGCAAGAAAGTTATCTTTGAAAACTTCTTGGGATTCTATTCCTCCTTTCTTGAATTATCTGTTAAGGAAAGATCCCATTTCAGACGTTTGTAATTTTCTTCTTTGTTAATGCCAAGTTTGTTTTCTTAGCAAAAAAAAATATTAGTCAAATAATTTAGAATTAGCAATTTGTGCTTTATATACTTGACCAGTAAAGCGTGTTATGAAAATGTATGCACCTTTAAACTTGTATTATGCCTACATTAAAGAATGTATGAATAACAAACACCAAGTTATAAATTTGTATAAATGTGGGGGTTGGCTAAGTCTCGAACGTATCCGTCAAAGACACAACCCCGTCAAGAAATTTCCCTTTAAATGGAACAATATTGGAATGTTATAAAACTTCGAAGGATAATCTAGTGGACCCATGTGAAAAGGATTATCTAGAGAGTTATAAATTGCATCATCGAGGGAAATGGGATAGCCTACGAATGAGTAGTTTTACAGCGGAAACCCAACCTAGCGATTAGAGATCTCATGGTTATCTAGGTTCAAAAGGACAACTAAGTTGTAAATTTATACTCGTCGGAAACACTGTGAGAGACTACTTTCTTCCTATTTATACGATGAAATAGTGTTGCCTGTCAAGTGAGAGGTTGAGAATTTCTCTTAATGATTCATATGGCTTAGTTTGATTAAGAAAATATCGCATGGTATTTCTTAAATAATAGTTCACCTATATGAGTGAGAAGTGGTGCCGTTTATATGATAACTATAAGGTTAAGTTACTCTAGAGAAGTCATGAAAAATCAGCATCGTTCAGGGTAAAATAAACACAACCGAGGATCAAATTTATAAGGAGATAAACTATGTAACATCTACTGCATTTCAAGACACCACGTTCACTAAGCAACTAGTAAACCCGGTTTTTGTTCGCTACGGAAGATTAAAAGCCAAAAGCTATCTTTCCCGATGTAGTGACGTTTCGCGCACAAACTCTCTAGTGTCTGCATTAGAGTATAGGATTGAATTATATTTTTTAATTTTATGTAAAGAAAATTTCATTCATGTGGGGGATTGTAGGAAATATGGATTTTGGATGGGCCTCCAAATCCATAATGAAGTGGTGAATAAAAATGTGTATGTTCCCAACAGATATTTCTGTTAAGATACTCCTTCTGTTTCAAAATAGTAGGCTGGTTTCATGTATAATTTGTACATGAAACCAGCCTATTTTTCTGAAGCGAGGGTAGTGTATCTAAATAGTTAGGTCCCAATAGAAAAGAAACATTTTCGCTTAAACCGTCATGTTGTTTCAATGCTTTAAAAACCCTTCTTCATGAGAAGGAGAAACACAGAAAAATTAAGTGTTCTTGCAAACCTCATTGAAACTTTTTTTTAGAGTCAGAGAGTTTGTGCTACAACATTTGTGTTCGCTGTTTAGTGTGACATGAAGTGCTGGGAAGAACATCAAGGTATTGTTGAATGCTGGAGACATACGCCATTAACCTGTAACAACATTATATACATGGGACTAAATGTCTTATGTAAAGATATCACTCACCTCATTACACAAAGAGTTTGTTGTTTTTTGCTTTGTTTTCATTGTTTATATTGCATCTCTGAAATTCTTATCTTTTTGAAATGTATGATTCGTGTAGACTTGCGTTTATCAGTGTTTGTATCAGGTTTGAAGTCTAATTGAAGTACCATAACAATGGTATTGACATTTATCAGATAGAGACATTTCTGTTTGGCACTCAAAGTGTTTGAGTTTTTTTTTTTTTTTTTCTCAAAGAACTTTGGTTCAACTGAGACATACTTTGTATTGTATAACAAGATTTCGGTACTTAGATTGGTGCAGAGTAACCAAGATTGAAAAAAAAATCCAACCATTTGTAGGGTAAAAACTTTAAAAATCTAATGTATTCAAGTTTATTTCCAATGTTCTAATATTAATAATTGGTCGACCGAAAGGAGACCTTCTATACGGTGGGTTGAACTACAAATGTAAGTCACTCTCTCTTCATGTGACATGTGTCATTTTTATCTTTTTTTTTATTTTGTCTCTAATTCATTTCAATTTAATCAAATTGATTCGTTTTTCCGAAAATTGAGTTGATAATCGAATGTTGGCAGTACCCAAATGTTATTAGAAAACATAAAATCAATAAAAAAAATCAATTTCTCCTTCAATTATATCGATTTAGAATTGAATAACAAAATCGAATAATAACGTTTATATCTGTTGCTAAAGACCAATGTAAATTTTGAGATTCCGGTCTATATTTGTTGTTAAAGACCATTGTTAATTTTGATATTTCGGTCGACCCCCACTGTAAACACATGGTCATCTAATCTAAACTAGGTATAAGTATCATAGTGAAAACAAAAGGGTATATTAATTATATATCCCTAGTTTTAACACCCTACAAATATATCCTTATACAACAATAAATATATCCCTACTTTTTAATAATCTTAACCATTTAAAATTAGATTACCTTAATACCCTCACCCATATAATATTTTTCTTTATTTCAAAATGGAACAAATTTCTTCCTCTACCACTTCACCACCACCACCACCAACATTCAACTACCATTCTACCACCACCTTCAACAAACACCACCTACCAACCGCCACCATTACACCACCACCAGTCCTCTACCACCACTAGTCTGTCTCCGCCCCCACCACTAGTCCGTCGTCGTCGCCACCACCGCTACTGCCGCCGCCACCACTTATTCAGATATTTTTGTATCAACAATAATAGTTGATCCAAATAAAAATAGAACCAACAGTAGAAGTTGATCCAATTTAGGGGATCAACAATGGTAGTTGGTCCAAAAAAAAAAAAATCAACAGTAGAAGTTGATCCATGTAAATAGAGTGAACTTGGCGTGAGTAGAACACGCATCATATGACATGGAGTCAGTCATGTTACCATTGCACCACAAGTTTAAAATTGGAAGAAAATTACATGATTTAAGATACAAGCATGATTATACTTATCCAACAAAATATTGTCAACAATAGGAGTTGAAAGGATCAACAACAGTAGTTGATCCCATAAAAAAATGGGTCAACAACATGAGTTGATCCCATAAATGGTTCAACAACCGTAGTTGATCCCATAAAAATTTGGGTCAACAATAGTAGTTGATCCCGTAAAAACTGAAGCAAGTAGGTTTACTGAAAGGACAATTTCTATACCTGGAACACCATCAACAAATGCAACCAAAATCACACCCAATCTCCACCACAATCACACTCAAACTCCACCACCAACATCATTACAAACATCCGTAACCACCAATATTTATTAAAAAACACCACCAACCCCAAAAACATCACCAACCCTACTGAATCTATTGCCAAAAAGACTACTACCAACACACACTATCGCCACTACTGAATTAGGTCAAAACGATGATACATACAATTAATTTTGAAATCCAACAATTTTCAATATCAATAAATTCATGTATTGCGACAACTTAGTTTACACTATGTTACATCATAAAAACGAGATTCAAATTAAATGGAGAATTCTAGGCTTTCTGATATAAACCCGATTCATCGCTCTCTCTGAAATTCGTAAAATTAATTTTCACAAATTTCAGATATGAAATCGGTTAATTAAAACTTTCGATTGATTTAAATTTCAAGTCTAAATGGTAACGATGGAGACGATAGTGGTGGTTCTGGTGGTGTTGGTGGTTGTTGTGTTGATAGAGGTGGTGGTGGTGGTTGCAGCGATGAAGTTGGTGATCGTCTGTTATGGTGATTTTTATTTGCTGATGAAACGAAGAAGGGTAAGAAAGATGAAACGAAGAAGGGGGAGAAAGAATGGAAAGGTTAAATAAGGGATATTATGAATTATATTTTTATTAAAAATTTCAATTATGCCACTAGAGATATTTGTGAAGGCCCGTCAGAAATAAGGACAATAATTCAATTTCCACAAAATAAAACACTAAAATTAAAATGGACAAACTTACGACCAAAATACAAAAAAAAATTATCAGAATTTTTAGCTCCAAGTACTAATTTCCATATACTTTTAGTCTGAGTATTAATCCCTAAGAGCAACCACAGTGGACGACCAAAACCAAATACTTGGTCTAGAAATAAACCACAGTCGAACGGAGTAAAGACCAAATACCAGAATAAAACTAAAAACTATACTATATTTGGTCTGGATGCTGGACCAAAACTATATTTGGTCGAGCGGAACTTAAAACTTCGTTTGTTAATAGGCTAACATATAACTTACGTCTGTTAATTTGCGAGCATATAACTTACGTTCCATCAATCGGGCGTGCATATAATTTTAGTTTATTACAGGCGTTGAAAAAGAGTATGCCCCAGGAGACGTAGGTAAAATGTACGTCAGTTAACAGGCTCACATTTAAAGCACGCCCCATTGAAGCATGCATAATACAAACGCATGTATTACGGGTCCGCCTAGTCAGGCATTGATAAACTATCCGCCTGTGTTTCAGGCGTTAATAATACCCTCGTCCAGCACCAAATGTTGGTTAAATCCCCGTCCCATTCCAGGCGTAACTTTTATAAACGCCCCTTTCAAGCGAGAATTATACACACGCCTCACATCAGACGAGAATTATATTTACGCTCGACTATATTTAGTCCTCTACGGTAGTGTAGCACCATGGACTAAACTCAAATTTGGTCGTCTTTTTTTAAATTTGGTCTATGGTTTTGATCGCACCATTGCAGTTTCTCTAACAACCTTAATAGAATGGTCCTATCCAAAATCTCCAAGCGGGGAAATGAACATATGTTGTCTTTTTCTGTTTCCTTTTAATATGAATATGTGATTACCGATCAAATTTCACAATCACATCCATATTTCCTCTCACCTCCCATGAGCTAACCCTAAAATTGGATAATACAACTTGTACTCCGCGGACCATCCTACAATTTTTGGCATTTAATTGGGATTTGTTTGGACGGGTGAAAAGGTATTTATTATTACGCAATTGGCATAATCCATAGTAAAAAATACTAGAACCCCCTACTATATGGGTTCAACATTTACAAGCCCCGCAAAATGGATCTTCCACCCTCTACTCCATACTTTCAAATTTTTATATTTCTAGGCCCAGAACTTTTATTTTTGGGGCTAGGTTTTAATTTTTTCTGGATTTGCTGATGTCAGCGGATCTTTTAATAAATCATCAAATACCGAAATTACCTTCAATATTTATAGACGTTTTATACCTACCAGAAACTGGAAATCAAATCAAATTCAGATCTTTCTTCTCTCCGCTCTCGTTCAGAAACAAAATTGGAGATTTTTTTTCAGACAAATTCGTGTGTTTGATAGTTTCATATTGAATTTGGTTAGGTTGATATGAAGAAAACGAGAAGAAGAAAAACATAATGTTAATTTTCTCTCAATTTGTTGAGTTGTATTCATCTGTTTTTCAGATCTGACGAGATTGTGAAGGTGCATTGATGAACAACAAATAGGTTTGTTCGATTTTTATCTTTTCTGTTGCTTGATTCACTAGTTTTCTGATCAATTTTTTGATTTCGATCTTCTACTGATTTGGATTTTTGTTTTGTTTCGAATTTGTTGAGTCTAAGAAGAGTAAGAAGACAGTTGGGAATAAAGAAATCAACGTAGGAACGAATTGTTATTTCGATTTAGTTTTCAATTCAATTGATTTTGATTCTTACCATTTCGATCTAGTTTTTTCACTTTTTTTATTTGGTTTTGATACTGAGTATGTTTTTGTTGATGCTTACACATGTTTATTTGATATTGAGAAGAGGAACAGAAGAAACATTGCTTCATAAGAAAGAAAACAACAAATCTAGGTAAGAATGTTATGTTGTTTTGATTTCAGATCTGTTTTCAATTATTTTTTTTGAATTATTTGTTGTTCTTTTCATGTTCGGTCTATTTAATTTGTTGTTTTACTTTTTTTTCATACTGGTAGAACAAAATTGATTTGTTGGACACGCTGTTTTTTTTTTTGTTACAAGATGTGTAACTTTTGGTTACACATATATATCCTGCTATATTTTTAAGCATGTGTAAGGAAGATGCAGATGTTTTTTAGTTGTAGCATGTGTAATTTTAGTTTACACACATTTATCATGTTTGTATTTTTAATCATGTGTGAGGAAGATGCACATGTTTTTTAGTTGTAGCATGTGTAATTTTAGTTTACACATATGTATCATGTTGTATTTTAAGCATGTGTAAGTTGAAGTTACATATATATGTCCTGTAACATGTTTATGTGTAAATAGTTGTATCGTCTGTATCTTTTACTCATATTTAGATTGCCGCATAAAATATACTTCTCACGAGGGGGCAACGCCCCCGAGTGAATTGCGTTCGTTTTAAAATTTTGATATTGTTATTGTGTGTTTTGATATTTTTCAGGTTGTCATGGATTCTGTTAGTTGCACTGTTGTTAGTTGCATTGCTGTTGTTCGCTACTTTTCAGATTTTATTACCCTGCGTGTTAATACTGATATCAAACTTGAAGAGTTTAAGGAACAAGTTTGCCGGTAATGGAAGCAGTTTACTCCTCTTGGTATTACTTTCTTCTTTCGAGAAAGTGGGAAAGATTTCCCACTTGACTGTGATTTTTCGTTGCAAGATCTTATATCCATCACAAATTGTAAACAGAAGACCAATGTTGATATCTTCTTGCAAAATGTTCCTCGTGTGGCCTCTTCCTCCATCTCTAGGGAAGATTCTTCTATTTCTAATGAGTCTAGTAGTATGTCTTCGTCCAGAAACATGTTACTGTTGCAATGTATTTGGAAGATAAAAGCAAGCCTGCAAAACCTTTGTTATCAGATGGTTGGCCCAAGGTTCTTGGTGAGATTGGGCATGTGTTTGTGGAAGGAGTTAAGCAAGTCAAGGTTTCTTTCACCAAGTATCGTCTTCGCACTGGTTTTAAAATGATTGTAACTCACAATGAGCGTTCTAGGTTCACGGCTAAGTGTGCAGATGAAAAATGCGGCTGGAAATTCCATGCAGCTTCTATCGATGAAAGGAAAGAAATGTTTCAGGTAGGTTTTCCGTGTTCTGTCATCTAATGCTTAGCATATGTTATGTTTTGTTACAGTATGTGTAACTTTGGTTTACACATGATGTTTTTCGCACCATATTGTTTTCTGGTTGAATTGTTTATATTTTGTATGAACCTCTTCAGGTCAGGTCTTATAACCCTGGGCACATTTGTGGTGCTAGTGGGCGCAACTTGAACCAAACTTACTCTACCAGCTTCTCGTATACTTTGATTGAGGAAGAAGTTCGCAAAAATCCTCACAAGAAGCCCAAGCAAATTGCTGCTGATTTCCATACCAACTATGGGATTAACATGGAGTACTATCCAGCCTATAATTCTAGGGAAAAGGTTTATGAGACGATTTACGGCGACGATGTCAAGTCCTACTCGCACTGGTATGGTATATTGATGCTATAAGGGAAACCAATCCCGGTAGCGTGATAAAGTTTAAACGTGAAAATAAACAGTTCCAACGGATTTTCATCGCATTTGCTGCATGCATCAAAGGGTACCAGTTTTGTCGTCCAATGGTATACTTGGATACTACTTTCCTTACTGGTACATTCAATGGTTGCTTGATGGAAGCTACTGGGATCAATGGTGGTAAAGGTATGTTTATGTTTTTTATGTTTTTTTTAACAATTTCAGTTGACAAATAACTGAGAGTTACACATGTGTAACTCTCAGTTACACATTACTTTACTCGGTGTGTAACTAAGAAAATAACATCTGTAGCCTTAAGTTACATATTTGTTTTAGCATGTGTAACTTGTATTTACACATTGTTTTTTGTTTGTGTTAAACTTATTATTCTTTCGATTCTGCACAATTCTTTTTGTAGGATTTTTCCCTCTTGCTTTTGCACTACTCGATTCTGAGACTGTTGACAACTGGGAGTAGTTTTTGAGGAATTTGACTGAAGTTGTTGGTGACGGGAGGCCAATCACCTTCCTTTCGGATCGCCATGAAGGACTCTTGCAGGGTGTTCCACTTGTCTATCCATATGGGTTCCACAGCTTCTGCTACTATCATTTGACGAAAAATATACCATCACTGCAACAGATCCTAGGTACTCTCTTGTGATGTACCATTTCCGAGAGGCGATATACGCACTCTCACCTGAAAACCATGCGAAAACCATACAGAAGATTAGAGACTTGAATTGCGATTGGGTGGCTGATTACATCGAGACCATCCCACCTGAAGCATATGTGAATGCCTATTTCAAATGTTTTCGGTATGGAGGAACATCTAGTACTCTAGCAGAATCAGTCAATAGCTGGGTTATTGTTCACAAGAAGATGCTTGCATCTGCTCTTCTTGATCAGGTTAATTGAGTATGTGTGTTTTTAGTTGTTTGTTATCTTTTATTTGTTGTTTTGTCACTTTATGTATTCATAAAAAAAAATTTGCTTTTCAGATTAGAAGGAAAATAATGTGTTTGATGGCAGAGCGTCGTGAAATTGGCGCTAATATGATGACTCTATTAACCCCTGAGTACGAGGAAAAGCTTGCGGCTCTTCAAGATGAGGGTTTGGCATGGGAAGTATTGGTTTCTAGTCCTACCGTGTTTGAAGTTATTAGTGAAAGGTCTCACATGGTGGACCTCGAACACGAGACTTGCACCTGTCAAAGGTTTGGGTTCTTATGCTTTTCCTTCTCTTTGTATGTTCTTTTTTTTTCCTTTTCAGATTAGATATATGCATGTGTAAATACTAGTTACACATATATTTTGAAAGTGTAACTTAAAGATACACATCCTGTATATGCACCTGTAACTAGCTAATTTTGAGTGTTTTATGATTTGTATGTTCAACTAACTGATTTTTTGATTGTTTTTGTTTTTTTCCAGGTGGAGCGTATATGGTTTTCCTTGTGCTCATGCTCTTGCAGCCATACGGAAGATTAAACGTGAGGCTATTGATTTAATTTCACCGTATTTTACAAGTGACTATTTTAGGAAAACTTATATGCATGTCATCCAGCCGATTCCCAACTACAACAGGCCTGTTGAATATCATCCAGACGACACCGTCATCCCGCCTACCGTGAAGAAGCAACCAGGTAGACCCCCAGGAAAGAGGATTATAAGTAAACATGAGAAAAAGGTGAAGAGAAAAGTTCATTGCAGCAACTGCAAGAAAACATGTCACAACAAGGAAGGTTGCAGGAATCCTCGGAAGTTCACACCTCACTAGCTTGAGCCTACCAAAGTTCATTTATGCAAGTAATGATTTGATGTGTGGATTCTTATTTGTCTTTGATTATTTGTTTTTTAGTTTTCTTCATGTTGGAATTTTCATGGACCAAACGTTTTTATATTTCTGCAACGTTGATTATGTGCAAAGATCATTCATTCATATTTTATAATATTAAGTTTTTATATTTTTGTGAGTTCATAGGTGAAATGTGTTTATATTCAGAAGGGAAATGCATGTGTAACTTTGGTTTACACTTATAAAATATGGATGTGTAACTATTGCTTACACATTGTTATTTTTACATTTTTTTGATTTAGCTTTTGTCTTAATTGCATGTGTAACTATGATTTACTTAACCTATGTTTCAGCATTTGACCCTGTTATACATTCTACTATATAATGTCTTTACATGTTGTCTAGAAACGGTTATTTTTAAACATGTGTATTAGTTTACACTCAAATATATGGATGTGTAACCAGAAGTTACACTGCTGTGAATGCATGTGTAATATTAGATTACACTTGATAAATACTTGTGTAACTTTAATTTATTTTGATTTATTGGGCAAGTCCAATCAATGGCTTGAGTAACTTCAGTTTACACTCAAATATATGCATGTGTAACCAGAAGTTACACTGTTATGAATGCATGTGTAATATTAGGTTACACATGATAAATGCATATGTAAACTCTGGTTACACCTTCTGCATCAAGTTAAGATGTGTAGTTACTTAACCTGTTGCATACTTTCTGAAACTTGTACACACAGCAGTAAAAGTTCTAACAAGATAAAAGTTTCTAATTCAAATAATTTCAATCCAAAAATATTTTCAAAACCAAGAACTGCTAAAATCTACTAACTTATGAAATTTAAAAGTTTCTAACAACATATTTTCCAAGTCTAACATCTGCTTGTGGCTAACAACATATTTGCGAGTATAAATTTTTTTTCTAATCCTAATGAGTGATTTACACATCTCTGGATGGATCCGAAAGAATCTTGTATAACATGCTTCCTCTCATGCGGTTCAACTTATCAGTCCACCATAGCATCATACTTGAGGTTAATTTTTTCTCAAGTGGTTTATTCTTCATCCTGATCTTCATGTAAGCGCATACACATGGAAGACAGTCAGGAATTGTGCCTTGTGAGGGCGAACCGATATACTTGGGCTTATCATTCATCCCAAGAGCATAAGGACACAAGAGTGTCAGTTCTGTAGTAATTGAAAACGCATATTTCTGGGCTTCAAAAAGGTGATCCCTCCTGAGTTCCTTAACGTTTGATGAGTTCATGTAGGACCAAGAATTAGAGCTCTTCAAGTCATACTCCAACAGTGTGTAGTGTGTGATGTTATTTCACATTGGGGCGAATAGTATGACTGCAACATTCTTGTACTTGACATACTCCTTTGCAAGCTTTGGAATCCAAAATCTCTTGAATTCTACGTAATCCTTCAAGTAAGTCATCTGCAAAAACCATTTGGAATGTCAAACTCACATTTTTAATCAAAAGTTTACAAATGAACAAGTGATTATGTAAACAGAATTTACACATATGCATTGGGTTTTACACTTGAAAAATAAGAATGTGTAACTTCAGATTAAACATTATAAATGGTTGTGTAACTTCAGATTACACATTATAACTGCATTTGTAACTTCAGATTATACATTATAACTGTTTTCTGACATAAAAAAAATCATAATCTTATAACACACACTACACTTTATAAATGCAATACGATTTCAAATATATCGAAGTACTTACGCATGCTTGTGGCGACAGGAATATCGCTTTGTCATACTTGTTGTTAAAGTTCATCTTTGTCCTCAATCTGCTAATGTAGAAGTCGATGAATTCTGTCTCCAAGAAGGATTCTCACTTGGTAAGCTGTAGCATCAGTTCTCCAGATATATTAAACAGCTGCCTATGATTTTCATCTTTTTCAATCCAAGTAATCTCTCTGCATTACAAAGGAGTAAACTATTATTAATCAGCATAATAGAATCAAGTAGTAATATAAAACAATCAATAACATAATCAAGCCTACTTGGAGTCAAGATACTTACGTTTTCGGATGAGTATTGAAATATTCAAGCACTTTATCCTTTTTCTCTCCTTCTAGCCTTTCGATAACTTTAGAACCTTCCACATCCTTTCTCATTGTTCTGTCATCTTCTTCAGCAACCTCATCCATTCTTTCTTCTTTTACTCCTGGAACTGCGTCCATTATTTCTTTTTCCACTTCTGGAACTACGGCCATTCTTTCTTAGTTAACAGTCTTCTTAATATTCTTTGACCTCTTTTCATACTGCTTCAGATCTTGTGTTGGATTTTTTCTATTCCTCAGCACACGTTGTTGTATTAATGCTGGTTGATTTTCTCTTATTGTATTTGCAACTTCCTTCAGAACCCTCCTGCATGTTTTGGAGTTTTATCAATTCCAAGGCTAAAAAAATTCTCCTGTGTTGTAGCTGCACAAACAAATATAGGAAGAATCTCAGTAAATTAGCACATTTATGTAACTTAAAGTTACACAAGCCAAAATAGTAATGTAACATATGTAACCTCAAGCTACACATGCCTTTTTACAATGTGTAACTTTAAGTTACACTTGCATTCAAACAAAACAAGCTATAATAATAATTTACTATATGTAACCTCAAGCTACACATGCCTTTTACAATGTGTAACTTGAAGTTACACTTCCATTACAAACAAAACATAAAGGAAAAATAAAACGGAAGAGTGGTTACCACTTGTGCTAGGTTATGCATTCTCCATCACTGCAGGTCCAGGTTCACTTTTGTTGATGTCGTCGACAATCTCATCTAGCATTTCACTCACTGCAGAATCCGTCAATTAGTAGGGTTAGCTCCTAGTTGCACCAACCTGTAGGTCTGAGCATTGTCAGGCTGTGTTTGCGGTGTTGTAGCAGTTATCACCATGGATTCCTCAAAATGTGTTGAAGCAAAACTGTCGTCAATAGTTTCTGATGTTGGCTGAGTTGGAACAGTCAGAATCAAACCATCACCAACAGTTGCATGTGTCTCTTCAATGACTTTTGCATCATCACCTGTGACTTTCTCACGCGGCTCAACCACAACACCACCTTCTGCATCTTTCTTTTGTGCCTCATCAGCAGCATGCGTCTCTTCATCATATTTCTTCTGCGCCTCATCAACAACATCTGCAGTAGTGCGCTTTTTTTTCCCAGTGGGATTCTTCTTTTGATGATCCTTGCGCCCCTCTGCAGAAGTTTGAGCTTGCAGAATTTTTGGCGTATTTCCAGCTGCAAGGCTCATACATGGAACTGCACCAGCATTGAAATGAGAATTAGGATAATGATTATGATGTTAAAAAAATTTAATAAAAATTCAAGAAGAATATATCATGTGTGATTGACTGGCTTGGATAACTAGAATGTGTAACTTCATGTTACACATGAATATGGCATGGATACCTAGTGTAACATGCAGTTACACATGCATCTAACTAGTGTAACCAGAAGTTTCACATGCATATAGAATGTGTAACTAGGTATTACACATCCATATGATTAGTTTACTCAACAATAATCAAGTTAAACAAGCATATTAAAACTAATTGGGTACCTCTATCAAGTTAAAGAAGCATATAAAAAATGAACAACTACTTACATTCTTCATGGAAGTATTTTTCCGTGTCATCTTTCTCTTTCTCTTGATTAGTCTCTTTCTTGGACTCTTATTCTTCATGTCCACTAGCTCCATGCTCAGTATATCCATCTCCTTGTTGATCAGTTCCTCCATGATGTAACTCTACTTCTTCATGCTCAATAGCTCCACGATCAGTACCTCCATTTCCAGCATCTTCATGTTGCATAAACTCTTCCTGGGTCACTTTGTAAGGATCAATACCCATTGCTTGCATAATTTGGCAACTAAAATTGTGAATCTTGAATTATGTTGTTCCTGAAAGGTCCCCTTCTGATATCCCTTCTCTGTAAATTGCACACACTGCTTTAAACATTGCTTGGTTTGCTTGCAGTTGCTCTTTCAGTTGGCCATTCTCAATGGTTTGCGCTTTCAGCCAGCTTTGCAGGTCGTCCTTGCTGGGTACTATGGTTGATATACCTAGTTGCTTCTCAAGCTGTGAAAACTCAGCCACGAAGCTAGTAGTTGGCTGCAATTAACAGATGGAGAGGTTAAAAAGAGATAGCAAAAACAGTTGAACATTCTAAATATACAAATTTTCAGTTGTATGTGTAACTTAAAGTTACATAAGCACATTTTATATGTGTAACCTATAGTTACACATATAAATTGAATTCACTGGTGTTATGTTTGCATGTGTAAATATAGGTTACACAAGCACATTTAAATGTGTAACTTATAGCTACACATGACAATTCTGATTACATCAAAGTTATATCTAA
The DNA here is from genome assembly GCA_023529315.1 of Papaver bracteatum. Lineage (NCBI taxonomy): Eukaryota > Viridiplantae > Streptophyta > Magnoliopsida > Ranunculales > Papaveraceae > Papaver > Papaver bracteatum. Next base: position 786,297 of record JAJJWX010004549.1, read on the forward strand.
ATTATGTTGATATTACCATAAATTTACAAAACATAAACCAACTAACACTTACCGAAAACCGTGTCATGTATGTTATAGAAATGTAATCCGAAGTCTGGTATAGATCCCACCTTCCAACCCGCGGGATATCTTCTTCGTGATTTGCTACTTTCGGGATTGAGCCTTCTGGTGCATGTTCAGCAAACAATATCTGCAACCATATATAAATTTTAATTAGTCAAGAAATTAATATTAAAATATCATGAACGTAACACTAAAAGTGTTGGAATAGAAATTACACACAAGCTTTACCAGTAAGTACTTCACACAAGCCTTCACATTTGCCAAGCAATCAATATTATCATGAATTTCTTCAAACAAGTGCTCGTGTATTAAGTCAGGCCAAGACACCTTGAGCACCGTCTCATATGTTTCAACGATACTAAGATATTTCACGTTCACTCCATTAGCATTTATGTCGCAAAAAAATAATACACATCAAAGATAAAAACCTATCAAACAAACTAGATCCTTCTCATCAATTTTATTTCTTTTCCCACTTTTGCTCCTTTTGGCCATAAGTTGTTTTATATTCTCTAAATTTTTTGTCTTAGTCACTGTTGTCTGATGTGTTGTAGACTTAATGTCGGTGAAGAACTTGCTATAAAAAACATTGTCATTCAAATCCTTATGAGAAAAGTTCTTTAATAGCTTTTGACCCTTTCTACTGCCAATCCTTTGCATGTAAAATAAACCATCCAGCTTTTCCGGTGTAGACTCTATAAAATTATCATCATCAAATTTGAAAGAACAAGGTGTGTCACAATCCAGATCAAAGCAGTTCAAAAGCTTCAAGACGCCGCTTTTGTTGGTAGTGATTTGTTTTGTTGTACTTGGTACAGCTGGATCATACTCATCGTAATACATCATTACTAGCTTACCGTAAGCAACTATCAAAAGATATTGTTGAGCCCTATCACTCAGTCCAATAGGTTTTATCACCTTTACCAAATCCTTAATTGCATTCAAGGATTGCCTTAATTTTCCTGTACACATCACACACAAAAATAGCATGAGTCAGTATTTTGTGTACTTATTAAATACACTCCTTTATAACTGCAAAATCAAAATCATGTCACAAACTATGTGTATTTTCCAAGTACACAAACTGAGCCATTCTATTATGTGTTGCGTAACCTCAATTTACACATGCATATGAATCTGTATTTGCTATGTAACTATAAGTTAATTACACCACAAGGAAAGTCAATGGTGAGATTTTGAATGTGTAGCTTGTAGTTACACAGTCAATCAACATATAAACCATTATAGAGTCATTGGTGAGATTTTTATAAGTGTAACTTATAGTTACACATTCCCTTAGCAAGTCAGTGGTGAGATTGTTTATGTGTAACTTATAGTTACACATGCCCTTAGCAAGTCAGCGGTGAGATTTTTTATGTGTAACTTATAGTTACAAATCTAGGCTCATTTCTATAAGATTTCTAATGTGTAACTATAAGTTACACAATCAATATACAAACCATGCTCTATTTATATAAGATTTTGAATGCGTAACTCTTATTTACACACTCTCTATTTCTATGAAAATTTACAAGCATATCATGAGATCAAGTTTAGTTCATGACATCATCACAAGCAAAATTCAGAATCAAATTTAGTTCATGACGAGATTTTCCATGTGTAACTTATAGTTACACAGTCATTTGGCAAGTTAGTGTTGAGATTTTCAATGTGTAAATTATAGTTACACATACACATGCATTACATATGATCAAAACATGAGATTCCAAATGTGTAAATTATAGTTACACAGCTCATTGGAAACTCAATGGCGACATCTTGAATGTGTAACTTACAGTTATATATGCTCATTTGTATGTGTAACTTCAAGTTACACACTCAATATAATACCACAATACAGTCAGTGGTTAGATTTTGAATGTGTAACTTAAAGTTACACAGGGCCTTGTTTGTATAGTTAAACATTCAAAGACATTTTCACTAGCATGATACCATAACAACACATATACTCAAATAATTTCACATCTAAGTACCTCTTCAAGTATTTGCTTCATGGGGATTCCTTCTTCCTTGCGCCATTCTAGTTCACAAAATGTAAATTGAATCTGAATATGCAATTTAAACAGTAAGAAAACATCAATTTACACATCCTAAACACAACCAATTGAATCCGAATATGCAGTTTAAACAGTAAGAAAACATCAATTTTATGTGTAACTACTAATTACACATCCTAAACACAACCAATTTTTTACGTGCAACTACTAGTTACACATCCCAAGGCAAGTCAGTGGTGACATGCTCATTTGGTATGTGTAACTATAAGTTACACAATCAATATACAAACCACAACACAGTCAGTGGAGACATTTTGAGTGTGTAACTTGAAGTTACACATGTCCTTGTCTGTGTAGTTACATATTCACAAGTATTACATGGGAAATAAACATGAGACCATGACAACAATAGTTTTCACATCTTAGTACCTGTAATTGTATCATCTTTTCCAGGGGGATTCATTTTTCCTTAGAGTTTCTAGGGTTTTCAAACAGTAACATCTCATAAATGAAATTCACTAAATCAAATTACAATCAGTTATATCACATCCATGACTTACCTTTGTTTCTATTCAATCAGTTATTTTATATTCAATCTGCACAAATGATTGTTCTTCTTCTCCGATCTGTAAAATTATCAGTCAGAATGAGTTATGTTGGTTGTAATCTCATTACAAAGCCTAGTTCAGAAAATTTTGACACACGAATTAGTAACAACAGGAATCAAACTAACAGATTCAAATCAAAACATACCTAGTGATTCATCGTCGGAGTATTTCATCAACAGGAAACAGTAACAACAGCGATTTATGTTTTTAATCTGAAATTGTTTCTGTGATTTTTTTGGGTTTTGAATCTGAAAATGTTTCGATCTGTTTCTCTGATTTAGGGGTTAGCAAATTCAGCAGATGATGAATAGTTTTTTGATGTCGATCTTTGTATTGCAACAGATTTCAGGATCTCTTTCTTATGTTTCTTCTTCTTCTTTCTAGGGTTTTTGGATCTGAAAATATCTCTCTCTCTCTCTCTCTCGAATTCGAATATGGTGGTTGTGAGGAAAAAGATAGGCCTGGTCATATAAATACGAAAGGTTATTCTAGTCATTTTGACCTCTATTAAAATTATTTTTAATTCGGGGTCTGGTTTTAAAACTCTTTTAACTAGGAGCCTCATATTATGGGTTATCCATGGGTGGGGCCTTAGCCTATTTTTCCCTAATCCATATCGACTCTTGACACTCTCCTCTGGTTATCTAAAGCCTAGAGCACCCACTTGGACCGTGTGTACGATCAATTTTGTTCCGACTACAGCAAACCTGGCAAGTGTAACTCTAGACAATGAGGCAACAAACGCTTTCAGCGTCAATGAATTGTAATTTTATACAAAGGACGGGGGGTGCACTACATCAAGAGGTGTGACAGATTATAGCACCATAATCTACCAATAACACAAGATATACACTTAGCCAGTTGAAAGGCCATTAGCTTTCTAATGTCATAATGTATTCGTCATTTGATGCACTAAATGAGCCATTAGCTTTCTAATGTCTTAATGTATTCGTCATTTGATGCACTAAATGTGCCAGTTGAAAGGCCATTAGTGCAATAACCAATTTCATACGTTTTTTTTTTTTTATCGATCAAAAGGAAATGTATTAAGAAGCACACAAGTTGCGCGCGAGGGAATACACCAAAAAGAGGGGAAAACAACCCCAACCAAAGCAAGAAAGTTCAAGGATAAACAAAAAGTAAGAAAGACCTTTTGACTAGCCTTAGAAACTAAACAACCATTGTTACTTGCGTACTAAAACAAAAGCGCAAGCTAAAATTAATTAGTATCTTCATTAACCCCTTCCCCAATTAAACCCTTGTGATTTGTTGACATACCACTAAACATTTCCTGACGGTTTTCTTTTGAAGATGGAAAGGTTAACCCCATTATACCAGCGAACTCCATGAGATTGTTTGCTGAAATCTTACTGGGACTAGTAAGAGAATTCGAAGGACATTTCTTTTTTGTTGTTAATGTATTATTTTGGAAGGAACTCGACGCTTTAGACTTCTTGCATACCCGCTCGGACACTGCTATTTTGGTAATGCTGATGTCGATAATTTTTGAAGCAACTTCATGTTCTTCTTCATTCCCTTGGAATCGGTTATATGTTTCGAAACCAGGAGGAATTAACGGATCCAAAGATGAGGAGTTTGGCCCTACATCCATTTGATTCAAAACATGGAACTGAAGCCCATTACTAGGAGAAGCTCTAACTCCTGATGGAATAGAAGTTCCACTTGAATCCGCCTCTTCCCCTTCACTTTGGTTTTTCATGGCATCGACATGAAGTTGAATTCCATGAACAATCATCTCCATAAACTCTTGTTTAGAATCAGGAAAATTCATTTCCGTAGGGCTTAACACTCCTGTTGCCATATCATATAGAGTACCAAACTTATGTTCCAAGTATATTTCAGCCTTCTTTAATTTGACGGGATCACATTGTCTTCCCAAGAAACAAGAATCAGAAGGGGTTTCAATATTGCTAACCTGGCAGTCAGTGTTGTCTCTTTCCACCATTTGATTTAATCCTTGAGACCCCAATGAAGAATTGACTGTATTAGACGATGGGTGTGTTTGATTTGCTTCCATTGTCAGCTCCATCTCCCTGCCACTTGAAATTTGGATTTCTCCTTCTACGAAGTTGGAATGACCAGTTGAAACCTTATTCTGTTGAATAATAATCTCTTGAGGATTAATTGAATTAGACAATGGGATTGATCGAAATTCATTCTCTGTCTGCTCATTATTCTCCCTGCGACTAGGAATTGGGATTTCTCCTTCTTCTAAATTGGAGTAACAAATATTGCCCTTATTTAGAGCGAGAATAAGAGACTCACACGTAACTATTTCCTTAGACATACCCTCGGCATCAAACGAGTTTTCCTCCACCGATCTACTAATTACACCATCCATGTGGCGGACAAGTTTACTGGAAAATGAAGGGGGTGGGCTCTCTATAATCACGGGTTTTTTGTTTTTATCAAAAAGTACCTTTTGGGAGGAATCCTAAGTGGGATTTCGATGGGCTACCCTCACATGATGTTACGCTTGCATTTTTACATGATTCCTTACAATTCAAATTTGAATTTGATGTTTGACCTGACTCTGACAAAGCATTACTTACCTTGTCCCCGTTAAAGTGATGTGGCCCATGTGGGTGAACATTCAAGAGAGTAAACATACTGTCCAATGGCGCGCTGACAGCATGATGTACTTGGTTCAACCTTGAGTGACGCAAAGAGTCATCTTCTCCCATACCAGTACCCATTGTTGTGGAATCGGGTTCAAAAACCAAGCTCCGATGAATTCCGACGAGTGTTCCACTTGTTTTTCGGCCAAAGTGATTCGAGCTGAAATCCATTCTTGTTTCCCTGCCAATCCTAGAGACCATTCTCCTGTTGGAACTGGTCCTTTAACCTTTAATCTAATCTCTGAAATTACTTCCCATGTTCTAGTCTCATGGTTAATTGCTAAAAGCCCTCCACAAGCCGCTCCTATAGTATGGAACAGAGAAATATCCCAAGTATGTTGAGGGATGCCATTAATTACAATCCAAACATTAGAGATTTTAATATCTGAAGAAGTAGACTTCTCAAAAGACCAAGAAGAAAGCTTGATTTCCACATCATCGACAATTAAAGTGCCCTTGGAAACAATTCTGTTTTTTTCCACCGAGGAAGAAGCAAAAATCAAAGCCTCATTGAATGTTAACGGCCAAATCTTAAAAGAATCTTGCATATCCAGGTGTTGTTGTAACCACCCTCCTATTTCCGACCAATCCACATTTAACGCCTTCACTTCAAACTTGAAAGCCAAATTCCAATTTCCCAAAAAATTAATGCTTGAATCACTTGAAACTGTGGTTGCCATCAGAGGAGATTTAGACCAGCAGTTAATAGGAGAAGGACCATTAATGGGAGGGTGACTTTTTATCTGAATGACATTTAGAGCCTGAGATTTATCGTCACTGTAATTCCAACATATCTCAAGGATTTTACAAAACTCCCTCCAGCCCTGTTTGTTCTTCCCCATCGGAAAGTAACTATGATGCAAAAACCCTTTAGAATCAGGAATAGATAACTTTAAAAATTCCCCTCCTTTGTTTTTATCCCTGGATAAAAGAAACCATTCAGTTTTACAAGAGTAGGACCATTCTTGTTTGAGAAATTCTTCATGAAGAATTTCATGGAGTTTTCCAATCAACCATAAACCCCCGTCGACGGTGAAAGAATTAATCCACTTTTTCCCTTTATAGGTTTCCTTGTTGGTAATGATCTTGCCGTTACCCCATATCTCATAAGCTTTCGCTTGAATGTTGCATTTCTAAGCTACCTCGTTATCCTGAAGAATGGATCCGCGACCTCCTCCCTTGATATTTCGATTCCGTTTTCCGGTGACCTCTGACCAGGGAACTTCTCTCTTTTCTCTCTCTTCCATCTTTTTCATACGTTTTTCTGAACCATTGATTAGGAAAGGTTACTAACCTACTCAGATAGCGAATCAGAGCTTATCATATACTATTTATGAAAATACATTTTGTGTCCTAATCGAACAACAACTAGGAAAAGTCAAATGAAAGGAGCCTGTTTTGCGTCTAAACTAATCCCCCAAGTTATAGTTGAACAAGTAGATACATAATTGGATAAGATTCGTAGTCTTAACGATTTTTAATTGCAAAATCAACAACAAAAAGGCGACAATAATAATGACAATTACTATTCAATAATACAGGTGATGTGATAACAGCATGTTCATGGTTGTAGGGGGAATAAACACACTACCGATGCGCCAAGTATGTTTGTTTCACTGTGGCTGGTCTCCACAAAATTCATATTTGGAAAAAAGAAAAAAAAAAAATCTAGCGAGTTTCGAACTCAGATTATTAGTATCATCATCTAACAACTTACAGGGACACCGGCTTATTAATTAGCTAGTGAAAGAAGAGAGTCACATCGTGTGACTCTTTACAATTAGCTAGACTAGACCATAAAGCACCAACTTGATGACTCCAACGCTCCTAAAAGTGCACTTGTTCCTAGCTTAGTTGGTTCAGTTGAAAAAGCATTTGCATTTATATGATGGCCATTTGTCATACGATGAACAAAATGAGCCAACTCCTTAACCCTGTGTACCTCTAGCCAGACCATGAAAAGTACCCACTCGGTAGTGTACACGATCAGTTTTTTTCCTACAAGCGGCTAGGAGAGGGGAAACAAATCTTTTCCGGTTGTCAATAAGAGAGGCGTTTTCTTTCTTTCATTTTTCATTTTTTTTTCCTTTTCGTGCACATATTCAAATGATATTGGTTGGCGGTTTCTTACTTACGGATGGGCCCATTTTGTGTTCCAACCTTATGGCAATTGATTATGAAAGAAAGAAAGAAAAAAAAAATCGGATCTTTTTTTATTACGTTGGAGATTAAGAAAAAAATATCACCCTCCCCCAACACCATTTAAAATTAATAATATCAATCAAAATGATCATATGACGACTGGATGAGAGCCATGTATATAGTGGTTATCGATTACTCGTTCCAACAACGCGTAATTTATTAGTATTCGAACACTCTACATCAGTAAACACAAATCAACAACTTTAAAAACTTCATTTTCATTTGCTCCTACGAAAATATCTTCCAATATGATCGAGAGCTATGCCACTCGTTCATTAAAAAGCTTCCAAGTATGTTTATACTAATATATTGGTTGGTATTATCCGAACCATATGATTTCTTAGGAATAGTAGAATGATTTTTCAGAGGCAACTTGATAAGTTTTTTTCTAATCCCCATGAAGACAAACCAAGGTCTACTTATAGGAAACTATCTAGTCTTTAAAACTAGTGAAAACTACAGTGAAACCCACGCTCCCAAAACTAAAGGTATACGCACCTATTTTTGGGAAAAAAAATATTCCGAAACCCAAAATTAAAAAAAAATTGGTTTCTCAGTTTTTTTGTTTCTTCTTCACGCGAATTTTTTCGCCTTGGATTTTTCTTTTTGAGGTTTAGTTCGATTTCAATTTCTCTTTTACGCTTTTAAGGGTTTGGATCTGTGCTTTGAGAGACGCGAACTGAGATACAGAGAGGCTGAGTTTTGATCGGAGAATTGAGAGACCGAACAGAGACCAGACGTCTCCAACAAAAACAGATCATCAAAGATTCATCCATGGCGTTGATTGGTAGTAGTAGAGAAGAATCAATTGGCAGCAGCGAAGCTAGGTTCTAAAACATATGCAATTGTGAGGTAAGTGCTCGTGCCCTGTGGAGTTCTCATCTGATTCAAGCATGGGTAAATGGAATTTATCAATTAAGAAATAGATACAGCAATCCACTGATGAAATTAGGTATACAAATTTCGAAATTTTGATTAAATTAGATCAAAACAATTACAGCATCAGCTCAAAAGAGAAATAAAACGAGACAAAAGAGAAGGAAAAACGGATCACCTGAAAGAGACTGGAACGATAGAGAAATGCCATGAGAGATTGGATTATTAAGCTTTCAAAAAAGTATTTACGACGATTATAGAGAGGAGAAGAAACAAAGAGAGACAGGGATTTTCAGAGAGAGAAATGAAATGAAAACTAGGAAGAGAAGGGAGCGGTTTAGTTTGGTGAGAGTTTTTTTCTTTCTAGAGAGAGAGAAAGAATTTCGAGAATTTCGTTTTGTTTTAGAGAGAGAAAATTCGTACGAATAATTTTTTTTAAAATTTCGCGATGGTAATACGTGGAAATTAACGTGAGATGCTTGAGTGGACGACCTGGTCAAGCCGACATGCACAGGAACATAACCGATATTTTCTCATTTGTTTGTTTACCGTACACGTGTGATTCATGCAAATACTATCTGTGGACCCGGAAAACAAAGACTGCATAACACGTTATGCACCTATAATAATATCTGCATAACATGTTATGCAGTCAAGAAAATGGATGCATAACCTGTTATGCATCCGAAAATATGATTGTATAATGCGTTATGCATCGAGAAAATTGCTGCATAATCTTTTATGCATCGAGAAAATTGATGCATAACCTGATATGCATCCGTAAATATGGATGCATACTGCATTATGCATCAATTTTTTTTTATGTACGCACTAAAATCAACCAAAACAATGGTTACATAACTTATTATAGATGCATAACTTTGTTATCCAAATGCATAATTTGTTATGCAGTGGAGAAAATGGTTGCATAATTCGTTATGCGTCTGCAGAATGTGTTATGCATCGTTTTTGGTGACTGCATAATGGTTATGTATGAAGTTTTCGAAAATTTTCCCTAAAATGAGGATCACCTCCGATTTTTTCGTGAAAAACAAAAATTTAATATTTTTGTTTGTACTCGTTGCGTAGCTCTTTTAAAAATATTTCCAACGATATAAAATTTGTAAAATTCTAAGGCGCGGATTTTTAGATATGTTATGTCCAAGTTGCGCTTCCAATTATACCCCTGAAAATTAAGCTGCATAACGAGTTATGCCTGAAAAGATAGTATGCATAATGAGTTTTGTATTGATTTATAATAATTTCATATAATTAGGGGTGTCACCGTACCAAAAATTAATTATGGGCTTGACAATAAGAATATTATTTTTTTGGGGTCTCCCCCTAATTTTTCCTTAAAACTATCGTAGCCCAAATTAAGTAAATCTAAGTAAATATAACAAGGTGAGAAACAAGGTAGGCATAGATAGTTGGGTCCCTAGTTAGTAATTAATTTGGAAATTGGGAAACGTACGGTATAGCAAACGTACGAGTATTTTCCGGTTAACTAATTCCAGATTCAGTGAGCGATTCGTGATTCGGCAGTGATTCGAAACGTCATACCTGTTGGGGAATTACCGATCCGGTACGCTATGCACAATATGGAACCTACACAAGCAATTATATGCAATACAACGAAAACAATATGAATCACACAACACCAAGGATTAATGTGGAAAAACCTCTTCAATGCGAAGAATAAACAACCACAGGAAACTTCCACTATGAAAAATAATGGGTTACACCGACTTCTCCCAAACTGGGGTTTCACACAACTTCAAGATACATATAGCGCTTGGATAACAATGCATTCTTTCTCTACTCACCGCTAACGATGGATAACCAACTCTTTACCAAATACTTAGGTAGATTCAACCAATAACAAAACAAGGAAGATGGGAAACTTACCACTAGTAGGATTTGGTTAAAGAGATGTATGATGCGGTGGATAAATCTTCACCAACCAAACGGGTCTTTTGCTAGAACACCCTTCTTCTTCAATCTCACAAACATCACCAATCGATTCCCTACGGTGGCAATTTTCTTTTCTCTTTCCTCTTGTTTTCTTCGCGGCAACAAAAACTACATCTTTGTTTTTGCTCACGGCTTCAAAACTCACATCTCGTTTTTCTTACAATTTCCTTTTTCTCACAGACAAGAGTTATATACAAAATCTATTTCCTTTTCTCAACCCTACTTACTTTATTTGGCTCCCCCTTATTTGGTAAGGGACACATGAATTTTGGGCCATAAGGGTGTGGAAACCCAACAATACACACGTGTATAACTCGTTTCAGAAGTATGAATTCAGAAAGATAATTTCAACATACATTAACCTGTAAAATATATCATTGGCATATATTCATGACCACTAGTTCAAAATCCTTTGTTATTCGTATTTTCTAAAAAAGTTAAATGCTAGAAGATTAAAATATGATAGAAAGCAATGATGTGGAGAAGCATTATACATGGAGTATAGTTTGTTAATTCTTGAATAGGTGTATAATTTGCTTCACATCGAAAATTCACTAAACTAAGTCAGAATTCCATACATACGCATATGATGAGTATAATTTTTATTATACACTGGATCCGAAAAAAATCGTGTATAATTTGCTAACTAGGGTTGGGTCTCAAAGTTACAATATTTGAAACTTTTTATAAAGTAGAGTAGAGATCTCCCACAAAAGCAATGATTTTTTTTGGATTCAGGTGATGAGTTGTGTCGGCTCATCAGTACTTTGAAAATAATAATGGTGATTGTGAATAGTATAAGAGTACAATAATTTTTCTCAACAAAAAAGAATCGCACAAGGTGACCCGGTTTACTTATCTTTTTTACGTTGTCATAAAATTTTACCCGATTTTTTATGAATGCAACGTTAATAGTTTTATATCGCTGGATGTTTATCGCCCAACCTTTTCATGATTGCCCCATTTTTACTTTTATTGGTCTTTTTTTTATCGGTAAATAAAAGTTAATAGAGTAGTAAATACATAGTACAAACTCCAGAAAATGCTTCTTACATAAACATGAAAGAAATCATATAGTCTAAACAATTCACCCACATTAGAAAATCCCTTACTCCACCAAGGGATGAAGGCCCAAGCCACCATACTGAAATCACCGCCACTTCTTTCATAATGTAAACATGTACCTCAGATATGAAATTAGTGATTTTGCTTGATGTTGATCGAAAAATATGAAGAAAAATAAGAGGATTGACAAGAAAAGCAATATAAGGGAGAGTAGATCATACTTCTTGGACCAAGGACACCATACTCTTTAATTGAATGAAGCTATAATTTTGAGACGACTCCACCATACATGCACCAACATCTTCAAACCTCGTAACAACCAAACACCGTTGAAACCGCTCTTGAATGGTCAAGATAGTTTTAAACATGGTTATCATTGATTATGAAGAAAAATAAAAGCACGACACCAAGGATTTGGAAGGGAAAAAATCTCACAATAGAAACCCAAATGAACATGGATCTAAAGCTGCAACCTTAAAAAACTGAATTTTAGAACTTCAAAACAACGAAGAGTATAATAGAAACAAGACTTAAATGAAATTCGTGCTCGAATAAGTACCAAATACGATCTCAGAAGTGGAGGCAGCTAGGGTTGAGAAGGTAAGAAATGAAAAAAGGTAAGAGGATAAGAGTCTTTCGGGTTATTTTTGCTGGGCTTGGCGATGCTATAAAGGTTGTTGAAATATTTGATTAAATTGGTGAGAGTATTTGGGAAAATTGAATCTTTTAAAAGATTGAGAGTATTTTTTGTAACAAGTAACAACATATCAATGGTCGGAGTGTTGTTCAGTAACAACATATCAAAGGAATACTAGAACCAACTTAGGAATTTCTAAAAACTCGAAACATTAATTTCTCGAAAATGCTTGGTGCCCCCAAAATAACCCTATGATGTGTCACGCATGTACTATTCCATAATTGTTCAACTAATAACCATCTTGGGGCATTAAGGGCATAAGACTGATGAAGGGTTTAGATAGAGCCCCGCCTTAGGGACAAGAATAAAAAGAACATGAGAGGGTATCAAGTAGATAATATCTTAGTGATTCTAAGAAAGAAAAATAATAAATGTGGGCTTGAAGAAAGCAATGATAATAACTAGGGGTGAGCAACGGATGGATGCGTTTTGGTATCATCCGCGTTCAACCCATCTAAATGACGGACTTGACATTTTCACTTTCGCTAGTCTATCACCAATTAGATTTGACATCCGCGGGTGAATTCAGTGGTACATTTCCGAAAATTAAACGTAAGCCTGAGATAATTTCAAAACCTAATAAAATATTCTTCAAATTCTGAACTTATACCTTGTCATCATCCAAAAAAATGAGCAAGTCATCTGCGAACTGTAGGTGCATAATCACTTTAGACAAATATAATTAGGTCATTAGACACGCTAAACTATTAACATGCGCACAAAATTTTCCTACTTGAGTTGAGAAAAGTGATTATGAAACCTTTTCCCATAGATAGATTAGTGTTTAAGTTAACATCGAGCAAAAGAACAATTCTCAAATTAACCATCTTTGTTGGTTATTATAGACCTCGGCAAGCTTACAGTTTTGGAAAGAGAACATAAATGGGATTTACAAATCCACCTGTGTCCAGTCCATAGTAAATCTAAACTTAAGAAGTGTGGAATGAGGTTTTTCAAAAATTTCGACAAAAAGTAGATTTACAAATCCACCTGTGTCCAGTCCATAGTAAATCTAAACTTAAGAAGTGTGGAATGAGGTTTTTCAAAAATTTCGACAAAAAGTATCCTCTTGGAGAAGAACTTATCTGTCAAAGGGAGAAAGATTAATCAAAATAAACATCGTACTCTCAAGTCTTCTAATACACTTCTTGACAATGTTTCAAATGCCAATGTTTGTGGTAAAGGAGTTTGACAAGATAATGAGAGATTTTCTCTGGGGGTCAACAAATACTATAAAGAAAAATAATCTGGTCAGCTAGGCAAGAACAATTGTTCCTAAATACAGGGTGAAATTGGGATAAATAAGCTAAAGTTGGTTAACAAGGCCTTGCATGCCAAGTAGATCTAGAGATATGATAGTGAGAAAAAGGCTGGAGGAACATCATTCGGGAAAAGTTTGGGGGTGATACTAGTGTTTTATTCCCAAATGATAGTAACGACAGTTGCTTTAGTTTGTGGGATGGCATTCTTAACTCCAAAGAGGTAGTCACTAAAAATACTTCTTTTTAATTTAAAGATGGTGCAGTGTTTATTTTTGGATAGACTCATGGATTGGTGAAAATTCTCTTAAGCATGCTTTTCGTACTTTGTTTAAGTTATCTAAAAACAAGAAAGCAACTATAAAAGACATGATTTCTACAGATTCAGCGTGGGACTTCAGTATTAGTAGAAATTTAAATGAAATGGAGTTAGGGAGGTAGTACGGCTACTACAACTATTATAAAACCCATCGGAGAATAATTGAGGATATGGAATTCAGATAGTTTTTTACTATAGCCAATGTTTATGGATTCTTACATGCTCGTGGCTATTTGAGATTCCCTCATAAACATATTTGGGACTCAAAAATACCCTTAAAAGTCTCGTTTCTGGTCAGAACTTCATGCTTTCAAGGTGCTCCAACTTTGGATTACCTTTTGCAGAGTTGGTACAAGTTAGGGTGTTAGGTTATGTAATACAAAACTGGGACTGAATCTAATTCACAGCTTTTTTCACCGCACTTACACAAAACAAGTATGGAATTACTTTTTAGACAAGTTTGGTGTTAGTTGGGTGCAGTCGAATAGTGTAAGACATGTTATGTGGGAATGGGGTCCAAATAAGAATAATAAAAGAGCTAAAAAATGATGGGGTATAGTTCCTTTTGCAAACCGGTAGAAGGTGTAGAAGGAGATGAATGATAGAATTTTTAACAATAGAGCTAGGTATGCAGACAATTGCAGTGAAGTATTCTTTCTTCAACTGGTCTATGCACACTAATTTGTTCAAAAATATTTCACTTTTAACTATCATTTATAACAGGGATGTTGTTTGACACAGTTAACCATTGGTTTCTTTTGTTCTTTTCTTGTAGCTTTTTGTAAATGTTTTAGTGACTCACTAATATTTTCATAAATTTTTTCATTGATTATTAAAAAATAATAACTGTGTTTGTCTAAATTCATAAGCATGGGTTTATCTAGGAATATTGTCAGTTAATCAGAAACTATATATATCTTCACATACAGATATGTGTGTGTGCGCGCGCATGTATGTATAATACCAACAAAAATCTTAAGATTCAGTGCCAAACAGATGATTGATGCTTCACCGTGAAAACGGCATGTTTTGAAAATCCACATGTATCCAAACTTCCGGAAGATGGATCGGGTGTCCACGCGCCAAATTTTGGATCGGGCCGGATAAAATCTGTGAATTTAGGTGTTTTGCTCACCCCTACAGTAATAACAAAACTCCGGTAGTGTGTAAAGACATCCAACAAGAAGTTGGAAAAAATCTTGAAATCTAAATTCTTTAACACAAATGGGAGACCATTTATTGTCATGTAAAATCCCCAGTATATCCTAGACTAGAATTGTTAATAAGATGTAGCGGATATCAATTCAATGATATTGTATATAACGTGAAGAAAATGTATGTATTATTTGATGCTTAACGCTTGAGCGGTTCAATATGTTAGAAGAGTTTCCTAATATAAGGTTGGAAATAGGATTTGTCAAATAAAATCCTGGTTCGTTTGATACAGGAGGTATTGATATTCATAGGCTAAGTGTGCCAACTGGAAGTACGTACAAAAATGTGTACTATATGTTAGATCCTTTAGAATATTTTACAGTTGATCATCGTCTAACTAAGTGAATAAAATCCCACATAAAAATGTGGATGTTGTTATACGAAGAAAGAAGTGCATCCGATATTGGCTTGTCAAAGTTGGAAACTCAACAAAAAGTGTTGTATAAAAAATTATAGAATACAGAAGATTAATAACCCATTAGCGTCTAGGTGCAACATGTGTGCTAGGGAAAGTGAAGATCTAAAGCATTTATTTGGAAATGTGATTTGTGATTCGTGTCATAGGTGCAACAAATTAATGATCTTATTTCCACACAATTAAAAAGTAATATAATAGGAGTTGAATTCGTTCCCACGAGAAATACAAAGTTTTCAGTTGTCAAATGTCACTGGAGGGGGTTTGTTTATAGGTTATATAGATAAAAAAGAAAAAGAAAAAAAAGCAAGTAAATATATAATCAAAAATGAAAAATGTGATCAAGAATCCTTCACCGTTACTAGACAAGCATACTCAACTTTTCTTCGTTCATCACATATTATCATCAACTGCAGAATTACACCTTGACCAGTGTTATCTCAAAATTTCCTTTTATCACTAGATATGGAAGTTCTCGAATACTAGATTTTATCCGTCTTAACCACATAATATTAGGTCATTGTAGATGTAACATAATCGTATGATTTAATGTCTATGAATTTAATTTGATTCTAGCTGTTAAACTCTTAGATCAAGGTCTACTCCACAGAATCTTTAGCGCCCCTAAGCTAGCAGCTGACTAATCCAAGAGATTAACTAAATAAAGAGGCACTAAGGATCTAAATCATTTACTTAAACATTCAATTAAGAATTCTTCTACAAAACTTAACCCAAAATTAACCCCTCTCTGAAATAAATATACAATAACTCTGAAAAAGCGGGGGTCTAACAACCACACCCAATATTTCGATTGGCAATCTGTATGGACAACTCCGAGTTACTTTCTATAGAATCAACTAGACTCAATCAAATAGAAAATATCTCAAGGAGTTATTATCTCAATCTCTCGATTTGATTTACTCAAGCAAATACAATCTGCGAGTCTTAATCAAAGAGAGATAACTTGGATGGTACCAAAGACCAATATCCAAGTGTCAATCAATTTAAATCAACAACCAATAAGGTCGGATATTCTAATTGATTGAACAATGCACAACCTGTATTATTTCAATTATATAAAAATATAATGCGGAAAAAAAAAAACACAGACACCAGAATTTTGTTAATGAGAAATCGAAAATGCAGAAAAACCCCGGGACCTAGTCTAGATTAAACATACATTGTATTAAGCCTCTACAGACACTAGCCTACTCCAAATTAACTTCGGTCTGGACTGTAGTTGAACCCCAACCAATCTCACAGTGATCCAAGGTACAGTTATGCTCCTACGCCTATGATCCCAGCAGGATATTGCGCACTTGATTCCCTTAGCTGATCTCACCCACAACCAATAGTTGCTACGACCCAAAGTTGAAGACTTTAATAAACAAATCTGTCTCACACAGAAAAGTCTATAAGATAGATAAATTCGTCTCCCACGAATAAACCTATGAGTTTTGTTCCGTCTTTTGATAAATCAAAGTGAACAAAAACTAATTGATAAAACCAGACTTATATTCCTGAAGAACATCTCAGTTTTATCAATCACCTCACAATATTATTAATCGACGCAGTGAAAAAAGATATTGTGGAATCACAAACGATGAAACGAAGATGTTTGTGATTACATTTATATCTTGCCTATCGGAGATAGAAATCTCAAGCCAATTATTAAAATTGTACTCGTACGATAGAAATATCAAGTTCAGATCACACAACTACGATAAAAGTAGTATCAGTTTGGCTTCACAATCCCAATGAAGTCTTTAAGTCGTTAACATGGTTTTAGAAGAAGAAAACCAAATGTTAAAGGAGAATCGACTCTAGCTATGCAACTAGTATCACACGTAAGGTGTGGGTATTAGGTTTCCCAGTTGCTAGAGTTCTACCTTATATATTCTTTCAAATCATGGTTTGCAATCAATGTTAGCTTGGTAACAAAGCATTCAATATTCACTATTAGATGAAAAACCTGATTAAATACAAGCTATTTTATCAACCGTTAGATCAAAAACATAGCTTGTTATACACTCATTTACTAGATGATTTTGGGTTTGTGTAACCGTACCCAAACTTTTACATTAGTTGTTTCAACACAAGTTGACCAAATGGTTAGCCAAATGATAACTTTCATATCAACCATATTCTTCTTCACCATAATTAGTCCAAATGACTCAAATGAACTAGCTAGAGAGTTTTTCAATTGCTATGAGATCCCATGTACTACACAAGACACAATTGAATCACAAACGATGTGATTCACTCGAATCGATTCATGAACTATAAATCTACGGTTTGAAAAATCATTCCTTAGTTTATTAAGATAAGTTCACAAACATTGTTTTTAGACATAACCTACTCAAGTTCGCGGAAAACAAAGGTTCTCAATCATTGTTATACAGTGTTATAGTATCATTACACAGCGTCAAAGTCCAATTGCATCACAACTTTAACAACAATACTATGGTGATACTTCACTCCCCCTTAGTCAATACTACATCTCACATGGAAACCACTCCCCCTTACATAATGATCCGAAAACCATATGTATTTGTAGTATGAACTACATATTAATTCTCCCCCTTTTTGTCAATAAAATTAGCAAAGGTACAAGAACGGGATCCTAATGAAATTTTCGTAAGAGACATTTCATGACCAAAGGTAAATATGTATCATCTTGTTTAGATGCAATCATAAAGCTGAAGCTAAATGCATTCATCAAGGAGTTTATAAAGATACATGATAACCCCTCTAATATTCCACAGCCGCACTCCCCACAAAGATTTGGCAATTAAGCACAAGTTCAAAAGAACCCTCCCCCATAAAATGTCATTCCCAAGGGAACAACAAGAGCAACCTTAATTTCAAGAGAAAAAAATGATTTCTTTAGACTCAACAAATTACATACAAGTATGAATTTGGAATCCTACAAGAAATATTCAATCATATTAACCAAAGCGAACCAAGATTAATTTGACTAAATATGCTCAACACAAGTAAAATTATGGAGACTTAATAACTCGATTAGATTATTTACAAGAGAACTCATAATTAATCTAACCGGAAGACACAATTGAACTAATCACAAAAGTAATCAATTCAATTGTTTATACTCACATAAGAAAATCCATGGAGCGATGACTAAGTTAATCATAAAAATAACCAACCCAGTCAATCATGCTCAACATGAGAAACACTTATGGAGTCATAACTAAATAATCACACAAGATGATTGATTTAGTTCAATTTACTCTACGTAAAGTACCTTACGGAACACAACTAAGCTAATCACAAAGATAATCAACTTTGTTGTCTAGTGCTCAACATAGGACACAATACGGAGTCTCACGGTAATACACAAAAAAGATGGACCATGGAAGATCAATTACTGCGAAATACACAAGGATTCATTCTATGTTTCCATCACCATTTGCACAATGACACACAATAGACATCATCCTTGAATCACAAAATATTTTAACCTATCTTACATCAATATTTGAAAATATAGGCTTAACTTTTGTGTTTTGCCAAAAGTCTATTCATTCTTTTATCAATATCTGCATATCAATTCACGAACGACTTTACTTTTGACAAAATATGGGACAATTAAGTTTGCGGACGTAAACACACATATCCCATCAAAATATTGCAATATATAGAATCAAAAGATTAATACTGCAACCATCATCTTCCAAACAAGGTTAGAATTTAACCAATAAATCTAAACACATGAAGATGAAAACTTTGGGCATAGATATGTGTAATCACAATAATGGCTATTCCAAACACTAGTTATTCTTCTAAACAAAAGAGAAAAATAGAAGATTTACTAGGCTATAAGACCTTTGAAGAATTATTTATCGTCCCCTAACTCCTTATCGTCAACAACTATTGGAACATAAGGTTCATTAAGGTATGAGTTTATATCAATAAACCTTTTTGGTTGTTGTTGTCGAACCAGGGCCTTCTGAATCTCGTGAGTCTTATACATAAAAGCATTTATTTGGTGAATCTCCTTTCGCAGCTCCTTTAACACTTCAAGAACATCAGAAAACTTCTTAGAATTTGAAGGAACAGCTCTTGGCTTCCTCATACTCCATCTTTTTCTTTTCAAGGTTGGAGGCAATGGAGATTTTTCTTTTTCCTTCATGATTGATGGCTTAACAATCATATTACCTTCTTTTTCATCAGAAGACATCATTCTTGGAGTTTCCATGAACGTACGGGTTTGTAAGAGGAAATCACAATTAACTCAACAAGTAGTCTTGAGATAAAAAGAAGTTTTTAGAGAAGGAAAAGGAATGTAGGGTTCGAAATCTAAAACAGGTTCGTAAACGATCAACTCTTATCCCTATAAAGAGTAGAATTGTCGATAGTACCCTTTCTTTTGTTTGATAGACAAAACAAACCTAAGAAAATAAAGAAGAAATAAAACTTTTCTTAAATCCTGAGAGGTAGAAAATCATTGTCTCTTTTGATCAGGCACATGAGACAAGATTTAAAAAACAACACAATCAAGTTGCGTTGTGGTGAACAACAATTTGTCCACTAATTTCCTCTTGTGAGGAATCCACAGACCTCTGTCTATCAAAACTATTTGACCATAATTTCTTCTCTAATGGTCTTAGTTTATCCTTGGAAACTAACTTCTTAGACGAAGATAAAATCTTACATACCTCAGCAGTCTTCTGAGCAAGTTTAAGCTTCCTTGCTAGATGATTTTCTCTTCGTTGAAGTTTGTTGACATGCCTTTTTTGGTGTTTGAACTTGTAGCACCTTGAGAGTTCATGACCCTTTAATGAACAATATGAGCACATCAAACTTGGATAAAAACCAGGCTTCTAGAATGTGCAAGCAACTAAGCACATATTGGGATCTAAGACATTATAAGCAGTGTTTCCAAAGATTGGGTCAACTCTTTCTTCCAGAATTGTTGGATTTTCTTCTGAAAGAATATCAAGATTAATACGTGTATTGCTACAATTATCAAAATCAATATTTTCACCAAGAAGTGCAACACTTGATTTCTCGTCTTCATTAGAGTCATAATTGTCAGACATTTCATCAAGAGTTGCGGCAAGACCTTTGTTCCCAGTGTATTTTCTCCGATTTGGACACTCATTTGCAAAATGACAAAAACCATTACACTTAAAGCATTGAGGCATATCCTCATCATCAGTTTCATAAATATCCATGTTTTTAGGAGGAACACGATTATGAGGTTTGACTGATGCCTTAGGCTTAGCTCTGGAGAACCATTTACTTCTCTTTAACAGAAGATCCCTAAACTGTCTTGTGATCATCGAGACTGATTTGTAAAGATCTTCATCTAATGAATCTGTCTCAGAGTGATCATCTTCAGAGATATACACTTTTTTTTTACTTTTATCAAGTAATTTAGCGTCCTTCAGTGCTTTGAACGCAACATCCTTAAATTTGGATGAATGTTCATGATCAAAGATCTTAAGCTTTCCAACCAGCGTATTTCTGGAGAGAGTATCAAGGTTATTTCCCTCAACGATGGCATGCTTCTTAGAATCTATCTAGATGGCAGCGATCAGAGAATTTTTATCATAATGTCCTTTTCAGAAATATTCTTACCCAATGCAAAGGATGCATTAACAATTTCAGACACTTTGTGATTAAACTCATCAAATGTTTCTTCATTTTCCATACGAAGGTTTTCCCAGTCGGAATTAAGGTTTTGAAGCCTAGCTTCCTTTTCACTGGTATTTCCTTTAAATACGGTTGCTAAGATATCCCAAGCTTCTTGCGACTTAGTGCAATTAGACACATGGTGCTGAAGATTTGGGGTAATGGCATGTATGATCGCATTCAAACCGTCTGAATTTTTCTTTGCAGCAAGAACTTCGGCAGGGGTGTATTCACCAATATTATTTGGGATGTTTACGTTTCTAACTACCACAATGGGAGGATTATAGCCAATAACAACATATACCCATGATTCAAAATCACATGCTTGAAGAAAAGCTCGCATAGCAATTTTCCACCATAAGTAATTAGAGCCATCGAAGACTGGTGGTACGTTTATTGAGATAGCACCTATGTCCATAGAGTCAGATCGCTATAAACACGGGCTTGTAAGGTCTTGAACGTGTTTGCTGGTAGGCTCAGAAAGATACCTACTTCTATGTATAAACTGCAAGTGCACAGTGTCGACAAGCAACACAGGGCAAGCACAGGTCGAACCACAGAGACTTGGAGAGTGTAGAAGTTGATTCTAAATCCTGATTCAGAGAGTAACCAAAAGGGGTTTGATTTTGTCGATACGACGATATGATTTTCAAGTGACTGAAATAATAAAAGTAAAAGATGCAAATAACAAGATATGTAAACAATGATAATATGGATACTAGGGTATTCAAATCCACCAATAACCTATGATATGCATTCAACTTGTAATATTATTCTTGTCCTTATAGTAGATTCAAGTCTACCGTATAACTAAGGTGTTTCTCCAATGAATAATTTAATCACAACTAAAGTATTTCTCCAAAGCATTAATTGTCTAATTAAGCACAACTAATCTAAAGATCAATATTTGGTTAAGCATGAGTTGTAGCATAATCAACATAGAGATATTCTAACTACAATGGATACATGGCATACATTGTGAGAGCAAGATGTTGACAAACTTGGATTAAATTATATCTTTAAACAATTCTAAACTTTCAAGAATAAGATACAAGATATGAATACATACCAATGAGATTAGGGCTTCATCTAAACCCTAGTAAATGAAATTAGAACATGAAGAACATTACAACAAAATTGAAATTTGATAAACTAACATGAACAAGCTATTCTTGGATCATTTTTCAACACAATAACCCTCTCTATTTATACACAAAAATTCTCTCTCACTTGGATTCGAATTTTGGCAATTATTTACTCAACAAAACATGTTTTCTCACTTGATGGATGTTTTGGAATACAATGGGGTGAGGTGGATGTTTTGGAATCCAATGGTGGTGAGGTGGATGTTTTGGAATCCAATGGGGTGAGGTGGATGTTTTGGAATCCAATGGTGGTGAGGTGGATGTTTTGGAATCCAATGGGGTGAGGTGGATGTTTTGGAATCCAATGGTGGTGAGGTGGAAATGGATTTGGGTCTTGGGTTTTGGATTATGGGTAGTTTAATCCCATGTATTGTAAACAGGTTGCCACTAATGCGCGAACGGGTTGCAACACTTCCAACTTTCTTCTCTTTTGTCTTCTCAATTCTTCCAAGCTTTATTTAGTACTTAAAAACACAAAATTAATTAATACAAATATTTATTCTTGAAAATGGTAAAAATGCCGAATTTGGGATAATATATGACTTTGAAGCGCGAAAGATGAGTTAAGTGCCAATGAAAAGGTGTATGAATATGCAATATTTGGCACTCATCAAATACCCCCAAACCTGAATTTTACTTGTCCTCAAGTGAAACAGAAATCCTAACTATACCATTGTCGCTGGTCTCTCGAATGCATTTAGCGTATGCACTAAGCCTTTAAACCCCTAGGTGTCCCTAGTGGACGAGTTGTAGTCTCGTGAGGGCCTACCAAAGATGTACCCACAAAACCTTCTCCAAATTCAGAGCATCCATAGAAATGCCTTCGTCTTCGGTCTTCAACTGTAGATGATGAACTTCGGAATTTCGTAGAACCTTGATAATTTGTGACCATTTTTTTTTTTTTTTTTTTAAAGACCCGCTACACAGCTGATCATCATTTTTTTTTTTTTTTTTTGACCCGCTACACAGCTGATCATCAGATACCAAACACAAGATCCGAGACAAAATAATTTTTTAGGGACCCGCTACACAGCTGGTCATCATTTTTTTTTTTTTTAAGACCCGCTACACAGCTGGTCGTAGAAAACAACAACACAAAAATGCAAAAGACTACAAAGGATCCTACAAAAGACCCGCTACACAGCTGGTCATAGAAGAATGCAAAAGACTACAAAGGATCCTACAAAAGACCCGCTACACAGCTGGTCATAGAAAATAATAAAAACAAAAAAATGCAAGACCCGCTACACAGCTGGTCATAGAAAAGACTCACAATGCCATATGCAAATACTCCCCCAAACCTAAATCTAACATTGCCCTCAATGTTTCAAAATATGATAGAAACAACAACAAACCATGAGAACAAAACAGATTCAAAGGAAAGAGATTACCAGATGCCAAACCAAAGACAGTGGAGTATGTCTAAAGCAACCAGTGAGGAAGATATCGTGGTATGTACAAGGGGTGAACTTTTGGTCACGTAGATCGGATCAGCAAGATGAGTTGTTTCAATCTCAGGTGGAATTGGTTCAAGGAACGACTTGATCTCTGCCCATTGACCTTGAAGACATTCTTGGTTGTTACATCTTCTAGTTCTACAGCCCCATGGGGGAAAATTGTTCGCACCACGAACGGGCCTCATCCATTTAGAACGTAATTTTCCTGGAAAAGGTGCATCGTGAGTTATACAATAGAACTTTTCGGCCTGGAGTGAATGACTTGCGCAAAATGCGTTTGTCATGGAACACCTTCATTCTTTGTTTGTACATTTTTGCATTATCATATGCATCATTTCTTAACTCTTCCAACTCATTGAGTTGAAGCTTCAAAAACTTGGTAAGTATAGTGGTAAGTATTCCCGCCTGTCACGCGGGTGACCCGGGTTCGATCCCCGGCAACGGCGCCAAAAACTTGGTAGGCTCAGAAAGATACCTACTTCTATGTATAAACTGCAAGTGCACAGTGTCGACAAGCAACACAGGGCAAGCACAGGTCGAACCACAGAGACTTGGAGAGTGTAGAAGTTGATTCTAAATCTGATTCAGAGAGTAACCAAAAGGGGTTTGATTTTGTCGATCTGACGATATGATTTTCAAGTGATTTGAAATAATAAAAGTAAAAGATGCAAATAACAAGATATGTAAACAATGATAATATGGATACTAGGGTATTCAAATCCACCAATAACCTATGATATGCATTCAACTTGTAATATTATTCTTGTCCTTATAGTAGATTCAAGTCTACCGTATAACTAAGGTGTTTCTCCAATGAATAATTTAATCACAACTAAAGTATTTCTCCAAAGCATTAATTGTCTAATTAAGCACAACTAATCTAAAGATCAATATTTGGTTAAGCATGAGTTGTAGCATAATCAACATAGAGATATTCTAACTACAATGGATACATGGCATACATTGTGAGAGCAAGATGTTGACAAACTTGGATTAAATTATATCTTTAAACAATTCTAAACTTTCAAGAATAAGATACAAGATATGAATACATACCAATGAGATTAGGGCTTCATCTAAACCCTAGTAAATGAAATTAGAACATGAAGAACATTACAACAAAATTGAAATTTGATAAACTAACATGAACAAGCTATTCTTGGATCATTTTTCAACACAATAACCCTCTCTATTTATACACAAAATTCTCTCTCACTTGGATTCGAATTTTGGCAATTATTTACTCAACAAAACATGTTTTCTCACTTGATGGATGTTTTGGAATACAATGGGGTGAGGTGGATGTTTTGGAATCCAATGGTGGTGAGGTGGATGTTTTGGAATACAATGGGGTGAGGTGGATGTTTTGGAATCCAATGGTGGTGAGGTGGATGTTTTGGAATCCAATGGGGTGAGGTGGATGTTTTGGAATCCAATGGTGGTGAGGTGGAAATGGATTTGGGTCTTGGGTTTTGGATCATGGGTTTTGGATTATGGGTAGTTTAATCCCATGTATTGTAAACAAAGTTGCCACTAATGCGTGAACGGGTTGCAACACTTCCAACTTTCTTCTCTTTTGTCTTCTCAATTCTTCCAAGCTTTATTTAGTACTTAAAAACACAAAATTAATTAATACAAATATTTATTCTTGAAAATGGTAAAAATGCCGAATTTGGGATAATATATGACTTTGAAGCGCGAAAGATGAGTTAAGTGCCAATGAAAAGGTGTATGAATATGCAATATTTGGCACTCATCAATTGCCTTCTCTGATACCAATTGAAAAAGCGGGGGTCTAACAACCACACCCAATATTTCGATTAGAAATCTGTATGGATAACTCTGAGTTACTTTCTAGAGAATCAACTAGACTCAATCAAATATAAAATATCTCAATGAGTTATTATCTCAATCTCTCGATTTGATTTACTCAAGCAAATACAATCTGTGAGTCTTAATCAAAGAGAGATAACTTGGATGGTACCAAAGACCAATATCCAAGTGTCAATCAATTTAAATCAACAACCAATAAGGTCGGATATTCTAATTGATTGAACAACGCACAACCTGTATTATTTCAATTATATAAAAATATATTGCGGAAAAGAAAAAACACAGACACCAGAATTTTGTTAATGAGGAAATCGAAAATGCAGAAAAACCCCGGGACCTAGTCTAGATTAAATATACATTGTATTAAGCCTCTACAGACACTAGCCTACTCCAAATTAACTTCGGTCTGGACTGTAGTTGAACCCCAACCAATCTCACAGTGATCCAAGGTACAATTATGCTCCAACGCCTATGATCCCAGCAGGATACTGCGCACTTGATTCCCTTAGCTGATCTCACCCACAACCAAGAGTTGCTACGACCCAAAGTCTAAGACTTTAATAAACAAATATGTCTCACACAGAAAAGTCTATAAGATAGATAAATTCATCTCCCACGAATAAACCTATGAGTTTTGTTCCGTCTTTTGATAAATCAAGGTGAACAGGAACCAATTGATAAAACCAGACTTATATTCCCGAAGAACAACTCAGTTTTATCAATCACCTCATAATAGTCTTAATCAATGCCGCGAAAAAAGATATTGTGGAATCACAAACGATGAAACGAAGATGTTTGTGATTACTTTTATATCTTGCCTATCGGAGATAAAAATCTCAAGCCAATTATTACAATTGTACTCGTACAATAGAAACAACAAGATCATATCACACAACTACGATAAAAGTAGTATAGGTCTGGCTTCACAATCCCAATGAAGTCTTTAAGTCGTTAACCTGGTTTTAGAAGAAGAAAACCAAAGTTAAAGGTGAATCGACTCTAGTGTGGGTATTAGGTTTCCCAGTTGCTAGAGTTATCCCTTATATAGTCTTTCAAATCAGGGTTTGCAATCAATGTTAGCTTGGTAACAAAGCATTCAATATTCACCGTTAGATGAAAACCTGATTAGATACAAGCTAATATTTATCAACCGTTAGATCGAAAACATATCTTGTTATACACACATATACTAGACGATTTTGGGTTTGTGTAACCATACCAAAACTTGTACATTAGTTGGTTCAACACTAGTTAACCAAATGGTTAGCCAAATGATAACTTTCATATCAACCATATTCTTCTTCACCATAACTAGTCCAAATGACTCAAATGAACTAGTTAGAGAGTTGTTCAATTTTTTATGAGATCCCTGTAATACACAAGACACAATTGGAGCACAAACGATGTGATTCACTCGAATTGATTCATGAACTATAAATCCACGGTTTGCAAAAGCATTCCTTAGTTTATTAAGATAAGTTCAAAAACATCGTTTTTAGACATAACCTACTCATGTTCGCGGACTCAAGTCAACCGGTTGGAGTGTACAAACTCCAGCAGAAATTCTCGGGTCGAGAACTTCCATCAGTTCACGGACTGAAACTGAGCTACAACTCCAACAGAAATTCTCGGGTTCGAGAACTACGCCAATTCGCGGACTGAGTTCGCGGTCTGAGTTGACGGCTCATGTTCCGGTTTCACTTGATCAACAAAGTTCGCAAACTTCGGTTCAAGTAATAAGGACTTATACATATATGTGTTACCACAACAATGTTTATATCCTCCGATGGTTATATTGTCTAAACTCTCATTTCAATCATTGAAACATTCTCAGAGGACGTTATATAGTTGTTATTCACAAACTATTTTTCGTCAGAGCGATTTCCAAAATGATTGAAACATAACATGACTTTCGTCACTAGGCAAAGATGAACTTGGCTAAAGCGAAAGCTTAACCAACACACATTTCGAGAAATAGATAAGCGAGATATACTCAACTCGAAATGACATATGTGTATATTTTTAGTCTATATAGTAATACGACTTTTGTCTCAAGATAGGAGATAGAATAGATAGACTTTTGAGTGATAGATGAGTTCAAGTCTCCACATACCTTTCGTCTTGTATGATGATCTCCATGTAGTTCTTGAGCTCAACTACAATTCTATCCTAGTCTGAGACATTAGCTATAGTAGACTAGAAATCAAGACTTAATAGGTTTGATCACTAACATTTACAAACATGCTTGAGATAGCAACGCATGCGAGTTCGACCGAGCAATTCTCTAACAATATCCCCATTTGTCAATTTTAGTGGCAAAACTATTAATACATATGGAATACGAAAAATATATAAATAAACTTTGTAGCTCATATTCCACATGTCTAATCTTCAACAATACTCGAAATTTTCGTCACTTCCAAGTAGTCCAATGATCCCAAAGGTTGTAAGTTTAGTATCATCATTGTTGAAAATCCGTATCTATAACAATGAGAAAACAAAGGTTCTCAATCATTGTTATACAGTGTCATAGTATCATTACACATCGTCAAAGTTTAATTGTGTCACAACGTTTAAAACAATACTATGGTGATACTTCACCCCCCCTTAGTCAATACTCCATCTCACATGGAAATCACTCCCCCTTACATAATGATACGAAAACCATATGTATTTATAGTATGAACTACATATTAATTCTCCACCTTTTTGTCAATAAAATTGGCAAAGTTACAATAACGGGATCCTAATGAAATTTTCGTAAGAGACATTTCATGACCAAAGGTAAATATGTATCATCTTGTTTAGATGCAATCATAAAGCCAAAGCTAAATGCATTCATCAAGGAGTTTCTAAAGATACAAGATAACCCCTCTAATATTCCATAGCCGCACTCCCCACTAAGATTTGGCAATTAAGCACAAGTTCAAAAGAACTCTCCCCCATAAAATGTCATTCCCAAGGGAACAACAAGAGCGACCTTGATTTCAAGAGAAAATAAGGATTTCTTTAGACTCAACAAATTACATACAAGTATGAATTTGGAATCCAACAAGAAATATTCAATCATATTAACCAAAACGAACCAAGATTAATTTGACTACATATGCTCAACACAAGTAAACTTAATAACTCGATTATATTATTTACAAGAGAACTCATAATTAATCTAACCGGAATACACAACTAAAATAATTACAAAAGTAATCAATTCAATTGTTTATACTCACATAAGAAAATCTATGGAGAAATGACTAAGTTAATCATAAAAATAACCAACCCAGTCAATCATGCTCAACATGAGCAAAACTTATGGAGTCATAAATAAATAATCACACAAGATGATTGACTTAGTTCAATTTTCTCTACGTAAAGTACCTTACGGAACACAACTAAGCTAATCACAAAGATAATCAACTTGGTTGCCTAGTGCTCAATATAAGACACAATACGGAGTCTCACGGTAATACACAAAAAGGATGGATCAGGGAAGATCAATTACTGCGGAATACACAAGGATTCATTCTATGTTTCCATCACCATTTGCACAATGACACACAACAGACATCATCCTTGAATCACAAAAGATTTTAACCTATCTTACATCAATATTTGACAATATAGGCTTAACTTTTGTGTTTTTCCAAAAGTCTATTCATTCTTTTATCAATATTTGCATATCAATTCACGAACGACTTTACTTTTGACAAAATATGGGACAATTAAGTTTTCGGACGTAAACACACATATCCCATCAAAATATTGCAATATATGTAATCAAAGGATTAATACTGCAACCATCATCTTCCAAACAAGTTTAGAATTTAACCAATAAATCTAAAAACAAGAAGATGAAAATTTTGGATATAGCTATGTGTAAATGTTTTAACTTTACACATAGGAAGTTAGCCCAGTAGGAATAACATTTAACTTTCAAGTAATCATTGTAAATGATTTGAAAACATTTCATGTTTTACCTAAACACTAAAACGCAACCAATTTCACATAGGTAAACAATCATGTATACGGATCTAACTCATTCCAAACAATTTACTATTATGGTGACTCGTCCCGCACCTAGATAGCTATATGGTGACTCGTCCCGCACCTAGTTATTGCAATAAAAGTAAGTAGGTATAAATAAAAGAGCAATATCCTATATACCACAGATGGAAACTCTCAGTTTCCAAACAATCAAATGGAAATTCTTATTTCCCGAACAATTCATGAAGACATCATAGTATTACAATTCCTTTCCAAGCAATGGAAAGATTAAAAGAAATAACCGAACTTTCATAATTTAAAGTTAAACAATGCATGGAAAACATAACCAGCCAATGCATGAATTTGTTAAACATAAACTTTTGTAAAAGAAATAACAATGATTACAAAAGAGTTAAATATAGATTCACTTTTGATGACAAGCCAGCCTACCTCGAGATCTACGATCCACTGGTTCATCCTTTGAATCGATCGTTGTTAATACAGACTAACTATTAATCATACAAGAACTCTATGAATCTAGCCAAAATGGCTCACACAAGAATCATATAGTTCTATCTAATGGTCTATATCTTTTTATCATCTATCTTTATCATATTTGAGGTTACCTAATTTAGTTAGGTTGATTCTAAAGTCTAATAACTAAGTCTTATGAACATTTACAACTTTGTAGAAAGAATCAAAGGTTAAATCAGACCACAAGGGTCCGACCCAAATTCTATAGGAAAACTGACTCTAAACTCAAGTCCATTAAACAAGCCCATTAGTACAAAGGCTAATCCTCATGAGTCAATTAACAGTCAACATCGGTCAACGTCTGGTCAACAGAATCACGTAACGATCAACATCTAAAGTCGGGTCAAAGTCAAAGGATTCAAGGTCAAACGAGTCAACTTAATGAGTTGAATCAAGGTTTACTGAGTTAACTCAACTCAGTCAGACAACTTGAGTCAGGTAAGTCAGCTAGACGGACTGGGATGACTAATAGGTCTAAACTATTGATTTAACAATGGATTTCCATTCTATCATATTTGGTGCAACATTTTCATTAAACAAAACAACAGCAACTCAAACATTTAACTTAAATAAACTTCACAACTCAATTACAACAGTAAACTGAGTTTACCTTAATATGCATTGCAGGCTTTCACTAAGGCCACTGCCAAACAGCTTTACAACTATTACTGCAACCTGAAATATCCATTCCTAAATCACCAAGTCAAATTACAACTACAGCTCCACAATTCAAACATCTACCTAGATCATTCACAACATTTCAATACCACACATTCTCATATTCATCTTCTTATCTTTCAACACCATGTAATTCCACTTCTTCTTGTCACCACTACTAAATCTTCACCATCACTGCAAAAAAACCAACTGTAATATTTTAAACACCATAACCAACTTAACATCTCACAAAACATACACTTATATCTAACACAATCTCATCTGCACCCATTATAGTTTACCTCAAGGTCAACTCATAAGCACTAGCAATTCAACCATTCTCAACTGTCACCACCTGCCATCCACACTTAAGAGCCAACAAAATCAACATCACATATAATCTCAATTCCTTTTGCTTGAACCACTACCAGTAGATTCAATAATCTCATCACCAACGATAAACACTGAATCCTGTATCATTCCCATACAAACAATTTCTCTATGGTTCAACATCATTGTAATTTACCAGCAAACTTCATTCAATACCTGTCTCAGATCTTAACTCAAATAACAACTACCTGAACTCAATTGTCAAAATTAAATAACTTTATTAATCAGAAGAGTAGTTACCTCAAAATGATTTCACTCAAGCAATTGAATTTAAACTCATCTTCTTACTTTAACTTGATTCGGTAATTCTTCCCAAGACCATCATCAACTTATCACCAACTCAGCAGCCTTCATCACTATCCTCAAATCAATTTTCGATTTCATCTCAGAATCCCTAACTCAAAACTCAATCGAAAACCCATCTCTAATCTGTCACTTAAACCTTCAATTTCATCTTCCTTGATTCAATTCAATAGATAACTCAATTAAATCCATGAACCCTAATTCTTATCTCTATTGTTTCTTTAATCAACATCATCATGCATAATTCATTTATTGATCACCGTCATCAACATCAACTCCTTTGTTATTCCACCCAAGCCCTCAATCAACTCAAGATCCCTAACTTCTCAACTGATTTCATATTCTTCTATCTCTAAAACTTCTCTGATTCAAACCAAGAATAGTAACTCAATTATTCATATCAACAGAACCCATCCTTAATTCAATCCCCTAATTCATCAACTTCATATTCTAATCTTCTCATAAATTATTACAAACCTTAATTCAAATATCTGAGAAACCCTAACTCTTGATTCAACCACCAGAACAACTCTACTTCTTCAATTAAACATCAACCCACTCGATTTTTATCCATTATAAACTCAAATTAATCATCAGTATTTCATAGACGCAACTCCAAATCCATAAACCCTAACTTAATCTTCTCTAACTTGTCACTTCTTTTAACTCAAAACCTACCACACCACAATCATCACCACTACAACCCTTCCATGATCTTTCTACTCTTGGTTCGATTTCAAAACCCTCATGCACGACTAGTAAATAATCGACAGACGAAGAACAGGGTAGAAGCAGAAGAAGAAAGAAGAAAGAGGAAGAAAGAAGAAGAATGAATTCTTTGATCGGGTTTGGGTGAAGATAAGGCCGACCAAAATTACTGAAGGCACCAGTCCAAACAATAAGGGCAGCCAAGCAGTTTAAAGCAAAATGATTAATTTGCCCTTCATACAAAAATGATAATATCTTCTTCATGTGATATCCGATTGACACACTCGCGTAGTCCATTCCGCGTAACTTTTTGAGATCTATCCAACAGTACTAATTTTTTATCTAGATCATTGTTAGATTAATTACTATTAATTAACATTCATGTTAAGATAATCAAGTCATTAACGACTAAATCATCTTTTAACTAGTCTAATAGCGTTGGCGATCTTGAGGGTATTTACAGAATCCCTCTACAAGGTCTCACGATATCTACTTGTGTGTATAGATTATTTTCCTATTACAATTATCTCAAAAATTTATAATTGCAATAGGTCAATCAATAAATCATTTTAGTATGCATCCCAAACAATTTATCTATCAATCAATCAATCATAAATAATAATGATAATGATGATAAAGACAAACGATAACATCTGGAAAACTCAAAATAGAATCATATACTCATTTAATTAATGTTTAGAACATTGGATTCATCCTCAATCACTTAGAAGTTTACCTACTGGTGGACCTAGTAAAACTCATGATATACATATGATATAATCAAAGACAGATAAATGATTTTAGAGCATAGCTCAGTTGAACCCACCAAGCGTTGGTATGTCAAGTTTGGTTGTCATATTTTAGTGAACCAAAACTCATTTAAGAGTCGTTTAATTAATGTACTAGACTCAACTTTGTATAGGTTAGCTTAAAATTATTAGGATATGAGACATTACAAGTATTGTGAAGAAGTGAAGAAGTAAGGATCTACAACCACAACATCATCCTTCCACTTGAGGTTAGTGATATTTGACTTGAACTGTTTAATTCCCTAACGTATCTTTCAAGTTGTGCATATTGAAAACAAATATGCGAAGCATGAACACTCTAGATAGACATAGTATTAAGGAATACAATACGACATTTATTGTTTAACCATTAAAATTTGTAGATAAGACATCGACATAATCGTTTAAATGCTATTGTGATTATGTATGGGTATGAGGTGAGGATTTCATCCCAGGAAACAATGTTTTACATGTGTTTTAAGGAAGTAATGAACTTGTTTTGTGAATCGAAAAGGAAATCGCCAGGCGTTATTGGGATGTTATTCATTACATATCTTATGAATGACCAATATGTGTGATTAGTATAACCGCTCATGACTTGTTTGTGTTCTTGGTAAAATTAATCACATAAGGCCAGACTTATTTATTGGTATGACTTTTATTAGTGAAACCGATCTTAAGTAATCACCTGATGGTATAATCGAGTTTGTGTGTTTGTAAGACCAACTATGGGTAAAAGGGAACCGATCCTAGTAAGAGGTGCAACACATCACAAAGGGAATTGATCCTTGTATGAGGTGCAACAAGGTTTATAGCAGAAAGGGGAACTGATCCTATGGACATGTACAACACATATAAGTTAGATACCATATATATGTGGGGAACCGATCCTAGTACCTAGTAAACCGAATTTCGGAAAGCTAGTGTGACTATGCACAACACTCACATAGAGGTATAACCGATACTTGTTTTCGTAGAACCGTTAAACCCATGATTTGTGATTGAGTGTTCTTGATCAATCACATAGTTCTTGAAATTAAGATGAACCAATTCTAAACTTGTTTGGAAGTGTGGAAAATCGGTTTCAAGTGTGTAAGTATGAAAGAGGACTTACAAAGTAAGGATATCAACACACTTTGAACACGTGCAGTAATGTGTCTGTTTTATTGTTCAAAGATATTCCTTAACATCTAGAAGGAAGAAAATCCCAGCATCGAAATTAAATAAGTTAAAAATCTTTTAATTAAGGTTTTTGATTATATATATGGAAAATAAGAATTAGTAATGTGCATTTACTAGTTAAAGATTTTCCAAGGAGATTTTTGGTCATTATTTTGGACAGAGCATTTCCAGTAATTATGAAAACCAAATTTGGAAATTATTATTGCATATCTTGAGAATATTTTCGATTTTGGAAATTCCTTGGTGTCCAAACTTCCTTGTCTATAAATACTTGAAGTTTGCATTTCTGGCAAACTAATCCTTCATGACAGCAAACTTTCTCGGTTGTGTTGTTACTGGTGAAGCAGCCTATTCAGAGAGGAGAGTAACCTAATTAGGCGAAATCTCTTACGGTTGCTCAGTTTAAAGTCTTCTTTGGGATTGAGAAGATCTATTAGTACATGTTTGTACCATAAGTAAAAATGCCACATAAAATGGCCCAATTGGTACTTGAATCATCTTTTGGACCTCATCCAAGCCCGCTGACCAGTCAACCGAAGCAAGCCACCAGCCTGCCCAGTATTACATAAATTCAACGCTCGGTCAATGGTAAAAGTCAACACCTAGTCAACGGTCAACTGTCAAGGTCAGGTTGCAAGTCCTACCTCTAGCCAACTTTCAGTCTTGTTGCCAGCAGTGCTGCTAACTAATTCCCAGCCAAGTACTATGCCACGTAACCATCCAGTTTCTAGCCGTGCTGCCAGTTTTGTTGCCAGCCAGTCTCTACCCATGCAGCCAGCATCCACCTATTCTGCCAGCCAGCATCCACCCATACTGCCAGCCATTATTCATGCATAAATTATTCAAAGAAGCATGTAAACAGTTTCATGTAGAATTGAAGATATAGGCATGCAGAGTTAATTCCAGCAGTTTCATGCAGAATTGAAGATGGAGGCATGCAGAGTTAATTCCAGCAGTTTCATGCAGAATTGAAGATGGGGGCATGCAGAGTTAATTCCATCAGTTTCATGTAGAATCAATTGAAGGGAATATTAATGCCATTTAGTCTATCTCAAAATTAGTGATTAAAACTGTATAAATAGGGATGCCCATGTAGAAGAGAGGGGCAGCCAATAGGAGAAAAAAAATATATTGTAATACAATTATCAATAAAAAATCACTCCCCAAGGGGATTCGCCCGTAGATGTAGGCAAACCATGCCGAACCACGTAAAACATGTGTCTATTGTTTTGTGTTCCAATTCACCTCCTAGCCCTATATACTCACCAAATTATCCATTCATCGTGTTTCATGCCTAAAAGTAATTTTGGGTACAAATATTGGCACCTACTAAGGGGATTATGAGAAAAGGAATCGTGTTTTCCCATTGAGAAAAATTGTGCAAAATACTTCAAAATCATGTCCGTCAAAAAGCAGTTTGAACGTCGTGAAAAATCACTGTTGCAACCCAGTTTGATCGCAATAGTCACAGTCCAGCTGATCGCAGCTGCTGCCGACCATATAATCGCACATATTGCGGTCCAGTTGATCGCAACTGCTGCAATCAAGATTCTATGTTTCAGATTTTCCGAAGCTATTACCTTCTGATACCGCTAAAAAACTGCATCACAACAAAGACCGATGAAACCGCTCTCAGGACGTTCGGTCCACAGTAAAAGACGGCGTAAAAACATCATCTAAATTATTGTTGTATATTCGATCTATAACATTGAAGGGTCCAGTTTTGATTTCAATCACTGCAGTCCAGCTGATCGCAGCTACTGTAGTCCAGTTAATCACAGTTACTTGATCCGAGTTGATCGCAGCCTCTGCGATCAAAGATCGCATCATGATCGAAGCCCTTTGAAGGCTGACTCACTGCAAAAATCACCATGACTGTTGTCAGGATATTCGATCCGCAGCATGTTCAAGTCCAAATTTTTTTTAAAAAAATTGCTTCTCAAATAACGCAGTTTCCACCTGTTCGAGTTTGTAGTATGTCAAAATCACTAATGTCGTGATCGCAGGGGTGTCAAGTTGCCTACAACTCTAGGCGCTTGAAAACCCTAGAGAAAACCCTCCAAAAAAGCATCTCAAGAAGTTCCATAAAGGGCCACAAAAGTGTAGCAAAACCACGGTGAAAGTTCCATGAGAAACAACAACAGTCCCTATAACCGTTGCTAAAAGTCCAAGGAAAAAGAAAAAAAACAGAAAAATTATTGCAAAGTAAGACGGCAAAGACAACACTTCCACCAGACGTTACAGAAACTACAAAAACAAAGACAACAGTTCTGCGAAAATGTCGCCAAATATACGGAGGAAAGATCAATGTTCGAGAAAACCATGGCGAAAAGTTTCAAATTCAAAAAAAAAAAAAAAAAAGGAGGCCGGCAACAAGGACGACGGCCAAGACCGGCGGAAAAAGCCGACATCCGATCCGTCCACCCACTTCAGGGTTACCGTTACCTACATCAATTTTTCGTCACTCACTTCAAGGTGTCCGGCTAGTTCGTTATGCTACAGTACTTCGCGGCGCAACTTAATAATATAGTCCCGATTCAGTATGCCGCAACGTAACTTAATAATGTAGCCCCGTATTTTCCATCCCCATGACGTTAGCTTGACGAATTTATACGCCCCACTTGGGGTTGGTCTAAAAATTTGTTTCGTTGATATCTTCTTCGTCTCATGGCCGAATTGGATGATTTTTGGCTCGTTGCGATCGCATTTCAATATCCTACGATATGAAGGTAAAATTTTTCAATTGGAGAATAATATTTTTGGGCACAATCACGTCATCAACATTTTTGGAGCAAGGCGCTAACCAACCAATTTTGTTTCTTCGATAACTTCTTCTTCGTGCATCCAAACTGAGTGATTTTCGGCCCGATGAGATCGTATGTCAATTCTCAACATCGTGAAGGCGAAATTTAAATTTTAGGAGAAAAATAAATTTTTAGAAATATAAAATCACAACACCATAAATGGTCACATTCAATCACCATCGAAACTGCTACAGTCCAATTGATCGAGTTGTTGTAGTCCAGTGCCTAAGCAAGTACTGTAGTCCAGTTGATCGAACTGCTGCAGTCCTTTTTCGCATAATTACTACAGTCCAGTTGATCGAGTTGTTGTCGTATAGTTCCTCAGCAATACTGCAGTCCAATTGATCGAACTGCTATAGTCCTTTTCCACATAACTACTACAGTCAGTTGATCGAACTAATGTAATCCAGTTTCACAGCAATAGCTGCTGGCCAGTTGATCGAACTGTTGCAGTCCTTTTTAATTCCTACAGTCCAGTTGGTCGAACTGTTGTAATCCGATTTTCCCTAAAACTGTTTCAATACGGTTTTCCTCACAACTGCTTCAGTCCAGTTTTATGTATAACTGTTATAGTACAGCTGATCGCATCTGCTGAAATACAGTTCCGTGGAAACTGCCTTCAATCCAATTTTGATTTAACTGGTGCATTCTAGTCCCACAGAAAAATCTAGTTGCTAAGTCTAGACGATACGCTAAGGCAACTATACTAGTCATCGTCGCTAGAAAACATCAACATATCCAGTGGGCATCTGAATCACCTCATAAACGAAGTCGCAATAACACTTTTAATATGGTACGTATACAATTTACATCTTTTCATATATTCATGCATATTTTTGTTCAATGAGACACCTTTAATGTGGCGAGCATTTTCTCACGAAGAGATGCACATATATCAATTCTGCGTGCATCTAGAATAGCGGGATTGGGCCCCCGCGCGAATTCCAGATAGCAGACTTCTTCAAAATCCCATGCGCGAGCAAAATGCAGCAAGGGAGTCCCCCTTGTGCGAGCATTGAGCAGCATAACAATCACTATATTCTAGGGGCGAGTTGCATATCACTTCAACGTGACTGACTATCACTTGGGGGCGAGATATGTAACACCTCATGTCTAAAATAACCCTTTTGGGGTGAGCTGCGTAACACTCCATACACTTGGGGGCGAGTTACATAGCACCTAATTTCAATGCGGAATTCAGCTTATGAAAATCGAAACTTCAGGTAACCCAAACTTCTTAATCCTCCAACGAGTTATAGGATTAAGAGGGGGCGAGCATACACCCTAATATTTTGACGCAATTATTGCAATCAGTAATGTTAAACTGCTACAACTAAGTTGATCGAACTGCTGTAATCCAGTTCCTAAGCAACTGTTGTACTTAGTTGGACGCAACTGTTGTACTTAGTTGGACGCAACTGATGTAGTCTGGTTTTGCTGATTCATCCTGTACTCAGTTGGACGCAACTGATGCAAACTGTTTTTATTTATAACTGTTACACTCAGGTTTATCGAACTGTTTAAATCCAATCCCTCAGCAGCGGATACAGTCCAGCTGACCGCAGATGCTGCAGTGCAATATTTCTCATCGCTGCTGCATTCCAGTTGATCGCAGCTGATACAGTCCAGTTATGTTCACAATTCCTATAGTCCAGCTGACCGTAGCTACTGCAGTACAGTTTTGCTCATTGCTGATTACAATCCAGCTGATCGAAGTTACTGCAATCCATCTCTGTCCGCAGCTCTTGCAGTCCAGCTGATCGCAGCTGCTGCAGTGCGACTTTGCTCGTTCCTGCTGCATTCCAGCTGATCGCAGCTTCTGCAGTCCAGCTATGTTCGCATCTCCTGCAGTCCAGCTGATCGTAGATGCTGCAATCCAGCTCTGTTCGCAGCCCATGCAGTCCAGCTGATCGCAGTTGTTGCAGACCAGTTTTGCTCAAGGCATTTTTTTGCTCAACTGTTAGAAGGTCGCACCCTTTCGCTCGCAACTACCGCGGCTCAGTCCATAATTGACAACAGCTCACACTGATTCCAGCCGAATGACATCAAATAATGCTCATCTTTTCCAAAAAAAAAAAAAAAACAACAAAAAAAGTTACTATTCAAGTTCTATGCAACTACCGCAGTCCAATTTTACATCAACAGTTACCGCTCACTCACAACACCACTCCGCTCCAGCATCACGCTTCCGTTACAGACTAGTTCATCCTTCGGTCCTAATTTTGCATACGACAATGGTTCATGCTTAGTTGTTTCCCGTCGATCTTCCCATCACAATAGCCTCACTTGGGGGCGACTTGTTTACGATTTCCACAATCAGCGAAGGTTGTTTTCTTT
This sequence comes from Papaver bracteatum, assembly GCA_023529315.1. NCBI lineage: Eukaryota > Viridiplantae > Streptophyta > Magnoliopsida > Ranunculales > Papaveraceae > Papaver > Papaver bracteatum. The sequence goes on from JAJJWX010004549.1 coordinate 825,427, forward strand.
GCGCTTCAACAACAGAAATTTACTCTTGGGGGCATCTTGATTTTCGCGAATAGCAAGAGAAGTTTTCCAATCACCTCAACATCAATAATTCACACTTGGGGGCGAGTTTTGTCATTGACTAAGGAAAACGAAATTTCTGAACCCCCAACAAGTTGGAGGTTAAGAGGGGGCGATGTTTGTACCATAAGTAAAAATGCCACATAATGGCCCAATTGGTACTTGAATCATCTTTTGGCCCTCATCCAAGCCCGCTGACCATCAACCGAAGCAATCCACCAGCCTGCCCAGTATTACATAAATTCAACGCTCGGTCAATGGTAAAAGTCAACGCCCAGTCAATGGTCAAAGTCAACCGTCGGTCAACTGTCAAGGTCAGGTTGCAAGTCTCACCTCTAGCCAACTTTCAGTCTTGTTACCAGCAGTGCTGCTAACTAATTCCTAGCCAAGTACTCTGCCGCGTAGCCATCCTGTTTCTAGTCGTGCTGCCAGTTTTGCTGCCAGCCAGTCTCTACCCATGCATCTAGCATCAACCTATTCTACCAGCCAGCATCCACCCATACTGCCAGCCACTATTCATGCAGAAATTATTCAAAGAAGCATGCAAATAGTTTCATGCAGAATTGAAGATGGAGGCATGCAGAGTTAATTCCAGCAGTTTCATGCAGAATTAATTCAAGGGCATATTAATGCCATTTAGTCTATCTCGAAATTAGTGATTAAAACTTTATAAATAGGGATGCCCAAGTAGAAGAGAGGGGCAGCCAATAGGAGAAAAAACATACATTGTAATACAATTATCAATAAAAAATCACTCCCCAAGGGGATTCGCCCGTGGATGTAGGCAAACCATGCTGAACCACGTAAAACCTACGTCTATTGGTTTGTGTTCCAATTTGTCTCCTAGCCCTAAATACTCACCAAATTATCAATTCATCGTGTTTCGTTCCTAAAAGTAATTTTTGGTACAAACAGTACCGTTGGTGGGAAACTAAATAATTGCGGTTTATCTTTTGTTTTCGATTGATTTGATTAACTAACGGTGGTTGAACTTTGATTGTACCTAGTTTGTTTATGCTTGAGACTCTTCTCTTCTGATATAAGATTCACTTAAACTAGTTCGAAGTTTCGACAGGGATCTTTAGACTGTTGTTAGTGCTAAAGATGATCTTGTGATAATCCATCGTTAACAGATTCCTTTATATGTGTGATTGATTACAAGAGATTCAAGTAGTTGTGTGCAGGTGTTTATTGAAGATCTAAGAATATTTGAAGACAAATAAGAGATAGAAGATTTCTGACTTGGGTTTATAATCTTTGGTGTGCGCAATACTTGTTCGGTAAAAAGAGGATCCAACTATAATCGATTTATCCTTGAGGTAGATTAGATTGATTAGTTGAGTAGATTGGCATCAATACGGTTCTTTGTGATTAAAAGTATTGATTACAAAATCTTAACGATTACCTTGGTAGTTGAACATAAGATAAATCTAAGGACCTGACGAAGGAGTTTATTTGAGATAAATAGAAGAGACTTTGTCCAACTCATATCACTTGGTTGAAGAGAGTTGATATCAAACATATTCGTTGTTCCTTTATTGTTTGGAATATAAACCAAAGGAATTGTTCCAAGTACGTGATTTATTCATAAGTTGGAGGCATGGGAATACATACTGAACTAGGTGAAATATAGGTTTAGTTGCTTGGTCTTAACTATACGGAGTTGGTTTATTTTGTATAGCGGCTTAATCCTGAGAGTATTCAATTCTGGACAAGGTCCCGTGGTTTTTCTGCATTTGCGGTTTCCCCGTTAACAAAATCTTGCTGTGTTATTTACTTTATATTTCCTCATTATAATTGTTTTATTATAATTAAAGTAAATTACACAAACGTTAATTCCTATTTACATGATAAGCAATCTTATTGTGTTTGGTTAAGTCCGAATATTTTTATCAAGTAAACATACTTCGTTGTTGTATTGTCTCGATCTCGTATCTATAGACGATCACACGATGTGTGAACTGATTAGTTGCATTGTCTCAACTCAGTCCATAGACAATCACTTTTGGAAAAGGACTTATAGGAAAGAAAAGTTTTAGCTTGAGGTATATTTGGGTACCCTTGCCTTTTTAATTGGTATCAGAGCAGGCAAACACGAAAAAATCTAATAATCTATGTTTGGTGCGATCCATATTATAAGAAATTGAATTTATGTCTGATTCATTTAACGTAATACTTTTATTCTAAAAGATCGTGGTGGAAAACACATGTGAAGTTTGTAATACTTTTATTCCTAAATCTGTTGGGAATTATGCATATGTATGTCTTGAGTGACTTACATGATCCTTTAGCTATCATATGATTGTATATCATTAAGTTATGTAACAATGATACAATGGCCAATGAGTCAGTTTGTATCTTGAAAATGCATAAGATTCTACTTAAGATTTTTATGAACATTGGTTATTGTGTTCTGAAAAAATCAAGAATCTTAAATATATTTTGGATGTCCTATCAAAGTATATACATGTAACATTTTCAGATCAAGGACTGTGAATGTTTCGCTTTCTAGGATGCGCTTTTGGAAAATATGTGATCCTACAAGGAATGAGTTTTCAGTTAATAATTCCATTAACAATGGTTTGCTTCATACACCTCACAATTGTTTTAATGAAGCAAGTGATCTTTTGAAACTTTATAGGAATTATGATTCTAATGATATTTTTAGCAAGTATCACATTTTGTTCAAAGTTATTTCTGTATACTCTAATAGAAAATTATTGAATAAACTTCAAGTAATATTATCAAATTCTGGTAATAAAAGAGTAAACAGACTTTTGGACAAAAACATGGAATCAATCCGAATCAAATATCCAGTCCATGAAAAACAGGTTTTCCAAAAGAAATACCTAGATACAAAATTGGAATCATTTCCCCACAAGCCTTGGTTTCCAATTTTGTTAGTATTTTCTAATACTAGTTATTTCCGATTTTTGATTTCAAGTATTCTAATAAAAGATAACATCTTGCTATGTGTTCGAACATATTGGGGAAGATTGATCAAAACCGTAACTAGGGCTTTTCATATTTTCGCAAATATGAGAAAAGGAAAATCAATAATCAAAACGTCTGATGTTTGGATCAGAGTTAATAATATTGACAAGACCATATTTCCTAACAGTATTGATAACAAGCATGATTTCGCACGTTTCTTTGACAACTCTTGCTTTATAAAATACGAAACACTCAAGGGAATGGAATTTACGACTAAAAAGAAGTTTGTTCCTGATGTCCAAAATAAGGATATGTGAATTTTGTTCAAGATCGGAACTGGGGAAATCTTTTTGATCTTGAAGAATATTCTCCTGATATGGTAAGAGTATTTTATGCCAATATACACAATGTTGATCACAAAAAACTCAGCTTTGTGACTCTTGTTGATCGAGGAATCTATTATGTTGATCGTAAGACAATTTCTAATAGTATTAAGAACAATGTGGAATGTAATCACTTGATTACTGGAGTTGAAATTGAACACGATACCATTTCAACATGTCTCATTGGAAAGAAGACTAGCTGGGAATATGATAGATTACCAACAAGGGATATACCCTTCCATCTGAGGGTTTTCGGTAAACTTGTTGTAGCAACCTTGTGTGCTTATACAAGAGATTCTTTTCTATGGAATAGGGAATTTGCCGAATTGGTTTACTATCTTCTTAAAGGCAAGAAGATAATTGATATTTGTGAAATAATTATCAATCAAATAATCAAAATCATTGAATCTCTCAATATCACAGGTTTTCATAGAAACCTTGGATATCCCTATCTCATCAATAAGCTATGTGAAAAAGAAGTAGGGAACAACTTTGGAGATGAGAAATATATTAAAATTTTCTCATAGGGAATTATCAATCGAATGAGCGGAACAACAAAGATATCTAGTATCTCATATGATCAAATATATAGCAATGGATTTCTCATGTCCCATATTTTACGTCTTGGAAGACAATTAGACTGTATTCAGAAACAGATGGCATTTGCCTATCAGAATGATCCGGAAACTCTTCAAGGAATCCTAACGATCAACAATAAGTTTCTCAAAGAAGAACAAGAAGAAGACTCTGAAGAAGGTTCTGATGAGAAAATAAATGAAGATTGAATTGTCTTCAAGAATCAATAAAATAGATATCAATTTTTGATCTCTTTCAATGATTGTAATAAGTCTATTATGAACAAAAACTATTATGAATAAAGTTATTCGATTTATAATTTTTCTTGTGATAGTTTTTGATTTACATAGCCTTTGGTTGAATGCTTTATTTTATTGCTATGTATGTTTATGAGATTTATGATTTCGGTTTTATTACCTTGATATTCGATCTCATAATGTTGTGAACCCTTATGGTTTGGGTGACTTTTTGATTTAGCGGGATTAAGTTCTAGCCCATGTTGGTAGGCTTTATCAAAGGATCATGAGGGGTTCTGATAGAAACAATATGTGAAAAAGTCACAATATGTTGAATCGGTTTTGGTTTAGCATAAAAGCATATGTGTTTCAAGGGTTTTCAACTTTTTCTTGCAATATTTAAAAACCGGTTTTCAACCTTTCTCTGGTAAAGGTTGGTTGTTGTTATTCTTTTATTTTGCATAAGGATGACAACATAATGATATTTCGATCTCAATTCTCCCTGGAATAAGAAGATGCAATCATATTGGAGAAGTGGATGCGAAATTGAGGTAACAATCTTGTTAGTTAATTTTTTTCCTATTTAAGAAAAGCCTGATTTTATTGCGTATAACTTTTTGCTTTTGCTTAACAAAATTTCGGTACAATTGATATTTTATTACATGATGTGTGTATGGATGTGTGTGTGTGATTCAATTGGTTCCGGTTAAGAAAAACTATTGTCATCTTGATTTATTGTGTGGTATCAATTGTTTAGGCTTACAAAATTTCGGTGCAATTGCGGTGCATTAATGTCTATGTTGTTTCAATTGCTTCTGGTTGAGGTGAATAATTATGCAAGTTGATTTATTTGGTTTGTATGAATTATTTATGGCTTAACAAAAGAAAAAGTTTACGGATGAATTGTTTAGTCCAATTCGATTCCAGATAAGAGAAACTAAGTTAATTCTGATCTTAGTTAGACTTATCAAAGTGGAGGTTTTAGTTATTCAAGTCTAATCGAATTCCTTAACAAGAAATGCTAGTTAACTAACCAAGTATTTAGCTTGTTTAAAACTTAAAGGTCTAGGTTATATGGATAATTAGAACTTGATGAGAAAAATAGAGTTATCTTTATTTTGGTTTTATCGAATGAAGCGATTGTATTTGTACAGTCGGTTTAGCAAAGGAACTAATATGCTTAGTTGATTTTTTTGTTTGCTAAACTAGTTGGGAAAATTTCTTCGGGTAATTATTTCCATGATAACATATCAAAACATAATTACTTTGTAGTTTCGGTTTTGATATTAGTTATCAAAAATGGTGTGTGGAACCCTCGTGTTTGACTCAACAGGTTGCAAGTATATTTTGAGATTTGTAAAATGTCCTTTATTTTTTCGTTTATTTGTCATTTTGTGACAAAAAGGGGGAGAAATGTATGGAGTAAACAAGTGATACTGGTATCAATTTTATATTGATTTGTGTCACTAGGGAAGAGGACATTGGTACTTGAATGTTTATCTAACGAAAGGGGAAAAGCATAGAGTAAGTAGGAGTAACATATCATATTAATTGGTATAAAAAACACGTGAGGATTAAAAATCTACCTGTCTCACCTTTAGGGAGAGTATTAGCTTTGTTATTATAATTTCAACATCGGCATTTTTGAGGGTTGAATGTATACAGGTTATGTGTTGTTGAATTTGGGAATCAAGCGTATGTGTAATGAATTCTTGTAATTTGTTTATCCATATGTTGTAAGAGTTTTGTCACTAAAATTGACAAAGGGGGAGATTGTTAGAGCATAGATCGGTTGAACCCACCAAGCGTTGGTATGTCAAGTTTGGTTGTCATATTTTAGTGAACCAAAACTTATTTAAGAGTCGCTTGATTAATGCACTAGAGTCAACTTCGTATAGGTTAACTTGAAAGTATTAGGATATGAGACATTACAAGTATTGCGAAGACTTGAAGAAGTGAAGAAGTAAGGAGCTACAACCACAACATCATCCTTCCACTTGAGGTTAGTGATATTTGACTTGAACTGTTTCTTTCCCTAACATATCTTTTAAGTCGTGCATATTGAAAACAAAACTGCGAAGCATGAACACTCTAGATAGACATAGTATTAAGGAATACAATACGAGGTTTATTGCTTAACCATTAAACTTTGTAGATAAGACATCGACATAATCGTTTAAATGCTATTGTGATTATGTATGGGTATGAGGTGAGGATTTTATCGTAGGAAACAATGTTTTACATGTGTTTTAAGGAAGTAATGAACTTGTTTTGTGAATCGAAAAGGAAATAGCCATGCGTTATTAGGATGTTATTCATTGCATATCTTATGAACGACCAATATGTGTGATTAGTATAACCGATCATGACTTTTTTGTGTTCTTGGTAAAACTATTCACATAAGGCCTGACTTATTGATAGACGCATTTATGTATATATTTTGATCTCGATTTTCTATATTGTTAGTACCAATTTTTGTATTTATTATGGTTTTTATGTTTTTGTAGGTGTTTTGGGAGAAATAAGCTCTTGCGGATAAATTGGCTTGAAAAGTGGCATTTGGACCTCCGGAGAAAATTACTAAAGGAACCCCATAAGTATGTTGGAGACATCCCAGAGAAGCATTAAAAGAACCAACGAAAAGTTATAAAGGCACCCATGAGTTTTGATATTTACAACTTTCAAATTGATAAGGGGTACCCAGTTGATAAGGGGCACCCACATGGCAACTATTATTGGCACACCAGAACTGGATAGGGGGAGGTCATCTTCCAAATTCAAATTCACAATTTGGCGGGAAAAGGATACAGCCTCATGCGTATACTGCTGAGAAGAACTAGGGAGAGTTTTAGTCGAACTCAATCATTAGATTGGCTTGGGATTGGTTAGTTACACCCAAACAGGGTTGATAACTTCTTTAATCTCGAAAATTAAGGGATATATTCACCGGTGGGACAAAACAGAGGTCAAAGTTTCTCGGGGAGATTGTTTATATTTTGGAAAGAATTTTTAGAGAGTTTATGTCCGAGTTTGACGTGGATTAGGGTTGGTATTATCTGGTGGATGTAAAACAGGCTCGGTAAATTTTTTGGAATCGAAGAAAACTAGATAGGATTCACGAGAAAACAGGGGAGAAGAAAATAGTTTCGGGAAATTTTGTCCAATTGTGGTAGTTCCCCACGATAGATTGAAATATATTCTTCTTTAAGAAAGCTATGACATCTCAGGGACGAGGAAAAAGAAGAATAAAAAGGAAAACCCGTAACTTTTGGTTCAAGAGAAAAAACACGATATTCAAAGATTTGTTCGAGTATTTTTTTATCCTGTTTCGTATATAAAAGGAGGGGGAAGTCACAAAGAGGATAATCGGGAGTTTTGGGTACGCTGCAGAGCTAAGAATCAAACTGCAATAGAACTTGCAACAGCAGCAGGAAGAAGACGAAGCTGAAGAACATAAGGCTGCATAGGACAGTCATTTCCTAGCGTCTTAAATTTTAGATTCCTGTAACAGTCCATTAGTAACAATTATCTTCAGTCTGCAACAAGTTCTGTAACAGTGAATTCTATAACAATTATATATGTTACAAATTCGCTGTAATATTATTTTTCTTCAATAAAACACCTATTCAGCCATGAGTTATTATTTTGATCGTGTTTCCAACATGAGGAGCTAAACCCCAACACTGGGACAACAGAGGAAGCCTAATATCATACGTGGGTAATTATATCTAATTCTTATACGACTTTTGCACTATTTTAAATTGATTTATGATTTTGATTAATTAGTTGTCATCTGAAATGATGGGTCATGCTTGGTTAGATGTTTTGATGTTCCATGCTTAGGATTTACAACTAATATTTTGAGAATCTGCCTTGGTAAAAATAAGAGTCCATGTGTTTATTTATTAAGCTATAATTGTTAAAAGAATTAATATTTGAATCTTATGTTATGAGTTTGGTGGAATCCTGAGTCTCGGTACCTCTCGATATTGTGACAACTTTTTTTATATATTATCTTTATTTTTAGTGTTTTCTATTTTTAAGTCTGAAATCGAATCTCATTAAGTATTGGTGAAACCGATCTTAAGTACAACCTTTTTACCACTATCTATAAACTACATCACTTATGTATTGGTATGACTTTTATTTGTGAAACCGATCTTAAGTAATCACCTGATGGTATGATCGAGTTTGTGTGTTTGTAAGGCCAACTCTGGGTAAAGGGGAACTGATCCTAGTAAGAGGTGCAACACATCACAAAGGGGAATCGATCCTTGTATGAGGTGCAGCAAGGTTTATAGCAGAAAGGAGAACCGATCCTATGGACATTTGCAATATATATAAGTTAGATACCATATATATGTGGGGAACCAATCCTAGTACCTAGTCAACCGAATTTTGGAAAGCTAGTGTGACTATGCATAGTACTCACATGGAGGTAGAACTGAAACTTGTTTTGGTAGAACCGTTAAACCCATGATTTGTGATTGAGTGTTCTTGATCAATCACATAGTTCTTGAAAGTCAGATGAACCAATTCTAAACTTGTTTGGAAGTGGCAAATCGGTTTCAAGTATGTAAGTATGAAAGAGGACTTACAAAGTAAGGATGTCACACACTTTGAACACCCGCAGTAATGCGTATCTTTTATTGTTCAAAGATATTCCTTAACAGCTAGAAGGAAGAAAATCCCAGGATCGAAATTAAATAAGTTAAGAATCTTTTAATTAAGATTTTTGATTATATATATGAAAAATAAGAATTAGTAATGTGCATTTACTAGTTATAGATTTTCAAAGGAGATTTTCGGTCATTATTTTGGACAGAGCATTTCCAGTAATTATGAAAACCGAATTTGGAAATTATTATTGCATATCTTGAGAATATTTTCGGTTTTGGAAATTCCTTAGTGTCCAAACTTCCTTGTCTATAAATACTTGAAGTTTGCATTTTTGGCAAACTAATCCTTCGTGACTGCAAACTTTCTGGTTGTGTTGTTACTGGTGAAGCCGCCTATTCGGAGAGGAGAGTAACCTAATTAGGTGAAATCTCTTACATCCGCTCAGTTTAAAGTCTTCTTTGGGATTGAGAAGCTCTATTAGTCCCGTTGGTGGGAAACTAGATAATTTCGGTTTATCTTTTGTTTTTGATTTATTTGATTGACTAACGGTGGTTGAACTTTTATTGCACCTAGTTTGTTTATGCTTGAGAATCTTCTCTTCTAATATAAGATTCTCTCAAACTAGTTTGAAGTTTTGACAAGGATCTTTAGACTGTTCTTATGCTAAAGATGATCTTGTGATAATCCATTGTTAATAGACTCCGTTCCGTGTGTGATTGATCACAAGAGATTCAAGTAGTTGTATGCAGGTGTTTATTGAAGATATAAAAGGATTTTAAGACAAAGAAGAGATAGAAGATTTCTGACTTGGGTTTATAATCTTTGGTGTGCACAATACTTATTTCGGTAAAAAGAGAATCCAACTATAATCGGTTTATCCTTGTGGTAGATTAGATTGATTAGTTAAGTAGATCGGCATCAATACGATTCTTTGTAATTAAAATTATTGATTGCAAAAGATTAACGATTACCTAGGGTAGTTGAACATAAGATAGATCTAAGGACCCGACGAAGGAGTTTATTTGAGATAAACAAAAGAGATTGTGTCCAACTCATATCACTTGGTTTAAGAGAGTTGATACCAGACAGATTTGTTGTTCCTTTACTGTTTGGAATACGAACCAAAGGAATTATTCCAAGTACGTGACTTATTCATAAGTTGGAGGCATGGGAATACATACTGAACTAGGTGAAATATAGGTTTAGTTGTTTGGTCTCAACTATACGAAGTTGGTTTACTTTGTATAGCGGCTTAATCTTAAGAGTATTCAATTCTGGACAAGGTCCCGGGGTTTTTCTGCATTTGCGGTTTCCTCGTTAACAAAATCTTGATGTATCATTTACTTTATATTTTCGCATTATAATTATTTTATTATAATTAAAGTAAATTACACAAACGTTAATTCCTATTTACTTGATAAGCAATCATATTGTGTTTGCTTAAGTCCGAACCTTTTTATCTAGTAAACATATTTCGTTGTTGTATTTTCTCGATCTCGTATCCATAGACGATCACACGAAGTGTGAACCGATTAGTTGCATTGTCTCGATTCAGTCCATAGACAATCACTTTCGGAGAAAGGACTTATATGAAGGAAAAAATTTAGCTTGAGGTATATTTGGGTACCCTTGCCTTTTCAGATGCGATGATGGAAGAAATCCAAAACCCTAGCATTCACTCCTTGTCTTTTTCTATCCTCTTCAAAACCTTGATAAGACATCTCTTACAAAATCTTATAAGTATCTTTAAATACCCCTAACAACCCTAGGATTTGAGACTCCTTCGAAACCAAATTTAAAAGTTATTTCCGCAACTTTGATACGTGGGATCCGTCCTGAAATGAGACCGATCCTTTGAGAATTGGTTTGCACATAACTTCCTAATACGAACTCGGAATGACCTCATTCTTTTTTCTTTGTTTTTGTATCTCCATTCTCTACAACATAGAGTAGTAGTATACTCCTGAATTTAGTCGAAGTCCACCCGTACCTTTGTCCACAATCACTTTTACGTCCATTTCAGCTCATTTTGGATGATTCTTAAGACAAACAAAAGAAAACAAGAATAACACAAGGTGATATGCAAGAAATATCGCAAATACAAGCATGGATTTATAACAAAAGTATAATAAATTATGCACTTATCTATTTGGCACAAACATGCTAGAATAGGTAAGTTGATTCTTGCAAGATGAAACCTCCTGAATATCTAGTACTTGCAAACAAGGTATCTAAAGGAAGGAGCAAGATAATCATGGATATGTGGTTGATATCCAACATGGAAGTTCAGTCGGAACTATGGAAGACATGGAACTCTATTGTTTTTAGCAATGGGGGGCTAGTGTTAAAATTAGTCTGGCATGGTTTATGAGGATCCTTAGAATATGAAGGGTACATGCACAATATTTGTGATGATTTTAGGATTCTGAGTTTTTTTTTCTTTCAAAAAGAATAGGGATACATAGAGAACCAATTAAATATTTTTGGACTCACCAGAGAATACCCATATGTTGTTATGCTATGAAAGAGCTTCTAGGACAACCTAGGTCAGACCACATTAGAATTAGAAATGTGGTAAGAGGTCATCAAATTACATTTTCAAAAGAATAGGTGACTGGTTTAGATAGGAACTAGCAGCAACTATACTGCAGTGGTCTTGGTCATCACCAAGATCTTGAATGGGCAACTTAGTGAGGAAATGGGGCTGTAAGAGATAGGTTTGTATTGATTGTAAAGTTCAACTATAATTGTTACAAGACTTGTCTATATATATATATAAAGACATTACAAGAATAAGAAAAATAACATAACGGAAAAGAAAGAATTGCATGAGGTAAACCTTAGTACCGACTGTAATTACAAACTCCTTTCTGTTATACAGCTGTAACAGCTGTAATTCACTAACATTGAGACATTGTTATTATCTAAGAAGGATACAAAAGGATTGTTGGCACATGAGAGTGCTAACACCCCCACCCCCACCCTTCAAACTATTCCCTCATAGGGGGCAGAAGTTTGGTCTAGATAGCATTAAACTGAACCTTAGATAGACCCTTGGTTAATAAGTCAGCTATCTGACTCAAAGTATGCACATAAGAGACTTCAGAAATCCAAACCAAATCTCAAATCATATGATAGTCCACCTCGATATGTTTAGTGCGAGCATGAAAGATTGGATTTGTTGTAAGACTGCCAGCACCTAAATTATCACAAAACATCTTACAAGGAAGATATGGTTGTATGGATAACTCCTCAAACAGATATGACAACCAAAAAATCTCAATGGCTACATTTACAAGGACCCTATACACTTCTTCAGTGGAGGATCGAGAGATAGTTTTTTGTTTCTTAAGGGACTATGAAACCAAATCACCCCAACAAAGACACAATATCCAGAGGTGGATTTGCAAGTGTCAGGGAAACCATCCCAGTCACTATCACAGTAAGCAATAAGTTCATTACAATTACCAACACCAAGTATAACGCCTTGTCATAAAGAGCCTTTCAAGTACCTTAAGATGCTTTTGGCTAACTACATATGAACTGAAAAAGCGGGGGTCTAACAACCACACCCAATATTCCAATTAACAATATGTATGGACTAACTCCAATATACTTTCAAGAGAATCAACTAGACTCAATATTAATAAAGTATTTCAAAGATTTATATGTCTCTTTCTCGATTCAATTCTTACTCAAGCAAATAGAAATCTGCGAGTCTAATTGATTACAAGAGAAGAACGGTACCAAAGACCAATGTTCAAGGACCAATCAATTTCCAATCAACAACCAAAGGTTGGATTTCAGACTTGATCGATACAAATGCACAACCTGTAATATTTTAATTATATAACAATATATAATGCGAAAAAGAAATAATTCAGACACCATAAGTTTTGTTAACGAGGAAACCGCAAATGCATAAATACCCCGGAACCTAGTCCAGATTGGACACACACTGTATTAAGCCGCTACAGACACTAGCCTACTACAAACTAACTTCGGTCTGGACTGTAGTTGTACCCAAATCAATCTCACACTAATCCAAGGTACAGTTGCACTCCTTACGTCTCTGATCCCAGCAGGATACTACGCACTTGATTACCTTAGCTGATCTCACCTACAACTAAGAGTTGCTACGACCCAAAGTCGAAGACTTTAATAAACAAATCTTTATCACACAGAAAAGTCTACGGTAATAGATAAATCTGTCTCCCAAAGAAATACCTACGAGTTTTGTTCTATCTTTTGATAAATCAAGGTGAACATGAACCAATTGATAACCAGGACTTATATTCCCGAAGAACAGCCTATAATTATCAATCACCTCACAATAATCTTAATCGACGCAGCGAAAAAATATATTGTGGAATCACAAACGATGATACAAAGATGTTTGTGATTACTTTTATATCTTGCCTATCGGAGATATCAATCTCAATCCAGTCATTACGATTGTACTCAATACGACAGAAACAACAAGATCAGATCACACAACTACAATAAAGTAGTATCGGTCTGGCTTCACAATCCCAATGAAGTCTTTCAGTCGTTAACCTACAGGGTCTTGAAAAGAAACTTAAGGTTAAAGGAGAATCTACTCTAGCTAATACAACTAGTATCACATAGAAGGTGTGGGGATTAGGTTTCCCAGTTTCTAGAGTTCTCCCTTATATAGTCTTTTAAATCAGGATTTGCAATCAATGTTAGCTTAGTAACAAACCATTTAATATTCATTGTTAGATAAAAACCTGATTAGATTCAAGCTAATATTTTTCAACCGTTAGATCGAAAACTTAGCTCGTTACACACAAATGAAATGCACGTTTTAGGTTTATGTAACCGTACCCAAACATGTATATTCGTTGGTTCAACAGTAGTTAACCAAATGGTTAGCCATATGATCACTTTCATATTAACCATATTTTTCTTCACTGTAACTAGTTCAAATGACTCAAATGAACTAGTTAGAGAGTTGTTCAATTGCTTAGATCTTATAGAAGTATATAAGACACAATCGAAGCAAAAGCGATTTGATTCACTCAAATCGATTCATGAACTTTATAAGCACGGTTTGCAAACTTGCATTCCTTAGTTAATATAAGTATAAGTTCACGAATAATCATTTTTAGAAAATAACCAACCTAAGTACGCGGACTTAAATCCCCGGAATAAGTTTGTAAGAGTTTACAAACTCCAGCAGATTTTCTCGGGAAGAGAGCCTCCGACAGTTCGCGGACTCTTGTTCTGATTTTCCTGAGCAGAAAAGTATGCATACTTTGATTCAAGGAATAAGGACTTATACATGTATGTGTTTCCACACAATGATTATATCAAATAATGGTTATATAATCTAAACTCTCATTTCAATTATTGAAACATTCTTAGAGGACGTTATATAGTTGTTATTCACAAACCATTTTTCGTCAAAGCCATTTTCAAGTGATTAAAACATATCATGACTTTCGTCACTAGGTAAAGATGAACTTGGCCAAAGCGAAATCTTACCAACACATACTTCGAGAAATAAAAAGGAGAGATAAAATCGACTCGAAATAGCAAATGTGTATAATCAAAGTCTACATAGAAAAACGACTTTTATCTCAAGATAGGAGATAGAGTAGACAAACTTTTGAGTGATAGATAAGTTCAAGTCTCCACATAACTTTTAGTCGATAAATTTCCACCAGTTCCTTGAGTAGTTATTTGTCTTGTATGATGATCGCCATGGAGTTCTTAAGCTCAACTACACTTTATATCCTAGTCCTAGACTTAGCTATAGTAAATTAGAAATCAAGACTTATAGTTTTGATCACTAATATTGACAAACATGCTTGAGATATCAACGCATGCGAGTTCGACCGAGCAGTGCTCTAACATGAACATTAGTGGGCAATGCATGAATTGATTCACATAGTTAACTGCATAGCTGATGTATGGTCTAGTGCGTGCAAAGTATTGAAGGCCACCTACTAGACTTTTATAAGTTGTATCAGCAGATAAAGGATCATGATCTGAAATAGAAGCTCGTTGCCCCTGTGAAAGTGGAGTTCTACAAGGCTTGCAACCCATATCATGCTTTTCAAGAGCTCTAGAGAATATATATTTTGAGTCAGAAGTAACTTCTTAGAAGTATTATCAACAGTAGCTTCAATACCCAGAATGTAATGTGAAATACCCAAATCCTTCATTGCAAATTCAGTCTTGAGAGAAGTAATAAAAGAAATAAGAAAAGAATCAGAAGATCCAACCATAATAATATCATCAACATAGACCAAAAGAATCATTTTCTCACCATGACTATGATAAATGAACATAGAAGTATCACAAACAAAGTTTTTGAAACCATAAGTAAGGACATAACCACTAAACCTGTCAAACCAGGCTCTTGGTGCCTGCTTGAGACCATGGAGAGAATTATGTAGAAGACAAACATGATTACGATATTATGTATCTACAAAATTAGGAGGTTGTTCCATGTACACCTTTTCAATCAAATTGCCATGAAGAAAAGTATTACTAATATCTAGTTGTCTAATGCTCCAACTCTTGGAGATAGCAAGGCTAAGAACACAACTTATTGTAATAGCTTTAACAACAGGATTAAAATTTACCTCAAAATCAATCATATCAACTTGATGATATCCCTTAGCAACCAATCTTGCCTTATGTATTTCAAGTATCAGATTTAAGTTTGGTTTTAAACACCTATTTCCATCCAAGAACATTCATAGAGTGATCATAAGGGGTATGTCTCCATTATTATTTCCATGTAGTGCTACATACTCATTATGAATTTCTTTGACATGATGTTTAATAGATTCCTTAAATGTTTTTGGTTTAGAAACTGGCTCAGTGATACTGATAAGAGCATTTGGAACTGGATGTTTAAGAAGACTATTGGTTACAAAAAATTTAGAAAGAAGTTTAAGAACAAGAATACCTAATTTTTATCTTGTATGAATCCCAGATGAATTAGGAAACACAACTGGCATAGAAGTAGTAATTGTAGTAACAATAAGGATGGAAAGATCATCTAGTTGAGGAACCACAGATGGAGTCATAGGTACTTGAAAAGACGAGAGTACCCAAATACACCACAATCTTTTGTTTATCAACCTATAAGTCTGTTAGAGTATAGCTCGGTTGAACCCACCAAGCGTTGGTATGTCAAGTTCGGTTGTCATATTTTAGTAAACCAAAACTCATTTAAGAGTCGCTTGATTAAATGTACTAGAGTCAACTTTGTATAGGTTAGCTTGAAAGTATTAGGATATGAGACATTACAAGTACTGTGAAGACTTGAAGAAGTGAAGAAGTAAGGAGCTACAACCACAACATCATCCTTCCACTTGAGTTTAATGATATTTGACTTGAACTATTTCATTCCCTAAAGTATCTTTCAAGTCATGCATATTGAAAACAAAACTGCGAAGCATGAACACTCTAGATAGACATAGTATTAAGGAATACACTACGAGGTTTATTGCTTAACCATTAAACTTCTTAGATAAGACATCAACATAATCGTTTGAATGATATTGTGATTATATATGGGTATGAGGTGAGGATTTCATCCTAGGAAACAATGTTTTACATGTGTTTTAAGGAAGTAAGTTCATGAACTTGTTTTTTGAACCGAAAAGGAAATCGCCAGACGTTATTGGGGTTGTTCTTCATTGCATATCTTATGAATGACCAATATGTGTGATTAGTATAGCCGTTTATGACTTGTTTGTATTCTTGGTAAAACTACTCACATGAGGCCTGACTTATGTATTGGTATGACTTTTATTAGTGAAACCGATCTTAAGTAATCACTTGTTGGTATGGTCGAGTTTGTGTGTGTAAGACCGAATCTGGGTAAAGGGGAACCGATCCTAGTTAGAGATGCAACACATACAAAGGGGAATCGATCCTTGTATGAGGTGCAGCAAGGTTTATAGAAGAAATGCGAACCGATCCTATGGACATGTGCAACACATATGAGTTAGATACCATATATGTGTGGGGAACCGATCCTAGTACCTAGTCAACCAAAGTTTGGTAAGCTAGTGTGACTATGCACAATACTCACATGGAGGTAGAACCGTTAAACCCATGATTTGTGATTGAGTGTTACTTGATCAATCATATAGTTTTTGAAAGTCATATGAACCAATTCTATACTTGTTTGGAAGTGTGGTAAATCGGTTTCAAGTGTGTAAGTATGAAAGAGGGCTTACAAAGAATGGATGTCGACACACTTTGAACACGTGTAGTAATGCGTATCTTTTATTGTTCAAATATATTCCTTAACAGCTAACAGGAAGTAAATCCCAGGATCGAATTTAAATAAGTTAAGAATCTTTTAATTAAGGTTTTTAATTATATATGGAAAAATAAGAATTAGTAATGTGCATTTAATAGTTAAAGATTTTCCAAGGAGATTTTGATCATTAATTTGGACAGAGCATTCTCAGGAATTATGAAAACCGAATTTGGAAAATTATTATTAAATATCTTGAGAATATTTTTGGGTTTGGAAATTCCTATGTGTCCAAACTTTCTTGTCTATAAATACTTTGAGTTTGCATTTCTAGCAAACTAATCCTTCGTAACAACATACTTCCACTTTTGTTATTGTTACTGGTGTAGCCGCCTATTCGGAGAGGAGAGTAACCTAATTAGGTGAAATCTCTTACGGCCGCTCAGTTTAAAGTCTTCTTTAGGATTGAGAAGCTCTAGTGTATCGTTGGCGGGAAACTAGATAACTGCGGTTTATCTTTTGTTTTCATATTGATTTGATTGACTAACGGTGGTTGAACTTTGATTGCACCTAGTTTGTTTATGCTTGAGGATCTTCTCTTCTGATATAAGATTCACTCAAACTAGTTCAAAGTTTCGACAAGGATCTTTAGACTGTTATTAGTTCTAAATACGATCTTGTGATAATACGTTGTTAACAGACTCCGGTTTGTGCGTGATTGATCACAAGAGATTCAATTAGTTGTGTGCAGGTGTTTATTGAAGATCTAAGAAGATTTGAAGACAAAGAAGAGATATAAGATTTCTGACTTGGTTATATAAATCTTTGGTATACACAATACATGTTTCGGTAAAAGAGGATCCAACTATAATCGATCTATCCTTGTGGTATTTTGATAGAATAGTTGTGTAGATCGGCATCAATACGTTTCCTTGGGATTAAAGGTATTGATTGCAAAATCTTAACGATTACCTTTTGGTGATTGAACATAAGATAGATCTTGGAACCTGGCAAAGGAGTTTATGTTAAGATAAACAGAAGAGCCTTTGTCCAACTCATATCACTTAGTTGAAGAGAGTTGATACCAAACAGATTTGTTGTTTCTTTACTATTTGGAATACGAACCAAAGGAAATGGTCCAAGTACGTGACTTGTTTTTACAAGTTGGAGGCGTGGGAATACAGACGGAACTAGGTGAACTATAGGTTTAGTTGCTTGGTCTCAACTATACAAAGTTGGTTTATTTTGTATAGCGGCTTAATCCTGAGAGTATTCAATTCTGGACAAGGTCTCGGGGTTTTTCTGCATTTGCAGTTTCCTCGTTAACAAAATATTGTTGTGTCATTTACTTTATATTTGCGCATTATAATTATTTTATTATAATTAAAGTAAATCACACAAACGTTAATTCATATTTACTTTATAAGCAATCCTATTGTGTTTGGTTAAGTCCGAACCTTTGTATCAATTAAACATACTTCGTTGTTGTATTGTCTCGATCTTGTATCCATAGACGATCACATGAAGTGTGAATCGATTTGTTGTATTGTCTCGAATCAGTCCATAAACAATCACTTTCGTAGAAAGGACTTATAGGAAAGAAAAGTTTTAGCTTGAGTTATATTTGTGTACCCTCGCCTTTTTAAAGTCCTCTACCGAATGTGATCGTCTATGGACATATTCGGGACAATACGACAATTCGATTTATACTTCGTGTGATCATCTATGGATACGAGATCGAGACAATACAACAACAATATCACTTGTGTAATTGACTATGGATACAAGATCGAGACGATACGATAATAAAGTGTGTACTTGGTAATAGGTGAAATAACCGAAACTATATAGGATCAATATCAAGTATTACGGAGTTAACGTACTTGTGTATTTTACTTAATTATAATAATAATTATAATGCGGAAAACAAACAATTATAATTCTCTCTGAATTAAGCCGCTATACAAAATCAAAACACCAACTTCGTATATTTGAGACCAAGTAGACTAACCCTAGCTACTTAGTTCCCTCAGTATCCCTGTGCCTTCGACTTCTAGAGTGACGCACGTGAATAGTAAGTCCTTTGGATCGTATTCCAAACATCAAAGGAAGAATCTGTTTGGTAACCACTCTAATCAATCTTGCTACAAGATAAGATGAGTCGTTGACAAAGGATCTTATGTTTAATCTAATAAACTCATTTATCTGGTTAGATCACTCGGATAACTACCGAAATAGTCAAGTTTAGATTCGTACTTAATCGATATAGATCTCAAAGAGAAACTATAGAGAATGCCGATCTCACGCAACTAATCAATGAGATCTATAAAAAGTAAACTAATTCTAGTTGGATCCCACCCGATCAAGGTTTGTGCAGTAAATCCACAAGATACGAAAACTAATAAGAATTCTTCTTCTTCTTCAAATCTTATATTGCCTTCAAATACTTACACCAACAACACATGAATCCTTTTGTGATCAATCACACACAGAACGGAGTTTGCATTAATTGCTGGTAATAAAAACATATAAAACCAAAAACCTTAATTAAAAGATTCTTAATTTATTTCGGTACGGGATCACCTTGAATTCCAAGGAATATCTTTGAACAATAAATGATAAGAGTTACTGCTCATGTTCAAAGTATGCTGACATCTTTACACGACAAATCCTAATTACGAATCTACACAAGTTCATTAAGAAAATATGAAAATCATGGGAAATCGGATTTGCATTTTGGAATCGTAGCTACCACATTTCCAAACAAGTTTAGAATTGGTTCTACCATAATAATAAGACTACTATTTGATTGATCATACCAAGTCACAATGGTTAGTTGTGATCGGTCCTACCAAGTCACATACATGGGTTCTGATCGGTTATACCAATCACTAGGATCGGTTCTACCTAAACATGGTACCTACTTGTGATCGGTCATACCAATCACTAGGATCAGT
This sequence comes from Papaver bracteatum, assembly GCA_023529315.1. Lineage (NCBI taxonomy): Eukaryota > Viridiplantae > Streptophyta > Magnoliopsida > Ranunculales > Papaveraceae > Papaver > Papaver bracteatum. The sequence goes on from JAJJWX010004549.1 coordinate 845,438, forward strand.
CATACCAATTACAAGGATCGGTCACACCAATTACAAGGATCGATCATACTATCTCATGGTGATTACTTAGGATCGGTTACACCAATTACCAGAGTTGGTCATACCAAACCATAAGTCTAGGTATTGTGATCGTTATACCAAGATACATAATTTGAGTTCAGATCGGTTCTACCAACTCACACATATTGGTCATCCAAAGAATATGCAATGAATAGCCGGACCAATAAACCTATTGATTTCCCTTTCGATTCATGAAACAAGTTCATGAACTTTCTTCCTTTAAACATATGTAAAACATTGTTTCCTATGATGAAATCTTCACTATTAACCCATACACATAATCATAAAACTATGTACAAGATTACGTCGATGTCATATCTAAGAAGTTCAAAAAATAAGCGTTATACTTCGTAATATAATTCCTTAATACTATGACCATACAGCATACTATTATGATCATGTCTATCTACTAGAGTATTATTTATATACAAGCTTCGCATGTTATGTTTTCAATATAGCATGACTTGAAAGATACGTTAGGAATGAAACAAGTTCAAGTCAATATTACTAATCTCAAGTGGAATGATGATTTCATCGTTGTAGTCGTTACTTTTTCTCATTCTTCGGGTCTTCGGAGTAATACTTGTATGTCTCAACATTCCTAGACTTTCTAGTCTAACCTAAACGAAGTTGGCTCTAGTATTTAATCAAACGACTCTAGATGAGTTTTGATACTAAAATATGAAAACCAAACTTGACATACCAACGCTTGGTGAGTTCAACCGAGCTATGCTCTAACAGTATTGTAGCAGCAAGAGAAGACTCACAAGCAGATGGTAAAGCGCCAGAAGTCTCAGCTAAAGTATATACTGAATTAGACATTGTAGAAGGATCATCTGACATAAAAGTATAAGAATGAAAGATAGGGAAGAAACTATGTCAGGGGTAGCAGCTTGTCTAACAAATGGAAATTTAGTCTCATCAAAAACAACATTAGTAGTGACATACACCCTGAATGACTTTAATTCCATGCATATGTAGCCTTTGTGATGAATTATATATCCCAGGAAAACACAAGTTGTAGATTTAGGACTAAGTTTATCTTTTCTGTAAGGAACCAGAGTAGGATAGTACATACATCCATAAACTCTTAAAACAGAATAATCTGGTTTGGATTTGTACAACACTTCATAAGGAGATTTATAATCCAAAACCTTACTTGGAAGTCTATTGATAAGAAAGACAACTGCTAAGAATGAATCAAACCAAAATTTCTTGGACATGGTAGAATTAAAGGCCAGTGTATTTCCAACTTCAATAATATGCCTATGTTTTCTTTCTGTAGATCCATTTTGTTGATGCAGATAAGGAAATGGGATTTTTAAAGCAATACCACAAGAATTAATGAATTACCTGAAAGGACCTTTTGTCAAATCTAATGCTTCGTCACATTGGAAGTACTTTATTCTTACATCAAACAGATTCTCAACAAGAGACTTGAAGAGTTTAAAACGGCTGAGACTATCTGTTCTACTCTTCATAGGATATATCCAACTGAATTTGGTACATCATTTACAATTAATATGTAGTATCTAAATCCAAGATGAAATTGCACAGGTGCATGACCCCATATATCACAATGAACTAACAAAAAATGAGATTTAGAAACTGAACATGTAGTGTGAAAAGGTAAACACTTGTTTTTGCCCAACTGACATGATCTACACACTAAAGTAACAATTTTACTAGATAGCTTGATATCAGCAGCATCAGCAAGCTTCTGTATGATCTTCTGAGCAGGATGGCCTAACCTTGAATGCCAAATAGTTGTTGATGCCACAACAACAATAAATGCAGCATGCACCATTGGATATAGACCATTTTGTACCTTCCTCTAGCCGGTATAAGGTTGTTCTTCAAAGACTTTATTACGTATCCCCATGGATACAAATTGAAGGCACAATTATTATCCAAAGTAAATTGGGCAACATACAATAAATTATTTTGAAGATGAGGAACATAAAGAACTTTATGTAAATCAAAGTTGCTAGTAGAAGTGGATAAAGTGGAAGAACCTGTAAGAGACATCGGGAGAAGCTTACCATTCCCAACCATTACTTTTTCTAGACATTTCTGTGTTAAAGCCTGTCTTGATGAAGCAAATAAGATAACAAACTTATGCAACAATTTTATGGGTTTTCAATTTTGTGTAGTGGATACTTTAGCGAAATTTGTAAGAAACTTGAATTTAACTTTAAATTGAGAGACTACCCCCATCCTGTATTCAGCATCATCTATCAATAGATGGAATATCAAGAGATCTCCACAAGGATCGATATTAAATGGCTCTACTTCTATTGTAATGCAGGCCGAGACACTGCTATTGGCTAGTGGCTACACACGGATTTGCAGGCACATGAGAGTGCTAACAGGGTCTATCAAAGTAGTTACATATGCTAGTAACGAAATTCAAGCTGGAACAAGGAGCTCCCCTAGATGATTTGGCCGAGGAGATAATCCAAGGGCAACATCTTGGTAACATCATGTAACATATTCATAATAATCAATACGAGGGGATAATCTTAGAGCAACACCTTAGTAACATCAAATTTATAGTCATCCATATAGCCTGTCTAGTAACATCTTTAGGTTTAATGGGGAGCACAAGGGTAGACGGTAGCCAAAAAACCAGTCAAGTCTCAAAGGCCCAAGGGATGAATAATCCTGTCCTAAGAGAAGAAACTGAATTATTATCTTTGCTGATGAAATGTTTTGTAGCCAAAGAAAAAGAAAAAATTATAAGATGGTGCAGAACACTCACATACAGCGCGACATTTTATAATTTAATGATACACAAGAAAAGACGAGAAACACCATCCTCACTAACTGAAGCAACTAAACTTACCCGCACGTGAAGGAGAAGAAACAAAGATATCGAACCAAAAGAGAAAGGACAGTCTTTTGCCCTTCTACGAGGAAAACAAAATAGTGTAGAACCTCCCTTTGTACAGATTACGAGCCACTCCAACATCACATAAAGTAGCTAAGAGGCTTTGTGCGTCTAGAACCACCTTCACCATAAAGTTCGTTCCACTGCAGCAGCCCATTCATGTTTGAAGATTCTGATGATACACTTGCACCAACCTAGTGTGTAATAACACAATTTGAGACCACAAGTGTGAAATGCATATAAACTAAAAAGATAACTCCCGGCCAGAAGCAACAACATGGAGTGGGTTGAATGCTTCAAAAAAATCAGAAAAAAAATGGTGGGTTGCATTTCTCCATTACCTGCTCATGAGCATTTTTGAAGTCATCCATGTTTAGTGGCCGAATGTCAGAACTCACACTCAGTGCGGGAGGGGATTTTCCAGCTGCTAATGCTGCAGCCTTCTCCTGTCAGTGGTTCAACAAGCTAACAGTAAGCCACTGGAGGAAAACTATATAATTTTCAACATTCCACAATAACATCTAACCATAATTATTAAGTGATAAAAGTTGAAATTTACTTTTGTTCGATGCAAATGGAAAACATCTGCTATGGACATAATTCTACAAATACACCATTTCCGTGATGAGAAAGGTTACAATTATATGCACATCTGTAAAAGAGAACTAATAAAAGTTCCACTTATGAAAGGCAAAGAACCTAACCTTCTTCTCCTTCTCCAGAATCTCTCTTATTGGACAGTGTGCTGCGGTAACACAAAGATTCTGCAACCAGGGTATCGACTGTGTATCAGTAGTAATATTTAACAATAAACAATAACACAAACTTCCATAGAACTGTAGCTAAGACAACCTTCAGATCGCTTCCTGAATACCCATCAGTCATACTGGCGACTGCATCCAGATCCAAATCTGAGGACAAGTCTTCTTTTGCCAGTATCACTTTCAAAATCTTTGATCTATTTGTAGAGTCTGGAAAGTTAACCATCAATCTGCAGTTCAAAACAAATTAGAAGAGCATGGTAGGGCATGATAGAGCGAATGTTAATAGATGACAGACGGACTGAAAGCATATGTCATAAGTAACTGGCACAAGAGCAGCATTATATAACGTCTTACCTACGAGGGAGCCTTCTAATAACAGCCTCGTCAAGATCAAAAGGCCTGTTTGTGGCAGCAAGCACCAGCACTCTTTCTTGATCCTTTGTGCGTAACCCGTCCCAGTTAACCATGAATTCATTTTTCATCTTGCGCATTGCCTCATGCTCTCCTGGATTCTCTCTACGCCCTAACATGCTATCAACCTGAAAGATCCAGAAAGGATCCACAACGCAATAAATATAGTAATTAACTACAATTAAAAGAAAAGAAAAGAAAGGAAAAAAAAAACACAACTAATGTTTGTCTACCTCATCAACAAAAACTACGCTGGGAGCAATTTTACTTGCTAGTGAGAAAACAGCCTTCACATACTTTTCACCCTCCCCAAACCACTACGATAAGATCAGATGGTAAGATCGGTCAAAACTAAGTAGCATAAGAAATTAATATTTTAGAAAAGAACATCAGTAGAATTAACAAACCTTAGACGTGATGCTAGACATTGAAATATTTATAAAGTTTGCACCAGCCTCGGTGGCCACAGCTTTAGCGAGCATTGTCTTCCCAGTTCCAGGGGGGCCAAAAAGAAGTATACCTTTGCAAGGCTGTACAAAACTAAATCAGACAGTAACCTGTGTATATTTTTCTTGCAGGAAATTAGGGCAAGCAAGCATATTATGGACTACCAAATAGCAGGATTGAAATTGATAGTTAGTGTTATTGTTGCTATGAAGTATTAGTGATGCTCTTGTTAATTCTTCTGTAGCTTTATTCTTCCCATATTTGATATTTCCTTCTCTTGTAAATGCAATGAACTTCAAGAATAAGGAGAAAAAAGAAAGCACAACACGGGGGGTGAAAAAACAAAGAAGGAGAGATGAACTGAATGCAAGACATTAATGCGATCAAATTAGAGAGAGGAAGGCATCATCTTGTAATTATCTTTCAGGGGCTACACAACTAGAAAAATTGCTCCACACAAAGATTCATATTTTATGGAACAACGAAAATAATGGAGAAAATCACAAGCATACACAGCGATACTGAGATTTAGCCCTTTTTTCATAAATACAGAAATCATGATTTGGAGAAAGATGCACAGACCTTTGTCAGCTGCCCCTTGCAGAACAGCTCTGGCCTTTGTAAAGGAAGCATCACCAATTCTTTCAATGTATCCTTGACATTTTCAAGAGCTCCAATGTCTTCAAATGTTACTCCAATATCGGTAGGCGGAATCACATCTGCTAGAAGCTTTTTCTCGAATTCATTTTCTGTTGCAACATCCTGTCGTTGTCCAGCACAATGGTTTCAGGAAGATGATAGATGAAAAGCTTTGAAGAAAATAAAACGGAATACTAAATACTAAACCTTCATAGCTGTAAGACAATATTAACCCACAAAAAAACACCTTAAGAGACTTCTTCGAACTCTTGGATTCATTCTGGATAGCCTGTAAAATTTGAAGTCCATACTGGATACTGCAGGAGGTACAATTCCAGTTTTGAGTAACATGTAATAATCACCAGTTAAAAATACTGAGTATCGTTACCAGATATCTAAAAACTGATAACTTAGTGAAATTTTAGTGAGTACCTCTTGGTAGACAGAACAATGCGGGCATCTTTAGTGTCACAGCTTGGGTCTTGCATGAGATGGTGACTTAATGCCCATCCAACTATTTTCTCTGCATCTGCATTATAGGAATTACAAAACTTAACAGATTCTTAATCAAAACAAACACTTAACAGATGTGGCCTGTATATGTCATGACATTATAAAATAATCTTACTTTCATTTGTCAGAGTTTGATCTTTAATACACAGTGTCTCTAATCCTTCGCAGTCCAACCCACACCGATTGACAACCTACGGATGATGAACAACTATTGAAAATTCAACTGTAACCATTTCCAGTATTAAGATTTTCAGGGTGCAGGCATATCAGTTATTCATGGACCCGCATATAACTCACTTGTGCAAGGGAAATTAATGAACTTGGCAATCATTAAGAAAATTAAGTAATTGATTACCAAAGCACAAATAAGCAGAAATACAAATAAAATGGAAACAAAATTGCTTACCACGCGCAAACTGTTCAAGTTTCCCTTTGCTTTAAGGGTTTCGCCATCTTTATCCAACTGTTCTTTCCAAGAAACAAGAAGGCCCTCATCCTGCGATTGTTTGTAGGTTCTTATTAGAAGATTTATAATGAGAAAGAAGTTACGGCTTATAATCCTGGATAGAACCAAGTACCTGAGGCATGTGGATAGTGACTTTATTTGGGAAGAGTTTAGTCAACAGCTTTGTTGTCTTAGGAACTTCCTTGCCTCTCTCATGAAGTCTTCCAAAACTATCCTGAAAAGAATTAAAGAATATATAGGATAGCAGATTGAGTAAAACTTGTAAAAGCAACACCGCATATATATGTGAGAGAGAGAGAGGTCGCTTCCAATTTACCGGGAAAGCAAAATCAAGAAGAGCTGTCTGATTGCTTCCAAACTTTGTGAAGAGAAGACCTCCGGGATGTGACTACAAAAAGAACATGCCGACAGTGACTTTAATTTACGATGATCAGTAGAAAAATAAAAAATATGCACTTAATTTCCACATTAGTAAAACTGAAAGAACACAGTATACCTTCTCCTTACGGCTATCGTTTTGGGTGTGCGAGCCAATTAGGACAACATTATCTGGAAGATTTTCAAGCCTGCTCTTAAATGCTGAGTAAGTATCTGAATTTCCCACAATGGACTTCTCAACATCTTTAACAAACAATATAAAAGGAGAATTTCTGCTTTCACTAGATACAACCTGGAAAATTGTGCCTGAAATTAAAAGAAGTTTATAGAATCAAATGCAACTGAAATCTCAAGAGAGATGTAATATAACAACCTCAAACAAAGTGCTGAGCAGTAACTTGTCCAAATCCTCTGATCCTGGTGCTTCTCGACGAAGATCGTTAACTACAAAAATAAGAAAACTTCATATTTCAGTTCAGAACATAAGAGGCAACATATGATAAAAACAGATAGAAAATGTTTATCCCTTCAAAAGTGAAGCAACCATTGGTAAAAGAATAAAGAGTTACCATTACAGAAGAATCCATGACTTCTCTCGCACAAACCCCCAAGGTCTATCCCTTCGGGTATTGGTTTGTCAAATTGAACACCGATTTTCGATGAAAGATTTTCCTCAAATGGAAGGAGAACTCTTCCCCGGCTTCCATAAGAAGGTCCCCTGAATATTTGATGTACTTGGAGTAATTAGAATAAATAAAGACACGCATCATAATATGAGAAGATGAAAAGTTAATAGAAAGGTTGACAGCACAGAATAGTGGAAACTACTAATAGATTAACTAAAACCACAAGTGACTTTTTTGCCCTCTTGAGATATTTTTTACTTAATTCTATTTATGAATATATAGAATTAGAAAGAAGACTCGGCATGCTTTGGTGACACATGGTGACAAAGAAATATGGAGACAACACCTATGAGTTCGACATGATATGCTCCACTAAACATATAAACCAATAACTGACTTTCTATGCACCATACTACTACTACTTTTTCATAAGTAACAGCGTACTGCAAGGACAGACATGTATTTCAATGTGCACTCTATGCCCTGGAAAGGGTGCATTCTTATTACATGCAGTACTGATTTCTTGTGATTTTACTCACAACAGTCGCATTATAATAGTTTGAAGCTTCCACTGATCTGTCAGTGAATATCACCATATACCTAAAACAAGAAATATAACTATATGTAACATAAGTTTTCATCAAATAGTCAGCATACAAATTGAAGATACATAGCTGGAGACGATATAGTAGAACACTAATAAAATGATCAATTATAGACTACTATTATGCCTGCAAGCGCTAATCAACAAAACTGTACCTTGGAGGAGATGCTGTCGTTGGATATAAAGTTGAAACAAAGCCTACAAATTTTACCCTATCACCTGCATTTAGCGACGAAATTAATTTATATGTTTTTTTTTATTTTTTGATAGAAGGATCCAAGTTTAAACTTGAAGGAGCATCACTTAATTAAGAGATCAAACCCCTTTACCCATTTTTAACAAATGATTCTTAGACGCCGACGACGAGGAAGCAGGGATTCCGTCAAGTTTAGCTTGAGACTGGGGACAGCGAGAAGAATGTGCAATTTCAGAGCTAGGTGTATCTGCTACCCCAGGACTAACGCACTTGGCTAATCGAGAAGTTCCTGGAAGTTGCTTTGCAGAATTGGCAGACTTATCTGCTCTTAATCCGTCTTTCAACTGTTCTAACTCCTTCGACGATAAGCCCTGCAGGCCATTTACAATTAAGAGAGTGTTCTTTTAGAATCGTCTTCTTTTAATGAATATAAAGATGACTGTAATGATGGAACAATGAAGTGAACATGTAAAAGAATAGACTTTAACGCCTTCTCCCAAAGTTCCCCCTTACGTATAGTAAGAATTCATATTTCATAGCACCATACAATTTTGTGAAACAAAGAATAGAGGCTGACATGTGGCTAAGAAAGCTATCAGTTCTTTCTCAACTTCTAATCATCTATTACTCAATCAAGGAGGTACCTTGCGAAGTTCGCAAGGGGAGCATCATTACCATTTCCAGAAGCAGGGGACTATCAAATTATTTCAATACAATTTGTTGAACCACAAAATATAATGAATCTAGTCTTCCAACTAAGTGAATTAACCATCAGAAGAGACGGTATATTACCCCAAGAAAGGAGTTGCTATCAAATATTAATAATTTTGCCCCAAAATGTTGAGCAAGCGCCTTCGACAACATCTCCTGGTATATATCAGACCCTGAAAAGATTTTCACAAGCAAAAACTCATAAAGATACGTATGGAATAGAAATAAACACATCGTTTAAAGAAACAAACAAAGCTAAAGAGCTTATACTGACCTGCTGGTCCAGAGAGCAAAATTCTAGGGCTTACAGTAGGGAGCTCTGCAGCATACTTCGAAAATTCTTTATGCTTAAGGTGTATAACTGAAGCATTTATCAGGACATCTTTCGTGTTCTCACTGTAAAATGTATTGAGAATATAGTTTACTATGTGACATGCAAATATTGAGGTTACGAATTACAAAATGATGGCTCAGAATAAATACAATAGGCACATAATAAAAAGAATAGAAGTGGAACAGCCATTCAGTCACAGTAAACAAGTAAATAAATACATAAATCTGAGTTTTTAACAAAGCATTTGAAGTAGACCAGAAAGAAATGTGCTACGGTCGATTTATCAACACGCCAAAAGTAAACGCCTTTAGTTGGATCAAACAACATAAATGAACAGCATTGATTGTGTTTGACAACTGGAATAAAAGAAGAAACACTTGTAGGTGGTTTATCACAGATGCGAACAGGGAACACAGTAGGGTGACTATCACTATTGGTTTCCATTTTGAATAGTACAAATTGGACCCATGACATCCTGTGAACTAACCCAGGAAACATGATTTTATATTTATTAAAGTTCTCTTTTAAGAAATTTATCCCAGTGCTTCTTAGGACAATGGAGAGTACCAACTTGGAACTCTCTTTTTATTTCCGTTATTTTGAGGCAAGGATTTTTAAGAAACGAGTATAACCTTTAAAAATATTATGAACACATGAAAATAATCCTCAATCCAGATGTAATGTGATACTGAAGAACATACCATACTACTTGAAGCGGGAGGTCATAAAAGAAGTGAATGGAACATAAAAGAAAATTGTACAGGTTATGTAACTTAGAGGTCGTAGAAACTTCAAACTACATTAAATGCATGTGAAAGAATAATTTTTACCTCAGATAATAAGGGAAATCTTTGAAAGTGATATCTAATTCTTTTCCGTCAAGGATAGCCGCATGAATATCATCTTTCAGGGCTGCACATTGTGGAGATACACCAGATATCGAAGCTGTTTGAGCATCAGTTTCCAACTCCCTCTTGTCATCCATTATCTGTTAACAAATTTTTTCGCTTAAGCCCATAGAAATAATAGTAAATCCAGCAAACATGAGCATGATAGGCCTCACTGATTATTCACCTCAGAAAGTTTTATGATGTCTGACTCAAAGTCAGCTTCTTGGTTGCTGTGGAGAGGGAGCTCTGTGCCACTTGCTCCAATATCAGTATCTCTATCACTCCCTGTCACTGGTTCCACGTTTTCTTTAGTTTCTTGGCCATCAACATCCATATTGGAACCATCACGAGCGAGAGTATACGACACAATGCTGGTTCCTTGTTGCATTTCACCAGCAGTTTGAGCTGGAGGTGTCAAAAGTGATAGATCTTGTCTCAGGCTCGAAAGAGATGCCAATATTGATGCTCCAGCCACAGCTGATTGGTCACCAGACCTTCTGCCAAGGTGCAGCCATTTACCTGTATTGGTTTGAGCCTCTGCCTCTCCTACTGATGAAGGTACCTTTGCCGCTATTTCAGTCCTGAGTTGCTGGAAAATCTAATTTTTAGCAACTGTTAAAGGATCTACTCTCCATGAATGACAAGATTATGAAATTCAGTTTTTTTTTTCTTTTGTTTACAGAAATGACATCCAGAAAAAGAAAAAGAATAACTCGTGAGATAATTTGAGAAAACACCATAATAAAGGATACATATGCATGTTTTCCTGAAGAGCCAAAGATGACCTCATCCCCCGAGGTAATAACTACGTTAGAGTTTTTCTTGATGAATTTCCCATTAACTTGAACCGACCCCTTGCTCCCTGTGCTTTCAAGCACAGCAATCACACTGCCGTCACGCTGACCATGCCGACAAACAATGAGTATTTATACTGCATGTACAAATTGGAGAGTTTACGTCTACAATACGTGGAATAAATTAGCACATGTAGACCATTCCATAAAGAATACCTGTGTATATTTGATCTTGAATAGCATTGAACTGATTGTTGGATCCTTCAAGAAGAAGTCACAGTGTGTGCCAGCACCAAAGCTGAAAATTGGTTGACAAATGGGAATGTACGGATTCTGCCACATGGTAGAAAAATAAGGCCCAGAAAACTAAAAAAACTAAATTAAATTAAATGCATGAATTAGTTTTCCATACATATTCTAGTTAAAACTAACAGAACTCTTTATCAATCTATAGCTCATCTTCCTAATAGTGTCACCGACTAATGCTTACTCAAAATGTGTATCCAATAATAGATTCTAGCTCAACAATAAAGAACCACCTTAACTACTTCCTAAGTAGACTTGACCCCTCGTATATTCTATCAAACCTCAAATTACCTGTGAATACTGTGACAGTAGCTTGCACCAAGGAGTAGAAGCATCAAAATTTAAGTGATGTTGTTTCTGCAACGTACTCCATGAACAGAAAGAACTTCTTTTATTATCAGCTATATCTGGCGTAGATCCTTCAAAATCAACATAATCAAAAGATCAAAAAATACTAATTCGGAAACCAACAAAATTTTACGAACCTTTCTACAATCAAAGGAAACAAAGAAATGAAGCATGCAAACAGCAATTAATCCAAAACCTTTTATTAGTAAGCCCAGTTAAGTCGATGGAGGGCGATTTCCCTGGCAGCCTTAGAAAACATGTAAAACAGTATTTCTTGCCCCATGACTATCCGCAATCCTGGCTTTGCCGCTTTTAAATAAACAAACGAAATGAAAACATACAAATGATTTACAGAAATTACCGTCAGTTAATGGTGGTGTTGCCACTGAAACTGCAGGAGCTACTTCTTTGTTAGCATCAACTTTTGAAACAACTACTACTTCAGGAGTGGTATAAATTGGTGGAGGAGTACATTCAACTGATGAACACAATTCCTTCGGATTCTCAGAAGATCCAGATGTTTGTGTTGATTTCTCCGCCCCAACGCCATTCTCACCCTAAAAAATCACCAAAAGAAAAAAAAGAAACATTTTGTTTTTCAAAAAGATCACGAAAATATCCATCAAAAATTTGAAGAAAATAATCTAGAGCTGAAATTTTATACCTTTTTTCTCTTAGGTGATGAAGATTTATCATCAGATGAAGAAGATCTCTTACTGCTGTTACTAGAAAGAGATCCGCTTCGTCTTGTTGAAACCATCACTCCAGAAATTCGTTCTAGAGAGAGACACACAAAGAGATAGAGATGATTGAAATATTTTATTTTTGAATTAATATATTTCTATTTATGTTACGCTACTAGTTCACGATAGCGGTATGTGCGGGGGTTTTACTAATGTACGCTGCAAGGACGGCGAATATTATTATGTTTACGATGAGTAAGATATGGAAAAGAAGATGTTTGGTTCTTCGGTTACATTTGTTGAGAATAGAGAAAGTGCTAATATACGCGTGTAAAGCACTGTCAGCCGTCAGTTTGGCTGACTTTGTTTGGAAATCTATTTTACATGAATCAAAAGATTTTGCAAGAAAACATAGGACCAGTTCATAATGTGGAGAACCAAATCTGTTCTTTCTATCATATGTTAAAAGAATATGTTTTGTTTATGTTTTTGGAATCTTTTCATTAATGGTAATTTTAGGTTACAATGAGTTCGAGATCGAAACTAAGAAAATAAACAGGAATAATATACAAAATATATATATATACTAGGTATCACGCCGGCCTGCGGCCGGCGCTCAACCTCTCGTCGATTTTTTTCAAATCGAAAATAGAGATTTACTTAAGTTTTGTTTATTGTTCATTTATTTGGTCGGTTAATCAGTATATTCTCATGTAATTTTAGTTTGTGGTCATAACAAAATGCTTTCAATGTTTAATTGGTCAGTGTCATATTATAATGTGTTAGTTAGTCAGTTCACAGTAGAGTGTTTAATTAGTTGGATTCAGGGCCGTTCCTGGGAATTTTTTGCCCCAAAACCAATGTATTATGTTTTGCCCCGCTAAAGAGAATATTAAGCAGAAACTTGATCACATTCATATCATTTTACCAGTGTGATTCACTATCAATATCACATTTGTTGTCAAGAGCTTCAAAATGAGTATTTTCAAAGTGCTTTAGTATGCAATGAATAATATTTTGTATACAAAGTTGGTACAAAAATCAAACTAGGCGGCTGAAGGCCGCTCTAATTTTTTATTTTTTTTCTTTAATGACAAGTATTAGTATTTGTTACATATTGTTTAGTAATCTTATACTGCACAGACGGCTAACTAATCGTAAGGATATAAAAAATATTTATAACCTAAAAAAAAAAACTCACATGTATGCTAACAAAAATGAAGTAAATTATATATGTTTTTCAAAACAGGAAATAAGACTATGTATGCAATTTTCTAGACGGATTCAATTCAATTATTAGTAAATAAAAATTTCGATTCTCTAAAATCAATCAACCATATAAAATTAATGTTTCATAGAAAAAAATGATTTTATTTTTTTTAAATTATTCAGTTATAATCAGAAAATAATAATTTGTAAAGAAAAACTGAAAAATGCAAACAAAAAATGCATTCAAATTAGGACGGAGGGACTAGGGAGTATAATTATTTAAGTCCTAATTAACCTATTTTTTCCCTTATATTTTATGTAAATTTTATGCAGGACCCCAATAATTATTTATTATACAAAGAACTCCAAATATAAAACATATATTTGGTTGCCCCCCACCCCTTGTTGCCCCAAAGCCCCACTTGCCCTGCTTCCCCTTCCCGCCCGGCCCTGGTTGGATCATAATAGCCGGAAGCCGGGACCTACGGGACCGGCGGTGGAGAAAAAATTTAAAAGCATATATAGTGCTCAAATATTTAGTTCGTCGTGTCATATTATATTGTGTTAGTTAGTCGGCTCACAATTGAGTGTTTAACTAGTTGGATCATAGTAGCCGGAAAGCCGGGACCTACGGCCCCGACGGCAGAGAAATTTTAAAAACAAATATAGTCCTAAATATTTAGCTAGTCGCGTCATATTATAGCGTGTTAGTTAGTCGGCTCACAGTAGAGTGTTTAATTAGTTGGATCATAATATTTAGCGCTCAACCTCTTGCCGATTTTGGAAAAGTTGTCATAAATAGTCAGGATCATGTTTAGTTAGTTAGTCGAGTCATAGCAGAACGGTCGCAATATTTAGTTGGTTTTGTCATATTATAGTGTGTTGGTTAGTCGAGACACTGTAGCGTGTTTAATTAGTTGGATCATAATAGCCGGAAAGGGCCGGGTCCTACGGCCCCGGCGGTCGAGAAAATTTAAAGGAAGATGTAGTGCCCACATTTAAATTAGTGCGTTAGTTGATCCTATCTATAATAGTTGGGAGCATATTTAGTTAGTCGGGTCATAGTAGAACGGTCCCAATATTTAATTGGTCATGTTATATAATAGTGTATTAGTTAATCGGGTCACTGTAGCGTGTTTAATTAGTTGGATCATAGTAGCCAGAGGTGGTCGGGTCCTACGGCCCCGGCAGTCGAGAAAATTTAAAGGAAAATGTAGTGCCCACATTTAAATTAGTGCATTAGTTTGTCCTGTCTATAATAGCCAGGAGCATATTTAGTTAGTCGGGTCATAGCAGAACGATCCCAATATTTAGTTGGTCGTGTCATATTATAACATGTTGGTTAGTCGGGACAATGTAGCGTATTTAATTAGTTGGATCATAATAGCCGGAGGTGGCCGGGTCCTACGGCCCCGGCGGTCGAGAAAATTTAAAGGCATATGTAGTGCCCACATTTAAATTAGTATGTTAGTTGGTCCTGTCTATAATAGTCGGGAGCATATTTAGTTAGTTGGTTTTGTCTATTATATTCATAAGCATATTTAGTTAGTCTGGTCATAGCGAAACGGTCTCAATATTTAGTTGGTCGTGTCATATTATAGTGTGTTAGTTAGTCAGGACAATGTAGCGTGTTTATTTAGTTGGATCATCATAGACGAAGGGGCCGGGTCCTACGGCCCCGGCGATCGAGAAAATTTAAAGGCAGATGTAGTGCCCACATTAAATTAATGCGTTAGTTGATCATGTCTATAATAGTCGGGAGCATATTTAGTTAGTCGGGCCACTGTATCATGATTGATTAGTTGGATCATAGTAATGCGTTAGTTGATCATGTCTATAATAGTCGGGAGCATATTTAGTTAGTCGTGTCATATTATAAGGTGTTAGTTAGTCGGGTCACTGTAGCGTGTTTAATTGGTTGGATCATAGTAGCCGGAGGGGGCCGGGTCCTACGGCCCCGGCGATTGAGAAAATTTAAAAGCAGATGTAGTGCCCATATTTAAATTAGTGTGTTAGTTGTTCATGCCTATAATAGCCTGGAGCATATTTAGTTAGTCGGGTCATAGCAGAACGGTCCCAATATTTAGTTGGTCGGGTCATATTATAGTGTGTTAGTTAGTCGGGTCATAATAGCGTGTTTAATTAGTTTGATCATAGTAACCGGAAAGCCGGGGTGGAGAAAATTTCAAAGCAGATATAGTGGCCACATATTTAGTTGGTCGTATCATATTATAGCGTGTTAGTTAGTCGGGTCAAAGTAGCGTGTTTAATTAGTTTGATAATAATATCCAGAAAGTCGGGGCCTACGGCCCCAGCGGTGGAGAATATTTAAAAGCAGATATAGTGCCCACATATTTAGTTGGTCGTATCATATTACAGTATGTTAGTTAGTCGAGTCATAGTAGCGTGTTTAATTAGTTGAATCATAGTAGCTGGATAGGTCCAGGGCTATAGTTATCACGCCGGCCTGCGCTCAACCTCTTGTCGATTTTCGAAAAGTTGTTTTGACCTCTTATCGATTTTCCATGTTTGGCCGAGGCTCAACCTTTTTGGAGTTTTCTTTATTGTTTGGTCGGTCGGTCGGTCGGTATATTCCCATAAAATTTTAGTCTGTCCATAATAGTCGAGAGCATATTTAGTTAGTCGGGTCATAACAGAACAGTCCTAATATTTAGTTGGTCGTGTCATATTATAGTGTGTTAAAATTGGTGTATGTTAGTAGATCCCAGTCGTGGTGAAAATTTAAAGGCAGATTTAGTGGCCCCATTAAAATTAGTGTGTTAGTTGGTCCTGTCAATAATAATGGGATCCGGGGCCTACGACCCCGATGGTGGAGAAAATTTAAAGGAAGACATTAAAATTAGCGTGTTAGTTGATCATGTCTATAATAGTCTGGAGCATATTTTTTTAGTCGGGTCATAGCAGAATGATCCAAATATTTAGTTGGTCGTGTCATGTTATAGTGTGTTAGTTAGTCGTGTCATGTTATGTAATCCAATAAAAAAAATATAATATAGAGATTTACCGGGGAAAAAAATAATAATATGGAGATTTACTTATAGAATATATATCTAAAGTTTATATTAATTAAAGATTTCATACTTAAATGATAATAGAATTGAACTTTAACCGAAAATAATAAGACAAATCCCTCAACCTTTCTAGAGTTTTGTTTATCGCTCAATTGTTTGGTCAGTCGATCAGCATCTTCCCATGAAATTTTAGCCTATGGTCATAGAAGAACGGTCCCAATATTTAGTTGGTCGTATTATATTATAATGTGTTAGTTAGTCGGGTCACAGTAGCGTGTTTAATTAGCTGGATCATAGTAGCCAGAAGGGGCCGGGGCCTACGGCCCCGGCGGTGGAGAAATTTTAAAGGCAAAAGTAGTGCCCACATTTAAATTAGTGTGTTAGTTAGTCCTACGTATAATAGTCGGGAGCATATTTAGTTAGTCGAGAGCATATTTTATTAGTCGGTCCCAATATTTAGTTGGTCGTATCATATTTTAGTGTGTTAGTTAGTCGGTCACAGTAGCGTGATTAATTAGTTGGATCATAATAGCCGGAAGGGGTCGGGGCCTACGGCCCCCAGCGGTGGAGAAATTTTAAAGGCAGAAGTAGTGCCCACATTTAAATTACTGTGTTGATTAGTCTTATCTATAATAGTCGGAAGTATGTTTAGTTAGTCGAGAGCATATTTAATTAGCGTGTTTAATTAGTGTGTTAGTTCGTCCTGTCTATAATAGTCGGGAGCATAATTAATTAGCTGGTCCCAATATTTAGTTGGTCGTGTCATATTGTGTTAGTTAGTCGGGTCAAAATAGCGTGTTTAATTAGTTGGATCATGGTAGTCGGAGGCCCTGGCGGTGGAGAAAATTTAAAGGAAGATATAGTGCCCACATTAAAATTAGTGTGTTAGTTGGTCCTGTCTATAATAGTTGGGAGCATATTTAGTTAGACGGGTCATAGCAGAACGGTCCCAATATTTAGTTGGTCACGTCATATTATAGTAAGTTAGTAGGGTCACAGTTGCGTGTTTAATTAGTTGGACCATAGTATCCGGATAGAGCCGGGACCTACGGCCCCGGATGTGGAGAAAATTTAAAGGCAGATGTAGTGCCCACATTAAAATTAGTATGTTAGTTGGTCATGTCTATTATAGTCAGGAGCATATTTAGTTAATCGGGTAGTAGCAGAACGGTCCGAATATTTAGTTGGTCAGTCATATTATTGTGCATTAGTTATTCGGGTCAGGATAATGTGTTTAATTAGTTGGATCATAGTATCCGGATAGATCCGGGGCCGTAGAGAAAATTTAGAGGAAGATGTAGTGCCCACATATTTAGTTGGTCGTGCATATTAAAATGTGTTAGCTACTCAGTCACAGTAGCATGTTTAATTAGTTGGATCATAGTAGCAGGATAGGCCGGAATCTATGCCCCAACCGTGGAGAAAATTTAAGGCAGATATATTGCAATTGATTTTGTGAGTAAGCATTCTTAACATAAAGAAAAGTCTATCTCATCGTTGTGCTAACATGTACCCAAATAAAATAAAAAATCAATAATCCAATTGAATTTGGTTAAAGAAGACCAAACACTATACTCCAAGATTGGTTGATAAAATCTAGCCGAATAATATCATTAATTATAAAGAAAACGAATCTGAGTACAACATCCGCAAGGTTTCCTAGAAATCAAAAGAGTTGGACCAATTTATATGATCAGCGACTGCAATGAGCAATAAGAAATCAAAAAACTAAAGTGTTGCAAATGATTTCAAGAGTCCTACTTGATGAAGTAGCTTTGCCACATAGAGACGCAGATAATGGTGTTTGTTGTGCTGTCTTTAGTACATAACTGTTACCAGTAGATAATGCATGTAATTAGGCTGAATTTAAAGAAGCAACTTGCTTCTTTGCGATGTGAGTCGAAGATTGCTAAGAAGAAATAAAAATCCAGTGTAAAATTCTCTATGAATTGACAGCAAATCTTTTGAGAACATTAGGATTCTGATCGTGGAAGCACTTCATAATTACTAATCAATGCAAGTACTTATTTAGATAATCTGACTTGTTATAGTGGATGATCAAAGAATCCATGCACAACTTGGCATAAACGCCACCGTATTTCAGAATTTGAAGCTATGAAGATGCTATTAACTTGTAGAAGACATTGATTAGTGAATCCACCAAACAGTAATGCCAGATCATGGAAGCACTTCATAATTACTAATCAATGCAAGTACTTATTTAGGTAATCTGACCCATTGTAGTGGATGATCAAAGAATCCATGCACAACTTGGCATGAACGCCACCGTATTCCAGAATTTTAAGCTATGAAGATGCTATTAACTTGTAGAAGTCTGTGATTAGTGAATCCACCAAACAGTAATTCCATATGTAGGAGTCAAACCCACAATTACATGGTTAAGAACCATGTGCTCTTCCATTTGAGCTAAGACAGCATATACCAAATCCAATTTAAGTGGGATTGAATATGAGTAGTATAAAGAAAATTGGCCATGTAGTTGTAAACATTAACTATCTTTAGATCCTACTTCAGACTCACCAATATCCATTTGTACACCTAGCAGGATACTACACAAACACAGTTTGGAGAGAGCAAGAGATAATTTGACCAGTAAAGTACCTCCCATATCAGGAATAAGAACCGTACATCATTTGCAAGGTGTTGTGGTAGTGTTCATATGGGTATAGAAATAGTTCAATTCATATAATAATCTGCATGGTAGTGTTAAAAGTACCTCTTGAATTCATCTGAAGTTCTAACCCTATAAAAATCCAAATAATGAAGAAAGAAATCATAAATAATCCAATTAAGACTGAAGCTTAGAGATATATAATTAACCATTGAATATCCAAATGCAGATCAGGAAAATGAAAGTGATAGAAGTCAAATCATCATAATATTTGGATTCACTTCGTAAAACGGACACATCAACTTAATCACCCTAAATTAGTTTCACAAAATATACTTATAACGCCACAAAAATTGTCATTTCAAGCTTAACAACTTTGGCACCTATAATGTCTCAAGACGGTAATGAAGTAAACTAAACATAAACAAGTTATGAAACTTAACGATTCAGAATGAACAGAATGAACTTGGAAGTTCATATTAAGAGGTATGAGCTTTAAGTCGCAAGAACCTGAAATCTAAAGAATCTACACCAAGTTGTACCTCCAGTGGTTACCAAACAAAGACAGCGAAAGAAGTCTTAAGCCTACAGAAGACACAATTCAAAGCAAAAGCCACAATAATTCAGAAAAGAACATAATTAATAAAGGAGACACCGTACAAATAGTTGATTAACAAAGGATGCACAGTAAAAATATGTAGTGACCATCGAGCTCGTCAACGCTGTTAGACCGGTCAAGAAATGATCAAGAGGCGTATTAGCCGATAATTACCCGATTAGTATGACTCGAGCTTTAATTACTAGAAATTAATCTAACAATGATTTATATGTGGAACTAGTATCGCTAGATAGATCTCGGAAAGTTATGCGAATTAGACTACTCAAACGTGTCAATCGGACAACAGACGAAGAAGATTTATCAATATGTTGTCGGAGGGTAAATAGTAATTTTGGATATTACTCTGGAGGTGCACGTGTCAAAGAAGGAGGGTGTTTTGGTGTTTCTTTTGGTCTTATCCCAGTACGAGAAGATAAACTCGTATATTCTTCTTCCTTCTTATTCTTCCTTCTTCTCTTCTTTCTCATTCCTCTCTTTCTCTGTTCTTCTTCTTCGTTCTTCACCTGCTGGTGAATTCTGTAAATAATCAGAGAGTTTGTGATTTAAACAAGCACTGTAAGATCAGAGATTATATAGTAAAGGTGGTGTTGGTTCACGGGATTGATTCAGTCTCAGAGGAAAAGGGAATTTCAGAGAATAAAATTAGGGTTCCTGAGAGATGGAATCGATTGAAGAGTTATGAAATATAGAAGATGAAATTGAGTTCTTGAGAGTGAAAGAACGAAGGGGTTATTGTTCGATTGATGCTTTGAAGTAGTTCTGATGAAGAATTGAATAATTAGGGTTTGTAATATTTCTGAAGAAGATTCAGAAGATGAAATTGGACGATTAGAAGATTAATTGGAGATGGGTTTGAATTGAATTAGAGTTTTAAGTTGAAGAATCGTCTGAATTTGAGAATTAGGGTTTCTGTTCTTCCCCAAATCAAGAAGTGGACCTTCCGTGGAAATTGATTGGGCATATTAACAATTCAGGAGATGATGGACTTTGGGTAAGCTCATAATCATTCTAAGTTTGTGTTTATAAATTGGATTGATTAAATTGTGAGATAAAGTATTTTTGATTGAAACTGCAATCAAGGTGTATGAAGTGAACTACACATAGTGATGATGTTTAAGGTTGATTAAACAGAATTGTAAAGGAATGAGTATTGTCCTGTGAAACTGTACTTGGTGGTGATTTGATGATTTCAGTAAAACAAACTGAACTGAAGTGATGTGTATGAATGAATGTTTACATGGTGACAGTGGATTGTAGTGTTGTAATGAACTGAGTTGGAAATTGGTTGTGATGGTAATTAGTGGAGTATAAGATCTTGGTGACGGTTTTGAAGTTCATGGAGTTTCCAGTGTCACTGAAATGGGTATGAACTGTTTTAGGTGCAAGGAGAATGGAATTAACAGGGTAATGAGGTTAGTAGTATTAAAGGTTGAGTTGGTGTTGCAGCCTTGGAAGTTATATGAACGAGTGTCCGCAATGGATATTTGATAATTAGTTATATGTGAGTTGCAAAGAATATGAATGTGCATGTGGAGTG
This sequence comes from Papaver bracteatum, assembly GCA_023529315.1. Classification (NCBI taxonomy): domain Eukaryota; kingdom Viridiplantae; phylum Streptophyta; class Magnoliopsida; order Ranunculales; family Papaveraceae; genus Papaver; species Papaver bracteatum. The sequence continues at coordinate 866,527 of JAJJWX010004549.1, forward strand.
TAAATGAATTGGGACTATAGTGGATGGTGGTAGAGATGAGGGTGCATGCAGTGTATGAAATGATGAAGTTGCAGGTACAATTGAACTTATGAGTATTTTGGAGTTCTAGTGATGTTTTTATTGATGTTGTGGTTGTAATGAATTGTTGGAGCTATCTGATAATGATTCTACAAGTAAAGTTGTGAGATGAGGGTTAGATGAGTGTGTGGAGTTGAATCTCTCTTGTGAAAGCTTGGAAAAGCTGCAATTGCAGGTTGGCACAGTCTTTAATTGTAAATGAAATTGTTTGTATTCAATGTACTTTTGAATGAATTGTTGAAGTTATAGATGGGATAGTTTGTGTATGGTACAGGCCTATCTTGTGTTGCACCATGATGGTGCAACTGTAATTTTTTGGCATGTGCTTTGGCTTGTGAGCCTGTCCTTGGCCTTAGCCTTGGTTTTGAGTTAGCTTTCACCCTAGTCAGATGTCTGACTATTTGCCTAGCTGACTCAGTTAATCTGACTGAGTCTGTGAACCTGACTCACCTGAATCAGTCTTGTAGACTGAGTTAACTCACTGAGTTTTCCCTGTTTTGATCTGAGTTGAATCAGTTGACCCGAATTGACTCAGTTGACCGATTCCTATTTGACTTTGACCTTGGACTTGACCTTTGACTTACGTTGATTGTTAAGTTGACCTTGGAACGTCAGTTTGACCGTTAGAGACCGTTAGTTGACTCAGATGGATCGAGCCTTAGTTATTGGGCCTGTTTAGAGGACTTGGGCTTAAGGCCGTTTCTTATTTAGACATCTTGGACCTCTTGTGGTCCGAATTAACCTTTGATTCCTTCTACAAAGTTGTAGATATTCATAAGACATATCTAATGGACTATAAGACCAATCTAGATTGGATTAGTAAACCCTTAATTATACTAAAGATAGAGAATAAGATACCATAATGAACTTAGAACCATTAGAAAGAATTATATAATTCTTGTATGAGCCTTTTGGCTAAATTCTTAGACTTCTTGTGTGATTAACAGTTAGTCTGTTTTGACAATGATCGATTCAAAGAATGAACCAGTGGATCATGGATCTCAAGATTTGCGAGGCTTGTCATCAAAAAGGTGTGGGAATGCATTTAACAGTTTTGTAATCATTGTTATTTCTTTTATGAAAGTCGTTGTTTTATAAACTCATGCATTGTCTATTCCTTAATTGCATTGTCTATTCATTTATTTCATGCATTGTTTATCTTTATGATTATCTTTGGGAAATGAGAATTTCCAACTATGGTATATCGGATACGGCTCCTTCAGAATTTATGGCTAGGGCGATACACCACAATATTAATAATAGGTGTGGAAATGGGCATCAATATTACGGGTGAGTATATTAATCACCACAGCCTAACTTGTCTTTATTTTTCGGTGTGTAAATGTCACCACAGAAATTATAAGGTGTGTAAATGTCACCGCAGAAACTAAAGGAGGATTTTAGGTCCATATACATGATTGTTTATTTCAGTGGCTTTGTTATCTTCGAATGTTTGGGAAAACATGTAATGTTTTCCAAATGTTTTCCAAATCGCATATGATTACTTAGAAGTTAAATGTTAATTATTCCCCATTTAGGTTTGGTGATGAGCAGAGTTGCGCAGCGAAAGCTTCGAGAAGTTAACTTCGTTATTTGTTTACATCCTGATATGTTGATTGTGTTGTATATTCTTTTGTAAACCAAATGATTATTTTATATATATCATTGGAGAGGAATTCTTGTATATGTATTTCTGAGCGGGGTTAGTTTTGGGTTAAGTTTTGTATCGCATTTCTTAATTGAATGCTTAAGTACATGCTTTAGATTTTAGTGCCTCTTTATTTAGTTAAATCCTTGGTTTAGTCAGCTGCTAGCTTAGGGGGCGCTACAAAGTTGGTATCAGAGCTCACTATTAGATCTTATATGGGAATAGCCAGTGCCAGTTAGTGAACTAGATTAGTTAGAACTGGGTTGGGTTTGTGAGATAAATCTTAATCACTAAAAGCTATCAATAATTAAAAGATTTATCTAATTGATTGAATTGTTTGTTTGATTGTTTGTTTATGTATTGAAGTAAAAATTGTAGGGTACACCAATACTTTAGGATTTGATAATAACTAATCTAAAATGTATGAACAAGTACATAATTCAATAGAAAAATAGTGAGATTAACACAATTGATAAATCCTGAAAGTTACATAAAATTTATTGGATACCTTGACTTATACATAGGAATCAATAATTTATAATCTCATAAATGTTAATAATATTCTTGGAACTTAATAATAATTGAAAGGGCAATGAATAATAGCTCAACCATCAATGTTAATAATAAAAATATTATAATAGTAATCATAAATTATAATAAAAGTGATAATTTTGATAAGTAAGGTTAACATTTCTTAATTAGTATAATATTGAATTTCAACTTAACTAAAATATCATTAAAGAAATGTAACGATAAAATTAATAATTATGAATAAATAGTTATGGAAAAAAAAATGTATTTACGCTTATACAGTTAAGTTTTGTAAATTAAACTAAAGTACAAATTATCTTTAATCTAATAAATGATTCAGTGAATCTATAAAATGAAACAAATGTACATGAAATAGTAAAGATAGCAATTGGAGATTTAGTATAATATTAGAATCAAAAGGAAATAAATTCGTATACTAACAGAATCCTTCTTTATAAATAAATTAATTTTCTTTTGAAATGAAAAGTTAATATGACAAACTTGAGCTATTAAAAATTTAAATTAGTACTGTATTGAGCATAATTTAAATTAAAATATCATTAACAAATATACAACGATAAAATAATGACTAAGACTAAAAAGCTACGTAATTAGTTACAGTTAAGATTTGCAAAGTTAAAAATAACAAATTAGAAGTATATGTTTTGCATTTAAATAAGATAGTTAAAACAAGACTTATTAAGTAGGAATAAAAGAACGTGAGGTCATATAAGATTCATAATGAAGACTAAAATTGTTAACAATCTTATACCTAGATTATTTTAGTCCAATAAATGATTTACTAAATCACTAAAATGTGCATGAAGTAATATTTATAATATTTGAATGCTTAGTACAAATTTAACTTCAAAGAAAATAAATTTGTATATGAATAAGACATGTTAAATCTTTATGCAGACTCAAAGTTTAAAATCATATTAAAATTACTAACGCCAATATGTAACACGATATACTATAGTACCAATTCAATCTGAATAAATAAAATGTGTTATATCAATCTTTCGTGAAATTAAAATTATATTTACAAGATTAGGGCGTAATAAAAATTAAACTAAGTATCATTACTAAACAATTATTTTAATGTTATGTTAATTACACTAATAATCAAATAAGAAAATTTGATAAAACAATAATGAAAATGATAGTATAATTAAGACAATAATTTTCGATAAAATAGGCAAATTATAATACTGTCTAATATTAATTATTATAAAATTTAGAATTATTGTAAATATCATTTGGATAATATTATTGGATAGTAATAGCAGAATGTAGATTTTATTAATAATACAACTTAAGGATTACTTAACAATAATATAAACTTAAGGAAATAAAGTTAGATTAAATCAAATCTAGTGTTAATAATAAAGTTAAACTCCGCATTATGATTAATTATGAATAACTTATATCAGTCTAAGAAATAAGAAATGTATGTAATAACAATAATTAAATATTAATACCAAACGACATGAAAGAAAGAAATAAAGAAATAATTTAAAGTGGTTATTTACTTTTAACAAGTTGCATAATGAAATAAACAAATAGACACACTGGAAATAATAATAGTAACAATTGGATAATAGTTATAACATTCAGTTATTTTAAAATAGTACATAAATTTTAAATAATTATTTATTTATAATATTATGGTTTCATTTAAAATTAAAATTTAGTTTCATGTAAATAAATAAGATAAAATAAAATTTGAGGTTTAAATTGTTTAAAATGCTGTGAATTATATACATAGTTTATAAAGTAAAATCTTCAAGTTAAAGCAATTACAATAGAATTTAGAAATTAATCAGTCATAGTAAGTTAGCACTTAAAACAATCGAATTGGGTTTACTTGTAATAGTCATTAAATCAGACGACGAAATTGTTTAAAATGATGAGAACTATTTATATATTTTACGAAGTAAATTTATTATAATTACACCAATTAAGATAAAAGTTGAAGACTAATTAATTTTAATAAATTAATAGTTAGTTTATCTAGCACTGGAGAATAGTAAAGGTTGTGTTTTCTCTGTTCGTAGGAAGGCATTGTTGGGATTGGCCAACCTTGACAGGGCAACTACATTCAGAGATGACTGATCATAGAAGCTTGGTATAATCTTTAGATAACCGATAGTTCCAATTTTACTTAGAAAGATTTGTAGGATTCTTCCTTGAAGCTAGAAACAAATATCTTATTTTTATTAAATAGAAATTAGTGTAAGAAACTTAGACTTATGTATTTGATAAAATTTAAAATCAGCATAGTTCAACCTAGAGCTACAAATATTAGTTGTAGAATCCTTATAGGTTGGTGCTTGATTTCTTATTGTTTGTGCTTAGACAAGGGATGGAATTATTCTATAAGGTGGGGAGTTTTCAAGACTTGAAGGCAGTTCGATTTTCGAGGACGAAAATGTCTAAAGGTGGGGAGAATGTAGTGACCCTCGAGCTCGTCAACGCTGTTAGACCGGTCAAGAAATAATCAAGAGGCGTATTAGCCGATAATTACCCGATTAGTATGACTCGAGCGTTAATTACTAGAAATTAATCTAACAATGATTTATATGTGGAACTAGTATCGCTAGATAGATCTCGGAAAGTTATGCGAATTAGACTACTCGAACGTGTCAATCGGACAACAGACGAAGAAGATTTATCAATATGTTGTCGGAGGGTAAAATAGTAATTTTGGATATTACTCTGGTGGTGCACGTGTCAAAGAAGGAGGGTGTTTTGGTGTTTCTTTTGGTCTTATCCCAGTACGAGAAGATAAACTCGTATATTCTTCTTCCTTCTTATTCTTCCTTCTTCTCTTCTTTCTCATTCCTCTCTTTCTCTGTTCTTCTTCTTCGTTCTTCACCTGCTGGTGAATTCTATAAATAATCAGAGAGTTTTTGATTTAAACAAGCACTGTAAGATCAGAGATTATATAGTAAAGGTGGTGTTGGTTCACGGGATTGATTCAGTCTCAGAGGAAAAGGGAATTTCAGAGAATAAAATTAGGGTTCCTGAGAGATGGAATCGATTGAAGAGTTATGAAATATAGAAGATGAAATTGAGTTCTTGAGAGTGAAAGAACGAAGGGGTTATTGTTCGATTGATGCTTTGAAGTAGTTCTGATGAAGAATTGAATAATTAGGGTTTGTAATATTTCTGAAGAAGATTCAGAAGATGAAATTGGACGATTAGAAGATTAATTGGAGATGGGTTTGAATTGAATTAGAGTTTTAAGTTGAAGAATCGTCTGAATTTGAGAATTAGGGTTTCTGTTCTTCCCCAAATCAAGAAGTGGACCTTCCGTGGAAATTGATTGGGCATATTAACAATTCAGGAGATGATGGACTTTGGGTAAGCTCCTAATCATTCTAAGTTTGTGTTTATAAATTGGATTGATTAAATTGTGAGATAAAGTATTTTTGATTGAAACTGCAATCAAGGTGTATGAAGTGAACTACACATAGTGATGATGTTTAAGGTTGATTAAACAGAATTGTAAAGGAATGAGTATTGTCTGTGAAACTGTACTTGGTGGTGGTTTGATGATTTCAAGAAACAAACTGAATGAAGTGATGTGTATGAATGAATGTTTACAGGGTGACAGTGGATTGTAGTGTTGTAATGAACTGAGTTGGAGATTGGTTGTGATGGTAATTAGTGGAGTATAAGATCTTGGTGACGGTGTTGCAGTTCATGGAGTTTCCAGTGTCACTGAAATGGGTATGAACTGTTGTAGGTGCAAGGAGAATGGAATTAACAGGGTAATGAGGTTAGTAGTATTAAAGGTTGAGTTGGTGTTGCAGCCTTGGAAGTTATATGAACGAGTGTCCGCAATGGATATTTGATAATTAGTTATATGTGAGTTGCAAAGAATATGAATGTGCATGTGGAGTGTAAATGAATTGGGACTATAGTGGATGGTGGTAGAGATGAGGGTGCAGGCAGTGTATGAAATGATGAAGTTGCAGGTACAATTGAACTTATGAGTATTTTGGAGTTCTAGTGATGTTGTTACTGATGTTGTGGTTGTAATGAATTGTTGGAGCTATCTGATAATGATTCTACAAGTAAAGTTGTGATATGAGGGTTAGATGAGTGTGTGGAGTTGAATCTCTCTTGTGAAAGCTTGGAAAAGCTGCAATTGCAGGTTGGCACAGTCTTTAATTGTAAATGAAATTGTTTGTATTCAATGTACTTTTGAATGAATTGTTGAAGTTATAGATGGGATAGTTTGTGTATGGTACAGGCCTGTCTTGTGTTGCACCATGATGGTGCAACTGTAATCTTTTGGCCTGTGCTTTGGCTTGTGAGCCTGTCCTTGGCCTTAGCCTTGGTTTTGAGTTAGCTTTCACCCTAGTCAGATGTCTGACTATTTGCCTAGCTGACTCAGTTAATCTGATCGAGTCGTGAACCGACTCACCCGAATCGTCTTGTAGACCGAGTTAACTCACTGAGTTTTCTCTGTTTTGATCTGAGTTGAATCAGTTGACCCGAATTGACTCAGTTGACCGATTCCTATTTGACTTTGACCTTGGACTTGACCTTTGACTTACGTTGACTGTTAAGTTGACCTTGGAACGTCAGTTTGACCGTTAGAGACCGTTAGTTGACTCATATGGATCGAGCCTTAGTTATTGGGCCTGTTTAGAGGACTTGGGCTTAAGGCCGTTTCTTATTTAGACATCTTGGACCTCTTGTGGTCCGAATTAACCTTTGATTCCTTCTACAAAGTTGTAGATATTCACAAGACATATCTAATGGACTATAAGACCAATCTAGATTGGATTAGTAAACCCTTAATTATACTAAAGATAGAGAATAAGATACCATAATGAACTTAGAACCATTAGATAGAATTATATAATTCTTGTATGAGCCTTTTGGCTAAATTCTTAGACTTCTTGTGTGATTAACAGTTAGTATGTCTTGACAATGATCGATTCAAAGAATGAACCAGTGGATCATGGATCTCAAGATTTGCGAGGCTTGTCATCAAAAAGTGTGGGAATGCATTTAACAGTTTTGTAATCATTGTTATTTCTTTTATGAAAGTCGTTGTTTTATAAACTCATGCATTGTCTATTCCTTAATTGCATTGTCTATTCATTTATTTCATGCATTGTTTATCTTTATGATTATCTTTGGGAAATGAGAATTTCCAACTATGGTATATCGGATACGGCTCCTTCAGAATTTATGGCTAGGGAGATACACCACAATATTAATAATAGGTGTGGAAATGGGCATCAATATTACGGGTGAGTATATTAATCACCACAGCCTAACTTGTCTTTATTTTTCGGTGTGTAAATGTCACCACAGAAATTATAAGGTGTGTAAATGTCACCGCATAAACTAAAGGAGGAGTTTAGGTCCATATACATGATTGTTTATTTCAGTGGCTTTGTTATCTTCTAATGTTTGGGAAAACATGTAATGTTTTCCAAATCTGTTTTCCAAATCTGCATATGATTACTTAGAAGTTAAATGTTAATTATTCCCCATTTCAGTTTCAAAGGATTAGAGCGAGTTCTTAAGACAAAAGCTTCGAGAAGTTAACTTCGTTATTTGTTTACATCCTGATATGTTGATTGTGTTGTATATTCTTTTGTAAACCAAATGATTATTTTATATATATCATTGGAGAGGAATTCTTGTATATGTATTTCTGAGCGGGGTTAGTTTTGGGTTAAGTTTTGTATCTCATTTCTTAATTGAATGCTTAAGTACATGCTTTAGATTTTAGTGCCTCTTTATTTAGTTAAATTCTTGGTTTAGTCAGCTGCTAGCTTAGGGGGCGCTACAAAATAGTTAGATAATATATGCTGCACCGTACTAAACTTGTTTTATCTTTCCTAAATTCATCCTAACTCAATTTTATTTTTTGGCTGCCTTAAATAATACACCTAAGTGAACCTGGATTTGGATTTGAGTTGTTAGCACTCTGTTGTTACCACTCTGCAATAAGTAGAGCAGGTAGGAATGTGTACCAACATCAGGGAAATAGCATTGAGTACAGTCTCAATGTATTAGAAGTTATGCAATTCGAACATAACTGAATGAATAAAGGAATTGAATACTAACCCTTTCATGATTAAAATCTTACCTTTGATGTCTCTTTTAATATATGTTCTGTTCCGATGGTGATAAGTCTGAAGAACGTCCGCAACACATGAGATAATTTTTCTTTTCAAAACGTTGTAATTCAAAAGCCACTGTAATTGTCAGAAAAAGCAAGAATTTTTATTACCTGATGGTTTAATGATCACCATAACCTTAATGTGGATTTCAGATACATAAATTTTTCTCCCCAAAATCAGAGGAAAAGTGAAGAACAAAGGTCATTAAACGATCATGTTAACCACGCTCGTTTGGAGGAATAGATGCTTCCCACGACCACACAACTTCTGACTTTACCTGATGGCGAGACCTTGAATGCTCGCAGATATGAGAGTCACTTCTCCCCTATTACAGCCATCCCAAATTACTCTGTGGATCAAGTCCAGATCTCAACCTAAAGCTCAATCCTGCGTCAGAACATAAAGAAGAAAATAGCTTCCTCGGTAATGAAATATTGATTAGTCCATCTATAAGGACCTATTGATGCTGTTTTTATAGCCCAAACTTCCATTTCTCCTACCCATTGGCCCCCTTTCTTAGAAGTTAATAGTCTCAATTGCCTTAAATACAGAATTAAACTAATTTAGCAAATGTAAGAAAGTTTTAGAGATGCAATTTACAGGAGCGACAAATATGCTAGTTCCGAAGGATCATCCAAATTAACGCAGCTAATGTCATGAACTTTGCTGGACTTGTTTCAGATAATAACAAATTTTAGTATCTACTGATGTAACATAACTTTGACAGTAGAGGATTACCTTAAATCATTCATCCACCTTCTTTCTTCCTAGCCTCAGATGCATTATTACTACAGTCACCATTGAATCACTTCATACCTAGAGATGAGTTACACCTATGTGCAAGGTTTAGAAAATTCTGAAGCACCCATATTTATGTTAGAGCAGCAGCATCACACCACAAAGCTATCTAGGGACCCTTATTTCAAGGAGATTCAACCATGATCACGATCACAATAAAATGGCAACAAAAAATGATACGTTTTGTCTGGTATTTTGAAACCATTCCACCAAGTTGTTGTATGGGGTTGTCAATATTCATGGACAACACATTACCTACACGAACAGAGCCATGCCTTAATATAACTCTCAGAAAAATGGATAAAAAAGAAAAAGAATAGATATGAAGGAAGGAAGGAAGGAGCAGAGTTTCCGCATATCATGACTATCCACACTGATACAAAAAGAGAAACATGGAATGGGGCTAAACATGGAATGCCAACCTACCATCTGCATCCTCCTGCAAGTGACTAATACACAAACTCTTTTGCAGATACACATAAATTGTTTCACCCTAGATATCTCATGGAAACCAAATGCCCTCAAGTTTTCAATTTGATCCCAAGCCATCAAACAATCTAGAGTTTCAGATATAAAGTTGGAATGCTTATATAGTCCTGCACAGCCAGTACCAACAACGCTCCCATAACATGATCCTCCCAAAAACACTTTCATAAAAACACCAATTCCTAATTGATAAAAAAACCAAGAATGAACCCTCAAAAAGAGGATTAAATTACCTTAGAAGTTATACAACAACCCTAAACAATCCCAACACCGGACCTTGAAGCTTTTCACATACCTAATCGTCTTTATTCCCATGTGCATCTGCAGAATGATCATTAATGTGCACTAAACCAAAATACATTGATGTTTGAACCAAGCGGTTTGAGGTAATCATGTAAAATCATCTAATTTTTGCACCCTAATAGAAAACTAATGTGGTTATCATAATCAACCATATCAGTGGAATACATACCTCTATTTAACTATATCAGAAAGAAGAATCAAAACCAAGAAAATAAATATAGAATACAGTTGTAGTTAGGGTTTTTATTTATGTGTATACCTTATTATTTTATTCCTCTTCATCATCTTCTTCTTCCCGATTCTACTTTGCCTCCAAAAGCACAAACTAAAACACTGCAAAAAATCAACGAACTTTCGTTAGGATCTACAACAGATAAGCAAAGAAGAACCTCAAAAAAAAAAAAACCATATCAAAAAATGCAAATCCTCAAATTAAAGCCTAACCTAATTATCAAAATCTGGAGCAAAAGCAAAGAGGATAGAAAGAAACCCAATTCATACCTGGTTGAGAACTCCCGTTTGTGTACCTGCCAACAAAAACAAATAGAAATAATAATCACACAAAACAAACACGATCAGGAAATAAGGACACTGAAAGAGATCAGAGAAAGCTTTCAAGAGCCTGCAAAATTATAACCAAATCAGGCTATTCTTAATCTATCAAACCATAACAAACTAAACCTATCGTCTTCGGTTCTCTTTAAGAACGGAGGTTGACCGCCTAACACCCCTTTTAGAAAAACAAATAAACTATAAAGGATATACACTTCCTAATTAAAGTTGAAAAGAATCTCTAGAACATGTTTCTTTTCTTTGCTTAGAAAGTTGTTGCCTAGCTTCAGGCGAGAGTATTAAATTCTGGCAGTTTAAAATTTATATATTTTGAGGTAAGCAAATTCGTTAGGCCGATACAGACGTTAACATTAATAACCTCAAAAGCTGCTGAAGCATCCAGTTATTCCGAGAAGAAAATATCAGATTATAATTGGCCGATGATTTACCTGAATAAAGGATATCGGTGAATTAATTCCACATCAAATTGGGCTTCTTATAGACCTTCTATATTCGGCATGAAAGGAGATTCTGTTATGTAGTGATTGCTAGCATATATCATTGCCTTCTTGTCAAACACCAGTGTTCAAATGCCTTGATGCACAAATCATGACCTTTAGGTACCTAAACTAAACATAATGCATAAATACAATCAAATTGGTTTGGCTTAGTTAGGTTTGTAATTTTGTTCCTACTAATTTCAATACTGTCATCTCCAAATCAGATTCAAATTCCATTCAAGACTAACACACAACATCAACATCTACTTACCTGTATCTGCTCAGCCATCACCAACAGTTGCAATCCCAAATTCAGTCCCTGCAAACTTTGCAATGGGGCGTTGTGATAATAAATCTCTATATGAGGTGCTATCAGATAAAAGATGGATTTTACGTCCACTTATGTCCACTTGTCACCCAAAGACGGTCTTCATAATCACCATGTATCTTAGAAGTTCTGGCACTACTTCAATTCCAGGGAGGTAATTGATCGGTAGAGGCCATGTTCTAAAAATAGTGTACAACTCTTGGTTTGATGCAACAATAAGTGTTGATCCCAGACAAAGTTAAAAATAATATATCTTTAGCTGAAGTGGGAAGTAACTACAGTTATACATGTCCACAAATGCTTTCGTAATATGCACAACTTCTTCTTACGCCAGGCTGATACTAAACATTAGAATGCAAATTAATAGAGCTACAAAATCAATGGTATTTCAATCATGATTATATCAACATGGAAAAATGATACGAAACAATAATATTTATACCTTCGTATGTGCCGACCACACTCATCATAAATTCTATCAGGCTGTTAAACCTACCCCTTGTATGCCCCTCACACTCATATTAGGCTCTATCAGAGTCGTACCATTTCCCATTCAGAAATGCTTCATCAATTTATTTGAAGTATCACCTGGCCTTCCATATCCATCTTGATAATATTTTTGGCATTAAAGGCGCAACCGGTAATGTAAATTACTGGAGCTGCGCATCTCCTGGACGCTATGAAACTCTACACAAAATCTCTGCTATTTGAACATACCCATGTTAACTTGTGGTGATAAATTCCAAACGAAATGTTACAATTTTAATATTAGAAGGTGCTTATCCTTAGTTCGTTCACTATACACCCAGAAATATTATAGGTATTTCCTACCAGCTCCACCAAACGCTTCTTGTAACAACATGAAGGCATTTACAGAAAAAAAAAAAAAAAAGAAGTATAGGAACAATCCGATCCCTGGTTAAAGTAGTATAAGGTCACCAAAAAATGACCTGCAGTTACTCCCATGACATCATTCATAAGTAAAAAAATAAAATCCCATGACAACTAAAGGGTTATCCTCATTGTCCGGCCGCCAACATACCCTGTCATTTTGGTCTTCCTCAAATCCGTTGTCTTTTAAGATGGCTTTTAACCTGTGCAGGATCTCCATTCACCAGTCCCAAAGTCTCCTTTGAAGCCTAAGCCTATAAGTCATATTCGCGCTATACACCTTGATTAACCACGTATATGCAACTAATATATCATGATATGTACGAATGAAACACATATTTTGTCACTCACCTAACTAATTAAGCTATTCATTAGTCTGATTCCAACCAAACATGAATACGAGTACTTTAAATTAAATTATTATTATGAAACTTTTTACTATAATTCAAAACCAAAAGCTCGCAAGTTCTCAGATAATCTTACTACCGCCGAAGTGAAAATTAGACATATTAAGACTAATCCAATTCAGTTAGTAGTGATAGTTCTTCATGGGATTCCACTTACAGGTGTCAATCCGTCCTTTCTCATTGTGAATGAGTATATGGAAATGATAGATATCTAATAAAATGAAACGCTTGAAAGTTAGTGCGCCAGCAACAATAAAATGAAATGCCTGAAAGTTAGTGCGCCAGCAACAATAATTTATCGAGTAATGTAGACAATTAAACACACCCAAGCAATACGACATAAGCCTGAGAAAGATACATACCAACCCAAATAAATTGACAAAATAAATGTACTGATATTGTAAAATACCCCACTGAGATGTTTAAATCCCACACATGTTCAGTTCCTAAAATAGTAACTATGGACATAAGAGTATGATTAAAGGGGAAACCAAAAGAAATTTAAAGCATGTTAAAACATATACTGAAATGTATGCTTGTGAAATAACATAAAGGACCATAAAATAAGGGAAGTTACCATAGAGGGGTACTGAAACTTCTATCATCGTCTTGTTTTTAAGAAAATTCACTGCAGATACGTAGAGGGTTGTTGGATCTTCTGATACCAGTAAGTAGATAAAGCTAATAAGAGGAACTCAAGACGCCAACATATAAAAATTACAGATGAGAATTTCTAATCCTATATCTGAACAGGTGCACGAAATACCTCAATTAAATCTCATTCATCATTGAATTGTCATTTCATGACACCTTCACCATGAAGTATGAACATCCATATTTAACATCCGATATACTTTCAAACTCAACAGTACCCCATGTTTCATGACACCCATCTGGAAGGACTGAAAGTATATCAAAAGAAAAGAACTTATTACATATCAAAAGGATGTCAGACTCCAAATGAGAATAAATATCAAAAAACATTATTCTTAGTTTACAACATAAGGAGAACAATTTAGATAGCATTACCTACTGGGAAAAAATGTTAACTTTCTGAGTATAACACTCAGGAAGTTTCCTCTCGCCTACCAACACAGACATGGAAACCTGGAAGTATGGAAGGTGTTGCAAAACCACAAAATTCATTTTTAGTACATCACCTTTGTAGGAGAAAACAACATCCTAATTTCATCGCTTTGGAGAAAAACAAGCAATGAGAAAAGATCCTACACATATATACATATTGTACATCTTAATTTGCATCCTAAGCACCTCTATTTTTACCAGCAGAGACATTTGCACCTCTATTTTTATCATACTCGCACATAACACAACAATTTTTAAATAGCGACAATCAGCCGTAGAAGGATCTGTTACAAATGACTGCATAACTTACATTCAAGGAAAAGGTAGGCCTTGAGAGATCACCACTCTCACTAAGCATTTCAACCATTTTACCGTTACTCCATCTTCTCACGTTCCTACCTTGGCAAATATCAGCAGCACCCTTCTCCACTGTGTTCTGTCTTGTTGTTCTCTAGTCATCTATAGACTCAGGCCACTGCACCAATTTTCACATATTGTCTGTCTCATCATCACCTCTTGCATAGGAACCTCAGTTTCAGTTTCAATTTAGGACTGCGTAGGAACCTCAACAATCAATTTATGCCAAAGCACTCAAATCGAACTCAATTTCAGTTCCAAGTAAGAACACCAAAATTTGTTGCCTTCACTGATTTCCTCCATCTTCTACTATGTCTTCTTAATACAGCACCACCAACCCTGAATTCAAAAACACTATCTTTCTTCTCCCTGTGTTCACAACCAAGACTAACAGCTCTTCTTCAATCGTATGGCTTATGGGGATATTCGAGCTCAACCCAATTTTATCTTTCAATAAACCCCAATTTCAGCTCTTCCCTGTGTTCAATAAACCCCAATTTCATCTTTCAATAAACCCCAATTTCAGCAGTTTCAATAAACCCCAATTTCATAGAATCAACACTAATCTGTAAAACTATAGACAAAAACAAAAAAGCTTTAGTCAGTATATTCATCAAATGATTTTTACATATACGGTATCAAAATCAAAATCCCCAAATAAATTTTCGATTGGAAATTAAAACCTAAAGTTGCAGGTTAATTTTCCCATGAAATTTTCGCTACAATACTGGGAGATTTAGAAGAAGAAGATCAAATAAAAAAAAGAATCAAACTTTAAACCTAGAAGAAATCGAATACCTCTTTTAACAGAAGCTTTCAAAATAAAAATCCCCAAATAAACTTTCGATTTGGAAATTAAAACCTAAAGTTGCATGTTAATTTTCGCTACAATACTGGGAGATTTAGAAGAAGAAGATCAAACGAAAAAAAATTCAAACTTTAAACCTAGAAGAAATCGAATACCCCTTTTAACAAAAGTTTCATCAGGTTTGGGAGATAAAGATCACTCCGCGAATCAACATTCGTTATCTCAATCAAAACTGTTACGATCATATTTTGGATTCGAACAATCCCAAGTACCCTAATTTAAACACCAGCATCAGCAGTCCCAGATGAATCCTCCTAGATGAACCCTGTAAAAAAAATCAACAAAACAAAAATCATTATCGTGTTCTGCAGAGGAAGAAACGGAAAAAAATAATGGTGATTAAAAAGAGAACTTCTAAGATAATAGGGTTAGAGTTATAAGAAAGAAATCTAAAAAAATTAAATCAGAATGAATAACTACGAATAGATAGGAAGCGCAGCTATATCGGTAACATAGTTTATGGAAGCCTATTTTCATTAGGAAAGTAGGGAGGACAGACGTCTACATAAAAACATGCGGACGAATCTTTCTCAAAAAATTATATGCCAAGATCGTGCGAACGTAGGTATCTCTCGCCAAATCATACTCCCAGCCGCAGGATCGCCGAATCCGACGAACACCTTTGTCCCGGACACAAGGACCACTTTTCTTAATAAAGAGATATTGTAGGAAAGATGTGCTTGAACAACCCATAATTTATTAAATTACCTCATTAAAACTGAGGTCTGAAGGGATGCATAATGGTGGAGAATCACCATTCCAAGAACCATGATAACATCAATATCAATTACACCAGTAGGAAACAGAAAGAAATAACTAGTACTAAATTTACAGATTTCGGAACATAAAGAAACGAAAAACCGAAATTGTACTAATTTACATTTTGTCGACGAGATTGATATTTTTCTAATGGTTAATAATTCAAATCATTTTGATTCCTAATCCTTTGATTCTTTATCGTTAACATCGTATATGTTGAATGCTTCCATGTAAAGGAAGTGTTGGAACAATTGCTGAAATATGCCTGTAAAACAATCGAAAAATACAAACAAAATTATGTTATGGCAGAGTCACGGACTAGGTCGCTTTCTTTAAGAAGTTTCGCGGCTCTGCCCAAGATTGTGCAAGCAGTTCTTCAATGTCGCGTCGTCCCCATGATAAAACAACTGAGTTCAATCTCTTACACAATCACTCTTGCAGGATGAGAGGATGTGAAACTTCTACACTTCATTCTTGCTCAGAAACACTTTTAGAAAAATCAAGGATGATCACACACTTGTTTTTCTTTCTCACACAAATTCATTTTTCTTTAAAACTCAAGAACATAAAAGAAAACTCTCCATAATAAAAAGGCTTTTAAAACTTCTTTTTCATCAAAATCTGTTTTTTAATTAACCAAAGAAATAAATATAATCTTAAATGAAAAACATTATTAAGATATTAATTAACATCATTAACCCATTCAAGAAAAAATGGTTTTTGTCATTAACTCAAAACAAATTTATTCTTTAAGATGAAGAATAATTTTAATATTAAAACCATTTTAACGAGACACTGATTTATTGGAAATAAATAATATTTTTAAAACATATATTCCCAAAAATCCCCCAATTATAGTTTTCAAAACATTGAGCAAGAACGTACAGAGTTGTGCATAAGCAAAGGTGTCTCGCGACTTGAACCTTTACGTAGTGTTAATAGGGTCTCTTAAAATCTGACCATAGAGTGAACATAAGTCTTGAATTCTATGAGATAAAAAGATTGCTTAACACACACGACTATACGTTCTCTCTCTCACCTCTCAAAAACTAGAAGAAAAAAAAAACCATCAACTTCTTCTTCTTCCTTTGCTCAGATTTAGTCCTTTAGGGGCTAGATCTGAGCAAAGCTTTCTTGTTTTTAGTTATTTTTGTTGTTTTTCAATAATTTCTTCGCTATTAGAGCGATTTTTATCTTCGCCGTTTGGGCGATTTTATCTACACTTTTATAGTGTTTCTTTCTAATGATTTGTTTGTGTTTGGTTTTTTTGATAAAAGTACATCGGCGATTCAGCAAGGGCGAAGATCAATTTCTCCTTCATTAGAAAAATAGATCTTGAGTTCTGGTTAGTTGCACATGAAGAATTTTTGGGCATATCACTCCTCTGTAATAGGAGCATCTCTTTTCTAAGAAGAAAAAATCTATCAAAATGGTCGAATTATGATTTCGTATACCATTCCTTCTCCAATCTCATAGTACAAGATTTGGGTGCTATCGTGGTAGATCGTTCTTTCTCTTCGCGATTTATTTACGTTTTGTATCTTTCTTTGTATTTTTTTTCATGTTATGATGTATTTGTTTCTCTTTAAAACCATCATGTAAACACTTCTTATGGAATGAAATACTTGTGGTTTGATGATCAAAAAAAAAAAAAAAAAAAACACACGACTATACTAGTGTAAATTCTAAAGCCATCACATTACGGCCCTTGCTTGTATCCCAGTTTTAATGAATGATCTATAGAACTGCCCATATTCTCATAGAAAGCGGCTACACTTTCACATTCATATAGGTGAGTTTATCAAGAGTACTCCTAAAAGTACCCCCACTCTAAATAGAGATATAAACATCATTAAGAGTTTAAAAATTAAAAATTAAAATTAAACTCAACCTCTACTCGATTCAGGATATCTTGTCGTGGGATGATTTTTTTTCAAAAGCATGATTCTCACATCTCCATATTATCTGTGACTTGGTGTCCCATTTGAACCTATATTTTGGGATCTCACTCCATAGGTAGGGGTTACCCTTTTGAACCTAATTTTGAGATCTTGAGTTACAGGTTGGTAACCGCATCATAAATAACTCAATCTCGATGATGCTATCATCTATGTCTTCGTCTAGTCCATTTGAACCTATTTCTAGGTTGGGTATCCATCACATATGACTCAATCTCAATGGGCATCAACCTCATCCCTAAGATGTATTCACATCTTCTTATCAATCCTTTCGTCGAAGGACTAATAAAAACTCTTTTCAGACACCATATAATTCATATTCTCATAAAATCAACTCTTATAGTTTTCGTTACGTTCTCAATTCATGCAATAGCCGCGGTACTATCACATTGGATTAATATGTTTGTTCCTATATTTATTAGAGGATCGAATCGCTCCATCCCTTAAAGGATTCAACTGAAAGGATGTCCAATCAGCTTCGCAATATCCTTCAAGGATTGCAGTAACCATTTAGATAGTGTATTTCTAGGTGTAAGGTGTGTTTGAAACACCTCATAATTTTCTCAAAATTTTACCAATTTTCCATACTAGGGTTGGTAAATCTAAATATAAAACCCCCACTGCGAAGTAATATATTAAATCTCCATTACAAACAATACTTACACATAGTCAATCACGTAGTAAAGAAACATACTGAGCTATCATACTCATGTCTAGTGCAATCAGACACAATCTCAAAAGCATTAGCACTAAACCAAATGAGTGAAAACTAATTTACAGTCAAACTATATATATTTCTATCTCTTTTAAAATTCGATTATTATTGAAATGAAATAGATCAAAAGAAAGAAAAAATTTATTTCAAAAAACATACACCATCTTCACTCAAGTCTTTCATGTCAAATAGTAAACTAAGCATGTTCTCAATTTCATTTTCATCTTATAAGTTAGAAAAAAATTCAACAAATCACCTATGCATACAAAACAAAGAGTATTGTGCATTTCACTTTCATCAATTCTGAAATCATTTGAATGAATCATAAATTATTTTAAAGTTGTTTTCAGAGTATAAATGATAACTTATCTAACTTATATGCTTTCTTTTATTGTAGAAACTACAATGTTTTCCATGCTTGGTTTACATAGATTCTCATCTTTAACTTACACAAGAGTATATAATTCTACATATGATTATAACAAATCATACAACGTAGAAACAACATCAATGGAACAAGCATGTAAGTTAATTTAGCGACATGAATGTAGGTGTCAAGAATTTTATGTTTGCTTGTCTAAATATATCACGAATTTATTTTTCAAAATATTTATTTTTTTTGAATGAACAAAGTTAACTTTTATGAGAAGTAGTTTAATAAATCTTCCAAATTATAAGCAACAAAATATCCATGACTACATTTTAGTCTCACTATAAATATGCTTTTCTAGGATCGTTCTGTAGTGATCTACACTACAACTGATGCTCAGAAGCAACCCGAATCTCTGATTAGAGGGGATTAGAAGTGAATTGGAGGTGAATTTAGAGGGTTAGAAGAAGAAGACATAGATATGAGAGACACAGATGAATTTAGGGAAGAAGCTTAATTCATTTTCATATTCGATAAAGCCATCAGGCATACAACCAGTCCATATATAGCTAGGACAAACACACTACTAATACTACTAACAGCACCCTGGCTGCCCTTAACCATAGTGGATACCCATTGGGACATGACAAATTCCCACTCCTTCAAATCATCCTTGTCAAGGATGTAAGATAAGAAATGAACTCGCCTAATATGAGAAACAGTAGCGATAACCTCTTGAGCACAATAGCAACCGTCACACTTCTCGACTTCATGACTAGCGTTATGAATGACTGCATCAGCACCTTTGAGCGCAAGACACTCTTTCCCATTTTTAGCGGAGGCATGAATTTGGACCTTCATGTTTTCTTGTCGGTAGATGACGTGTATCTGAAATCGTAGTAGTAGACTTCCGTTCACCTCTAACACTTGCCATTCTTGTCTTGGGAAGCTAACTTATTCCTTGTTGGTATTCAACTGCTTGTATACCTTCATCACCAGATTGTGATCCAACAGTTGTAAGATACCGTTGATGTTACATCCAGCTAAATCCCATAGCCAAATTGTAAGGACAAGTACTAATACAGCAAGAGTGCAGTAAGTTGAACTATTACCATTAATTGTGTGAACTGAAGCTGAATGAATGAATGAATGAATGAATGGTAACAGTGGGTGTATGCTGCCTAATTGTAATAAAGTACCCTGCTGACGTCTTACCATTCTCATTTCCACAGCTCCTATCATATACAATACCCCAATGACTGTGGTTACAGCTTCAGCCTCTAGAAAAGTTCCAAAAGAAAGATTAGCAGTGACAACACTTGGTTCCAACTCCAGCTTTCTATATTTTTCCACGTAAAGAATATGTGAAAACCTGAGAAAGACGTTCCTCGGACAAGTTGATATTTTCCCACTCTCATCACTAACACTAAGTGAACCTGAATCGATCATAATTACCTCCAACTGAGTATTTAATATGAGGACATGCACATTACATTCAGCTTCTTCCTTCCCTACTCTTGATGGGTAACTCTCATTAGGTTTGCATTGTATGTTGTCGTACAAGGAAAAAGAGTAATCCAACTGCCATTCAATTTCTCATGTAAATTACCGCCACCAACGCCATTGACTTCTATGGAAATGCATATTTGAATCACTATGAGATAAAGCTTCAGGACTGCCTCCTTTTGCTGAGTACAGACGCTCGCCAATTTCTTACTTGTTTCTTCCAACAGTTCTCCTGATATGCTCTCACCACTCTTGAACATAACCAGCATCTCTATGATTCCCACCACTCTTACAAGGGATTTCCTCCAGCCTAAACCAATACAGCAAGGTGCTCCAGGTTGTGACTCAGTGATAATCAATACATAGTCATTGTCATTTCCCTTACTCCATAATCCGAGAGAGAATACAGTGAAACCCAACTGAGATGAGAACTGATAAAAAAGTTCTTGAGCCTTGCCAGATTTATCTTCCCTTGTCGTATGAAGTATCAAATTAGTACATAGAACATTAACTTGCTGTAAGGTTTTAACTAACAACTCGCAAGCCTCTAAGATGCCACCATTTTGTAACAACAAAAACACATACTCACTGTACCCATCTATCATTTTAGACCTCTTAAGAACAATAATACAAGGATCAATAGTATCTATGAAGAATTTAGTACTCCTCATGATCAACTCCATCAACCTGCCTCTATCAAATACTCTTCCGGTCAAATACTCTTCCTGGTTACAACAGAGGTACCTTCCACCACTCGAACTGCGTGTTACACCTTCAGACCCTTCCAGTAAACCATATACCAGCTGCAAGTTAAGATACTCTTTGCTACAGCTGAAACACTTTTTACGATTACCAAACATATGATCGATAAGCTCTTGAGTATTCTCAAACACTTCAGTTGTAGTCACTGTGTCATTACCTGGATGCAACATTTCTTCAGGGAAGCAAACAACCTGACTAGCACTATTTTTTACAAACACAAACACATTTAGATTCCCCCCATAACAATTCGGAACAGTACACATGTGCTAGAATTAGATCTTGAACCAAATTCTCGTTATACTCATTCATCCAAGTTAACACCATAAGAACAAACACACCCCAAGTAAGAATACTCAAGTATAATTCAGAACTACTTTTAGTCACTCTTGGCCATCGTTCTGGATCAAATAGGCTCCCAGTAATGATCAAAATTCTTCGTACACAAGCAGGGGCCGTGAGTAAACGATATCTCAATTGTAACTTTATAAATCCCACATTTTTCTTGAAACTCCATCTAATGTTGACAAGTATCTGAAGAATTAGTCCACCTGCATTGCCAGACTCATATTCCATTGTTACATAAGATCTCGAAATAGTACAGAGAACATTATGCTGCTGTGGCTTTTCCTCAAAGAGCTTGCTGACAACACGCTGGTATTCCCTTTTTACCAACTCAAAGACACTTGAATTCTCAATTAACAAATACAGATGGTAACCCAGTTCATAATTCATCTCAGAAATAAAATCAAGCAAACCCAATCTAAAACTGAAATGAAAACTGCTACTATTATAATGAGAATACAACCTGATCAATTCAAACCACTTTCCTCTATCAAATATAAGGTTCGAGCCAATTCGAAGCTACAACAAAAACATTTTCCACTACACAACTTGTTGTCGACACTGAACAATACCTTATGAACATTGAAGTTTTCATAACACATCTCTATAAATGGGAGTGAAAACAGTTTACTAAATTTTCTCACATAATCAGCGTTCTCGAAAAGAATAACAACACTAGAGGAACTAGACTTGAGTTTAGATCTGTAATTACCTTCCTCCATTGCTAGAGTAGAAGCATTTCCACTAAACTCATTCAACGAGTTGAAATCCTTGACCTCACAATTTATAACCCTTTCAACTTGAAAACCCACAACATCAATACAAGGTTCATTACTAGAATTGGATGGTTTACCCTCCTGGTAGTCTAGAAACATTGTAGTCGCCTTGTATTTTTGAAACTCATTAAAACTACCAGATTCATCGATACTAAATGATACAATTGTTGAAGAGTTTCGAAACAATTCTCTTACTGAGCTGGAATCAATTGAATCAAGTGAGATTGAATTCAATTTGGCAACAATTTATTCCTCGTCACCGGACCAGTTAGAGAGATTTGCTGTTGTAGAATCTAAAACTTCATCTGACGCATCTGGTACTGGTGGATTGGAAGATTGTTGAGTGAAATTACTACCTGAACTTGAATCAATTATCACTTCTTCCATGACAATCTCATCCTCCACCTCCGTAGCGTCCGAATTCCCAACCGCTTCAACTTGTAGAGATTTTAACTTTTTCTCGACGATGGAAATGAGAATATCTATATTTAGAAGATTTAAATCTCGATCTGGTGAATTCCTATCCCAGATTAGACTTATAGATTGCATTCTCAAATCAAATAACTCGTTGTATAATGCTCTCATGGCTTCATACTTATCCTGCTCTATGAAATCAACCATAGTGCTTAATTCTTCAAAATCTGTTTGATTTTCTGATAATTCCTTCATGGTAACCTAGCAGTCGCAGAATCGACCGTTCTGATACCAATTGTAGTGATCTACACTACAACAACCCGAATCTCTGATTAGAGGGGATTAGAAGTGAATAGGAGGCGAATTTAGAGGGTTAGAAGAAGAAGACATAGATAGGAGAGATACATATGAATTTAGGGAAGAAGCTTAATTCATTTTCATATTCGATAAATCCATCATGCATACAACCAGTCCATATATAGCTAGGACAAACACACTACTAATACTACTATCAACACCCTGGCTGCCCTTATAAGCATAGTGGATACCCATTGGGACATGACACATTCATCTTTATTTTTTTAGTTCCTCTATTTTAAATCAAAGCTGTTAAAATATAGGGTATGGAACCCCCACTATTTTTTTGACTCAAACAATAATTTCAAAACAATATCCAAATATCCCAAAAATTGTGAAAAACTAATAAACCAATGATCTAAACCCAAAACGTTTTGCACAATATAGAGAAAAAATTCAAACAATTTTTTTGAAAGAAACATTTCACTACTCGAAAATCATATTTGATATCAAGACAAGTTACCCGAAGCATCTTTATAAAATTCTCAAATACTTTTTTTCATCCAATATCATTGCAAGTTGCGTAAGATTTGAAAATCTACATGCTTTTATGAGTTAGGTAAGACTACATACATGTTTCTCAAAAAATTCACCAAGTTTATAAGAAAATATAACATGCTCATATTCATCACTAACTCATTGATTTCTCATTTAGGAAGTATGAACATCTTTAGCAAGATTGTTCAACCCAAAGTAAACTTTGAGATCGTACCAATACCGAAAATCCCAGTGATGTTGTATATCTCAACACCACTTTCTTTCAAACAATTTGGTTCAACTTTTGAACCATAACCTATCAAAACAAACATGGTGTAAAACACCAATATATACCAACCTCTCACAGTATCCACAATTCACATTAACTTAGCTTGAAAAGCGTTGTTAATAACATTTGATATCCTTGCAATGTCGTGCAAGTATAGCAAATAAATTCGTAATCAATATTATGTTCATTTCTTGGTGAGAGTTGATATTCACATTAGTTTTGACTAGGTTTCTAATTATTTCGGTTTTTTGGTTCGTATCCATCTCATAAGTTCCAAACTTATATGAGTCACATGTTTATTGTCATACACAATAATTCTCAATATATTGTTCCCTAAATTTTTTTCTAACATTGAACAATCAATTTAGAATGTCATTTTTTTGATCACTATAATAACTAAAAATAGTTCATCAAACATACCTCAATTGGTTATAAACCATTGTTCATTCTTTGCGCGCCAACAAAGAAATCAGCAACCCAATTGCTCCTCACATCGATTAATCTCCCACAATTTTTATTTCATTGGAAAATAAAAACTTGCTCAAGTAAGTGAATTTTCACCTATCACAATCATGTACATGTGAGCATTTGAAACCAAAAAATAAGTAAGGTATGCATTTACATAATTACTTGAAAATCAACTAATATAGTACTCCAAGTTTCTCTTAATTATCAAACAAAGATTCAAAGTTATATAGTTATAACATCATACATATACTAATAGCTTTCTATTAAGCATATTATCAACCATATGGGGTGCATTAGTTTTATTTCTATCAATGATATTATTTTTCATTACCAAAACAAGAGTATGAAGTATAAAATCAAAACATGATTTTTTAATATAGTTTCTTATATCTCTAATCTCAAGTATCACGTCTCCTATTTTGGACAAACATACACAACGATTCTGAAATTACCAAATCTCTCAAATTAAATATCCAAATAGGAAATTTCAAAATGGGTTCTGAAGATAAGTTCCTGATCTACAAGTTTCATTTGACACATGGATTAAAATTTTCTACACGAAGATAAGGAAAAGCGAATTCAATCAAGATTAAACTTATGCCCGTCAATTTGTTTTTCAGATACATTGTGCAGTTTTCTAAAATACTTTAAAAAAACTTGTAGGGTTCCAAAAATTCTAAAAGTTTACAAGGATGATCCTCATGATGTCTAATATACTTAGTTAAAATATCAATACCCAATTCGTTTTCGTTAAAGAAATGCACATAAAACTCTATAACATGTCAAAAAACGTTCGTGTATGTTCAACAATATTTTTCTATGCTAAAATTTCATGAAAAGATATCAACCATTTTATAATCCTAGTACATAACATAAAATTAACTCTAGGTTTCAGGTTACATAAAATCTCAAGCATCATTTTCAATCGTCAAAGAAAAATTATACCAATTATATTTGTATAAAACGAAATAAAACAATGATACTTATCGCGTTTCAGCAATCGTTTTATTTTACTATCTGTGGAAAAATAATCGTCTTAAAATTGTTGGAACAATTCTGAAATATATGCCTGTAAGACAATCAAAAAATACAAAACAAAAATATGTTATGGCTGAGTCTCGGACTAGGTCGCTATCTTTAAGACGTTTCGCAGTTCTGCCCAAGATTGTGCAAGCATTTCTTCAATGTCGCGTCGTCCCCAGGATAAAACAACCGAGTTCAATCTCTTACACAATCACTCTTGCACGATGAGAGGATGTGAAACTTCTACACTTCATTATTGCTCAGAAATAAATTTAGAAAAATCAAGGATGATCACACATTTGTTTTTCTTTCTCACACAAATTCATTTTTCTTTGAAACTTAAGAACATAAAAGAAAACTCTCCATAATAAAAAGGCTTCTAAAACTCTTCTAATTCTTTTTCATCAAAATATGATTTTTAATAACCAAAGAAATAAATATAATCTTAAATGAAAAACATTATTAAGATGTTAATTAACATCATTAACTCATTCAAGAAAAAACGGGTTTTGCCATTAACTCGAAACAAATTTATTCTTTAAGATGAAGAATAATTTTCATATTAAAACCATTTTAATGAGACACTAATAATAATAATAATGTTTTTAAAAAATATATTCCCAACAGGAAGTAATATGCCCAAAATAATATCATCACGATTCATCTCGGTCTTGTTTGTCGAAGAAGATAATCGTCTTCCATGATATAGTTGATAACGATGCAGCAACACCACCAAAAAATGCCAAAATGGCTAATATATAACAAATCTAGATGACATTAGATCAATCAAAGCAAAATATAAAAAAATCCTAAATATAAAAATTGTTGGATCAACAATTTGTTTTATTGAATAATATTACAAAAACTAGTAAAACTAACCTTGATTTGTCCGGAAGATCTGATAAATCAAATCTAATCCGGACAGATCAAGGATTTCAAACGAAGAAATAAGTAGTTTTATTCTTTTTTCCTGAGTTTTGGAGAGAAAGGAGGAAAGAGAAGAGAGCGTGTTTTTTTTTTTGGAATAATATAAAATTGTAAAAGTATAATACCGAGAAATCCGACAAGAGAAAGAAAAGGATTACTGGAGTAAGGCAAATACAAGTAGATTTGAACAGGGGAAGAATTGTTCTTCTCGAAATTATATTCCAACCATTTTGATTGTTTTTCTTCTCTAGAAAGATGCTATCCCAAAATAGGAGTTATTTGTTCAAATCTCTTGTAACCATTACATATCTGCTTTTTAGATATGAAGATATGATCATACAATATTAACAGGTACTTTGTGCAGGTACTTTGAAGACTGGAGATTTAAAGACAAAAAGATTTCTTATTGGTATTCTGAATCTGATCTTTGTGATACTTCGTGCACACTTGATTGACTAAGATCCGAAAAGTTGGTTTATCATTCAAAGACCTTTTGTTGTATATATATAGGTAACCTATCACTTGGTATTTCTCTTCAGGAACCGAATTTGGTAGACTGTGAACTAAGATTTGATTATTTCCTAATTTTGTTTGATCTAACTAATAGGAAGGAGTTTAATTTATACTGGCTATTTTGGGGCCTAGTGTGATTATTCGAGGCCTATAAATTACTCCATCTACCTAATAGGAAATGATAAGGGGTGTCAAAATTTGCTAAAACTACCAATTTACCTTCTAAAAATATTATTACTGCCAATTTACCACCATTAACTCTTAATAATAAAACTTAAAAACAAAATCAGACTCATTTCCAATCCCTTGTAATCTGATTCTTCTCTTCTTTTCTTCTCCTTTTTTTTTTGAAATCAAAACATCGTCGATCCAAAAACGATTAATTGTTTTTTTCCCTTATAATGTCGAAACCAATGCGAGTGAAGCATCCTACTAACATGAAATTCCCTAGTGAGAATAATCCCGGAATTGTTGAAGCAATTCAAAACAAAACGAAGAAAACGGTTGAGGAAGACGAGGCATCTTTTATCGAATAAGTGGAGGAAATGGGTCGAATCAGATACTTTTTTTATCAACCCAATCCTGTAAACTAGGTTTTAGTAATATGTAATCGCTCAAAAATTAAAATTTTGAAATCAAAATTTCCCGGGTTTCCCAGAATCGGATGATGTTAATGTACTTGTGAACCGATTGTGGTTAGACACAAACACCGATTGTGCTGCATGTGTTTTCTGGTTTGAGAAAATTGAACCAGAATCAGATAATGTTAATGTACAAATAGCCTGGTTATGTAATTGTAGGGATAACCGTTTTTCTATAACTTTTTTAGGTTAGAATCGGATTACATATGTGTCCACATAAACCGATTGTGTAGCATTTGGTTTCATCACTGCTTAGCCCATAATCATATTTTACATGTGTATCGAGTAAACCGATTCTTGTAAGAAAAAATGCGTAATTTTTATGTTACTTTTTTTTGTTAGAATCGAATTAAATGAGCACTTATATAATCTGATTGTTAAGTGTTATGTTAGGAATCAGATTTTAAATGTGTATCGAGTAAATCAATTGTATACCTTGAATTCAAATATATGCATGTTGTTTATCGCTTATCTTTGTATTTTACAGGCCAAACAAGGGCCAGCAACAAAAGCAAGCCGAAAATAAATATAAGAGGAAAAGGGACTTTGATTTTCCTCAGAGTTTGGGACCTCATCGAAAGAGTGGTCAAAATTTAGGGCTCGGGGAGTAAATCCAAAGTGATCTGCATCAATGACCCGCCACCTCAAGGGGAGCAACCTAGACAATAAGAATCTGATTCCGATACACCTAACGAAGAAGGAGGTGGTGATAGAGAATTTGTTAAAGAAGAAAGTGGTGAGGAGGAAGTTAATGAAAAATAAAGTGGTGGCAAGAAAGTTGATAAATAAGAAATTGGTGGCAAGGAGATCAATGAAGAAAAAAGTGGTGGCAAGGAAGTTGATGAAGAAGAAATTGGTGGTAAGGAAGGTGATGAAAAAAAAAGTGAGAATGAAACTGATGAAGAAGAAAGTGAGAATAAAGGTGATGGAGAAGAAAGTGAGAATAAAGGTGTTAGAGAACTGCTTAGTCAAACTCGCAAGCGTTGCTATCTCAAGCTTATTGTCAAGTTTAGTTGCCAAAACTATAAGTCTTGATTTCTAGTCTACTTATAGCTAAGTCTCGGATTAGGATAGAAAGTGGAGTTGACCATTAGACTTCACGACGTTCATCGATTGAAGACAAAGAACTACTAAGGGAAGCTTGTGGAACTTCATCAACAAAAGGTATGTGGAGACTTGAGATCATCTATCACTCAAAAGTCTATCTACTTTATCTCCTATTTGAGACAAAATTCGTATAGCTATATAGACTTCGATTATGCACATTTGATATTTCGAGATGAGTTTAACTCGCTTACATATTTCTCGAAATATGTGTTGGTAAGCATTCGCTTTAACCAAGTTCATCTTATATTCTTGACGAAAGTTAAAAGATGATCATGTGAAAATCGCCTTGTAATATTTTATATGATTTGTGTAAGACAGTCATTTAATGTAGACTCGGAATGTTTCGTATTGATCATTCGATCACTTGAAAATTTCTTTGAAGCTAATAGTTTGTGTGAGACAGCTATTGTATTCCGACAATGTTACAATGATTTAAATGGGAGTTTAGAACACTTAACCATGATTGGATTATAAGCACAATATGTGTACTTGCATATTTGTTGATCCAAGACTGGAATTTAGTATGCATACGCGTATATGTTCTGGTTGGTCAAGTAAATTCCGGAAGCTAGAGTATATGTACTTATACGCGTATTGGCGAAGTCAGTTGAAGTCCGAGTACTAGAGTATGGGTACCTGTACACGTAATGGTTTCAACTTAAGTTTGGATGTATACGACAGTTGCGTACTCGTTTGCATACTGGCGAAAACATTCCAAGTCCGACTACTTAAGTATGCGTACCTGTTTGCATACTTGAGTGGGTTATGTTCTAAAATCGGTTTATTCATGAACTAATACATTTTATATAATTAGGAATGCAATCTTTTGAAAATCGTGGCTATAATGTTCATGAATTGATTCGAGTGAATCAAAATCGATTTTGCTTCAATTGTGTTTTGTATGCTTCTATGATAATATAAAAAATTGAACAACTCTAGAACTAGTTTCATTTGAGTCACTTGAACTAGTTATGGTTAAGATGAATATGGTTGATATAAAAGTGTTCATATGGATAAATTTTTCTAACTATTGTTGATCCAACAAGGTGTACACGTTTAGGTACGGTTACCCATATCTAAATGAAGTCAATTTTCATTTGTGTGTAACAAGCTAAGTTCGATCTAACAGTTGAAAGATATTAGCTTGAGTCTAATCAGTTTTTCATCTAACAGTGAATATTGAATGCTTTATTACCAAGGTAACTTAGATTGCAAACCCTGATTTGAAGACTATATAAAGGAGAAATCTAGCAACTGGGAAACCTAATCCCCACACCTCATGTGTGATATTAGTTGCGACTAGAGTTCATTCTCATGTAACCTTAGGTTTTTCACAAAACCTTGTAGGTTAATAACTTTAAGACTTCATTAGGGTTGTGAAGCCAAACCCAACTATTTTCTCGGTAGTTGCGTGTTCTGATCTTGCTATTTTCTATCGTATTGAGTATTATCTTCACTAAGATTTTCTCGAGATTTATTCTCTGATAGGCAAGATAAAAAGTAGTCACAAACATCTTCGTCTCATCGTTTTTGATTCCACAATATCTTATTTCGCTACCATACGATTAAGATTATTGTGAGGTGATTGATATTTCTAGGTTGTTCATCGGGAATATAAGTCCGATATATCAATTGGTTCTTGTTCACCTTGATTCATCAAAATATAGAACAAAAACTCATAGGTTTATCTTTGGGAGACATATTTATCTATTCAATAGACTTTTCTGCGTGAGATAAATTGGTTTATCAAGTCTTCGACTTTGGGTCGTAGCAACTCTTAGTTGTGGGTGAGATCATCCAAGGGAATCAAGTGCGCGGAGTCCTGCTGGGATTCAGAGGAGTAAGGAACGCGATTGTACCTTGATCAGTGTGAGATTGGTTAGGTTTCAACTATATTCCAGTCCAAAGTTAACTTGGATTAGGCTAGTGTCTGTAGCGACTTAATACAGTGTGGTGTTCAAATTTGGACTAGGTCCCGGGGTTTTTCTGCATTTGCGGTTTCCTCGTTAACAAATTTTGTGGTATCTGTGTTATTTATTTTCCGCATTATATTTTTATATAATTGAAATATCACAGGTTGTGCGTAAGTTCAATCAATTTGGAATCCGACCTTTGGGTTGTTAATTAAATTGATTGACACATGGATATTGGTTTTTGATACCATCCAAGTTATTTCTTATATTCAATCGGTCTCGCAAATTCCTATTTGTTTGATTGCAGATTGAATTGAGAAATAGAGATATAACTCTTGGATATACTTTTCTTAAAGATTGAGTCTGACTGTCTAGTTGATTCTCTTGAAAGTATATTGGAGTTAGTCCATACATATTGTTAAGCAAATATTGGGTATGGTTGTTAGACCCACGCTTTTTCAGAAGGTGATGAAGATATAAGAGAAGTTCAAGAACAAGTGCAAGAATAAGTCCAATGAGGATAATTGCAACAACAAGTCCAAGGAGGAGATTCTCAAAAACAAGGCGTAATTACCAAAAATTTGAGAGAGGTTAGAAGTGGGATTCTAGGGTATCTAAAAGTGAGTTACGGGAGGTTGAGCACGAATAGTCTTCGCTTAAACCATTATAGTGGCCATTCAAAGGCTGCTTCAGTCACATGAGAGGTTAGGGATGGTCTTAGGGAGGGAAGCAGATGAAGAGAGAGATCAGAGAATTTTAGGGTTTGATGAAGAATTGTTCTGAGAGGTTATGAGAAAGATTATCGTAGCTTGGAGAAATAGATGACCTATTTATAGATGAATTCTCTAATCTTAGGTCGGTGAAGATAAGGATTGCTTTTCGTGCCATGCGGAGCAATTGTCCCATCTCTTCAGGAATATAGATAAATTAGGTTGAGTTTATCTCATTATTCAACTGCCTTTACTCTCTTCTGCGATGAGAAATAAGTCGGGTATTTCTCACACGTGTTGTAGACCGCCAGACCAAAACCCTAATTGTTATCCCCCCATTTGTGTGAAGCTGAATCAGCCTTCGTGATGATGTGTTGAGAGAGAAAGAAATATTCTCTTTAGCTGAGTTGGCCAAGATCGAGAGATATTCTCCGATTTGTAAGAATGACTAGGATTAGTCACCTGAAAAGGCATAGGATGCCTTAGAATTCGTGTGTAGAGTCTGAAAGGAGATTCGATTCCTACATGAGGCTCGTGCCTACCATGGGGAATATTCAGTAGTGTCTGAGATTTCCCGAGAGATTTTGCAGAGAGATTTGAATCTCTGTGAGATTAAGCACAGATATGCTAGGAATCAACTGTGTGTCCATATGATGGGGCTAACAAGACCCGTGTATCCCGAAAGGATATTCTAGGAGTCTGTCGAAAGGTCCTAGAGGCAGAATAACCAGTGTATCTAGCGGGGATGTTTATTCGGAAACCTTAGTAAGTCGAGTCATAGCCTAGAGCATACATGACCAGTATATCTCGCGATGATGTACTAGGAATCAGTCCTTGATCTCAAATAGGGTGAGTCGTGTTTACATAAGACATGGATATCTCCGCTCTGGGTCATAAGTCCGCCGGGGACATTTTTACGCATCTACAGAGCCTACATAACCAGCAGCATCTCGTCGAGGATGTATACTACGAATCATGGCATCACAATCATATCCGTCTCGCGAAGACATGCTGGAATTATGGTTTTTCTGGTTCATAAGTCTACTGGGGACGTTTTACACTCTACAGAACCTACATGACCAGCAGTATCTCGTCTAGGATGTGTACTAGGAGTCGCGGCATCACGACCATCAGTGTCTCGCGGGGATGTAAACTAGAAATCGTCGCTAAGAATGCCTTGAGGTACAAAGGCTTAATCTCTCTCGTGTGAGTTGAATTTTTTTTTATGGTCTTAAAATGACACTTTTTCCCTTATCCAAATTTCACCATCTACACAAGGTAAGACATATGGTAAGAATGATGGTCCAAAGAAGAAGAAATGAAGCCACATTCCCCACCCGCTGAAGATATTTCCTCGCGGCCCTACTGATACCATTTACGCGTTACTCGGTGGTGAAGGATAGTTGTTATGGGGGTACAAAAAGAGTTGGGCCACTGTCGTATGCCATACCATAGTAACTACCTTAACCTTATTCTATGTAACATAAAACTTATTATCTGTGTAGTGTTTTGATTATTTTCCATTGACTTTGTTTTGTTTTATAGGATCACAAGGATGCCGTTCGTCATATGAAGCCTGGAACGTCAGTGAGTATGATGAAGAATTGGCCACTGGAAGCACCAGAATCAACTGTTGGAGAAGTTGAGGAAGTAGTCAATCTAGTCAAATCTACGGGGTTATTGCATGCGGTCGACAATCTGGTTCTTGGTTATGACAAACCTCTTTGTTCCGCTTTTTCTGAGAGATATTATGGAGAAACAGATACTTTGCATCCTTCGTTTGGCAAAATGACGATAACTCCAAATGATGTGAAGTTCATTATGGGCTAAGCATAGAAAGTAAAGTCGTGAAGCACAAAGGCTACGCGCAAGAGCTTGAGTGGGACAAAATATACGCGTTCACCAAGAATGTGTTCCAATGGGATGAGGAGATGACCAAGTCACATATGCTAGTAGGCAAAGCAAAGTAGTGGATATTCCATCTCTCGAAGTTGAGGGACCTCTTCATGGGAACAAAGAAACTTCGTGCTGGGGGAAAAGAGGTGACTAATGAACGTATCTTCTCCACGGCCAATGTCTATGTCCTCTACATCCTGGGATCTGTTATCTTTCCCGACATTTCTGGTGCCCGTGTGAACGCCAACTTTATTCAGCTACTGTAACCATTTGACAAGATTCACGAATACTCTTGGGGCACTGCCATCCTTGCACACTCGTTGAACGAGTTGAAAAAGGCTTTTAGGGATGAAAGGAACCAAATCAGATGGAATATGGCTTTTCTGCAAGCGTGGATATATTTGCACTTCCTAATATTTGTTGAAAGGGCTTTTGTGAACAATGAATGGGACAATAACTTTTATAAGGACATGTACACCAACAACAGTAAGTCGAAGCCCCAAGATGTGGATTATCTGAAGTTCAGACGCCAGTTGGATAACTTGACGATGAAAGATGTTGTCTTTGACCCTTACACGAAGGATTTGGCTAAAGGTAAAGGAAAGATGGTTGGGTGCGTCAAGCAACAAAGTTATTTTGGGACTTTGTTTCACCCCAAGAGGATATGTAATGTACAAACCGACGAGATTCGCAAGAAAATGCGGATTCGTATAAAAAATCCCAAAGGAGCACAAGAAGTTTAAAATCAATGAGAAAAAAACGAGTCATTGGATAATGATACTGAGATTGTTCACCACCCTTTACCAGAACCAAAGCCATTTTTCCCGAAACAAGTCCAGGGTTAGTCAGGGACTATCTCGTAAAGAATCGCCCCATAAAAGTGTGACAACAAAGTTTTACGTCGGCTTGCGGCTTAGACACAACTTGTCCAAAGACAAGAAAAATCCTTAACACATTCCATGTCTCATTCTTTTTCGTACATAGGGTGCAGTAGTCATCATTTTAATGGGATTACACGTTCGTGACCATTAAAGCAATGTATCTACTTACTCCATGTCTCGGATGCAGGGCTACGGGGGTGGTTCCCACTTCACAATCCTGCGAGCTGCAGAGTTACGGGAGGAATCCCCCCATTAAAATTCTGCCATGGTGGTTTACATGTTCACGGTTTACATATTCGTACTAGAGGGGTAATCTAAAGGAACATGGTAAGCTCATGTACCTCGTGTACATACCTCAAGAAATTCCGTCAATTGTCAGCTATTTCTCTAGGTTTTGTCTGTTGAGGTCATAAAGGGCCAGCTTTGGGATTCTCCGCCATCCAGTTAAAGAGACATTCAAAAGATAAGAGGGTCAGTTCGCATACCTCGTGTACATACCTTGGTCATGTGGATCGCTGCTCTCCACGCATTTCTGTCAATTGCCAACTCTTTCTACAAGCCCCTTCGGGTTAAATCCCGTATAATCGCTTCGTACCAGGTCAGTTTCATCCTTCATTCTGCACGTTCGATGCGTCATAAGAAGACCGAAGCATCTGGTGGTATTTGTTGGAGATGCCCGAACCAACGCAGCCGATGTTGGGTTAGCATATCCTTGATTGGTGCTACCCCTAGCTTGTTGCGAACACTCTCATTTTTGAGTTTGTCATGCCTTGTGTGTCCATAGGCCCACCTCAGCATCCACATCTCTGTTGCATGAATTTCTATGATGTGTGGGCTTCTGGTCGCCCAACATTGTGCTCCATACAGCATCGCAGGTCAGATCGTCGTTTTATAGAACTTTACTTTTAGTTTAATTGGGACCTTATGGTCACACAAGACTACCATCGCTAATCTCCATTTTTCCCACCCCACCTGGGTTCTGTGCCGAATGTCCTCGCCGATCTCACCATCACTCTGGATCATGGGTCCCATATAACGGAAGGATTATTTCGTTGGTACAATCTGTCCGCCGAGCAAGACATCTCCATCATTAGGTATGGTATCGTCGAAATAGCACCTCAGATATTCAGTATTGGTTCTACTAAGTATGAATACCTTCGATTCCAGAGTTTTCCGCCACCACTCTAGTTTCTCCTCTACCTCCTTCTTTAATTCCACAATTAGTTCCACATCATCTGCGAAGAGCATACACCACGGGATCTCACCCTGTATATCCTCTGTAACTTGGTCCACTACTAGCGCAAATAAGTAAGGACTCAAGGCTGATACTTGGTGAAGTCTTATCTTGATAGGGAAGTCGTTTACCACCCTTTACCTTCATGTGAATATTGGGAAGACGAAGGTTCAACGGATATGGTATGGATGGTCAATCAAAAACATATGATTAGGCAATTCAGGGTTACATGTCGTGATACCTCAATGTTTCGCATACTATAGTGATACCAGTAGATGAGAGGCCCCAGATAGAGGACAAAGATACAACTCTCGAATACCTTGTGCGTATTGTTACTCAATTACGTTTTTTTTTAAAATAATTTTAGCATTATTTGTTGAATGTTTGTTGTTTAAAATGGAAACAGAGAAGACGATTCAGGCACTTGATAACCCAAGAAAAGATAGATATCAGGGAAGGGAAAAATGTTAAGGCCAATGAAAAGATGATT
Source organism: Papaver bracteatum (assembly GCA_023529315.1). Taxonomy (NCBI): domain Eukaryota; kingdom Viridiplantae; phylum Streptophyta; class Magnoliopsida; order Ranunculales; family Papaveraceae; genus Papaver; species Papaver bracteatum. The sequence continues at coordinate 902,043 of JAJJWX010004549.1, forward strand.
GATGAATTGAACAGTCTCGAAGATGTAGAAGCGGGTGCAAAGTTTGGGGAACCAGTGGCGGAGGAGACAGAGAAAAAGAGGAAGAGAGTCGCCACAAAAAGTAAGTCTGAAGGTGTGGATACCGTCGAAATCGGTTAGGATCTCTAAATATCCAAAATGGGAATTACTTGGAAATAATTATTAATAAGGGAAGCCGCCACCCAACTTAGGGAGTTGGGACCCAAAATAAGCATTGGTCCAGTTAACAGAGAATAGGTCCAAGAATCAAGATACGGGCTAGGAAGGTGTGAGGCACTTAGCCCGTCCAATCCGAAGATCGGCCTCTACTTTATAATTGGGAAGTTAGGGTTTGGATTGCAAAAATATAAAAAAGAAAGCAAACCTCATAAAATTGTAAATCTGCAAAAATACCAAATTATCATATTCCCACGATTAAAATTTATTAAATCAAATTATAAAACAAAATTATTATTATTATTGTAATTGAAAATCTAAAAAAAATGAAATCAGAATCCATATACCAAACACCAAATTTATTATTATTGTTGTTACCACTTCTATTAATTATCAAGCACTATCAATATTATACTTATCATCAAATGCATCAAACTAGTTAGTGGAGAATACTAATATGCAACAAGTGACGAATCCTGTCTAAGATGTCTAACCAGGCTACTTGATGCTTTAAGAAGTGCTAACAGAGACTTATTAAATTGAATATTAATGTCGAACTTTACTAATCAGTAACAAATAATACTCATGGGAAGAGTTTTCATTATTGAAATCTATTGCATGTGCTTGAACAAGATGTAAACAAGAGAACGTAGTGCTGGAACAATGATATTTTAACACGATGGGTAATAAATCAGCAAACCACTTTCATTACTTTTGCAAGTCAATCATCAATAGACATCCAATACAAAAGTGATGATGATTATAACAACGATACGAACCTGTTTTCACTGGTAGCTTATAAATGTTACTTAGATTTAGAACCAACAATAATTATCGCCGCAAATTGTATCCAAAAACACCACCTTGGTTTCTACCAAATTTTTCTTCATAGATTTCTCCTAGGTTTCTATCGGAATTCCCTCCTAGAACTCTACCAAAAAATTCCTCCCTAGGACACCAAAACTAGCTCCCTATTTATATAGTTTCTCCATTAACCATAACCATATGATTAATTTACTTTGATCGAACCGCTCACATTAAAAACCTAAATATCATTTCCCATTTTAAAAATACTATACTCAATTATTAATATTATTATCAAAGCCAAAAGATTTTTCATTCAATCCCATGAGTTTTGTTAAATGGAAAGACTTGAGAATAAAGCTAATGGTGTCGACATTTTTAGGGGTCGATGGATTTAGAGAAATGTGGACATGGGTTATGGGGAGCATAGTGGACTTTAGGACTCCTAAAATGTGAGTGGATTTATGAAACAAACCCGGTATGCATATCCCCAAATACTAAATGGGCTAGGGTGGTCGTCTAACTAACGGATTATGAGACTAGCTCACATTTTGGGACTTGGTGAAACAAGTCTGTACGCGTTGCTTTTCTAGGGGCTAGTTAATTATAAGGTGGTAGTCACGTCCCTAATTTGCACTAATTTGGAACTTAACACCAAAACCACTTCAGATACGATTTTGCGGTGAGCTTATACAAAATTGGGGTGTCTACAGTTGCCCCTCTTTGGCAGAGGTTTGCGTGCAACTGAATTCCAAAGACATACACCCCAATTTTACACATTTATTTTGTTGGATCCTCACTTATAATTACCCGGGATAACACTAGAAAGTTCACCCGAATTATTTCTAAGTATTTTAATTTTGCACCAGTACACATCCTCATGATATAGATCATGACGAAGCGGTACTTGTGCTATGCCAACTATTGCGAAAATAGGTTGCGCTTTATTACATTAATGCTACGTCATTACATCGATTGCATCATCTGAGAAGCGGCTCTTCAATCTTTACGACTTTGCACAAATATTTTCATCATCCCTTGTCCTTTCTACGATCCATTAGAAGCTTGGGATATACGAATTGTCCCATGCATTCTTGATTGCCACGATCCTTATGAAGAAAGTACACTTTCAGTTTCCCTTCGAGCTTTGCGTCCAAAGTCTGGAGAAACCCTGTAATTGACAACCTTGCAAAAGAGCTATTACTAGCACATGTTCCTAATAAATACTATTTTTTTTAATTATTAAGAAAACAAATCCTAAAAAATAATTTTCAAAAACAAAAGGTGAAAAACAAAATACTCAATATATACAAAGGTTTAGGAATTCTGACCTGCCACGTGTCTGATAGATGCCACCTAAAATATTACCGTCCCCATCCAAATTTTCAAAAATGTCAATCCTCCCAGCTGTAATTAACTTTATCAATTGGCTTCAAACTGTAAAAGGATTCAGGATTTTTGCTGCTTTCCAGGGATGACGTTCGATGCTTCAAATCTTCAACTTTCTCCATGCGGATCTTCTATTCCTCTATCTCTTTTAAGTGCTACTCAATTTTCCCAAGTGGTTGTTTAATAACCATTTTATCTTTTCTTTTCTTTTCTTTTCTTTTCTTTTCATTTTTCATTTTTCATTTTTCATTTTTCATTTTTCATTTTTCATTTTTCATTTTTCATTTTTCATTTTTCATTTTTCATTTTTCATTTTTCATTTTTCATTTTTCATTTTTCATTTTTCATTTTTTTCTTTTCATTTTTTTTTCATCATTTTTTTTTTAGATCTATCCGTTTGGACGTCTGTTGCTCATAGAACTTTAGGAGATGGTGTACATGACTAATGATGACATACAAATGGACTAACATATCTCTTTCTAAATTATTTACTTGAAAAAGACCGAGCACTGTAATAGAAGACTGAAATGCTCTAATGACATGGGCTCAGTATGATGATGTTGGCGCCCCTAGTTTTTTTTTTTTTTTTTGACTGACTGACTGAGGGGTCTAATGATGATGATTGCCCCTGGTAAAACTTTTTTTTAACTGACTGACTGAGGTGTCTAATGATGATGACTGCCCCTGGTAAAAAAAATTTAACTGACTGACTGACTAAAGGGGCCAGATATGGTGATGACTTGACCCTTAGACTCTATTTATTTTGGACTGACTGACTGATGGGGCCAAACATGGTGACGACTCTGCCCCTAGACTATGACATTATGAGAGAGATATTGGAATTCTAAAAAAAATCTCCTTAAGTTTTATGAGCGTTCGCCGCCCTTAGATAGATTTGAGCACTTACCTAGTTATGGTATTTCTTGGGTTGAGTAACACTTGCTGGGCCTGGATCATGTTGTCTTCCCCGATCAAATTGTTGAACAATTCTTCGATTTTGTATGATTCTTGGATCTTCTCGAAATTCTGCTTGCCTCATCTTCTTGAACTTTATCTCTGAAAAATCATTCATTACCTTCTGATTAACTGCATTCTTGAACCTTATGTTGGGAAAATCATCAATTGTCTTCTGATTAGTTGTTCTGTTAAACCTTATGCTGGGAAAATCACTCATTTCCTTCTGATTAATTGTTTCCTTGAACCTTATGCTCCCATTATTATTTATTGTCTTCTGATTATTTTCTTTCTTGAACCTTCTGTTGGGAAAATTATTCACTTTCATTTGATTAATTGCTTTCTTAAACTTTATGCTGAGAGAATCGTTCTTTACCTTTTGATCAGCTGCTCCATCATTCTTCAAGTTTAATAACACGTCATTGTAAGAAACCGTTTCCTTAGGTAGAGGATTCGTCATCTTGCTTTTATTTGGTGGAAAAATCTCATCTTCATGTATTTTGAATCTCTCTTCCTTCTTATCATTGGTCTTCCACATCCATTCCGGTCTTAACTTCAATGGTTTCTTTTCAATTAAATTCACTACTTCTGTCTTCTGTATTGGCACATTCTTGCAATGTATCCACATTTTGGTTGTATTCATCTTCTTTCTCTGAGGTGCCAATGAAGGTTGATTTTATTTGTTTTGATTGACAATCTTTACTTCTTTAGCCGGTTCAGGTTTTTCTTTTTGGTGGTCACACAGTCCCCACGGTTTGCCAGTATTCTCACTGCCTTTATTTATGCCGAGTATATTATTCTTCAAAACATTTTTCCTACAAACAAAATCTTTTTGGTTTTTTAGTTTTTCAATTTTTTTTGGACTTTTTGAAATATTTTGAAAATTGGAAATAAAAGACGACTTATTTACAAATTCGGGTGGTGTACCCTTAACCAGCCTGATTGACTCAACATAATGAGTTGGAGACTAACTTGACTCAGCCTCGATTGTTCTTACCACTTTTTGTTCATCCTCTTCTCTTACAGATTCAAACTTGGGTGATGGTTGTGTAGGAGGCATAATTACATTTTTATCCCTGAGATGAGGTAGCTTGTAAATAGGTCTGCTTCTTGTTTGATTTTGAACTTGATCACCATTCTTACTTTTGAACGGATCTACCCACCTAGGAGAAGATTTATTCGTTGGATGTACCGGATCAGGCAAGATATCTGATAGGTAGATTGGACTCGCCGGTGGTTGAACGGGATGAGACAAGAGATCTGAAATATGCACATGCCTAACAAGTGCGATATGTTTTGGTAGAAGGTCAGATATATGCACAAGCTCTGTTGGGAATCGGTTGGAATTTAGCACATTCCTCGGTTGCTCAACTCCATAATAATCTTCCATTAATTCAGACAAAATAACAGGATGATTAGTTGTTGAATTAAATGAATTCACAGTTTGTACCTAATCCGTGAAGAGTTTACTGATGTGGACGGGCCGATTCATCGTAGTTTCTTGCTTGTAGATTGAGTCGGTTTAATTGGTTTCATTTTCCGCCAAGAAAAAATTGACCATGGGTTCCCTTTGATGATATTGCAATGGGTTTTTATTCAGCTGCTTTCTCTTCCCATAATTCCTTTATGGACGTCCATATCTGCCCTGATTCCAGTTCTGGCTCTGCCCTTGGTGTAGTCCTACAAGTGATGCAATTACTGATGCAATTTTTACTTGATTTGCATCTGTAAATGTGGCCCTTTCCGCAATTATTCCCATTAGACTCCTCCGGGTTGGTCAACCTTGTCATTATGCCTGTGTCCAATGCATTTTCAATCTGTGAGCCCGCCTTCCATAAAGAGTGTAACGTTGGATGGTAAGATGATATCAGCCGGTTCCAATATTCATGGTTCAAACAATTCATTATAATATCTACCATATTTTCTTCAGTTAATTTCTCATCGAGCTCTAACGACTTAGTCATCCAACGTGGAAAGAATTTTGTAAATGCCTCATTAGGTTCTTGTTTGACCGCCTCTAAGTGTTTCCGAGTAAACTGAATTTCAGGGACCAACATAAACCGTCTCACAAACATATCAACCATATCCTTCCAAGTTGAAACTAGACTGGGGTATGTCTTCATCATCCACTTTAAGGCCGTTCCGGTCAAACTTCTCTGAAATAATTGTACTAACAACCCATCATTAATACCCAATGGTTTCAAGTACCCAACATACATACGAATGTGGATTTTTGGTCATCCGGTCCCATCATATCAATCCATATCCGGAAATTTGAATCCAGGTGGTAAACGAATATCGGGATAAGGATATAACCCTTGTGTATCTATTGTATCCTCACCTATTTTCTGCAAGGTCCTTTTAATCTTTTTGAGCCTCTGAGATAAAAAAATTTCGCGTGCCATGGTCTCTCCCATTTCATCAAAAATGTAATCTTTAACATTTTCTTCATTATGGTTATTTTTGTCATTTTTCCTCATTTCAAACCCTACATATTTTCCCGTGGACTTAGCAATGGCCACGAGAGTAAACTTCTTGGTCTCGGCTTCGAGTTCTGTGAACTTAGTATCCAACATATTTTGGAATTGTTCGCGCAACCAGGATAATGCCCCAGTGCCGAGATTCACTTCAGATTCTATGGTCATGTTCCTGTTTTCAAGGAAACAAAAGAATATATGGTAACACAAGGGTGCTTATGCCTCTGATTTTTTGCAACAATGAATGCAATTTACAATTAATGCACGTGCATGCAGGTTTTACCAACTTTTGGGTAGGCTTGGGCTACCTTAGCAGAATATACCTCAGACGTAGTCGAAACTAGTATTCTTTTGGTACTGGGCTAAGGCTTGTGGTGGTTCGGCTGATAACGCCCAGTGGGTTCAGCTTACTAGCCACGGATTTTCCTAAGATTCGGACTCGGACGATGCAAAATGAAAATGCAAGGTGAATGGGTGCATGCAGTGTGTGTGTGCAACACCGAGTAGTGTTAAATTAAAACCCTAAAATCCCAAATATGTTTAAAGTTAGATTCCAATCCCCAGTGAAGTCGCCACTGTGGATACCGTCGAAATCGGTTAGGATCTCTAAATATCCAAAATGGGAATCACGTAAAAATAATTATTAATAAGGGAAGCCGCCACCCAACTTAGGGAGTTGGGACCCAAAATAAGCACTGGTCCAGTTAACAGAGAATAGGTCCAAGAATCAAGATACGGGCTAGGAAGGTGTGAGGCACCTAGCCCGTCCAATCCGAAGATCGGCCTCTACTTTATAATTGGGAAGTTAGAGTTTGGATTGCAAAAATATAAAAAAGAAAGCAAACCTCATAAAATTGTAAATCTGCAAAAATACCAAATTATCAGATTCCCACGATTAAAATTTATTAAATCAAATTATAAAACAAAATTATTATTATTATTGTAATTGAAAATCTAAAAAAAATGAAATCAGAATCCATATAGCAAACACCAAATTTATTATTACTGTTGTTACCACTTATATTAATTATCAAGCACAATATTATATTTATCATCAAATGCATCAAACTAGTTAATGGAGAATACTAATATGCAACAAGTGACGAATCCTGTCTAAGATGTATAACCAGGCTACTTGATGATTTAAGAAATGCTAACAGAGACTTATTAAATTGAATATTAATATTAATGTCGAACCTTACTAATCAGTAACAAATAATACTCATGGGAAGATTTTTCATTATTGAAATATATTGCATGTGCTTGAACAAGATGTAAACAAGAGAATGTAGTGCTGGAACAATGATACTTTAACACGATGGGTAATAAATTAGCAAACCACTTTCATTACTTTTGCAAGTCCATCATCAATAGACATCCAATACAAAAGTGATGATGATTATAATAACGATACAAACCTGTTTTCACCGGTAGCTTATAAATGTTACTTAGATTTAGAACCAACAATAATTATCGCCGCAAATTGTATCCAAAAACACCACCTTGGTTTCTACCAAATTTTTCTTCCTAGATTTCTCCTAGGTTTCTATCGGAATCCCCTCCTAGAACTCTACCAAAAAATTCCTCCCTAGGACACCAAAACTAGCTCCCTATTTATATAGTTTATCCGTTAACCATAACCATATGATTAATTTACTTTGATCGAACCGTTCACATTAAAAACCTAAATATCCTTTCCCATTTTAAAAATACTATACTTATATTATTAATATTATTACCAAAGCCAAAAGATTTTTCATTTAATCCTATGAGTTTTGTTAAATGGAAAGACTTGAGAATAAAGATAATGGTGTCGACATTTTTAGGGATCGATGGATTTAGAGAAATGTGGACATGGGTTATGGGGAGCATAGTGGACTTTCGGACTCCGAAAATGTGAGTGGATTTATGAAACAAACCTGGTATGCATAGCCCCAAATACTAAATGGGCTAGGGTGGTTGTCTAACTAGCGGATTATGAGACTATCTCACATTTTGGGACTTGGTGAAACAAGTTTGTACGCGTTGCTTTTCTAGGGGCTAGTTAATTATAAGGTGGTAGTCGCGTCCCTAATTTGCACTAATTTGGAACTTAACACCAAAACCACTTCGGATATGATTTTGCGACGAGCTTATACAAAATTGGGGTGTCTACAGAAGGTGCATCAAGCAGCACCCAACCTGCTAAACGAGGACGAGGTGGACGTGGTCGTGGTGAGGGTGCACCACATAGGTTTTAGCTTAAGAAGCTAGCTCAAATACCTCAATGTGTTTTGTTCACATGTAATTCTTCTAAATAGTAGGTTTACAAACTTAATTTAATAGCTAAACAAAGCAATTGGACATTGGATTCCTGTCAAACACATTTACAAACAGATGGAGTTCAAAAATACAAATCAAATTAACATGATCTAACTAATAACATTTGAATAATCCATTCGCTAATTTTAATCAAAATCACGGGAGAAAATCAAATTATTATTATCATGCAACCAAATATGGATGTGATCATAATTACCCAGAAGAAGTTGAAAACAATTTGCTCAAAAGAAAGTTCGGTTCATTATATTAATTATCTCCACCTTTATAACAACAGTTGAATAGATCTATTACTGATGTTCATCACAATCATACCATAAGTGAAATTTGTGGATAAGATTGGAAGAGGTTGGAGGGAAATCGGTTGGCAGACTTGAAATTTCCAAGTAGTAGAATGGGTTATAAGGTTTGAGATATTCTTTCTCCATCGAAACTCCACTCCGTCACACTGATTAGGTTGTAACCTAATTACATGCAGAGAGAAAGAAATCTGAAATTGAAGTCATAAAATGTAGGAAAAATATGGGTAGCGACATTCGAACCACCAACATTTATGTCGATTTTTACATATGTAACTTGTTACTTTTGCAGTATTACGAAGGGTTATTTTTGTCAACCTTATCCTTCTAACATCTCAATATTACGAACATATGGGTTAGAAAGTGAAAATATGGAGGGGCAAGTTAGGTTTTTTATGTACCAAGGTTGAAGAGGTGTGACGGTTTAAAATACCTCTTTTTTTATATTAGTTATCAGATTAGATTATTAGATGATTAAGGCTAGTTTATTTATAATTAAAGCAAGTTCTTGAACTAGTTTCAATGTTTACGAATTAGTTCACAAACTACTTTGATCCCAAGTGAACTAAAACTTCTCAATATAGATCAATTCCAAAGAATAAAAATCATGTAAGTGTTTGATAAGCTTTCCTTGAGTTACACAGAAGAATGTGCATAAGCGTATTGTCGTTCAAGAAATGTGCACCATTTCAGCGCATAATTTTTTGCCCGCAAGGTTTGTGAACCATCAAACTATGTTGCAGTTCAGGAACACCCAAAAACATGCTAGTTCGTGAACTCATAAATCAATTCGCGTACAAGGAAAATTTAAAAAAAAAAACTTCAGTAACATACCCGAAAGTGCGTAATTCGCGAACTGAAAAATTAATTCGTAAACACAAGAGTAAATTTGTGAAGTATATAATAACACTTGAAATTGCATAGTTTGCAAACCCGTAAATTGGTTTGTGATCTCTTGAGCATTTTAGAGGTCTAGAGATATCAAGTATTTCATAGTTTTTGAAAAAAAAAAAAATCAACTCGTGAAAAATATTCACACTTGATGTTTTTAGGTTTATATTTGTGTAGACATAGTTTTTTGAACGATGGATTGTCCTCAACCTCAAAAGCGATAAACCCATGAATATCCATTGTTTGAATCTATAGTTCGAGATTGATCAAGCACAATATTGAACTCGAAATCTCTTATTTGGAATTCATCAAATACACTAAAGCAATACGATGTTATCTCTGTAGACAGGATGAAAGAAATAATAAGTACATATGATGGTCAGTCTTCACATACCTTCGTCAATGAAGTCCTCACAAATGTATTCGTCGTTCTTCTATCTTCAATCTTCAAAGGTTATTCGATGATTTCTAATACTCAAATACCATGTTATAATCCTACTACGAGACTCACTTTAGTAGATTATAAATCAAGATACAGTTTTTGTGCAACTAACATTCACAATAATTTGAAATACCAAAACTTGTGAGTTTGACCAAGCGATGCTCTAACATATGGGATCTTTCCAGATAGCCCACAACTTGCTAATATTAATATAATTAAATCAATTAAATTTCTAATATTTGGCAGATTCTTTTTTTCCAGCATTATTGAAATAACCGAGATAATGATATTTTAAACTCCAACTATCAACACCCCACAAGTGCTATTATTATGTTAATATAATATTCTAATTTGCGCCAAATTTTTTTCTTCTCCAAATGATATAAAATTAAAACCTCATAAAGAAAATATGTATTGAAAATGGATAGATTCAACTATTTAAGACAAAAAACTTGAAAGATTTTAATTGATGTTAGACTGAAGACAACTAAAGACATCATTTAAATAACTTATCCTAATTACCTGAGACTTGTTTTGAGTTCACTATATTTTAGAAGATGTATTTTAGAATATATATACCATTTGTTTTTCTAAGATTTTATTTGAATTAAAAAACAATAATAATTTAACAATTTTTGACGGTTGGGTTAGACTAACCATTAAAAAAGTGTGCACAAAATTGAATTCAAATTTGTTTCTCTTGGTATGCGCCCACAGACTCAAAATTTGTTTCTCTGGGTATACGCCTGCAAGCCCATTTATTTATACTTTTTAGAATTTCCAATTTACCCATTCTATAGAACCTAGACCTCCATTTAAAGCACGGATAAAGATAATATTATTCTAAGTACTAATTTTGAATCTGCTTATTTTTGAGCTCGTTAAATTGCTCGTAAGAATACAATTGCGCAACATATTACTCATCCTCAGTTATTAAAAGAATACAACACGTTCCCTTGAAATCACCTGCATGATTTATTATTATTAGTCCAGACATATTAACTTATTTTCTTATAAAATGATGCATCATCATTGATCTTAACAAAAGATCTTATGAGAGGTTTTAAAGGGACCGACACTCTAATGCTAGTGCAATTCATAAACCCATCTGCTTTCTAGCATTTTCCTTCCAGTCAGATTTTACCTGTATTAACCACATGACTAGAATGTCAACCTGAAATTGTGCATTTCAAAAACAATATCACACCTTGTTTTCCACATATCCATCCATAACATAAAAGATGAGGATATTATCGTTTCATTTTGATTTGCGTTTCTATTATCCGTAACTTTAAACCAACTAACAATTCGATCTATAAAAGAAAAACCATTTATCAAACATGCAAGACTAGTTTTCACCACAAACCAAATACTTCGAATAACTTGGAAATCGATATGAGAGTTGAAAATGAGAGGGTATCAGGTACACCATCAACTTTTTTCGTTTGCCAAGCTGTATAGACAAAACCTAATACGACTACAAGTAGGTATAAATTAAAGATCCTTGAACAATATGTATATGATTTTTTTTATTTCTATTCCACAATCAATATGCCTAGACACAAAATCCGTGAACCTGATTGTGTGGAAGAGTTTTGGACGATCTCAAAAATCAATATCGAAGATCAATCTAGTCGTATCCAAACTAAGAGGATCTGAATTCTAACAAGTATGAAACTTGCGATCTATCTTTCAAGATATGAATTCAACAAAAACAAATCTTGTTTTTGGTCTCAACTAATAAGGACTTAAACTATATAGATTGATTACCTACTACTTGTGTTATACCTATTGTAAAGATAAAACAATATCATGCGGAAAAGGAAAAACATAAGACACCATAAGTTTTTTTAACGAGTTAAATTGCACATGCAAAAAAAAAAACACATGGGTACCTCGTCCAGATTTGAATACCAAACTATATTAAGACGCTACAAACACTAGCCTATTACTAGACTTCAGACTGGAATGTAGTTTAAATCAAATTAACCCTTCAAGTAATTCATCTGTAGTCATGCTCCTTACGTATCTTGAACCTCGCAAGGGTCTACACAAGTGATTAGCTAACGTCCTTTACATCCTAAAAGATGCTCTAACCTAAGTGAAGACTTCTTATACTAAACTACCTCCAACATATAAGCCTATTTGATTTCCCTTTTGATCTACGTTTGGAGACCTCTCTGTAATAGACAAAATCTAGCAAACCTTACGAATTTGGAATACTTGCACCTAGTTAGATGAGAAGCCTGGATTACTAACCACCTCTCAAGAATAATCCAAACGAGTCAAAGAAGAGTTTAGATATCTATCTTAAGGAATCATAAAGTATGAGACAGAGAAAACTTTATGATTTCTATTTATTTCGTTCCTGATATGAGATAACAGGAAGTTTAATACATGGACTATCAGGTGAAAAGATAGTCAGACTGGGATTCATGAATCCCTAAATGAAGTCTTTAAGTCGTAACCTAATTATGTTTCTCAAAGGAAACCTGGGTTTTTAAAGGACGACTCTAGCAAGCAACTAAGACACAAAAGTTTCATGGATTAAGGATTCATATTGATGAGTTTAGATTTATAGATTTTTAAGACTCTAAGTAGCTTATAACTTGAGATCCAAGCAAACACTTTCTCAGTTTAGATGAAATTCATATTAGGAATTCATGCAAGCATGTGAGAAGTCCATTCTGAAATTATACAGAAAAATATACACTTTGTTCCAAGGTTCTGGAACCGTGTGCAATGATGGTTCGTATTGACAAATATTCCTTTTGAACTTTCAAGCAAAAGTCATATTCGTTAACTCGCAAGACTGTTAAAGCATAGCTCGGTTAAACTCACCAAGCGTTGGTATGTCAAGTTTGGTTGTCATATTTTAGTATCAAAACTCATCTAGAGTCGCTTGATTAAATACTAGAGTCAACTTCGTTTAGGTTAGACTAGAAAGTAGGAATGTTGAGACATCCAAGTATTACTCTGAAGACCTGATGAATGTGAAGAAGTAGCGAACTACACCGATGACATCATCCTTCCACATGAGGTTAGTAATATTGACTTGAACTGTTTTATTCCTAACGTAGCTTTCAAGTCGTGCTATATTGAAAACATAACTGCGTAGCTGTATATACTGTACATATCGTATAATACTCTAGTGATGTGACATGGTCATAATTGTATGATCATAGTATTATGGAATTAGACTACGAAGTATAACGCTTATCTTTTGAACTTCGTAGATATGACATCGACATAATCTTGTATATTTTGTTATGATTATGTGAATGGGTTATGGTGAAGATTTCATCCTAGGAAACGATGTTTTACATTTGTTTAAAGGAAGTACATTCATGAACTTGTTTCGTGAATCGAAAGGGAAATCATTAGGCTCATTAATGAGTGTGTAAACACGACATTTTTACATCCTAATTTACAATTATCAGTCCTCTATTTTGTGCAATTTGATGATTTGTTTAGTATTGCAGAATTTTTACAAAATAAAGCTCGATAGACTATAACAGTGAATGTTTCCCATAAAATTGGTTTAATTTGTTGCTAAAATGGCTAATGGACTAGGCTTGGATTGTTGACCGTGAAATTGGCATATGGCACACGTCTTGGATTAATATACTTGCCGGATTTTCACATTTGTTTATGGGCACAGTTGGCTTGAAGACTAGCTAGGACAAGTACAAAGTGAATTTAAAAACTTCCATTTCCCTCCTTGTTCAGGACCCACTTGGGTGAAGAAAGATTTGTTAGAAAAGTGGCAATAATGGGTAGAGAAGCCATGGATTATGCACGCATGGGTTAGTCGCTACTTTGGCAAGTTTGCCCACTAATTAATGAAGATATATCACCCCATAACTGTGAGATGTTTTGGGTCTAGCTGGTGAACAAACTTTTGCATGTCGTAAAGGGAATTCAAACGTATAATCATGAAGTTCATCTCATGTTTGCTTACGGGTGCCACGAGTCAGAGATCACTATTGTAACATTTCAACTTTTTTTTGGAATGATATACAAATTGGAGATTTGATGATTATTTGAATTAATGTGTACAATCTGATAAGAAGGGAAAGACAACCTTTCACTTTCCTTTGTTGGTGGACGACACTATGTTTGCATTTGAAATTAATCAAGGAAATGACAACACCCCAATACATTTGCTTTGTACGGAGATATTTCCTAACTATGGCAAGTGGAGATGGTCGCATATGGGCATCTATTGTTTTGGGGAGAAAGTTGCGGAGATTTTGAGAAGAAAAACTTGTACTCCATTTTATTTTTTGGTTTCTCTACTTAATTGTTCTCGTGTAATCGAAAGAGAGGAAACAAGAAGTAGAGAACTCGGCTATTTTTTTAAGTCCTTTTGAGTTGAATGAAAATCAATACCATCATTTCTTTTATGTCATTTCTTTCGGTTATGAGTAGTTAAACCCCTCTTCTAGGATTAGAGAGGAAACCATATTATGTATGCTAGAGTGTTTTAAATTAATTTCTATACTAATATTTCTCCATGGCCCTTATATTCTTGCATAGTAACGATAATCATTAATTTTTACGTGTCCTCATGCTTGATTAATGAGTTATATATCTATCATAGAGACCAGCATATAAGTGAAGAAAATTATTAGTCATTTAAGAATTTTCATTGATTTGAACGATTCATTTTCCGAGACGTATTTTGTGTCCTAAATCGTCTCGAGATTTTTGGGAGAAGTTTTTGAAAATTATTTAAAATTCTAGCATGCATAATAGTGGTGGAATCTAGAAATTCTAGATTTAATTTCACCTATTTGAATACAAAATCACCCTATCAATCTTTTGGTTTATTTAAGAAATTTTGTTTAGTATTTATTTTCTTAATTAGTCCTAAAACCGAATCTTTTGAAAAGTCCAAGAATCGAACCTTCTACTTACCACTTGTAAAACTGCATCACTTATTGATCCTGCTATTCATTGCAAATCTTTGGATGACCAATATGTGTGAGATGGTAGAACCGATCTTAACTAAGGTCATGTATCTTGGTATAACTAATCACAATGCCTGACTTATGATTTGGTATGACTGGTTTTTATAAATTGGTGTAACCGATCCTAAGTAATCACCATGTGATGGTATGATCGATCCTTGTAATTGGTGTGACCGATCCTAGTAATTAGTGTGACTGATTTTAAGTATGTGTAACCGATCCTTGTAATTGGTGTAACCGGTACTGGTAACTGGTGTAATCGGTACTGGTAACTGGTGTAACCGGTCCTTGTAACTGGTGTGACCGATCACAAGTAATACCATGTGAATACGAAACCGATCATTGTAACTGGTGTAACCGATCCTAGTGACTGGTGTGACCGATCACAAGTATTTCCATAATTAGGTATAACTGATCCTAGTGATGGTAAAACTGTGATCAATCACATAGTAGTCTTAGAAAACAGGCGAACCAATTATAAACTTGTTTGGAAGTATGGTATAACCGATTCCAAGAATGCAAATCCATGTAAATATGAAATAAGGATTTGCAGTGAAAAGATGTCAACATACTTTGAACACGTACAGTAACTCTTATCATTTATTGTCAAAGATATTCCTTAGTACTCAAGGGAGATCTTGTGCCGAGATAAATTAAGAATCTTTTAATTAAGGTTTTTGGTTTTATATGCTTTAATTACCAGCAATTAAATGCATATCTCTAGAGAATAAAAATTAGTAATGTGCATTTACTAATTTGAGATTTTCTATTGAGAGATTTCGGAAATATTAGACAAACATTTATTGGAATTATAAAAACCGATTTTTTCCATTCATTGCATATCTTGAGAATATTTTTGGTTTTGGAAATTCCTTGAAGTCCAAACATCCTTGGTCTATAAATATCTAAGTTTGCATTTCTAGCAAGCTATCCTAAGAGCAAGGAAAACTTCATTTCTTGTAGTTGTTTCTAGAAGAGACGTCTATTCGGAGAGGAAACTATCCTAATTAGGTGAAATCTCTTACGACTGCTCGTTTAAAAACTTTTGTGGGATCAAGAAGCTCTACGAGTACCGTTGGTGAGAAACTAGATAATTGCAGTGTTATTAGTTTTTGATTGATTTGATTGACTAACAGTTATTGAAACTTTGATTGCACCTAGTTTGTTTATTCTTGAGAATCTTCTCTTCTGATATAAGATTCGCTCAAACAAGATTGAAGTATCGACGGGATCTTTAGAACTGTTGTTAGATCTAAATACATCTTGTGATAATCCATTGTTAACAGACTTCGTTTTGTGTGTGATTGATCACAAGAGATTCAAGTGGTGTTGTGCAGGTTATTGAAGATTAAAAAATATTTGAAGGCGAAGAATATTTCTTATTTATTTTCGTATCTTGTGAATTGTGTGCATAAACCTTGATCGGATGGGATCCAACTAGAATCGTATTTATTCGATTGATTAGTTGCGTGAGATCGGCATTCTCAATATATCTCTTTGAGATTTATTTTGATTGAGTGCGAATCTATACTTGACTATTTTGATAGTTAAAGTTAGATTGATCTAACCAGACAAAGGAGTTTATTAGATTAAACATAAGAGCCTTTGTCAACGACTCATCTCTATATTGTAGCAAAGATTGATTAGAGTGGTTACCGAACAGATTCTTTATTTTCCGTTTGGAATACAATCCAAAGGACTTGCTATTCACGTGCGTGACTCTAGAATTCGAAGGCGTATGGATACTGAGGGAACTAAGTAGCTAGGGGTAGTATTATTGGTCTCAACTATACGAAGTTGGTTTAAATTTTGTATAGTGGATTAATTTTGAGAGTATTCAAAACTGGACTAGGTCCCGGGTTTTTTTTACATTTGTGGTTTCCTCGTTAACAAAATCTTATTGTGACATTTACTTTATTTTTTCGCATTATAATTGTTTTATTATAATTAAAGTAAATTGCACTTTACGTTAACTCCGTTATACTTGATAGTGATCATATAGAGTTTGGTTATTACCGAACCTATTATCAAGTAGCACACTTTGATTTTCGTATTGTCTTGATCTCGTATCCATAGACGATCACACAAAGTGTGAATATCGAAGTTGTTGTATGGTCTCGACTTTGTCCATAGACGATCACACTTGGTAAGAGGACTTATAGGTTGATAAATAAAATATTGTGGTGTATTTGGGTACCTTCGTCTTTTTAATTAGTATCAGTGCAGGCAAACACGAAAAAGATCTAAAAATCTGTGTTTGGTGCGATCCAACCTATAAGAATTGAATCTAATGGCTGATTCAGTTAACGTAGTAGCAGGATTTGACTACTTCAAAGGCTCGTGGTGGGAGACACGAATGAAGTATATGATACTCTTGTTCCTAAATTTGTTAGGAAGTGGGATTATGTCTATGTATGTCTCAGTCGACTTACATAATCCCTCGGTTATCATAATATTCTATGTGACATGTCATATTTTGAAAATGCATAAGATTCCACATAAGATTTTTCTATGTATGAACTATGACTACTTTGTTCTTGAAAAATATTGGATCTTAAATATATTTTGGATTCGCTACCCAAATATATATATGTACATTTTCAGATCTAAGACTGTCAATGTATCGCTGATCAGGATGCGATTTGGAATCTTTGTGATTGTACAAAGAATGATTTTTTTAGTTAGTAATTCTATTAACAATGGATTGCTTCATACACCCCACAACTATTTTAATGAAGCAAGTAATATTTTAAAGTATTACTGGATTGGTGATTCTAAAGACATTTTTTACAAATGTCTTGTTATGCTCAATTGTGTTTTTGTATACTCTATTGGAAAATTCTTGCATGAATTTCAAAAATTATCAAGTTCTGAAAATTATAGAGTTTACAAACACTTGGACATAAATATAGGATTAATCTATAATACGGATCCGTTCCAAGAAAAATCAGTTTTCCATAAGAAAGACCTAGTTGAAAAATCGGATTTGTTTCCCCACAAATTAAGGTTTCCGATTTTGAAAAGATTTCCTAAAACTAGTTATTTCCGGAATTTGTGATATCTTCACTCCCTATAAAAGAAGATTACCTTGTGTTGTTTTTACAAACATCCTGGGAGAAGTTGTTCGGAATATGGTAGGACTAGAAAAGATATCTACAATTATACTGCAAGCGCACATCGTCTATAATAGACAGGGCAAATACAGGCTGATCCCACAGAGACTAGGGCGATGTAGAGTTGATTCTAAGGTCTTTCTATACTGATTTATATCACAATGTAACAAAAGTGGGGTTTGTTGCGTGTCGATACGACAAATTGATGGATGATTATACTACACAAACAAGATTAAGACAAACACAAAGTGAAATAAGGGATTCGAATTCACCTCCCATATGCATAGAAATCCTAGGTTTGATAAAACAGTTCTTCATTCAATCAAGGAGCTATAGAAGTTCTAGCCTCAAACTACCTTGAAGGTGTGATAAATCACTTGTTCAAATGGATAATTTAACCTCAGCTAATATGTCAATCCCTAGCATTACTTGTCTTTCTAAGGCACAAATAATCAAAGATTGAACTAAAATTAGTTCACATAGGCTTGAATTTTGACAAAGAGTTAACCAAACTACCTAGGATGCTTGACATACAAGGTGAAAGAAAATTGGCAAAATTCAGAGATTTAATCATGCTTTTAATAAAAGTTCCATGAAGAACAAAGTAAAATCAAACCAAAAGATTCTAATTATTTAGGGGTTTCATCTCAACCCTATGAAGAGATTAAAACATAACTAAGAAAATAGAAAACCTAAATTACATCTACCTCAGATTGTTGCACCGGCTAATCTGGGATTGGTTTTTAAATCACAACTGCCTCCTCTATTTATACAAGTTTCTCCCCTCTAATCAATCCCATTTTCAACATCGTACAACTACAAATTAGGATCTAATGTTCTTTAAACTCACCACTAATACTTCTCTGCCATCTTATCTTCTTGCTGCAACAATTGAAAAGCCTTGTAAGAATTCTCTAGGTAGGTTACCGTTGGGATAGGTTGGATGAGGAGGAGAGACGTTTGAACATGAGGTAGAAAGTACTAGGGTTCGTACTTTGTGGTTTGAGACAATAAGTTTCTATGATTTTGGAAATCAAAAGGGAAAGTGTTTAGGGTCTTCCTGGGTGTTAGGAATGAATACCTTGTTTCTGGTATGTGAGACTGAAACTTGGACTTAGTTCATATCTTTGTTTCCCCAAATGTTTTTAGCACTTGAACTTAGGCCCATTAAGTTACTCTCAGTGTAATGCCTTGTTGTGCATTCCTTCTTCTGCCCATTCACCACTTTGCTCAATGTTTATGTCGATCCCATTGTATTCATTCTCCTTCCATATACAAAATGATTAATTAGTAAGATTACTAATATAGATTTACTTCAGAGTACTTAGAGAGGAAGATATATAAATTGGCATAAAAACATGGAGATAATACACATTGTGTACCATAAACACCAACAAAATGATACAAAAATATATATTATTGGGCACCTATCTGTTGATGGTAAATTTTAGTTCAGGTTTAAAGTTGTAAAACCAATTTTTTGTGTAACCATCCTGCAGAGGATGAGATTATTTTATAAGTGATGAATACTTCTTCACTTTATTAATTCACCTAGAATGGAGCATGTAGCAACAATCCCCTAAATATTCTGTGAATTTTAGCATTATTGATTAATGCATAAAATGCCTTGTATTTCCTGTGCTGTTCCTAGCAGGACTTTTATTGTTGGTGCGGCATGATGACTGATTGTTACTCGCAGCAGAGTAGCATAAATATCCAAGTACCAATAGTGAGGCATGCACGAAATGCTTGTACAGGATGTAACTCTCGGTGTGTTATACTAGCCCGATTGAGCATGTAACTCTCGGTGTGTTATACTAGCCCGATTGAGCATATAACTCTCGGTGTGTTATACTAGCCCGATTGAGCGTCTAGACTGTACATAGCAGACTAGAAACGATCACGATCATCCAACTTCACCAACATGATTGGATGACCCATATCGAATCCAATACCCCCAAGCAGGTATTGGAATATTCACTGCCGACCCAACGCGGGCCCCGCATGGTCGGCCTCCCCAAAATGGGTGGCATATCTTGCCAAACCGTCCAAACCAAGCAGAATAGACAAGAAACCCTAAATTAGGGTTTGCGGCACATTACATGTTTCGCAAAACGATCTCAACCATCCATCTTCGCAGGCATGGATGGAGGGTGTAGATGTAGATTCAAAGGGCCAGGAGCATGTCAACATAATCATTGTGGGCCCGTCTACACACAAGACCAGTGAGTCAGGACTAACCATGGTTGGTTGTCCCAATTTGTGCGCACAAAACAAAGCATGACGCACGACCATCCAAAACCCTAATTAGGGTTTGTATTGATCACGAGCGTCTGTTTTCTCCTGATCGAATGAAGGGCTTAGGAGACAACTGAGCAGGTCCAGTGAGCATCAACATGATCACCGTGGAACCATCTATCTCCTCACCCGACCGAACAAGGCATACCATGCCTGGTTTCTCCAAATCCTAGGCCATCTACATGCATGCCTGATCGGTCCTCCATGAAACGTCTCCCAGGCTTGGATTCGACCAAGATGAAGGAGTCCAATCGCGCACCTCCTAAACCCTAATCTGATGGTCGCAGATGTGGGTCGCAAGTCATCTTGTCCGTCCAACTTCGCCATCCTGGACGGATGGCCTAGGATAGGAGTTATGCGACTAGTGAGGTATCACCGTGATCATCGTCTGCCACTCTGCCACACCATGTGGTCGGCCAAGGGAGGATTTTCTAGCGCAGCCTCCAAACCCTCACGTGAAGTGGGCAGGGCATAATTCTAAACATCGATGCTTCATATATGCCTAATACATTCGATGCATAACATGCATAGAATACACACGATACTTTACAAGTATCGACTTCCTAAATAACTTAGTTATTTAACTAGCATTACATGCTACCTTATGTGGGTCCCACGATCCACATACTTGAGACATCAATCATGTCACAAACTGGGGGATACATACTGGGGTATTGGTCTGGCGGTTTACAGCGTGCAACGCGCCATCACAAGAACGTGTCAGGAAGACATGGACGGTTAGTGATGATAGGAGAAGTGGGCAAGATTGATCGTATGACACTAACACACAACTCCACTACTCCATCACTCCACTTCCTCCACTTCCCACGAGAGACGTGAATAAGGCTCAAATGACTTGTATAAATAGGCTCTCCTTCCTATTTTCCAGGACGGACAGAGAGAACATAACACAGAAACCAAGTGTTAATACGAAGCGTATTCAAACACCCAGAGCCTGCTTGCATTAATCGTAAGCCTTCTCACCTTTCTGTTACAAGTCATAAACAACCTACACCTTCACAATCTCAACACCTTTTTCGCTTCCCTCCCTAAGATCAACCCCATCTCCTTCACTTTGTGACCGAAACAAGTCTGGAACGGCCATTTCTTGGTTTAGGACAGAATTGTATAGATTGATCTCTCGAATCAAAAGCACTCCCGTGCAGTGCATTTGTTTAGGGTTTAGATTCAATTCTCATCCCCACACCCCAAATTACCAAAACCAGCAGAAGTAGTTTTCACCCATAAACAATTGGCGACCACAGTGGGAGATTAATCTCTCGGTTGCAAAATCAAATTTCAATTTCATTTCAATCAGTTCAAATTGCAAGATGGTAGAACTTAGGTCAGGATCAGCAATCAATTCCGATGGAACCAACACCGACAACACTCTTGGTATTACTATCCCTATCAGTGGAGCTGCCATGTAGAATGTGATCAATACATCTCTTGGAGATGTCTCCTCTACCACTAACACCAGCGGAACAATGGATATTCCCATAGGCATGACACCTCTTATCACCAGATCCAGAGCAGCCGCGAATCCCGGTATCTCTTCAAGTGTAACGCCTCCGGTGGTCACTAGAGCAACATCTTTCACTCCTTCATCAGGACGAGGAGCCGGAAAGACGAGAGGAGGATGATCTCCTATTACCATTGCAGACTTGATGGACAAGCATGAAGTTCTTGCTAAGACTCAAACGGATATGGCCACAACTCAGAAAGAGGTACTCACTTTTCTTTATACATACAAGAGCCGCGACAGCCCCTGAAGCCAACAAGGAACGCATTCAACGCACTGGAGAAGGTACTTCAGCGGCGCGGACCTACATGGACCTGATCAAAGAAATGACATCATATATGAGCGGTCCTGGCATGGAGATTCCTACATTGGGGACTGATCCTCACAACGATCTTCCTCAATTACATAGTCTCACTATGAGCCAGAGGTCAGTGGATCAGGAAGTGTTTTCTCTAGTGGAAAATTTATGCGAACTTTTACACCTTTCGAAGAATCAGCGGGCAGATACGTTTTGCTGCAATTAACCAGAGGAAGGTCACAACCGTTCCCTACATGTCACCGCACGCATTAAGGATTCAGAGTTCAAGATGACCCTTATCGATGCTCCTCCGGAGAAAGAATCAGACAAGTTCGTTGCGTCCCACTCCCCACGTGGGCGTCAATTTAGGAAGAAGACCGGCTTGCATCATTGAGGGTTAAAACCCACGATGCATCTTTGATGACGAAGAATTTTTCCCCATCTTGTGAAACCACGACACACGTTCACATGAAGAGGGAACGAACTTTTGTGACGAGTCGTGACTATAAAGGGAAAACGGGAGAGAACTTTCGTAACGAGTCGTGACCAAAAAGGGAAAACGTTATATCGACGCTGCCATTATAAAATAGCAGGGGAGACTGTTACCCAGTCTCTCCACCCAATGGAATGCTACAACAACAACGAACCACAAGAACAAGTGCTAGATGCTCCACAACAGTTTCAAGATGGCACCAACTCCACAACTGATGAGATTGAAATCGTTGAGGAATATCCTAGGCCTATCTCCATCAGCCCAACCTTATGTACGGATAAACACACGAAGCTCGTGGAACTTCTCAAAGAGTACCAGGACATATTCTCTTGGAGATATGAATAAATGCCGGATTTAGATGAAAATTGGTCACCCATCATCTACATGTCATACCTGGATCCAAGTCGGTTAAACAGTTGCAGTTCAGACACGAGGAAAATGAATAAATCAGGTGTTGCTCCAAAAACGATCATCCTCTACCTAACATCGACATGTTAGTAGATGCAACCAGCGAACATGGCATGTTCTTCTCCATGGATGGATGTAGCGGCTACAACCAGATAAGGATGTACGAGCATGACGCAAGTAAGATATCTTTTCGAACTCCTCTCGGAAATTTTTATTATACCATACTGCCATTTGGTTTAAAGAATGATGGTGCAACGTATCAACGCTCTGGAAATCTTCCACTGGAGCCGATACCTCAAGGGATAAGCCTCAAGAAGATAACGATATCCATGCGTCATATCGAGCAAGATCCGGGTGAGTCACTTTATCAGACAGTGGTACATGTATATCATGCTATGATGGAGAATCTGTGCTTTTGGTCATCCTCTGGAGCTGTTGAACGCTCATCTACAACAACATATGCCCTGATAGAAAGAACCAGGCCTGCTGTTAATGAAGAGCCTCATAATGTTCGTATGGGCATATATCTCAACAACATGCGATACAACCTCCAGCCTTCTGTAAGTAGTTTCCTGAAGCAGCAAGAGGAAAACCACCGAGATACAACATCATGTGCATCCGCCAACCCCAACTCCATTACCACATGCACGACTACCACAATGATGAAACAACGTCCAAGATATTCCATATTTGGCTCGCCTACAACCACTACGAACAAACCATGTAAACCACGCTTGGGGACTGAGGCTCAGCATGAAGTTCCTTCACCGTCAGTCAAGGACTTCTTTAACACAAGAGAGATGGTCAGTCAAGAAGCATGGAATTCGCAAGGGTAAATCGAACTGAAGAGGAATCCACTTCAACGCTCCCTCCAGCATAAGCTGCTTCAATGGTTTATTCAAGAGTCGCCTCAACGCTCTCTGTGGGACCCACGTGCGCTTCAGAATCCGGCTTCAACACTCTCTCCAGGATCCACCTCAACGGTCGCACCAGAAGCCACTTTAACATCCTCTCGAGCCGTTTCAACACTCAAGCTGCATCAATAATCTGCGTCTGGTCAAGTTATCTTTGATGTAGTCGTTGCTCAACATACGTCTCACCCATCCTTCATGAGGGCCCAGCGGAGCATGAACCTTGAAGTCGATAGGAGAAGGGTTATCTTGTGGAACAGATATTTTCATATAGTTGAAAGGGCACGGTGAACAACTCATCATCAATGTTCGACATATCTTTGAAGCTGTCAACACCTCCTGACTTGGCACCAGCATTATCCCCAGAAGACATTTCAACAGGAGTTCTTTTCTTCATTCTACAATAAAAGACAGGAGTCAGTACTTGTATAAAAACGCGTGAGATGTGTAGTCACACACGACAGAACACACATTCACATTGGAGTACACAAGGATGGAATTGGGTCCAAACACCGATGTTGATCAAGTCACAAGTCCAGTATTTCCCAAGTTTCAAGTCCGGCGTTGATCAAGTCACAAGTCCGGTATTGCCCAAGTTTCAATTCCGGTATTGCTCAAGTTTCAAGTCTGGTATTGATCAAAGTCACAAGGCTGGTATTCGAATAAAACAGGCGCATGCAGCAGGTCCGGTTTTCATTCGAAACACAGGGTCGACGTTCAGTCAGGCACGCAATGGGTCCCACTTGATCCCAGCCCCAGATTAGTTGAAGCAGACACAGCCGTCCCCAAGAAAAGCAGGTACGCGGCGGGTCACACTTGATCAGGCACAACCAGCCTCATATTGGTCAAAGCAGGCATAGCCGGCCCCAAGCAAAGCAGGTACGCGACGGGTCCCACTTGATCAGGCACAACCAGTCCCATATTGGTCGAAGCAGGCACAGCCGGCCCCAAGCAAAGCAGGCACGTGGCATGCAGTGGACCCACATTTAACCGAAGAAGGCACATCAAGCCCACGTTTGATCAAGCAGGCGCAATAGCCCCACGAACGAAGCAGTCGCAACAGTCAATCGATTAGGCAAGACCGATATTATGCTAGGGGAATGCTCGCCTGGACGTCTCTTGAACGTGACATGCTCGAAGGATAGGACGACCCGTCTCTCCTGGTAATATCTAACTTTGTCTCAGAAGTTTTATTTTAACTGTAACCATCATATGCCTACCCCACAATAGTGTCACCATTATGTGCTAGACAGGGGACTTAATGTTGATGGTGGATTTTAGTTCAGGGCTAAAGTTGTAAAACCAATTTTTTGTGTAACCATCCTGCAAAGGATGAGATTATTTTATAAGTGATGAATACTTCTTCACTTTATTAATTCACCTAGAATAGAGCATGTAGCAACAATCCCCCGAATATTCTGTGAATTTTAGCATTATTGATTAATGCATAAAACGCCTTGTATTTCATGTGTTGTTCCTAGCATGACTCTTATTTTTGGTACAGCATGATGACTGATTGTTACTCGCAGCAAAGTAGCATGAATATCCAAGTACCAACAGTGAGGCATGCATGAAATGCCCGTACAGGCTGTAACTCTCGGTGTGTTATACTAGCCCGATTGAGCGTCTAGACTATCCATAGCAGTCTAGAAACGATCACGATCATCCAACTTAACCATCATGATTGGATGACCCAGATCGAATCCAATACCCCCAAGCAGGTATTGGAATATTCACTGCCGACCCAACGCGGGCCCCGCATGGTCGGCCTCCCCAAAATGGGTGGCATAGCTTTCCAAACCGTCCAAACCAAGCAGAATAGACAAGAAATCCTAAATTAGGGTTTGCGGCACATTACATGTGTCGTAAAACGATCTCAACCATCCATCTTCGCAGGCATAGATGGAGGGTGTAGATGTAGATTCAAATGGCCCGGAGCATGTCAACACAATCACCGTGGGCCCGTCTACACACATGACTAGTCGGTCAGGACCAACCATGGTTGGTTGTCCCAATTCATGCACACAAAACAAAGCATGACGCACGACCATCCAAAACCCTAATTAGGGTTTGTATTGATCACGAGCGTCTGTTTTCTCTTGATCGAATGAAGGGCTTAGGAGACAACTGAGTAGGTCCAATGAGTATCAACATGATCACCGTGGAACCATCTATCTCCTCACCCGACCGAACAAGTCATACCATGCCTGGTTTCTCCAAATTGCACGCCCAAACTAGCGTGGTCACGCTTCCCAAATCACAAACTGATCTCGACCACTCAACTTCGCCAGAAAAATTGAGTGTCTTAGATCACGTTTCCATGGGACAGTCAGGTATAGGCGTGAATATCATCCTACCACCTACATTCCGGACCAATCAGCCGAGACCAACCAAGCTTGGTCGTCTCGAAACGCGCACCTTGAAGGTTGCATACCGCGCCATTTAGGAATCCTTTGCGGCATAGGATTTCAGTCTCAAATCGATCTCAGCCACTCAACTTCACCGGTAAATTTGAGTGGCCTAGATCAAACTTTCGTGGGACAGTGAAGCATGGACATGGACATCAGCATGCCGTCTACACGCATGCCTGGTCGGTCCTCCATGAAACGTCTCCCAGGCTTGGATTCAACCAAGCTGAAGGAGTTCACTCATGCACCTCCTAAACCCTAATCCGATGGTCGCAGATGTGGGTCGCAAGTCATCTTGTCCGTCCAACTTCGCCAGCCTGGACGGACGGCCTAGGATATGAGTTATGCGACCAGTGAGGTATCACCGTGATCACCGTCTACCACTCTGCCACACTATGTGGTCGACCAAGGGAGGATTTGCTAGCGCAGCCTCCAAACCCTCACGTGAAGTAGGCAAGGCATAATGCTCAACAATGATGCTTCATATATGCCGAATACATTCTATGCATAAAATGCATAGAATACACACGATACTTTGCAAGTATCGACTTCCTAAATAACTTAGTTATTTAACTAGAATTACATGCTACCTTCTGTGGGTCCCACGATCCACACACTTGAAACATCAATCATGTCACAAACTGGGGGATACATACTGGGGTATTGGTCTGGCGGTTTACAACGTGCAACGCGCCATCACAAGAACATGTCAGGAAGACATGGACGGTTAGTGATGATAGGAGAAGCGGGCAAGATTGATCGTGTGACACTAACACACAACTCCGTCACTCCACTTCTTCCACTTCCCACGAGAGACGTGAATAAGGCTCAAATGACTTGTATAAATAGTCTCTCCTTCCTATTTTCCAGAACGGACAGAGAGAACACAACACAGAAACCAAGTGTTAATACGAAGCGTATTCAAACACCCAGAGCCTGCTTGCATTAATCGTAAGCCTGCTCACCTTTCTATTACAAGACATTAAAATCCTACACCTTCACAATCTCAACACCTTTTTCACTTCCCTCCCTAAGATCAACCCCATCTCCTTCACTTTGTGACCGAAACAAGTCTGGAACGGCCATTTCTTGGTTTAGGCCAGAATTGTATAGATTGATCTCTCGAATCAAAAGCACTCCCGTGCAGTGCATTTGTTTAGGGTTTAGATTCACTTCTCATCCACACACCCCAAATTAGCAAAACCAGCAGAAGTAGTTTTCACCCATAAACACTATTACACCCCAGACCCGAATTTTGCTCGTCCTCGAGTAAAACAAAATCTAAGGAAATCCTACCTACACCACTGTCGCTGGTCTCTCGATTACATTTAGCGAATGCAATAAGCCTTTTAAAACACTAAGTGTCCCTAGTGGATGAGTTGAAGTCTCGTGAGGGTTTTCTTAGAACATACCCACAAAGTTCAATAACAAAATATGAGCTCAAATTCCATGAAATGTGACACATGCATCTCAAGTTTTGTTCAGAACAGTTTTGTTAACAAGTTCAAACTAGTACACATTGATTTTAGCACTTAAAAAAAAATTTACTTTGAAAAAGACATGTTATGGTGCTGGAAATTAGGAGTACCTTATCATCTAGATTAAGAACCCTAAAACATCATATATTTACAGGTATCACAAATCAAGGTAGATGAGATCAACTTTTTTTTTTTAATGGCAGAGTTCTTTCTAAAATGAGCACAGTGACAGTCACACAGTATCTACTCTTCATCCCCACACCTAAACTGAACCTTGTCCTCAATGTTTCAAAAGATAAACAAAATTATAACTGCAACATACCAGGAAAACCATGTTGAGCAGAGAAAAGGGAAGAGATTACCAGATGTCGGCAAAAATAAGTTTAGAAATCCATTATTCAAGGCTAGATCCAACATTTTTCAGCTGAGATCACTTTGGATTAGCACAATATATACAAAAGAAACATAAGATTCCACTAAAACATTACTACTGGATTATATACAAGAAAAATTTACCATAAATATACATCCTAAAGAGTTGAGGATCAACCCAAAAGACTGTATGCAGAAATTTTAGTAACCTCACACAATTATAACAGGACAAAAATTTAAGTGAGGCTGCCAGACAAGATGAGCTACCCCCAAACCTATATTTTTCAACAAATATACTTTTGGGCACAAAATCTAATAATTTCCGGGGTGCATCGTGCACAAGATCTAGTTCACAATGGACTTTGCTAGGGACGGGCAGAGGTACACATTCCAACTGTGGCTCATCAAAGGTATCATATTTAGCTGCAAAATAGTCCAAGAGGACTTGGGAAGCACACAGTTCCAGTCCTAGATTAGGCACTCTCAGAATAGTTGGTTTAATTTTTTTATGACAAACCAGACCTAGGTTGGGTGCAAGACCATATGATTGTGACTTAAGAAGGAAGATAGACACATCATTATTAGTCACATCAATATCTCCCAAGTCATCTGCAAGTGTTGCAGCATATCACATTCATAGAACAGTTCAGCAAGCCCAAATTCAGAATCGTGATTATCGAAAAATTTGGTCTCATGCATCGGAAGATTAGAAGTAACATCATATTGTGACTTAGGCAAGGAATCAAACACATTAAAGTTATATTCATGCATACGATTATTGGTGTCAACAGAAAATTCAGCATTCCCCGAGTCACAAACAAGTTGTGTAGCATGCTCACTTTCACAGAATAATTGCACAAACCCAAACTCAAAGTCAATATCGCATGCATATGCAGATTTAGAAGAAGCATCATTCATGAAAGTCGGAGCAAAGCCTAATGTCTCTGAACCCAAAGGTTCCACCATATTTTCAGAATACACATGCTCTTCTAACATTAAATCATTATCATCATCATCGTAACAAGGATGCAATTCCCTATTCAAAACCATAGTATCTCTAGTCCACTCATTACCTCTAGATTAGGTTCATATTCAATATTAGTTTCCTGAGTAGAAACATGAACACTATTTTCAAAATTTACCTCATTAGGAATAACAAGCATCTCATCATGAAATTCCTTCCTTTCTTCACTTTGTAAATGAATCAGGTTCATTTTAAGAATCATATTAATTTGTTCAAAGGAAGGAGAGTCTTCACTAGTGGGTATCCTCGTTTTATATGGATATTCAGTACATGGTGGTGCATGAGGTTCACTAGAGAAGGGGAATTCAGAGGTGTCGCTATATGGATGATCATACAATGCTTGCAATTCAAATCTAGCATTATTTTGTTCAATGAGTTTAAGATTTTCCATCAAAAATTTCATACAAGGGCTCATGGGAGTACAAAATTGTTCAACATCCCCTGGTGGTGGCTGATACTTGTGTGGATAACAATAAATGTCTATATATTATAGCTTAGGACCTATAAAAGGTCGGTAATAATCCCTATGGTTATTGACATCATGGTCTACTGGGAACTCATAACGTGAAGCATGCTCTTGTGCAAGTTCTCTGATTGACTTATGTGATGATTTTTCATCCCTAACACCATTCCAAAATCCTGACATGCCAGGCAAGGTGTAACAGAGATTGAGGACATCTAGCGGGTATTTCACTTAACTACTACATGATGATGCAGTTTGTAGCAGGGTTCAACTAGTTCAGCAAGCATACATGGCAATCAATTTAAGAACATCAATCAACATGTTATGGTTTTCGGTAGTAGTGCGCAAATTAGGGAAACATGGATTGGAAAGCTTTTAAGAATAGCAATCAGATGTTGCAGGGATTGAGCAAATTCAGGGCCGAAAGTATACAGACACGTTGTTCTTCATAAATTAACAAATTCAGCTAGCCAGGATGCTACTCAGATATCACAGAATCATGCTGATGCACACCAGATGTTGCAGGGATTGAGCAATGTTCAGTCAGGCAACTAACAATTTCAGAAACTCAGGGCTTATGTCAGAGAGTATGCAAGCATAGATGTCATGAGTTCTGAGATTGCAAATTGAACAAAAATATGAGGGACTCAACAAGTAAGCATGCTACTTAATCACATAATCACGTGCACAAATTCAAGATGTTGCAGGGGTTGGGTGATGCTTTAAGCATAGACACTACAACAAGAAACTTGTTCACCTGACAAGCATGCTATATCATTCACATATTCCAAGGAAAATAAGGTTTGAAAAATAATACCGCCTGTATGAAACCGGGTTTAGGCACGATAATCAGGTGAATTCCGCTGCTTTTTTCCTTGTCCTTCCTTTCTTTGTTTCGCATTGCAGTTTTTGCAGGTACCGCTGGAAAAAATGGGTACAGGTACGATAAACCATTTACGCTGATCCTTTGTCTCTCCTTTCCTTGTCTTGTACAACAATATTACGGTACATGGCTATTCAAAATAAGTTATTAGTTCCCAGAATTGTGCAGGAAGAACATATCAACACGCGTGTATCACTGGCAGTTAACAAGTAGAGTTGCATGACATATGCTATGAATTACACTAATGGATCAACTGAAAACTGAGCTTTGCCCAGTTGAAAACTTTGAACATGACCGAGTGGAACAAAAATACGGACAAACTTCAAATGGAAAAAGAAAATTGAGGAATGCAGGATGCTTAATATAATAAAGAATGATGGAAATTATAAGGTGAAGTTTACTAACAGAAATATATGGCTATTTTTACAGATGCTTAACCTACAGATGCGATTATGAAAGAAAATTGCAAAATCTAAATTAACAACAACAATAAAAAATTTCAAACAAAAGTGAACGACCGCTTCGCAAGACCTAGTATTACTCTGGAAGCAATCTAACATGGCTGTTGCAGTACAGCTGAGATGAAACAACTCAGGCCTGCATAATCGAGTTCAGGTTAAGCCAAATGCTGAAAGAAATAGCAGGTGTTAACAAAATTCCAATGAACATCTAAATACTATAGTCTTACAGAATCCTATATGACTGACTTACTGAAGGGAATATATTACAGACTCAAGTTCGCATAACTAGCACGCCACAGTTACAGACGATGATAATAGCAAGCTTGATATAGAACAAGTTAAACTAAGTTACACTACCAGATAATGATGCAAAGTTGCTTAACTTAACAAAAAGACTGAGACAATGCAGGTATGTGACTAAAAACAATGACTGAACTACATGAACAAATGATAAAGATGCCGCTAAAAATCCTAGATGCAGGCAAAAGTTAAAAGAAAATTAACTAAATGCAGTTATGAGGATGCAATACAATAGAATGCACAAAGACTGACAAAGAAAATTACAAAAATGCATATTATATAACAAATGGAGTACACAACGGAGCTATGTTAAAGAAACTTACAAGATGTAAAGACAGATAGGTTTAAAGTGATGCAAGATGTATGAACAAATGGACTAACTAAACCATAGTACAACAACAAAACTACAGATGAGAGTCGATTACAAACTCAAAAGCAACAGAAAATCTAATATGCGAAAACAAAATACAGGACTAAGTTACATCTAACAATTACAGAATGATGCAGCCAACACAATGGATAGGGGAGAAAGTTCAGGATGGATGTTGTACTACAGCTGAAATGAGAACAGTTGTACTACAATAGAATGATGATCAACTGATGGTTATATGCTTGAACTATGAAACAAAGAAATTTTTCAATGCATAAACTAAGCTATAGGATGTCACTATGAAAATATGCAGATATATAATGATTGAATGTTCCAGCTAGATGCAAAGATAGTCTTAAATATGCAAAATATATGATGATGCGGGTGATAGAAAGAATTTAAACTACAACTAACACTAATCTAACACAATAATTTAACACATATATACAAGATTATACAAAAATCAGTAAAGTGAAACTAAAAATTCAACCACACCGCTACCGAGTCCCCGGCAACGGCGCCAAAAACTTGGTAGGCTAGGAAAGATACCGAAAATTATACTGCAAGTGCATAACGTCTATAATAGACAGGGCAAATACAGGTCGATCCCACAGAGACTAGGGCGATGTAGAGTTGATTCTAAGGTCTTTCTATACTGATTTATATCACAATGTAACAAAAGGGGGGTTTGTTGCATGTCGATACGACAAAGTGATGGATGATTATACTACACAAACAAGATTAAGACAAACACAAAGTGAAACAAGGGATTAGAATTCACATCCTAAATGCATAGAAATCCTAGGTTTGATAAAACAGTTCTTCATTCAATCAAGGAGCTATAGAAGTTCTAGCCTCAAATTACCTTGAAGGTGTGATAAATCACTTGTTCAAATGGATAATTTAACCTCAGCTAATATGTCAATCCATAGCATCACTTGTCTTTCTAAGGCACAAATAATCAAAGATTGAACTAAAATCAGTTCACATAGGCTTGAATTTTGACAAAGAGTTAACCAAACTACCTAGGATGCTTGACATACAAGGTGAAAGCAAATTGGAAAAATTCAGAGATTCAATCATGCTTTCAATAAAAGTTCCATGAAGAACAAATTAAAATCAAACCAAAAGATTCTAATTATTTAGGGGTTTCATCTCAACCCTATGAAGAGATTAAAACATAACTAAGAAAATAGAAAACCTAAATTACATCTACCTCAGATTGTGGCACCGGCTAATCCGGATTTGGTTTTTCAATCACAACTGCCTCCTCTATTTATACAAGTTTCTCCCCTCTAATCAATCCCATTTTCAGCATCGTACAACTACAAATTAGGATATGATGTTCTTGAAACTCACCACTAATACTTCTCTGCCATCTTATCTTCTTGCTGCAATAATTAAAAAGCCTTGTACGAATTCTCTAGGTAGGTTACCGTTGGGATAGGTTGGATGAGGAGGAGAGACGTTTGAACAGGAGGTAGAAAGTACTAGGGTTCGTACTTTGTGGTTTGAGAGAATAAGTTTCTCTGATTTTGGAAATGGAAAGGGAAAGTGTTTAGGGTCTTCCTGGGTGTTAGGCATGAATACCTTGTTTCTGGTATGTGAGACTGAAACTTGGACTTAGTTCATATCTTTGTTTCCCCAAAATTTTTTAGCACTTGAACTTAGTCCCATTAAGTTACTCCAAGTGTAATGCCTTGTTGTGCATGCCTTCTTCTTCCCATTCACCACTTTGCTCCATGTTTATGTCGATCCCATTGTATTCAGTCTCCTTCCATATACAAAATAATTAATTAGTAAGATTACTAATATAGATTTACTTCAGAGTACTTAGAGAGGCAGATATATAAATTGGCATAAAAACATAGAGATAATACACATTGTGTACCATAAACACCAACAAAGTGATACAAAAATATATATTATTGGGAACCTATCAAAATAGTAACTAGGGTTTTTCATATATCTGTAAATATGAGAAAGAGGAAATCAAGAGATAACAAATCTTCCAATGATCTTGTTAGATACGATGAGATTGAAAGGACTAGATTTCCTTACAAAATAGAAGATAAACATGAACTCACCTGCTTTGTTGATAGTTCATGTTCTGAAAAATACAAAATTCTCAAAAGAATAGAGTTTAATGCTGAAAAGAGATTAGATCCAGAAGTCCAAGATAATGATTATGTGAAGTTTGTTCAAGATCAAAACTAGGCAAAAACTTTTTGATTTTGAAAAATACTCACCTGATTTGGTAATAACTTTCTATGCTAATATTAGAGCATTTATTGGTCGAACTCGCATGCATTGCTATCTCAAGCATGTTTGTCAATGCTAGTGATCAAAACTATAAAGTATTGATTTCTAGTCTACTATAGCTAAGGTCTCGGACTAGGATAGAAAGTGTAGTTGAACTCAAGAACTCCATGGCAATCATCATACAAGACGAAGGACTACTCAAGGAACCAGTGGATCTTTATTGACTAAAAGGTATGTGTGATAAGCACGTAGGTGCTACATTTTATACCCATATTTATATTATCTAGGACTCAACATTTTGACTAATAACACTATTTTAGTGCTTTTGTAGAAAGTACTAGCAATTTCGATCACTTGGAAGATAAATGACTAAATGGAGAGTTTTAAGGCATATGTGACTCAAAATTCCAATATTGAAGTTCACATCACGAAAGAAAGATAGTTGACTGGGCATTCAGTTCAACAACTTATATCTGTAGCATCACTCTCTCAGCTTCTTCATCTCAAACCATAAGTGTTGGGTCTACAAAGTTTAGTTGTTGTTAAGGAAGATAGTGGACCTTGAGATGACAATGAAGATAGTCAGAATTGTAGCATTTTTAGAAGTGGGGTGTATCTTCACATATGGACATGGCAAGCCACGGACACGATGCCAGTACTATTACGGCAAAGCTAGGTCCCTTATATTTGTTGGTTACGTACTGGCATCGTATCGGTGGCCTGCCATGTCCATAAGGGACCTAGCTTTGCCGCAACAGTACTGGCATCGTATCCGTGGCCTGCCATGTCCATATGTGAAGACACAACCCACTTCTACAAATGCTACAATTCTGACTATCTTCATTGTCGTCTCAAGGTCCACTATCTTCCTTAACAACACATAACTTTGTAGACCCAACACTTATGGTTTGAGATGAAGAAGCTGAGAGAGTGCTACTACAGATATAAGTAGTTAAACTGAATGCTCAGTCAACTCTCTTTCTTTGGTACCGTGAACTTCAATAATGGCATTTTGAGTCACATATGCCATAAAACTCTCCATTTAGTCATTTATCGTCCAAGTGATCGGAATTGCTAGTACTTTCTACAAAAGCACTGAAATAGTATTATTAGTCAAAATGTTAAGTCCTAGCTAATATAAATATGGGTATAAAATGTAGCACTTACATGCTTATCAATGTAGAGACTTGAACTTATCTCTCACTCAAAAGTCTATCTACTCTATCTCCTATCTTGAGACAAAAGTCGTATTACTATATAGACTAAGATTATA
Organism: Papaver bracteatum; assembly: GCA_023529315.1. NCBI lineage: Eukaryota > Viridiplantae > Streptophyta > Magnoliopsida > Ranunculales > Papaveraceae > Papaver > Papaver bracteatum. The sequence continues at coordinate 937,102 of JAJJWX010004549.1, forward strand.
CACATGTGGCATTTCGAACATAGTATATCTTGGTTATCTATTTCTCGAAATATGTGTTGGTAAAGCTTTCGCTTTAGCCAAGTTCATCTTTGCCTAGTGACGAAAATCATGTTATGTTTCAATCACTTTGGAAATTACTCTGACGAAAAATAGTTTGTGAATAACAACTATATAACGCCCTCTGAGAATGTTTCAATAATTAGAATGAGATTTTAGACAATATAACCATTGGAGGATATAAGCATTGTTGTGGAAACACATTTATGTATAAGTCCTTGTTCCTCGAACCAAATTTTGCGAACTTTGTTGATCAAGTGAAACTGAAGTAGTACATGAACTTCAGTCCACGAACTGGCGAAGTTCTCGAACCCGAGAATTTCTGCTGGAGTTTGTGAACTCCATCCGAGAACTTAAGTCCGCGAACCCAGCCCGCGAACTTGGGTAGGTTATGTCTAAAAATGATGTTTGTGAACTTATCTTAATAAAATAAGGAATGTTATTTCAAACTGTGGCTTTATAGTTCATGAATTGATTCGAGTGAATCACATTGTTTTTTCTTTGATTGTGACTTGTGTAGTACATAAAGATCTAAGCAAATCAAAAACTCTCTAACTAGTTCATTTGAGTCATTTGGACTAGTTATGGTGAAGAAGAATATGGTTGATATGAAAGTTATCATATGACTAACCTTTTGGTTAACTATTGTTGAACCAACTAATGTACAAGTTTGGGTACGGTTACACAAGCCTAGAAACGTGCATTACATGTGTGTATAACAAGCTATGTTTTTGATCTGACGGTTAATAAATATTAGCTTGAATCTAATCAGGTTTTCAACTAACAGTGAATATAGAATGCTTTGTTAGTAAGCTAACATTGATTGCAAACCCTGATTTGAAAGACTATATAAGGGAGAACTCTAGCAACTGGGAAACCTTATCCCCACACATTCTGTGTGATACTAGTTGTGCTAAGCTAGAGTCGATTCTCCTTTAACCTTAGGTTTTCTTCTTCTAAAACCAGGTTAACGACTTAAAGACTTCATTGGGATTGTGAAGCCAGATCGATACTACTTTTGTTGTAGTTGTGTGATGTAATCTTGTTGTTTATATCGTACGAGTACAATTGTAATAATTGGCTTGAGATTTCTATCTCCGATAAGCAAGATATAAAAATAGTCACAAACACTTCGTATCATCGTTTGTGATTCCACAATATCTTTTTTCGTTGCGTCGATTAAGACTATTGTGAGGTGATTGATAAAGCTGAGTTGTTCTTTGGGAATATAAGTCTGGTTTTATCAATTGGTTCTTGTTCACCTTGATTTATCAAAAGACGGAACAAAACTCGTACGTATATTCGTGGGAGACGAATTTATCTATTACTGTAGACTTTTCTGTGTGATAAAGTTTGGTTTATTAAAGTCTTCGACTTTGGGTCGTAGATAGCAACTCTTAGTTATATGTGAAATCAGCTACGGGAATCAAGTACATAGTATTCTGCTGGGATCAGAGACGTAGGAGCATAATTGTACCTTGGATCAACTACAGTCCAAACCGAAGTTAGCTTGGAGTAGGCTAATGTTTGTAGCAGCTTAATATAGTGTATGTATAATCTGGACTAGGTCCCGTGGTTTTTCCTGCATTTGCGGTTTCCTCGTTAACAAAATTCTGGTGTCTGTGTTATTTCTTTTCCACATTATATTTCGTTGTATAATTGAAATAATACAGGTTGTGCGTTGTTCAATCAATTAGAATATCCGACCTTTTGGTTGTTGATTTAAATTGATTGACACTTGGATATTGGTCTTTGGTACCATCCAAGTTATATCTCTTGTATTTAAATTGAGACCCGCTGTTTGCTTGAGTAAGATTTAAATTGAGAGATTGAGATAATAACTCCTTGAGATATTTCTATCTAGATTGAGTCTGATTGTCTAGTTGATTCTCTAGAAAATAACTCGGAGTTTCTCCATACAGATTGCTAATCAAAATATTGGGTGTGGTTGTTAGACCCCCGCTTTTTCAATAGGTATCAGAGTAGGCAAACACGTTCAAGACCTTACATGTCTGTGTTTGAAGCGATCTGACTCTATGTACAGAGGTGTTATCTCTATCAACGTACCACTAGTCTTCGATGAGTCTAATTACTTATGTTGGAAAATTGATATGCGAGCTTTTATTCAAGCACGTGATTTTCAATCATGGGTATATGTTGTTAATGGCTATGATGCTCATGTTGAGGAAATTTGATAGGTGTGATAAACACCTTATTTTATATTTAGTATTTATGCTTTCTTTGCTATTTTTTATGTGAATTATGTATCTTATGATTTATTTTGAGTTATTAGGTACTCTGGAGTCGCACGGACGAAAATAAGGAGAAATCACCCAATTGAGTAAAAAGGGCTAGAATGTCATTTCACAGACGAACACTATCTGGAGCACAACCAAGGTTAAGGGGCAAATCTCTTGGAGGAGTATTAAAGACAACCCAATAAAAGTTTAGGGGAAACCCATTTAAGTGTTAAAGGCACCTAGGTAAGCTAGCTTGGGATGTTATTGGGCGGCCCATATTTCCCAGGTCCGGACCCAGTTTTATAACCTACAACCTACAATTGAGTTCTCTCAATCATTTTCACCTTGAAAGAAGTAAAAAAAAAAAAATGGAGGCACGGCTTAAGAGAAGGGTTCGTAAGAGATGGTTAAGCAGGTGGCTCGAATCTGGATTGATTAAATGGGTTTGATGGCTTGTATGTGATTTGAAGATTATGAAGCATGGGTTGCAATGAACTCTATTGGGAAGCAATAGTTGAGCCGGGTTTGAAGTTAAAGAGAACAGGAAATGGAAGTTCTTGTCGTATGAAGTGTGAATGAATCGATGAGATTAATGAATTTTTGTGAATGATTTATGAATGGGTTTTGTGTGTATGTTGCAGGGAAGGAGAAGTGGCCTTAGAATCACCAATAAGGTAAAAACTGAGTTACCAGCAGAATGGCACAATACTTGTTTGATAAAATGCCTGGGAGATTAGTTTTCTATAACCTTAAGTTCAGTTGCGGCTAAATAACTGGGCCAGTCTTGCCATCAGTGAACCATGGATCTGGTGCGTATCCGAGAAGAAGTAGGAGAGAATTTAGCAGCTACGTACAACACTGTACCTATGCAATCAGATGCAGTGGTGGAATGAATGGCTTGGTGGAACTGGTGATATGCGCTGTGCAGTGGATTAAAGCTGCAGAGTGGGTAGTTTGGGAAGCTCAGATGAAGCTCTAGTGTAAGTGGATATGGTGCAGCTGGTGGAGATTCAAATTCAGTTGTGCACATGAGTCAGGTGGTGCTAGCTCATAATAGGCAGGCGAGAAGGAGAAATTCAAGGACTGAGTTGGTGTTTAAGGGTTGTGTAGCTGATCTGTAGGTGGAGATTGATGATGAGAAGTTGCCAACAAAACAAGGAGAAGAAAATGATGTTGCTGGGTGCAGTAATGGCAGAGTTTCAGTCATGTTTATCAAGGGTTGCGGAGCAGTTGCAATGGAGATGGTTTGCTGTTGGAGCTGTTATTGTTGTTGTGGAGTGAAGTAATGCTGTAAGGTGAAGAACAAGGTTGTTGTGTAGCTGCAGATAGACGGCAGCTGGGGTTATGTGAAGTGGTTTTGTAGTGACAGGGAATAAGGAGATGGCAGGTGATTAGCCGCAGAAAATGGAAATGGTGGAATGTTTGGCTTGGCAAATATTGCAGGGACTCAAGAGCTGATTGCGCAAATGTTTAGGATGGAGTGAAGCTGCGACAGTGTAGGGGGTACTGGTATGGTGGTGTTTGAGCTTGCTTCCAGGAGATGTATGAAATGTTATTGGTGTGGGAGATTACCAAGGGTAAGTGCAGGTTGGTGCTGTTGAAGTTGCTGATAGAGAATGATCTATACAGTGGTTGCATGGAAGGCAGTGATGATCGATGGTTGTTTGATGTCCATTGAGAAGAGCTCGGAATATACATGGTTCTTTGGTTTTGGGTTACTTTAATAATATGCAGTTGAGAATGAAGGATGGTGATTATTTATGGTGGTGACTGACCTCGATGACAGCTTGGCAGTGGTGAAGTGGATTTTAAGACAAGAATGAGTAAACGTTGTTGATGCTAGAAATTGCAGGGTGTGTGAATGTCAGAAAGTATGAAGAGCTTGAGAGTTGTTGCCGGCGATTAAGATGGTAAGTAGGAGTACATGGGATGAAGTTTGATGTTTGGTTTATGCTTCAAGGCTTTGATGGAGTTGGTGGTGGTTTAGACAATAGTGTGTGCAGTGTGATGCAGTTACAGGTATATAGAAGAGAGTGGAGGAATTGAACTTGAGCTATGCCGTGTTCCGTGGCGCTGTGTGAGCTTCTTGGGTTGAGTTGGTTTGTACTCAGAGAATAGTATGAGGCAATAATGCAGATAATGACACAACAAATGCAGTCGCTGGTATTTAGAAGCACTGATATGAGTGTGTTGTGTAGACAAAGGTTATTGCCACTGAGTGTTTTGAGCTGGAGTTGAAGCAATAGCTGCAATGAAGGATGTTGTTGTTGCAGGTGACTATGGAGCTATAGAGCATGTAAGTAGATTGCAAGGATGAATATGGCCAGCAAGCCTGAATCTGTTTTGACAGTGCGAAACAGAGCAGAATTGGTAAATTGGTGGTACCAGTTCCGTGTTTCGGATTTCTGAACCGAGAGTGTTAATCATAATATTTCAGTGAATCGTGAGGCGGGTATGAGTCGAACGAAAGAGTTGATGGCCGGACATATGAGTTTAGAGCTACTCTTTTGGGTGTGTTTTCGCAAGATGAGAAGTTGGGTTAGTTGGTTTTTGTGAATGTATAAACTAAAGAGAAAGAGAGTTGAGGTACTGGAAGTATACAGTTGGCCTGGTGATAGTTTCCGATGGATTAGTGACCTGAGAAAGTTTTCCGGCGACCGGATTCCGGTGATAATGTCAGAAATTCCGGCGACCAGTTTTGGACCCAAATTTCCAGAGACATATTTCTCACACATGGGCTTGGTATACTAGTAGATGGACGTGGACTTGAAGATTTTGAAGGCTAGACCTAATTTTGGAACAAGAAGAGCTATAAAAGAGAAGTCTTTTCTCAAAACCTATCATCTTATATCTTTTTTTCTACTTTTGTTTTCTAGGGTTTGCAACATGCTAGGGTTTCTATTTCTTCTTGTTATGAACTCCATTAACATGAGTACTTAATTTTATTATTGGTTATGGAATAATTGGATTTCACATAATATGGTTTTTGATATGATAAATTAGTTTTGTCTCCATATTTTATCGATTATGATTCACTGTTTATATTGCTACATGATTTGAATGCTTGTTTGATCGAGTCGCGAATCGGTTGAGTTTGTTTTCATCTCTATTGATAGATTAGGGTTTGTTATACGTAAAAGTGATAGATTCCTGATTGCAAGTAGCATAAATATGATTATAGTTTGTAGTGATATATTCTTATGATCATACGTGAACCATAACCTTTGTTAAATCGGATTAGTGCGTTTTCCACGTTCGATTGCTTTGATTGGCCTGATTTCATAGAACTTAATGCATCTAGGGAATTAAACTTGATTAGTGCTTTTACACGTTAGGTTGTTCTTTTAGATAGAACTCATACTCGCATCTTTTAATGTGTTTGTTGATGACAAAAGGAGATTAGCGGGATATTCTTGCGATCAAGATATTCTAGGGCTTTTGATAAAAGTTGAGATTAAAATATCAATTCTAGTTATTGTGAAGAGAACATATTTGTGAATGAAGATGAATCCTTAACCAATATTCTCACTACCTTGATTTGTGTGCTTTACTTTTTATTGTTTTGCTTTTATTTTATTTTAGTATATAAAAATCAGAAAAATACCTGGTGTTTTATATAAGGAACCGAAAATATATTGACAACCTAGACCTCTCTGTGGGATCGATCCTTTCTTGCCCTTACTATATTTATATTTTGGGTAGTAAGAAAGTGTAAATTATTTTTGACGCATACGACAGCGATCAAATTTTGGCGCCGTTGCCGGGGAGGCAACTATTGTCACTTGTTTTTGGTTTCTTATTTTTGTTTTGTTTTTAGTTTTTCTTATTTTCTAGTTTTTAACCTTGGTTTGGGAATCGTATTTCAGGTACCAATTCTATGGAAGGAGCATATTGGAACAATGGCTACGGCTTTCAACCTCCTCAACACTATGAAAATTTCCCACCATCTATGGAATGCAATCAAAACCAATTTATTGGCTATGGTGCATATCCTAGAGAACCTTATGGTGATTTTCATACATACCAACAACAACCTTGTAGTGGGTATGTAAGTCAAGCACCTAGGTGGGATAATTCTACTTCTAATTGGCTTTATTCGAGTTGTATGCAGATTATGCATGGATTGCAAGATATGCAACAAAGGCTAGATCAACTTGACCGTAATAGAGAGAACGTCGCACAAACCAATTTCTGGAATATGCCTTCTTACCCGACTCCGGATCGTAGTTATGATCATTCACCCATTCAAAGGGAAGAGTCATGGGAAAGAAAACGTATTGTAGCTAATGGTGGTAAGCGTGTGAACGTTAGAAAACTTGCGTAGAAATTATATAAGTTGGAAGACGATGGATACTCGGAAGATCTTGTCGATGAAATTATTAGGACCATTCATATGGAACTTAAACGACGTCGTGATAAAGGTTGGGAAACCGACGACGATTCTGATTATGGTGAGTCTGAAGATGAAGACGATGATGATTGTGTTGAAAAGGACCAACCTTTGGAGATATTTGATGACGTTAGTGTAGTTGACTCAACTCTTGATCTTTATAATGATCAAGCACCTATTCAAAAGGTACATGAGGATGATGAAACTAATGTTTTTCAGAATTTTGCAACATGGTTTGAGTCTTATGAAGAGGAGTATGTTGAGAATGTGACCGTTATGACCAATATTATGGAAGACCCAATTGAACTTGTGAATGTTTGTAATGATGATGTTGATGCCGAGATTTTGGTTAAGGCAGAAACGATGAAGAATGGTTGCAAGATTTGATAGAGGACCATGATATACAAGAGGTGAATAGTTCACTTGAATTTTTCAAGGATGAAGAGGATTCCGTGCTAAAAGAGATTGTGCAAGGTTTGTCTAACCCTTTGCATATTGATTCTTCTCCCTTGCCTCTTATTGGTTTGAATGTATGTGCTTCAAAAACATTGTTGAATGACTTTGTTTCTCAATTTCCTCCATTAGAGAAACTTGATTCTCATACTATGCAGGTTTTGGAACAAGAAACCGTAGAAGTACCCGACTCCTATATTCTTTATGCACTTCCAAGTGTGGAAAAGAATAAGTGTGGGGGAAGATTTTATCGGTTCATAGCTTCGTATGTGTTTTATATTACTAATATTTGTATGGAGCTATTGTTTTCAAAACAGGTACTATGGATGGATCCCCAAATTTTCAGATTGCTAATATATGGGGAATGAATCTTTCAAGAAGCTAAGTCGGGCCGTCGACTTTAAAACAAGCGCTTAGTGGGAGGCAACCCACCGGTTTTGTATCTCTTATCCTTTTTCTTTTTATTTTCTTTTTGTTTATTTATTTTTTATTGTTATCATATTTTCATCCCCATGTTTAATTTTATTAAGTCCATAATCTATCTTAGAAGAGAATTATGATGAATACCTTTTCGTCAGAAAGTTTCAGACTGCGCGTAGTTCAGTCCAGAGACCATAAATGTCAGAAAGTTTATCAAAACACTATGAAATTTTGACACTGTGTAGAAAACACGTAGGTGAACAACTTTTGTGAAATGGAGTTTTTCCAAATTCCTTACCAATTTGTACAGTTTTTGCGTTTTATCTTCTGATTACGTCAGAATTCAGAACTTTCGGTTTTACACATTGAGGGCAATGTGAAGTTTAAGTGTGGGGGAGCATTTATATGTTTGTATAGTTTGTTTTAGTTTGTTTTATTCCATTAAAAAAAAACAGAAAAATAGAAAAAACCAAGAAAAATTTGTGCTTTTTGAACTCCGAAATCTAGAAACTTGTGCCTTTAGGATGACACCATTAGTGGATGGAACCATTTTGAATGCAGGAGTTGAGGAACCAATTAACTAAAAGGGACGAACATAGCTCAGAAATCACAATTAACATGATAGTTGTTACCATATCTCGGAATATCACCATATCACATTCTATTTTTATTTTTCCATATTTATCTATTGTTCTCTAAGTGCTTTGGTGGGTCACTAAAAATCGAGTTGTTATTACTGCTAGAATGAAATAGAGTGATTGAGTTACTAGAAGAAAAAAAAGACCGACCAATTAGACCAAACAGAATAAAAAAGACACTTGGGAATAACAGTATGTGTGAAACGTAGTCCCTGTCTCCGTCGCCTAAACAAGCGTGGAATGCAAGATCCAAGGCAACTATCATGTACTTGCTGACAAGAAGCATGCGCTTTGATCCAAAAGATTGAATCATGCTGTCTAAAAGAAAAGAAGAAGAAAAGTGAAAGAAAAAAGTGAAAAAGAAAAAGAAAAGAAAGTATTATATTGGTTGAATAAAGTCACTTTTGGTTCCCTTGTATATGCCAGTGAGTTGATGTAGAATTCAAACCAAGTAGCTCAATCCAATAGGGCATAGGTTCATCTTGGCAGTGACCTTCAGACAGATATGGGAAACATCGATCACTTGTGAACATTCGCCAACATCTACATCTATATCCATCTTCTTAATCTTTTCATTGTGATTGTGGTTTGTTAGTTTCCGAGTATTGTGGCTTGTTCGACTATCTAATTAAAGCTTACTAATATATGAATTGCATTTGTGCAAGGTACCTCCTCCTGTAGTCATTTTGGATTCGTTCATTGATTTGTCACAAATATACGGAGTTGGAAATATAGGTTTTGTAGGTATATCTCTAGTAAACCATCACGAGACTATAACTCGTCCACTAGGGACACCTAGGGGTTTAAAGGCTTGTTATTTATGCTAAAATTAACCGTAGCCTCGACATCATGGAGTTGTTGTATGTTTTGTTTTGTTTGATTTGATCGAGGACTAGCAAAGTCTAAGTGTGGGGGAATTTGATAGGTGTGATAAACACCTTATTTTATATTTAGTATTTATGCTTTCTTTGCTATTTTTCATGTGAATTATGTATCTTATGATTGATTTTGAGTTATTAGGTACTCTGGAGTCGCACGGACGAAAATAAGGAGAAATCACCCAATTGAGTAAAAAGGGCTAGAATGTCATTTCACAAACGAACACTATCTGGAGCACAACCAAGGTTAAGGGGCAACTCTCTTGGATGAGTATTAAAGACAGCCCAATCAAAGTTTAGGGGAAACCCATTTAAGTGTTAAAGGCACCTAGGTAAGCTAGCTTGAGATGTTATTGGGCGGCCCATATTGCCCAGGTCCGGACCCAGTTTTATAACCTACAACCTACAATTGAGTTCTCTCAATCATTTGCACCTTGAAAGAAGTAAAGAAAAAAAATGGAGGCACGACTTAAGAGAAGGGTTCATAAAAGATGGTTAAGCAGGTGGCTCGAATCTGGATTGATTAAATGGGTTTGATGGCTTGTATGTGATTTGAAGATTATGAAGCATGTGTTGCAATGAACTCTATTGGGAAGCAATAGTTGAGCCGATTTTGAAGTTGAAGAGAACAGGAAATGGAAGTTCTTGTCATATGAAGTGTGAATGAATCGATGAGATTGATGAATTTTTGTGAATGATTTATGAATGGGTTTTGTGTGTATGTTGCAGGGAAGGATAAGTGGCCTTAGAATCACCAACAAGGTAAAAACTGAGTTACCAGCAGAATGGCACAATACTTGTTTGATAAAATGCCTGGGAGATTAGTTTTCTATAAGCTTAAGTTCAGTTGCGGCTAAATAACTGGACCAGTCTTGCCATCAGTGAACCATGGCTCTGGTGCGTATTAGAGAAGAAGTAGGAGAGAATTTAGCAGCTACGTACAACACTGTACTTGTGCAATCATATGCAGTGGCGGAATGAATGGCTTGGTGGAACTGGTGATATGCGATGTGCAGTGGATTAAAGATGCAGAGTGGGTAGTTTGGGAAGCTCAGTTGAATCTATAGTGTAAGTGGATATGGTGCAGCTGGTGGAGATTCAAATGAAGTTGTGCACATGAGTCAGGTGGTGCTAGCTCATAATAGGCAGGCGAGAAGGAGAGATTCAAGGACTGAGTTGGTGTTTTAGGGTTGTGTAGCTGAGCTGTAGGTGGAGATTGATGATGAGCAGTTTCCAACAAAACAAGGAGAAGAAAATGATGTTGCTGGGTGCAGTAATGGCAGAGTTGCAGTCATGTTTGTCAAGGGTTGCGGAGCAGTTGCAATGGAGATGGTTTGCTGTTGGAGCTGTTATTGTTGTTGTGGAGTGAAGTAATGTTGTAAGGTGAAGAACAAGGTTGCTGTGTAGCTGCAGATAGACGGCAGCTGGGGTTATGTGAAGTGGTTTTGTAGTGACAGGGAATAAGGAGATGGCAGGTGATTAGCCGCAGAAAATGGAAATGGTGGAATGTTTGGCTTGGCAAATATTGCAGGGACTCGAGAGCTGATTGCGCAAATGTTTAGGATGGAGTGAAGCTGCGACAGTGTAGGGGGTACTGGTATGGTGGTGTTTGAGCTTGCTTCCAGGAGATGTATGAAATGTTATTGGTGTGGGATATTACCAAGGGTAAGTGCAGGTTGGTGATGTTGAAGTTGCTGACAGAGAATGATCTATACAGTGGTTGCATGGAAGGCAGTGATGATCGATGGTTGTTTGATGTCCTTTGAGAAGAGCTCGAAATATACATGGTGCTTTGGTTTTGGGTTACTGTAATAATCTGCAGTTGAGAACGAAGGATGGTGATTATTTATGGTGGTGACTGACTTCGATGACAGCTTGACAGTGGTGAAGTGGAGTTTAAGACAAGAATGAGTAAACGCTGTTGATGCTAGAAATTGCAGGGTGTATGAATGTCAGAAAGTATGAAGAGCTTGAGAGTTGTTGCCGGCGATTAAGATGTCAGGGAGGAGTACATGGGATGGAGTTTGCTATTTGGTTTATGCTTCAAGGCTTTGATGGAGTTGGTGGTGGTTTAGACAATAGTGTGTGCAGTGTGATGCAGTTACAGGTATATAGAAGAGAGTGTAGGAATTGAACTTGAGCTATGCCGTGTTCCGTGGCGCTGTGTGAGCTTCTTGGGTTGAGTTGGTTTGTACTTAGGGAATAGTATGAGGCAATAATGCAGATAATGACACAACAAATACAGTCGCTGGTGCTGGTATTTAGAAGCACTGAAATGAGTGTGCCGTGTCGACAAAGGTTATTGCCACTGAGTGGTTTGAGATGGAGTTGAAGCAATAGCTGCAATGAAGGATGCTGTTGTTGCAGGTGACTATGGAGCTATAGAGCCTGTAAGTAGATTGCAAGGATGAATATGGCCAGCAAGCCTGAATCTGTTTTGACAGTGCGAAACGGAGCAGAATTGGTAAACTGGTGGTACCAGTTCCGGGTATCGGATTTCTGAACCGAGAGTGTTAATCATTATATTTTAGTGAATCGTGAGGCGGGAATGAGTCGAACAAAAGAGTTGATGGCCGGACATATGAGTTTAGAGATACGCTTTTGGGTGCGTTTTCGCAAGATAAGAAGTTGGGTTAGTTGGTTTTTGTGAATGTATAAACTAAAGAGAAGGAGAGTTGAGGTACTGGAAGTATACAATTGGCCTGGTTATAGTTTCCGATGGATCAGTGACCTGAGAAAGTTTTCCGGCGACCGGATTCGGGCGATAACGTCAGCAATTCCGGCGACCAGTTTTGGACCCAAAATTCCAGAGACATATTTCTCACACATGGGCTTGGTGGACTAGTAGATGGACGTGGACTTGAAGATTTTGAAGGCTAGACCTAATTTTGGAACAAGAAGAGCTATAAAAGAGAAGTCTTTTCTTAAAACCTATCATCTTATATCTTTTTTTCTACTTTTGTTTCTAGGGTTTGCAACATGCTAGGGTTTCTCTTTCTTCTTGTTATGAACTCCATTAACATGAGTACTTAATTTTATTATTGGTTATGGAATAATTAGATTTCACATAATATGGTTTTTGATATGATAAATTAGTTTTGTCTCCATATTTTATCGATTATGATTCACTGTTTATATTGCTACATGATTTGAATGCTTGTTTGATCGAGTCGCGAATCGGTTGAGTTTGTTTTCATCTCTATTGCTAGATTAGGGTTTGTTATACGTAAAAGTGATAGATTCCTGATTGCAAGTAGCATAAATATGATTATAGTTTGTAGTGATATATTCTTATGATCATACGTGAACCATAACCTTTGTTAAATTGGATTAGTGCGTTTTCCACGTTCGATTGCTTTGATTGGCCTGATTTCATAGAACTTAATGCATCTAGGGAATTAAACTTGATTAATGCTTTTACATGTTAGGTTGTTCTTTTAGATAGAACTCATACTCGCATCTTTTAATGTGTTTGTTGATGACAAAAGGAGATTAGCGGGATATTCTTGCGATCAAGATATTCTAGGGCTTTTGATAAAAGTTGAGATTAAAATATCAATTCTAGTTATTGTGAAGAGAACATATTTGTGAATGAATATGAATCCTTAACCAATATTCTCACTACCTTGATTTGTGTGCTTTACTTTTTATTGTTTTGCTTTTATTTTATTTTAGTATATAAAAATCAGAAAAATACCCGGTGTTTTATATAAGGAACCAAAAATATATTGACAACCTAGACCTCTCTGTGGGATCGATCCTTTCTTGCCCTTACTATATTTATATTTTGGGTAGTAAGAAAGTGTAAATTATTTTTGACGCATACGACAGCGATCACAGTTGGAGATGTAAACGTTCCAAAGAATATTGGTGAATACACCCCTGCCGAGATTTTTGCTGCAAAGAAAAACTCCGACGGTTTGAATGCCATCATACATGCCATTACCCCAAATCTTCAGCACCATGTGTCTAATTGCACTAAGTCGCAAGAAGCTTGGGATATCTTAGCATCCGTATTTTAAGGTAGTACCAGTGAGAAGGAAGCTAGGCTTCAAAACCTTAATTTCGATTGGGAACACTTTCGTATGGAAGATGTAGAAACATTTGATGAGTTTAATCACAAAGTGTCTGAAATTGTTAATGCATCTTTTGCGTTGGGTAAGACTATTCCTGAAAAGGACATTGTGATGAAAATTCTAAGATCGCTGCCATCTAGATACGATGCTAATAATCATGCCATAGTTGAGGGAAATAACCTTGATACTCTCTCCAGAAATACGCTGGTTGGAAAGCTTAGGATCTTTGATCATGAACATTCGTCCAAATATAAGGATGTTGCGTTCAAAGCACTAAAGGACACTAAATTACTTGATAAAAGTATAAAAGTGTATATCTCTGAATATGATCACTTTGAGACAGATTCATCAGATGAAGATATCGACAAATCAGTCTCGATTATCACAAGACCGTTTAGAGATCTTCTGCTAAAGATAAGTAAACGGTTCTCCAGAGATAAGCATAAGGCATCAGTCAAACCTTATAATCGTGTTCCTCCTAAAAACAGGGATATTGATGAAACTGATGATGAGGATATGCCTCAATGCTTTAAGTGTAAGGTATTTGGTCATTTTGCAAACGAGTGTCCAAATCGTAGAGAATACACTGGGAACAAAGGTCTTGCTGCAACTCTTGACGAAATATCTGACGACTATGATTCTAATGAAGACGAGAAATCAAGTGTTGCACTTATTGGTGAAAATATTGATTTTGATAATTGTAGCAATACATATATCAATCTTGATATTCTTTCAGAAGATAATCCAACTATTCTGGAAGACAAAGTTGACCAATTCTTTGGAAACTATGTTTATAATGTTTCAGGTTCCACTATGTGTCTAGCTGCCTGCACATCTCAGAAGCCTATTTTTTATCCAAGTTTGACGTGTTCATATTGTTCATTAAAGGGTCATGAACTTTTAAAGTGTTATAAGTTCAAACACCAACAAAGGAACATCAACAAACTTCAACGAAGAGCAAATCATTTAGCAAGAAAACTTAAACTGGCTCAGAAGACTGCTGAGGTATGTAAGATTTTATCTTCGTTTAAGAAGTTAGTTTCCAAGGATAATTCCTCTCAAGAGAAAAATGGTGGACAAATTATTGTTCACCATAACGCAACTTGATTGTGTTGTGTTTGAAATCTTGTCTCATATGCCTGATTAAAAGAGACAATGATTTTGTAGTTTTCAGGCCTTTAAGAAAAGTTTGTTTCTCTTCTTGTCTTAGATTTTTCTTCTTTTTGTCTATCAAACAAAAAAAAGGGTATTATCAACAATTCTACTCTTCATAGGGTTGAGAGTTGGTCGTGTACGAACTTGTTTAAAGGTTTCAAACCCTACATTCATTTTTTCCTTCTCTAAAACCTCCACTACACCAAATTTAGGGATTAGCAACGGTACGTGGCAGTTGCAAAGTGGGGTTGAAACAGTTCATCTCTGTTGCGATAGTCGATGTTGCAGTTTTTCGCAACGGCTACATTGCCGTTGCGATTTTTTTTCCGCAATAGATTCAAACTGTTGCAACGCTAAAATATCGCAACTGTTTACAGCAGTTGCGAATTCGATGGTCGCAACAACTTCAAATAGTTGCGAACTGGAATATCGCAACAGGTTAGCTCAGTTGCGAAATTTTTGTAACATCAAAAAAATAGTGGTTTTGACCGGTCAAAACCAGGTCAACATTACAGTTTCCTGTCACAAAACCAAGCTTCTCTTGACTATCAAAACCAGCCAAATTAAGTCAAAATCAGGTTCTTAATCCACCAAAATTATCAATAAAATATTTTTCCTTCAATTTAATTCACCGTAACATTCAATGATTAACTCCATATACACAAAAAGTAAGACACATCACAAAAGTTCTAAGGACATACAAGTTTTATGTGTAGTATCAAAAAAAAATAACAAGTATATTATTCATTTTTCAGATACAATAAAATGATGAACCTTGAACTTTGTCGAGGAGATCATGGTAATCATCAGTTAAAGATTTATGCTTGAAGCCTTTTGCTCATCTCCTCCAACACATACACCTGAAAAATACAAAACTATGCCTTCATAAAAAATGCATAAAGCCTAAACTGCAATAAACTCAATGATTCACTCCTAGATAACAAGTGAATCATATTACCGTTATGTATGTCGATACTAATTTGGCTGGTTTTAATATGGGAAAAGCTTACATAGTTATGACTTACATTACCTATAATGCCAACACCTGTTAGAACAAAGTCCACACCCGGAAACTGGTTGAATAACATAAACCTGTAAAAAGTGCACAAAAGGTATGATCATGATATATTACTCATCCAACTGAACAATGATGACCCAAAAACCAATTGAATGCCAGTATATGAAACAACATTGTTTGAACTGAACTTACCGGATCTTGGGAAAAATCCCTTAACATCAACAAAGTGGTTAATCAGCACATGATTTTGGTATAGACATGATGATGTCCATATCTCACTAAACCATATCTACAAGAGCCAAAAGAGTGCAGAAGTAGTTAGTATATTTCAATGGAAAACAGAGTTTAAAGAGAGCAAGAGAGATAGATATTGCACCCTGGTTGAATTTTGTATGGACAGTACAAAAGGATCAAGATCATCCTTAGCCCAAACGATGAGGCAAGGCACCTCAGAACCTGCTATCTTCACCATGACTAGCAACATTCACTAACAATTCTGTTGCTCTTTTCCATGACTTCTCATCGGAACTGCGGAAAGAAGTTTTACCATTATCACTAACAAGTAGTCACCAATAAAATCAAATATCGTACTCAAGTTCTACATTTGACGTTATAATAGGCTGTGTCAAATGTCGTACTTATAAAATATTCTACATAAAAACATTCGACCTCTGCGCTAGTTGATAAAGTGAAAACTTATTGTCTCCAACTTGATAATATCAATCCATCTCAATTCCTCTTAGAATTTATATTTATACAGTGGTATGGCTGATACCGATATAGAAGCATTGGAGGAATTTATATTTATACTGGGTAATGCAAAACACCTTCCACAGAACTAGATTAACCGAGTACTCTCTGCATCTCAAACTGAACTCATGGGAATTATAATGTTGTGGTGAATACATGTGGGGTGTAAAGTTAGTGAGAATAATACCAAATTAGGATGATCCAAAATATTCATTAAAGAAGGATGATGATGCCAAATGATGAAAAAAAAACTGCAGCAATATGAAATGGGTAGAAAAAGAGAAAAGAACAAGGATGGTGATGATGATTACTTGCAATTTGTTACTGACACTGAGAAACTGCAGCAATACTCTCTGCATCTCAAAATGCAAGGCTAGGTGCCTGACCTCATGTATAAGATTTGGTGGGGTGGGGTAATTGCCAACAACTACCAATATAAATAAATCAAATGAAAACCAAATAAGTCATTAGCTATATAATTCTGATGAAAATTCTCTGTCATTTTTATATTATAGATGATAGGAAAACTAATAATACAAAGTAAAAATGGAATTCTTTAATCCTACATTTATCCTTGCCACTTTCTGTGACTGTAAAATTCGTTGTCTTTGATTTAAAGGAATCAACCTACTCATGGGCATGAAAATGAATTCAACAACTACTACATAAACTGAAGAACAACAATAAACAAATTAACTTATGCAACTGAAGTCACAACTTGTATTGAGAAAAATAGTTAAAAACAAAACCTTAATGGTATCAAGGTAGGAGAGCTGATGATTTGGCTATGGGTTACCTGAAATTTTCTTCGACAATCCTTCTACCAGTCCTAAAAGATCTTGTACAAGAGTTCCATTGGTAGTTCAGAGTCGCACCATGTTTCTGCTTTTCAAATTGAAGATGTGAAAAAAGTGGAAGTTCGTTTTTGTATTAATGGTCACCTGGCATATGCAGAAGAGGAATTAGGCGATGTTAATTTATCCCACAGCTTCACTAATATCTCAACTAAATCATGCATAAAATACGATAATAGCAGTCACTCCATGCGAACTAACTATTTGAAATGTCAATATGAATGTATCTTCTTAAGACAAACACTCGCAGGGGGATAATTCTCACTGCATTCAACCAACAACTTATGTCTTGTCTAAGACATAACAAACTGAACAATGCAACAGTGATTAGAGAAAACTTACCATCAGATAAACTATAATAGTGCTCTTCTCATATTCTACATCCTCAACTTTAACCAGAAGATCCAACTTTATTCTACATCCTGCAGAATGAACCTCCATTCATGAGATACAATCCATGACATCATTACGAAGAAAAACTATTCAAGTCAGATGGGAAACTCAGATATGCTAAGGAATGGAACCCTTACTATTGTATCAAGTGGAATAAGATGAAACCAAAAAATAAAATAAAATCCTAAGACTTACCAGTGAGCATGGACTTTTTCCTTGTTCATTAGCGGACCTTGAGCCACTATTTAAAACCTCGCAAGTAAATATAAACTCAATGTCAGATTCCACAAACATAAATATAATAAGATAAGTGAAAGCAAGTGGAGTACTTACCAGGGGTTGATATTTCCCCGGGTGACTACTACTTCAATTGACTTTCAATGAATCCACCTGCGCAGTCATATACAACAGAAAGACCACCCACACATACATATATAAGATTAATAGAAACTAGGTAATAAAAAGTAAATATAGATTCATAAACTGTTCCGTTCACATATACATATATCAAAAAGAACAGTTGTTTCTAGGTAAAGTTAAAACCTCTTATGCGCAACTGCATAATACTCTTCCTTAAGCACAATAGGATAAGACTCTTCTATATGCACAAATGCATAAGGGTATGCATATTAAAGTGTTTAGCATACATACAAAAAACATAAGAGTATGCATATTAGAGAGTTAATCATGCATAAAAAAAAGTGTGAACAGAAGAAAAAAAAGACTAAAGGCATGTGTTAGCTAAACATTTATATAACTGATGCAAAAGATGGTTGAGTTATCCATGAAGAACTTCATCGCATATCTCCAAAAAAGTAGTGAAATCGTCTTAATTATAATTGATGGACCTCTTTGAATGAACCACGTATCCTCCGATTCCAACATCTTTAAAGGTCTCTGTGAACCTGTTAGATTTTACAGTTGGTTCATCTGGCATGAGAATATCGTCGATCAACACCTTGAAATGAGTAGCAGGTACAGGTGAGCCGTGATCTATAAGTGCAGACGCACCCGTACACACTTTACCAGTTGAAATTATTTCACCCTCTATGTTCATCAATGAACACTGCTTTGAGACCCCTACTGCTGATTGAGCCGGTGATATGTCCTGGCTAGGTGAACTTGGGATAGAATATGGTGATATTACATGGCTAGGTGAACTTGGGCCAACAGCTGGTGATATGCCATGGCTAGGTGAACTTATGTGAGCAGATGAACCTTAATGAGGTGAAGAAACATGACCTGGTGAACATTCCTGACCATGTGAAGTGCTACACATGTTTGAGGCAACAACTGATGATGGAATTGCAGCTTGAATATCCTTCACTATAAGGCATACTGCTCCCAAGACTTCAATAAGAACTCCCACCTTGCCACTTAAATCATCCACGTTATTAGTAATAACTCCATATTTAGACTTCAGTTCAGTTACTTTAGCACGAGCGGAAGCAGATAAATCAACTTGCGTACGAGAGATAGGACCTACAACACGAAACCTTTCTCTTGAATCCTTCCCAAATAATTGAGTCACTGCACAAGCTTCTTCTACTGGAATACCTGCTACCATTTTTCCCTTGATTTCCTCTAACACTTTCGTAAGTTGTTCCTACAGTGTTGAGCATAAGAATCACTTTCTTATAATACTAATCACTAGCTATCATAGAATCACTTGCTTATATATAACTTCTCAAATAATTGACTTACATAGTATGGTTGCGCACTAGGTAAAATTGCCCCACCCTCCTGTGAATGAGCTTTAATCCACACATCAGAGGTAGTGATTTCTGCTTCAGGGTTCGCTGCCTCCTACGTTTAAAAATACAATGGGTATGAATCATCCATTGTGGACAAAAGTTTGAGGTAAGTTGCATCATTGAAATGAAAGACCTACCAGTTCAGCTTTCACCAAACAATGCGGCTTGCGACCAGTGGTATGAGAGTAATCATATTGTTCTCTTTTCCTCTTATTAGCAACTCTTTTGATTTGGACAACAACATTGTTCTCATGTTCACAGAATTTTATCCAATCCTCTGCCTTTACGCTTGGAGGAGTATTATCAATCCTTTCTTGATGAGTATTCCAAATATCATAATGGTCTTGTCGTAATTCACACTTGAATCTCCTCCATGGATCAGACATCCCCTTCACCATAATAGTCTTGGAAGTCTCAGGTAAATCAAATGCAATCTGAAAATACAGAGCTAATGTGTGGCATCCTAAATGTATATCTCCATCAACTGAAGTTAACTAAAGAATAAGCAGAAATCATGTCATGAGGTAGATTTTGTACCTTAAGTTCATTCCAAACATTGTCCTTGTACTTGTGAGGCACTTTCCTCCAGGTTTCGTACGAAATAGGCACATGGGTACGAACCAAAGCACCCTTCCTGTGGCCGAGTTTTGTTGCGTTAGCAGAAATAGGTAGTCCATATTCGTCGACCTCCACTGGTGCTGCCATAATAACCTATAACTGTAAACAAAATATGAAATGTTAAGATCGCGCAGTTGAAAACAAAACCTAAAACAAAGCATCATTAGAATAAAACTATCCACATAAATATAATGTATTAACATAACACAGGTGATCAAACCAAACAATTCAGAAAAAAAGGGTTTAATTGATAAGAAAGATTGAAAGATGGAAGTGTAGCGCAGTCTTTCCAATTTAAACTACAGAATCAACACAAATAAGATCTTCTAAACTATCATTATCAGTAAGAGCTGACTGATAAACTGTCGGAGATTCAAGATTATCTACTACGGACGTTAACTTCTGAGATGAATGTAATACCACAGACCATCCCTCAGGTGAAAGATCCATTGAGTAGAACACTTGGGATGCTTCAGATGCGAGTATAAATGGCTCATCAACCACTCTATTTATACTTTTAATCTTGGACAAGTTAACCTTTATCACACTTGAGGTTGCATCAACTTGGCACCCATTAGTTTTATCTTCAACTCTGACCCAATCACAATAGAAAACAGTTTCTTCAAAATCCAAGTAATTCAAATTGATAATCTCTTTAATGACTCCATAATAGGTTATTTCAGATTCGATGTAATTTGTGTCCGTCGACTTATATCTCTGCCTTGTAATAGCTTTTATTGACACCCCACTGTTTTGAGATACCCTCTTCGCATCACAATCTTGTGGGGAGAAAGTAAATCCATTGACTTGGTATTTTGTGTATGATTGTGCCTTGAATAGAGGTCCTTGCACGAGTCACCAGAGAACTGAATCAGTTTCATTGGCTTCTACCAACTGTAAAAGATCATTTTCAAGTCAGTTGCATAACCAAAACAACACATGTTTTTTACTACAAACCATAAACATATTTTCAGAAGTCAATATACTGAAGGAAAAAGAGAAAATAAATATAATGAAAAATATTTTTTACTACAAACCATAAACATATGGTAGGTTATTATAATACAAAGAATACAACAAAAGCACCCAGGATTGAGAATTTAATGGAAATGATGGTTCCATCTAAACCCTAGTATAATGCTGGTTCACATACACTACCAAGTGCAGGACAAAATGACAAACTTTGAACTGATAAACTTTCAAAAAATCGCAATTGATAAGCTTTTAACTGAGATAACACCAATGTCAAGCTACCAATGTCAACTTCAGAAGTTAAAAAATGCAGAGAGATGTAGTGAAAGAATGCACATGACGATCCTAGTTCTTAACCATGGATCATGATAAGATTGCATCTAAGACAAAACAAGTATGAGCTAAGCAGAATACCTACCTTAATATAATATCACTTGTACATAATAAGTTCAAATATAAAAATGTTATGATTCTTATGAACCTTTAGATTGTAACTCGGTTATATTTTTGTAAATACACAATAAGTTGGAAAAGACATTGTGTTCCATTACCTCATCGCGTAACCATAAATGATAAGTCTTTGGGGTCTGGTTGGACGCATGAGACTTGGCATGATTAACATAGGAGTCATACTTCCTACAAATAACAAATCAAGCAATATTAGACCGATGACCCCACTTATCAACAACAACTCAGCAATGTGAAACTATTTTTTTTTACCTTTGCCAGTCATCGATTCCAACCAACTTAGAAATTAGCCATCTGCGAGCTTGTTCAAACTGCACTTGGTTCAGGTGAAAGTCCTTAGCATTACTTAAAGTCATCTCATCAGCGAACTCACCAGAATCATCCAGAAAGGCCTGTCGAGAGTGTTTATGAGTTCCACTACCATCTTCTGATATGTCTTCCATACAGTATAAGCTAGCTTCTCGCAGCGTATAGCCTCTTGCAATGCACCAGTCAATGTACCTTCTATTGCGCACCAATCCTTTGAAACCTTTCATTAACCTGTAAAAATCAGTGGCAAACAATTTACTTAGTGTTCAATACCAGGGTTCAATAATACCAACTTCTCAGATTATAAATTCTAAAAAAAGTATGTTGGGTAGTTACCTCTCAAAGGGGTACATCCACCTAAATCTGACCGGACCGCAGATTAAAGCTTCATCCGCTAGGTGCACCATTAGGTGAATGCTAATAACGAAAAATAATGGAGGAAAATGCTTTTCCAGTACACACATTGCTTCCACCAGACTTGATTTTTCTTTTAAGAGATGTTATCTATTAATTACCTTCGCGCACAGAATTTGAAAAATATACTTATCCGCAGAAGTGCAATTCGGAGATCTTTAGGTAGTGATGTCGCGATATGAACCAATAAAGGAAATAGATGTTGCATTAAAACATGGTAATCATGAGACTTCAGATTCCTTATCTCTAGAGGATTGACGCTGATGTTGTTGCGAATATTGGAAGAGAAATTTGAAGGGACCTTCAAGTTCTTCAAGATAGTACAAAAAGAAACTTTCTCTTTTTTTGTTATTGAAAAACTTCCATCTGCCATTGATGTTTTACCAGTCACTTCATCTGTTTTCACCCATAACTTCCTTTTAATTCCCATAGCCTCCAAATCCTTGCGAGCATTAGGACCATCCTTCGACTTGTTATTCCCCATTACAGTATTTATAATATGCTCTGTTATATTTTTCTCAGTATGCATAACATCAGTGCAATGACGAATAGAGTTTGAACTCCAGTTTGGCAAATCATATAAAATAGACCTTCTTGAAAACAAAGAATGCTCATATATCTCTTCTTCTTCATTAGCACCGTATTCAGATCCTCTTTTACGTTTCTTTGCTAGTTGTTTTCCTTTCCCTTGTCTGTATTTCAAATTATATACCATCTCTTGAACCTGCTGCCCTATTAATGGCCATGGAACTGTACCGCGCTCTACCCCTCCAGCAAAATTCAATCTATCATCTCTATACTTGTGGACTGCTGGCAGCCACCTGCGATGTCCCATGTAACAGATCTTCTTGCTGAACTGCAGCTACTCAGAAACTGTATATTATCCACAAGTTGGACATGCATACACACATCCAGACAACGTACCCAAAGCCGAGAAATCATGTATAGACCACAACAGCCTCGCTTTCATCATAAATTCTGTCTTACTGAAGGCATCATACGTTATAGCACCAGTATTCCATAATTGCTTTAACTCATCTATCAATGGATCTAAATAGACATCTATATCTTTGCCTGGTGCTCTTGGCCCTGATATCAACAATGCCAACATCGAGAACTCCCGCAACATGCAGTACGAAGGAGCTAGGTTGTAAGGCTGGAGAATTACTGGCCAACAACTATAATTCAGACCAAAACATCCATTCGGGTTGAAGCCGTCTGTTGCTATCCTGAGTGTAACATTTCGTGGCTCCTTAGCAAACTCTAGAGATAACTTATCCGCACACCACCAAGCTGCAGAATTAACTGGATGTCGCATTACATTCATATCCGACTGCGCTTTAGAATGCCAAAGCATTGCCTCTGCTATCCATGGTACGCTGTAAAACCTTCTCAGCCTTTCAATTATTGGAAAATGTCTTAATGTCTTTTGCGAAACTTGGGTAAGTTTCCTCTCATCATTGAAAACTTTAATATATCTTGGTTCTTGACAAACATGATAATTCACCAATGTACTTCTATCCTTTCAGTATAATATGCAGTCATTTACGCACGCATCATACGTTATATAATCCATACCGAGTTCTTGAATCATCTTCTTAACTTCAGGGAACTTACACGGCAACGTGTTTCCTTCAGGAAGCAATTCTTTCATCAACTCTAAAACTGCAGTTGCACCGTTGTCTGAAATTCCATAGTGGGTCTTGATGTTATTCAGACATATAGAACCGTACAGAGCTGTTTTTCCTTTAGGACATAAATCATACAACGGTTGTCTTGCACGCTCATACAGATACTGTCTTCTCTTACTCCTGCTTGTTCCAACATTTTTATCTACGCTGCTTGTTCCAACATTCTCATCTACTCCATCTCCATCATTCACACCAACACCTTCTCCAACATTTTCATTTGCACCATATGTTGTATTAGGATAAACTGAGGGATCGACTACAAGTTTAAAATTGTCAGCTGCATTTTTTACATTGACATCCACACCTTCTTCTGAAGTATTACCCCTATGTGCTTTTACTACATATCTTTCACCATGAAAACGCCACATTGTGTACGAAGATTCAATCCCATATTTAAGCAAATGTAAGGAAATCTCACCAAGTGGCACTAAACCGAATTCTGATTGATACAACGTTTACAAGGGCATGAGAACAACGTACTATCACCACCATTATTCTTGACAAACATTATAAATGACTTGACACCTTCTATGTATTCTCTGGACTTACAGTCACAATTCATCCACCTCTTGTCCATATCAGATGACATGACACCCTTCAAGATACAGATTATACAAGATTAAATTAAGTAGCCCTCGTGGTATTAAGGGTTTCCGAGGCCCTAATAGTTAACCACAGAACTCTCGTCTTATGTATGCAACAGAGTTAGCTACAAGTATCCAATGTATAACCACTACGACTAAGCAACCACAACATACTTAGGACTGTGAAACATACTATATACCTAGTAACTGACTACAAGATAGTAAGGATACAAAATTTGAAACATCTTTAACCTAGTTTCGATTCGATTAGTTCTTTCAGTTTATAAAATCTTCTTCTTTTGTTTGTATTTTACAGAGTTTCATCTTGATTTTCTTAGTTTCTATGTGACCTTTTTATATTGAAAATAATTCAAGATCCAAAATAAACCAAATCTAAAACAGCTTAACATAATGTATTTCATCAATCAAACACCCAATTCTGAAAGAATAATAAAGTAAAGAGAGAGAGAGGGTACTTTCAGTGTTCTATTCCCTAAAGAAAGTTTTTAATCTTATTTTGTTTTTGATATGGCACAAGCGGAAGCGAATAAAAGACAAGGAGAATCCACTCCTTAATGGTGATGATAGAAGACTCCAATCCAGGAGCAAAGACTCTAATCCAAGAGTTAAAATAGAAAACACTCTAATCCAAGAGTTAAAAGAGATAACAATGGTGTTTAACCAACAAACTTAAGAGTTTTCATTAATCAGATAAAAATAGCGAGCCGCAGCTAAACATAAATGACAATGGAATAGGCTATATATATCCGTAAAGATAAAACCCTAAAGTCTAGAACTTTCCTAAACAAGATAAACATAAATAAAAACTTAATTATCCTAACAAAAATAGTAAATATCCAAGATTTTGACAAATCTTGTGAACGGTCAAACCTAGTCCAAATACGTCCCGTATCAGGCTCCCCTACTGCGATGAAACTCGTCTCGAGTTTATACTGGAAATGGCAAGTGGAAGAAAGAATTTTAGTACTCCCACTTGAAACACAACCCAACCTCGAATTATGCATCAGAATCACCAAGTGCTCGTGACAAAAATTCAACTTCACGATCTTCATATGCATGCACCAAGTCAGTATTCGATGTTTCCTTGTCTGACTATTACAGTAAAGAAATTCCCATGAGAACTTCCACGCCCTGTCCATACGAACTCTATAATAGGGAAATGAATTATCACAAAACTTGGCACATAGGTCTTGGTAGGAGCTTCCGAGAACTAAAACAACATCTATCTTCATTTTGGGAGGATTATCCTTAAGTATCTCACATGGATCATCAGCCACTTGATTACTTGCATGGTGATTATTATTGATGTCGTGACCCACTTCATCGACGTTTTCTAGAAACTTAGCCTCACACGGTATATGAAGTGAACTTGAAATGTTCTTGGAGTCTGCCAATGGTCGTTTTCCCTGCAATAACATGACTTTGGTTTTTCCGCACATAAATTCATAAATGTTATCACCATAACTATAAATTGCTTGAACATCAAACAACCAAGGCGTACCCAACACAACATAGCAAAAATCCATATCAACTACTTCACAAAAGATTATTTCGGAATAACACTTACCGATTGACACCGGAATTTTACAGACACCCATACAAGTAATTACCCCGTTATCTTTGTTGACCCATTTAATCTGATCCGGGGCAGGGTACCAATCCATCTCAAAACCCAATGATGTAATCAATTTCAATGAAACCAAATTCTGTTCGCAACCACCGTCGATGATGAAATCACAAATTGTGTTTTCAACTTTGTATCGACTTCGAAAGTGCTGCTTATTTCTCTGCATCTTGCATATATATAATCAAACTTTCTTTGCTAGGTACCGATTGATTTTGGGAAGAGTTAAAACAAGTTCTTGATGGAAGGAATGTTTACAGGAAGTCTAATTGTATAACTTGCGAAAATGGGTAGATGGGTTTCAGGAGGTTTAATAAAATTAATGGGCTGGGCTTATATTAAGCCAAACTTGATTTTATCTTGACCCAACAGAATCCATCGCAACTCAGATTTGGGTTTTTCGAACAGGAACAAAAATGAAACTAGGGTTGAGCGATGCGCAAAATATATTTGTTCACGACGGTGAACGGTTCCCTTTTCTTTGGAATATCAAAAGTGATCCAAGAACAACAAAACGCAATCACAAACGAACAATAAGCAGGTGATGGAAAAGGTACTTACTGAGCAAGGTGTTGAATGGTGATAACACTGTAAAGAAGATCCAAAATCTTCAACCTTCCAAACGATTTTTTTTTTTTTTGATAAAAAACCTAGAGTTCACAGGAATCCTCAACTGATTCTTCTAGGCGGCCTCACAGACGAACAACGCAGGAAAACCTGCTCTGATACCACCTGATATGGCACAAGCGGAAGCGAATAAAAGACAAGGAGAATACACTCCTTAATGGTGATGATAGAAGACTCCAATCCAGGAGCAAAGACTCTAATCCAAGAGTAAAAAGAGAAAACACTCTAATCCAAGAGTTAAAAGAGATAACAATGGTGTTTAACCAACAAACTTAAGAGTTTTCATTAATCAGATAAAAATAGCGAGCCGCAGCTAAACATAAATGTCAATGGAATAGGCTATATATAGCCGTAAAGATAAAACCCTAAAGTCTAGAACTTTCCTAAACAAGATAAACATAAATAAAAACTTAATTATCCTAACAAAAATAGTAAATATCCAAGATTTAGACAAATCTTGTGAACGGTCAAACCTAGCCCAAATACGTCCCGTATCAGGCTCTCCCATTATGACAAAACTCGTCTCGAGTTTATATTAGAAATGGCAAGTAGAGGACAAAATTTTAGTACTCATACTTGAAATACAACCTGCCTTAGAATTATGCATCGGAATCACCAAGTGCTCGTGACAAAAATTCAACTTCACGATCTTCATATGCATGCACCAAGTCAGTATTCGATGTTGCCTTGTCTGACTATTACAGTAAAGAAATTCCCATGAGAACTTCCACGCCCTGTCCATGCGAACTCTATAATAGGGAAATGAATTATCACAAAACTTGGCACATAGGTCTTGGTAGGAGCTTCCGAGAACTAAAACAACATCTATCTTCATTTTGGGAGGATTATCCTTAAGTATCTCACATGGATCATCAGCCACTTGATTACTTGCATGGTGATTATTGTTGATGTCGTGACCCACTTCAGCGACGTTTTCTAGAAACTTAGCCTCACACGGTATATGAAGTGAACTTGAAATGTTCTTGGAGTCTGCCAATGGTCATTTTCCCTGCAATAACATGACTTTGGTTTTTCCGCACATAAATTCATAAATGTTATCACCATAACTATAAATTGCTTGAACATCAAACAACCAAGGCGTACCCAACACAACATAGCAAAAATCCATATCAACTACTTCACAAAAGATTATTTCGGAATAACACTTACCAATTGACACCGGAATTTTATAGACACCCATACAAGTAATTACCCCGTTATCTTTGTTGACCCATTTAATCTGATCCGGGGCAGGGTACCAATCCATCTCAAAACCCAATGATGTAATCAATTTCAATGAAACCAAATTCTTTTCGCAACCACCGTCGATGATAAAATCACAAATTGTGTTTTCAACTTTGTATCGACTTCGAAAGTGCTGCTTATTTCTCTGCATCTTGCATATATATAATCAAACTTTCTTTGCTAGGTACCGATTGATTTTGGGAAGAGTTAAAACAAGTTCTTGACGGAAGGAATGTTTACAGGAAGTCTAATTGTATAACTTGCGAAAATGGGTAGATGGGTTTCAGGAGGTTTAATAAAATTAATGGGCTGGGCTTATATTAAGCCAAACTTGATTTTATCTTGACCCAACAGGAATCCACTGCAACTCAGATTTGGGTTTGTCGAACATGAACAAAAATGAAACTAGGGTTGAGCGATGCGCAAAAGATATTTGTTCACGACGGTGAACGGTTCCCTTTTCTTTGGAATATCAAAAGTGATCCAAGAACAACAAAACGCAATCACAAACGAACAATAAGCAGGTGATGGAAAAGGTACTTACTGAGCAAGGTGTTGAATGGTGATAACACTTTAAAGAAGATCCAAAATCTTCAACCTTCCAAACGATTTTTTTTTTTTTTTGATAAAAAACCTAGAGTTCACAGGAATCCTCAACTGATTCTTCTAGGCGGCCTCACAGACGAACAACGCAGGAAAACCTGCTCTGATACCACCTGATATGGCACAAGCGGAAGCGAATAAAAGACAAGGAGAATACACTCCTTAATGGTGATGATAGAAGACTCCAATCCAGGAGCAAAGACTCTAATCCAAGAGTTAAAAGAGAAAACACTCTAATCCAAGAGTTAAAAGAGATAACAATGGTGTTTAACCAACAAACTTAAGAGTTTTCATTAATCAGATAAAAATAGCGAGCCGCAGCTAAACATAAATGTCAATGGAATAGGCTATATATAGCCGTAAAGATAAAACCCTAAAGTCTAGAACTTTCCTAAACAAGATAAACATAAATAAAAACTTAATTATCCTAACAAAAATAGTAAATATCCAAGATTTTGACAAATCTTGTGAACGGTCAAACCTAGCCCAAATACGTCCCGTATCAGGCTCCCCTACTGCGATGAAACTCGTCTCGAGTTTATACTAGAAATGGCAAGTGGAAGAAAGAATTTTAGTACTCCCACTTGAAACACAGCCCAACCTCGAATTATGCATCGGAATCACCAAGTGCTCGTGACAAAAATTCAACTTCACGATCTTCATATGCATGCACCAAGTCAGTATTCGATGTTGCCTTGTATGACTATTACAGTAAAGAAATTCCCATGAGAACTTCCACGCCCTGTCCATGCGAACTCTATAATAGGGAAATGAATTATCACAAAACTTGGCACATAGGTCTTGGTAGGAGCTTCCGAGAACTAAAACAACATCTATCTTCATTTTGGGAGGATTATCCTTAAGTATCTCACATGGATCATCAGCCACTTGATTACTTGCATGGTGATTATTGTTGATGTCGTGACCCACTTCAGCGATGTTTTCTAGAAACTTAGCCTCACACGGTATATGAAGTGAACTTGAAATGTTCTTGGAGTCTGCCAATGGTCATTTTCCCTGCAATAACATGACTTTGGTTTTTCCGCACATAAATTCATAAATGTTATCACCATAACTATAAATTGCTTGAACATCAAACAACCAAGGCGTACCCAGCACAACATCGCAAAAATCCATATCAACTACTTCACAAAAGATTATTTTGAATAACACTTACCGATTGACACGGAATTTTCTGAGACACCCATACAAGTAATTACCCCGTTATCTTTGTTGACCCATTTAATCTGATCCGGGGCAGGGTACCAATCCATCTCAAAACACAATGATGTAATCAATTTCAATGAAACCAAATTCTGTTCGCAACCACCGTCGATGATGAAATCACAAATTGTGTTTTCAACTTTGTATCGACTTCGAAAGTGCTGCTTATTTCTCTGCATCTTGCATATATATAATCAAACTTTCTTTGCTAGGTACCGATTGATTTTGGGAAGAGTTAAAACAAGTTCTTGACGGAAGGAATGTTTACAGGAAGTCTAATTGTATAACTTGCGAAAATGGGTAGATGGGTTTCAGGAGGTTTAATAAAATTAATGGGCTGGGCTTATATTAAGCCAAACTTGATTTTATCTTGACCCAACAGGAATCCACTGCAACTCAGATTTGGGTTTGTCGAACAGGAAAAAAAATGAAACTAGGGTTGAGCTATTCGCAAAAGATATTTGTTCACGACGGTGAACGGTTCCCTTTTCTTTGGAATATCAAAAGTGATCCAAGAACAACAAAACGCAATCACAAAAGAACAATAAGCATGTGATGGAAAAGGTACTTACTGAGCAAGGTGTTGAATGGTGATAACACTGTAAAGAAGATCCAAAATCTTCAACCTTCCAAACAATTTTTTTTTTTTTTTGATAAAAAACCTAGAGTTCACAGGAATCCTCAACTGATTCTTCTAGGCGGCCTCACAGATTTAACATCGCAGAAAACCTGCGCTTCTGATACCACCTGATATGGCACAAGCGGAAGCGAATAAAAGACAAGGAGAATCCACTCCTTAATGGTGATGATAGAAGACTCCAATCCAGGAGCAAAGACTCTAATCCAAGAGTAAAAAGAGAAAACACTCTAATCCAAGAGTTAAAAGAGATAACAATGGTGTTTAACCAACAAACTTAAGAGTTTTCATTAATCAGATAAAAATAGCGAGCCGCAGCTAAACATAAATGACAATGGAATAAGCTATATATAGCCGTAAAGATAAAACCCTAAAGTCTAGAACTTTCCTAAACAAGATAAACATAAATAAAAACTTAATTATCCTAACAAAAATAGTAAATATCCAAGATTTTGACAAATCTTGTGAACGGTCAAACCTAGCCCAAATACGTCCCGTATCAGGCTCCCCTACTGCGATGAAACTCGTCTCGAGTTTATACTGGAAATGGCAAGTGGAAGAAAGAATTTTAGTACTCCCACTTGAAACACAGCCCAACCTCGAATTATGCATCGGAATCACCAAGTGCTCGTGACAAAAATTCAACTTCACGATCTTCATATGCATGCACCAAGTCGGTATTCGATGTTGCCTTGTCTGACTATTACAGTAAAGAAATTCCCATGATAACTTCCACGCCCTGTCCATGCGAACTATATAATAGGGAAATGAATAATCACAAAACTTGGCACACAGGTCTTGGTAGGAGCTTCCGAGAACTAAAACAACATCTATCTTCATTTTGGGAGGATTATCCTTAAGTATCTCACATGGATCATCAACCACTTGATTACTTGCATGGTGATTATTGTTAATGTCGAGACCCACTTCAGCGACGTTTTCTAGAAACTTAGCCTCACACGGTATATGAAGTGAACTTGAAATGTTCTTGGAGTCTGCCAATGGTCGTTTTCCCTGCAATAACATGACTTTGGTTTTTCCGCACATAAATTCATAAATGTTATCACCATAACTATAAATTGCTTGAACATCAAACAACCAAGGCGTACCCAGCACAATATCGCAAAAATCCATATCAACTACTTCACAAAAGATTATTTCGGAATAACACTTACCGATTGACACCGGAATTTTACAGACACCCATACAAGTAATTACCCCGTTATCTTTGTTGACCCATTTAATCTGATCCGGGGCAGGGTACCAATCCATCTCAAAACCCAATGATGTAATCAATTTCAATGAAACCAAATTCTGTTCGCAACCACCGTCGATGATGAAATCACAAACTGTGTTTTCAACTTTGTATCGACTTCGAAAGTGATGCTTATTTCTCTGCATCTTGCATATATATAATCAAACTTTCTTTGCTAGGTACCGATTGATTTTGGGATGAGTTAAAACAAGTTCTTGACGGAAGGAATGTTTACAGGAAGTCTAATTGTATAACTTGCGAAAATGGGTAGATGGGTTTCAGGAGGTTTAATAAAATTAATGGGCTGGGCTTATATTAAGCCAAACTTGATTTTATCTTGACCCAACAAGAATCCACTGCAACTCAGATTTGGGTTTGTCGAACAGGAACAAAAATGAAACTAGGGTTGAGCGATGCGCAAAAGATATTTGTTCACGACGGTGAACGGTTCCCTTTTCTTTGGAATATCAAAAGTGATCCAAGAACAACAAAACGCAATCACAAACGAACAATAAGCAGGTGATGGAAAAGGTACTTACTGAGCAAGGTGTTGAATGGTGATAACACTGTAAAGAAGATCCAAAATCTTCAACCTTCCAAACGATTTTTTTTTTTTTTTTGATAAAAAACCTAGAGTTCACAGGAATCCTCAACTGATTCTTCTAGGCGGCCTCCTCATTGACGAACAATAGCAGAAAACCTGCTCTGATACCACCTGATATGGCACAAGCGGAAGCGAATAAAAGACAAGGAGAATCCACTCCTTAATGGTGATGATAGAAGACTCCAATCCAGGAGCAAAGACTCTAATCCAAGAGTAAAAAGAGAAAACACTCTAATCCAAGAGTTAAAAGAGATAACAATGGTGTTTAACCAACAAACTTAAGAGTTTTCATTAATCAGATAAAAATAGCGAGCCGCAGCTAAACATAAATGACAATGGAATAGGCTATATATAGTCGTAAAGATAAAACCCTAAAGTCTAGAACTTTCTTAAACAAGATAAACATAAATAAAAACTTAATTATCCTAACAAAAATAGTAAATATCCAAGATTTTGACAAATCTTGTGAACGGTCAAACCTAGCCCAAATACGTCCCGTATCAGTTTTATATTTCAGAGAGCTGTGTCTTCATACATCTCAGTTCCTATTTGATTTTTTTTCTTATTCTGAAAAAAAATCCAAATCAAAATTAAAAATAAACAAATACCTAAATCTATCAAACACCCAAATTGAAAACATCTTAATATAAACCCACATTCAACATATGATTTCAACAGACTTCAACCAAAACTAACATACAAGCAACTATCAAACACCCAAATCTCAACTGACCTAAATTTCAATTTGAAAGAAGAAAAAAAAACAACTTTATACCTAAGATTATCACGATTAGCTGATATTGATGACTAGTTCTTCCAACTGCAACAGTACAACAGAGATAAGTTAGACCTAACAATTAAAAAAGTAAAAGTAAAATCAAAAGCAAAAAATGAATCTAACAGAGGGTAAAGTGAGAGAGAGTTACACAGTGAGTGGGGTGAGATTTTGATTGAAATAAAGGCTCTTCTTCACTCAATTTCTAGATCTAGTTTAAAGGAGAGAGTAAAGAGAGAGACAGAGAGAAATAGAGAACGAGTAGAGGAGAAGGTGTCGTACAGGGAAAAAAGAGGGGGAAAGGAAAGATATATCCCGCCCAAAGGAATTAGGGTAAAATATCTTGCACACTAGACTTTCGCATGATGGCCTGAAAACGTGTTTAGAAGTGTAGGCAGCCACACGGTTTATTGGCATGCGTACAACAGGGTTTAGTTGCAAATCGCAACAGAATCAAACAGTTGCGAGTTTAGTAACTGTTCTAAACAGTTGCGAATTTTTTACAACTGGAATTCGCAACTGAAAATTCGCAACAGCTTATAAACTGTTGCTAATCTGAGTTGCTAATCCCTGAATTTGGTGTAGTGCTCTTTTTATCTCAAGACTACTTGTTGAGTTAATTGTGATTTCCTCTCACAAACCCATACGCTCATGGAAACTCCATGTACGATGTCTTCTGATGGAAAAGATGGTAATGTGATTGTTAAGCCATCAATCATGAAGGAAAAAGAAAAATCTCCATTGCTTCCAACATTGAAAAGGAAGAGAAAGAATGTGAGGAAGCCAAGAGCCGTTCCTTCAAATTCTCAGAAGTTTTATGATGTTCTTGAAGTGTTGAAGGATATGCAAAAGGAGATTCAACAAATAAAGGATTTTGTGTATAAGACTCATGAGATTCAGAAGGCCCTGGTTCGACAACAGCAACCAAGAAGGTTTATTGATATAAACTCCTACCTTAATGAATTTTATGTTCCAATGGTTGTTGACGACAAGGAGTTCGGGGACGATAAAGAATTCTTCAAAGGTATTATTGTCTAGTAAATCTTCTGTTTTTCGTGTTTTGATTAGAAGAATAACTAGTGTTTGGAATAGCCATTATTGTGATTACACATAGCTATGTCTAACGTTTTCATCTTCTTGTTTTTAGATTTATTGGATTAAATTCTAAACTTGTTTGGAAGATGATTTTTGCAGTATTAATCTTTATGATTTTATATATTGCAATATTGTTATGGGATATATGTGTTTACGTCCGTGAACTTGATTGTCCCATACTTTGTGATAGGCATGTAATTGCTACATTTTATACCCATATTTATATTAGCTAGGATACAATGTTTTAGTTACTAATACTATTTTAGTGCTTTTGTAGAAAGTACAAGTGCATTCGATCATCCAGCGAATAAATAACAAAATGTGAGACTTAATGGTGTTTGCGAGGAAAATGGCAAAATGTGGTTGGCCTGGTACTTCCATATATCAGCAACCACTGATCAAATATGCTGGCCTGGTATTTCTATATATCAACAACACTTATTATGCTGGCATGGTATCTCCATATATCAGCAACAATGAAATGGGCTGGCCTGGTATTTCTATATATCAGCAGCCGGGTTGGCCTGGTATCTCCATGTATCGGCAACCACAATGATAAAACGGGGTTGGCTTGGTATCTCCATGTATCAACAACCAGAATAATGATATGGGGTTGGCCTGATATCACCATGTATCAGCAACCACAATGATCAAATACACTGGCCTGGTATTTCTATGTATCAGCAGCACTGTATATCATGGCATCAAGAGAATCCAGCTCAATTGTCATTCCAACAGCTCATGTGCCTCACTGCTTCCTCATTTCATGGCCAGAGACACTGATTCAATTAAACAATGAGGAGTTTGTCTGTCTTAATAATGTGATTCCACTAGTGGGTAACAACAAGTGATGCTGCTGTGAACTTTTGTTCACATACCAAAATGAAAATAAAGATTGAGATGTGGCACCACATATTATTCCACACTTTTCTATCAAGATTGAATCAAAACAAAGAGTTTCATTGAATGAGTTTTCATTTAGATAACATTAATACAATGTTTTTGATATTTTTTGGATGATTACAAATGATACTACAAATGCCTATTTATAGGCTTACAAAGAGAAGAAGAGAACTATGCCTATGGAGGCTAACAACTATGCCTTTGGAGGCTAACAACTATGCTTATGGAGGCTAACAACTATGCTTATGGAGGCTAACAACTATGCCTTTGGAGGCTAACAACTATGCCTATGGAGGCTTACCTTATATTCTTTGTTTCTAGAATAATCTACATGTTTAGAACATGTTTAGAGGTAATTCTAACACTCCCCCTCAAGCTGGTGCATATATGTCGCTCATGCCTAGCTTGCCAACAAACTTCAGAAATATTTAACTTGGAACTGCTTTAGTTAGAATATCAGCTACCTGTTCTTCCGATCTAATTCTAGGTAACTCCACGATCCCATTATCCAACTTCTCTTTAATGAAGAACCTATCTATATCCACATGTTTTGTGCGATCATGATGAACTGGATTGTGTGCAATATCACACGCCGCTTTGTTATCGCAGTACAAACGAATTGGTTTCCTAGGAGGATACCCCAATTCAGTTAGCAGACGTTTTAACCACATAACTTCGCAGATACCCAGCGCCATACCTCGCCATTCAGCCTCTGCACTTGATCGTGAAACAACTCCTTGTTTTTTGCTTCTCCATGTAACAAGATTACCCCCAACGAAGGTAAAATATCCTAAAGTAGACCTCATATCATCACATGACCCACCATAGTGAGAATCAGTATATGCCTCCATACTTTTGAAGTCTTGACCTTTCTTAAACAAGATCCCTTTTCCTGGAGCAGACTTCAGGTATCTTAGGATTCGCATTACCGCATTCATATGTGGTTCTCCAGGATTATGCATGAATTGACTAACAATACTCAATGCATATGCAAGATCGGTTCTTGTATGTGCCAAGTACATTAGTCTACCCACGAGCCTTTGGTATCTTCCTTTATCAACATGTACTTGGTTGCCATCCGAACATAATTTCAAACCTGGCTCTACTGGTGTATCTGTTGAGTTGACATCTTTGTCATACCTGTTTCCTCCAACAAATCAAGGGCATATTTTCTTTGTGACAAGAATATTCCTTCTGTTGATCGAGATACTTCAATTCCAAGGAAGTATTTTAAAGAAGCAAGATCCTTCATCTGAAATTCACTTGATAGATAATTTTGGAGAGCCTTTCTTTCTTCTGGATCATCTCCTATAACTATCATGTCATCTACATATATGATTAAAGTCAGTAATCTTACCTCGATTTTTCTTTAAGAATAAAGTATGATCTGAATTTGCCTGACGATAACCAAATGCTCTCATAGACTTGGTAAATCTTCCAAACCACGCTCTCGGAGATTGTTTCAGACCATACAATGACTTGTTTAACCCGCAAACTTTTCCGTTATGCAACTCGACTCCATCATTCCTGGTGGAAGTCGCATATACACTTCTTAGGACAAATCTCCATGTAAAAAGGCGTTCTTGACATCAAACTGTTGCAATGGCCAACCCAAATTTGCAGCAAGAGACAACAAGACTCGCACTGTATTCATTTTAGCTACAGGTGCGAATGTCTCATTATAATCTACACCATAAGTCTGGCTATACCCTTTAGCAACCAATCTTGCCTTAAAGCGTTCAATTTCACCATTTGCCTTGTGTTTGACTGTAAAAACCCAGCGACATCCCACGACTTTATTTCCTTCTGGACATTCAACCATGTCCCAAGTATTATTTTCTTGTAAGGATTTCATCTCATCGATCATAGCTTCCCTCAATTTCGGATCAGATAATGCTTCCAGACGACTGTTAGGAATAACTACAGGAGATAATTGATTCACAAATGACTTATTTGATTCGGTCAGACGGTGATTAGAGATATAATTATTCATGGGATATTTAGCTTTTGATGAAATATCAGGTTCATACATAGATTTAGGGATACCTCTATTCCGACGTTAAGCAATTGTTTCTTTGCGGGTTCAAGAACATCTTCAATGAACGGTTGGATTGGGGTTGGTGATCTATCATTATCTTCTTCAACTTCATCTGCATTATCTTCTGATCTATATGCATTATCTTCTTCAACTTCATTTATAGCTTCAATTTCATTATCTGTGTTAATTTCTTCCCCACTAACTTTCTGTTCTTTTGGAATTTCAAGAACAACATCTTCTTCGATTATGTCTTCTTCATAGTCAAGAGTCTAAATTTCTTTTTCATACTCCCCTGAAGTTCAGGACTTGAGTAATACATCACGTGTTCGTGAAACTTAACATCCAATGTGATGTACATTCGTTTAGTTGGAGGATGGTAGCACCTATATCCTTTCTGACTTGCAGCATATCCTACGAAGACACATCTTAAAGCTCGGGGAGATAACTTGCTCCGTTGGTTCTTGTGTAAGTGCACAAATACTACACAACCAAATATGCGTGGAGGCAGGTTTGGAACTGTTGGTGAAACTTTTGCCTCACTGAGAGCTTGAAAAGGTGTCTGAAAAATGATAGTGCTGGAAGGTGTACGGTTGATCACATATGCTGCAGAGGCAAGAGCTTCACCCCAATAAGTTAACGGCATATGAGCTGATATTAATGAAGCGCGCACAACTTTAAGCAAGTGACGGTTTTTCCTTTCAGCTACCCCATTCTGTTGAGGAGTATTAGGACAAGTTGTCTGATGAACAATACCACATTCTTTTAAATAATGCTGAAAATCAGTACTTAAATATTCGCCTCCGTTGTCACTTCGAAGAACTTGAATCTTTGTATTGTATTGTGTGTTGACTACTTTGTGAAACCTCTGAAATAAATTATTCACTTCATATTTTGATTTCATCAAGCAAACCCATGTCATCCTAGTGCAATCATCAATAAAGGTGACGAACCATCGTGCGCTTCCAAGAGTGTTAACTTTAGACGGCCCCCAAACATCAGAATGAATAATCATGAATGGAATAGGACTTTTATTTAAACTTGATGGAAACGAAGTACGATGGCTTTTAGCTAGTTCACATTCTTCACATTGAAAACTAGAAACATCAATCTTTGAAAATAGACTAGGAAATAGCTTTCTTAAGTAGCCAAAAGAAGCATGCCCTAACCGTCTATGCCATAACCAAATTTGTGATTTCTCCTTCTCCCCCTGAGTACCATTCACAACTAAAGCGTTAGATAATCTTTCTGAAATTTTTGACTCCAAATCTATATAGTATAGCTTTCCTCTTCTAACCCCAGATCCAATCGTCCGCCGTGTTCGAATGTCCTTAAACACACAAGAATTAGGCCAAAAGATAACAACACAATTTAAGACTTTAGTAATTTGGGAAACTGATAATAGATTATAATTTAGAGAGGGAACGACTAAAACGGAATCTAGACTCAATGTATCCGTAAGATTTAATGATTGTTCTCCAATTACTGGAGCCAAAGATCCATCTGTTGTGCAAACGGAGTTGTGTATGGATGTTTTAAGAGGAGAAACCTGTCTGGAATCAAAAGTCATATGGTCTGTGCAACCCGAATCAATTATCCATGAGCTATTAGGAACAACTTGCGAAATATTAAAAACATTACCATTGGTTGTTTCCATAGCGGAGGTTAGATTACTAACCACATGTCTTCTTGCAATGAATTCTTTTTCTTGGGATCGCATTTATCCCACCAATCTGGATACCCGATAATCTTAAAGCAGTTGTCTTTGGTATGACCACGTTTACTACAATGAGTGCAGGTGACAGACTTATGTTTAATGTTGTATTGACGACGGGTTGCCATTGCAGAAGTTTCAACACTAGATACAAGGATCCTTCTCCTTGCTCTGATACCATATCAAGATTGAATCAAAACAAAGAGTTTCATTGAATGAGTTTTCATTTAGATAACATTAATACAATGTTTTTGATATTTTTTGGATGATTACAAATGATACTACAAATGCCTATTTATAGGCTTACAAAGAGAAGAAGAGAACTATGCCTATGGAGGCTAACAACTATGCCTTTGGAGGCTAACAACTATGCTTATGGAGGCTAACAAGTATGCCTTTGGAGGCTAACAACTATGCCTATGGAGGCTTACCTTATATTATTTGTTTCTAGAATAATCTACATGTTTAGAACATGTTTAGAGGTAATTTTAACATTTTCTATGAGCAGTAATGAAGTCATCAGAGCCTCACTTATTATTCGAGCAGCAGAGGTATTTGTGGGTTAGCAGTTAGAGATGAGAAATGAACAAGAATAAAGTCTCGAGAATCAGAAGAGTAATTGTTTCGGAAAAGCTAGGTTTGATGTTGATTTATGTCTTAGCCGCTGCAAATGCTAATCGGACAACAACAACAATGGGAGTTTGGCATGAACTGGATTTTGGGGATTTCTGGACTGAGAACAGATTCCATGGGTTTCTTGGAAGTTAATGCGCAACAGATCTGAGGTCAGTGGAGTATGGTGCTGTAGTATAATGGGTTGCAACCATTGGTGTTGTGGCCGGAAAAAGTAGGCATTGTGACCTGCTGGTGCTAACGATGGTGCATGGAAGGTATGAATTCGACAGTAGATGGTGTTGGGGTTCTTGGCAGAAACGGAAATGGATGAACTGGAAACAGTACTGGCATAATTATGGAAGAAACAGTTAAATATGGGTTTGTATGGGGTTCTCGGTTTGGATTAAATTGGTATTGGACCGTACTTTGCCTGAACTATATGCCGGAAGACTAGAGAACCAGATTCTGTTGCCGTTCATACAAGCGGTGAACGAATGAGCTCGAGGTAGTCCGTGACATTGGGGTCTGGTATGAGCTGTTAATATCAGTAAAGAAGGAATGCAAGCAGTGCTGGTAGGAAGTAAAACTGAGAGTTGCTGAGATGTCTTTTCGTGATGAAGAAGAGCTGGTGGTGCGAGTTTATGTTCGAGTTTGGGTTGATTTGAGTCGAACCTTGGTTGTAGAGACACTCGAGGAATAAAAATAGGTCTGTTGACGTGAATGGAGTCTTAGAATTTCGGTGCTGGTTCAAATACAGATGAGGTTGGTCTGCATGTGTATGAATCTCGCAATTGCAGGTGATGATCATGGA
Organism: Papaver bracteatum; assembly: GCA_023529315.1. Classification (NCBI taxonomy): domain Eukaryota; kingdom Viridiplantae; phylum Streptophyta; class Magnoliopsida; order Ranunculales; family Papaveraceae; genus Papaver; species Papaver bracteatum. The sequence goes on from JAJJWX010004549.1 coordinate 977,022, forward strand.
AGAGATGGTCATGAGCATCTCGGTCAATGGGAGCTGTTTCTGTTGACGAGGATATTTTCTGCTGGAAGTTGATGGTAGTTGGTGATGGAGTGTGGTATATCGAGATTGAGAACATGGGTTTTGCTGTGGGTGATGTCTGAGAGATGATAGAAAAGCTCGGTGACTGGTTTGCTTGGGTTCAATGGCTGTGTTTGGAGCTGAGTTGTGCTGTAGACGATATTCAAAAGATTATATGAGGAGGTTTAGCCAAACAGGTCAGATGTGATGAGTCAGTGCTGATCCGATGGTGCAGTTCTGGACAGATTAAGAGGATGTTTTCGAAGGAATTGAACAGTATTAGAAGCCAGTAACGCAACAAAGGACTGAGAACGAAAAGTAGTCGTGTGGTTGGAACCGGTATTATTGGACTGGGCTTCTGCCAATGGGTTTATCCGGTCTCGACTGAAGTTTGGGAACAGGGTCACAGACATTTATATTTCGAGAAAAGAGAAGAAGAAAAGAAAAAAATAGCCGGAGGCTGGAGTCGGTCACAGAGCCGCAACTGGGAAGAAGGAGAAGAGGCGCGGCACAGAGCCGTGCTAGGGTTTGAGATTTCACTTTCATTTTCTCTTTTGAGTAGCTAGAGTTTGATTCGAATCTTTTTATGGCTTTTGAGAAAGCCATTGCTAGCTAGAACCATGTTAGGGTTTAGGTAGAACCCAATTTTATTATGAAAACTTTACATTTATATGCTTAATAATGAGTTGATTGATTAGTAGTTTTTCTTCATATAGCTTGGTATTTAATTGCTCATGTGATTTTCTTGATTATTTATGCTTTTGAATTGATATTTCGTGCTTCGGTTAAATCCCTAGACGTGGTATGCAAGGATAGATAGGTAATGCTTTAGGATCACTACATAAGAAGCGAAGGAAATTACAGCGGAGAAACAATATTTAAAAATGCATGCAATATATTTTTAACGATTAGTAGAATTTGCGTAATTAATTGGTGGAAACCGAAAATCCTAATAACTCATTCCCTATTTTGGTTACGTCTTTATTATTTATTATTTCATTTCGTCCCGAATATCTTAAAATTCATTAAACATCATCTTGTTACTTTGTTTTTGGTATTAGTTGGTAGGGTATTTCACACTCCTCGTGGGAACGACCTGTACTTGCCATTGTTCTACTAGTTATACACTGTGCACTTTTTATTAGTATTGATAAAAGAATGAATAGACTTTTGACAAACACAAAAGTTAAGCCTATATTGTCAACTATTGATGTAAGATAGGTTAAAATCTTTTGTGATTCAAGGATTATGTCTATTGTATGTCATTATGCAAAAGGTGATGAGAAATAGAATGAATCCTTGTTTATTCGACGGTATAAGGTCGATCTCCGATCCATAATTTTTGTGAAAATATTGTGGTGTTCCATAAAGTGTCTTATGTTGAGCACGAGGATAACCAAAGTTGATTATTTTATAATTAGCTTAGTTGTTGTTCTATAACGTACTTTTTGTTGAGCATGGGAAATTAAATTGATTACTTTCGTGATCAGTTTAGTTGTGTACTTCGATTAGATTAATTATGGGTTCTCTTGTGATTAATTTAATTGATTTCTTAAGTCTTCATAAGTTTACTTGTGTTGAGCATATTTGGTTAAATTAATCTTAGGTTCACTTATGGTTAATTTGATTGAATATTCTTTTTGGATTCCGAATTCATACTTGTATGTGATTTGTTGAGTCCAAAGAAATCCTTCTTTTCTTTTGAAATTAAGGTCTCTCTTGTTGTTCCCTTGGGAATGACATTTTATGGGGGAGAGTTCTTTTGAACTTGTGCTTAATTGCTAAATATTTGTGGGGAGTGTGGATGTGGAATATTATAGGGGTTATCTTGTATCTTTATAAACTCCTTGATGAATGCATTTAGCTTCAGCTTTATGACTGCATCTAAACAAGATGATATACATTTACCTTTGGTCATGAAATGTCTCTTACGGAAATTTCATTAGGATCCCATTCTTATACCTTTGCCAATTTTATGGACAAAAAGGGGGAGAATTAATATGTAGTTCACACTACAAATACATATGGTTTTCGGATCATTATGTATGGGGGAGTGGTTTCCATGTGAGATGGAGTATTGACCAAGGGGGAGTGATGTATCACCATAGTATTGTTGTTAAAGTTGTGATGCAATTGGACTTTGACGATGTGTAATGATACTATGACATTGTATAACAATGATTGAGAACTCTTGTTTTCTCGTTGTTATAGCTATGGATTTTAAACAACGATGATGCTAAACTTACAACCTTTGGGATCATTGGAGTACTTGGAACTGGCGAAGATTTCGAGTAATGTTGAAGATTTAGACATGTTGAATAAGAGCTACAAAGTTTATTTATATATTTTTTGTATTCCATATGTATTAATAGTTTTTCCACTAAAATTGACAAAGGGGGAGATTGTTAGAGCATTGCTCGGTCGAACTCGCATGCGTTTCTATCTCAAGCATGTTTGTAAATGTTAGTGATCAAAACTATAAAGTCTTGATTTCTAGTCTATTAAGCTAAGGTCTCGGACTAGGATAGAAAGTGTAGTTGAGCTCAAGAACTCCATGGAAATCATCATACAAGACAAAGGACTACTCAAGGAACCAGTGGATCTTCATCGACTAAAAGGTATGTGGAGACTTGAACTTCTCTATCACTCAAAAGTCTGTCTACTCTATCTCCTATATTGAGACAAAAGTCGTATTACTATATAGACTAAGATTAGACACATGTGGCATTTCGAGCTGAGTATATCTCACTTATCTATTTCTCGAAATATGTGTTGGTAAAGCTTTCGCTTTAGCCAAGTTCATCTTTGCCTAGTGACGAAAGTCATGTTATGTTTCAATCACTTTGGAAATTGCTCTGACGAAAAATAGTTTGTGAATAACAACTATATAACGCCCTCTGAGAATGTTTCAATGATTGGAATGAGAGTTTAGACAATATAACCATTGGAGGATACAAGCATCGTTGTGGAAACACATATATGTATAAGTCCTTGTTCCTTGAACCAAAGTTTGTGAACTTTGTTGATCAAGTGAAACTGGAGAACGTGAACTTTAGTCCGCGAACCCAGTCCGCGAACTGGCGAAGTTCTCGAACCCGAGAATTTCTACTGGAGTTTGTGAACTCCATCCGAGAACTTAAGTCTGCGAACTTAAGTAGGTTATGTCTAAAAACGATGTTTGTGAACTTATCTTAATAGACTAAAGAATGCTATTGCAAACCGTGGATTTATAGTTCATGAATCGATTTGAGTGAATCACATCGTTTTTGCTTCGATTTTGTCTTATATAGTACATAAATATCTAAGCAATTGAACAACTCTCTAACTAGTTCATTTTAGTCATTTGGACTAGTTATGGTGAAGAAGAATATGGTTGATGTGAAAGTTATCATATGACTATACTTTTGGTTAACTATTGTTGAACCAACTAATGTACAAGTTTGGGGTACGGTTACACAAGCCTAGAAACGTGCATTACATGTGTGTATAACAAGCTATGTTTTTCGATCTAATGGTTGATAAATATTAGCTTGAACCTGGTCAGGTTTTCATCTAACGGTGAATATTGAATGCTTTGTTAGTAATCTAACATTGATTACAAACCATGATTTGAAAGACTATATAAGGGTAAACTCTAGCAACTGGGAAACCTAATCCACACACATTCTGTGTGATACTAGTTGTGCTAAGCTAGAGTCGATTCTCCTTTAACCTTAGGTTTTCTTCTTCTAAAACCAGGTTAACGACTTTAAGACTTCATTGGGATTGTGAAGCCAGAACGATACTACTTTTATCGTAGTTGTGTGATCCGATCTTTCTGGTTTTTATCATGCGAGTACAATTGTAATAATTGGCTTGAGATTTCTATCTCCGATAGGCAAGATATAAAAGTAGTCACAAACACTTTGTCTCATCATTTATGATTCCACAATATATTTTTTCGTTGTGTCGATTAAGACTATTGTGAGGGGATTGATAAAGTTGAGCTGTTCTTCAAGAATATAAGTCTGGTTTTATCAATTGGTTCATGTTCACCTTGATTTATCAAAAGACGGAACAAAAATCGTTGGTATATTCGTGGGAGACGAACTTATCTATTACTGTAGACTTTTCTGTGTGATACAGATTGGTTTATTAAAGTCTTCGACTTTGGGTCGTAGCAACTCTTAGTTGTGGGTGAGATCGGCTAAGGGAATCACGTACGTAGTATCCTGCTGTGATAAGAGACATAAGAGCATAACTATACCTTGGATCAGTGTGAGATTGACTGGGGTTCTGAAATGGCGAGGGTACCCAAATATACCTCAAGCTAAAACTTTTCCTTCCTTTAAGTCCTTTCTCCGAAAGTGATTGTCTATGGACTGTGTTGAGACAATGCAACTAATCGGTTCACACTTCGTGTGATCGCCTATGGATACAAGATCGAGACAATACAACAGCGAAGTATGTTTACTTGATACAAAGGTTCGGACTTAACCAAACTCAATAGGATTCACGTATCAAGTAAATAAGAATTAACGTTTGTGCAATTTACTTTAATTATAATAAAATAATTATAATGTGGAAATATAAAGTAAATGACACAACAACATTTTGTTAACGAGGAAACCGCAAATGCAGAAAAACCCCGGGACCTGGTCCAAAATTGAATACTTTCAGGATTAAGCCGCTATACAAAATAAACCAACTTCATATAGTTGATACCAAGCAACTAAACTTATAGTTCACCTAGTTCCGTCTGTATTCCCACGCCTCCAACCTGTAAACAAGTCACGTACTTGGACCAATTCCTTTAGTTCATATTCCAAATAGTAAAGGAACAACAAATCTATTTGGTATCAACTCTCTTCAACCAAGTGATATGAGTTGCACAAAGGCTCTTATGTTTATCTTAACATAAACTCCTTCGCCAGGTTCCAAGATCTATCTTATGTTCAATCACCAAAAGTTAATCATTAAGATTAAGCCAATCAACACTCTTAATCCAAAGAATTGTGTTGATGCCGATCTTCTCAATTAATCAATCCAATCTACCACAAGGATAAACCGATTACTAATTGGATCCTCTTTACCAAAACAAGTATTGTGCACACCAAAGATTATAAAACCAAGTCTGAAATATTCTATCTCTTCTTTTTCTTCAAATCTTCTTAGATCTTCAATAAACACCTTCTGTAGACACCCCAATTTTGCACATGAACATGGGCTGTGAAGATTCGCCGCAAAATCTTATCCGAAGTAGTCGTACTGAAAGTGGGTTTAGTGACGAGCTTAATATAAATTTTGGTCATTGGTGGAAATTAGTCAAGCCCATAAACAATACCTACACAAACTAGCTGGTCACCATCCAAGTCCACCTAATGTTAGTGCCATGAATGGCCGTGGTTAAACGATAGATACATTCAACCCATACCAAAAGTCCACTAGTTCGTCAACTGGTCCTTTAAGGCATGAGTAAAAGATGTCAAGCCAGTCCAATTAGTTTAGACGTCCACCCAAGTAAAATGTGCAAAAATGTGGACACCGTTTTGGATTAGTTCCCAAGTCTTTCCATTAAACTAAAATCCTAGGCTTAAATGAAATCTTTTTAATTGTGGGAATAATATTGGATATATGAGAAATAATAATTTTAAAATGGAAATGATATTTAGGGTTTTAATGTGAACGGTCGGATCAAAGTCAATTAATCCTATGGTTATGGTTAATGGAAAAACAATATAAATAGTGAGCTAGTTTTGGTGTTTTGAGAGAGGGGGAAGAATAATAATAATAAAAAGGGGAGAGGAAAATTTTAGAGAAAGAATTTTAGGGAGAAAATTATAGAGGAGAATAGTGGCACGTAAGTTGGGATAATACTCGAATACGATTTTGTGGGAGTAATATTGTCGGTTCTTCCTTAATAATCTAAGTGACATCGAAATATCACTCACAGCCAAAACAGGTTTGCGCTGGTTTATTTTTGTTTCTGTATTTGTAGTATCGCATTAAAGCGCGTTTTCTATGATCCTATTATGCTTCTCTGATAATAATCCAATGATTTTTCAAAACAAAAAAGATTACATGTGCTAACGTGATTGGTTGGTGATTATTTATTGGTGGTGATTTTGTTTTGTCTCTTTAGCTTCTGTATTCTATAAGCTCACACTCCATGCAAAATAATAATGTTGTTATGCTCCAAGTGATGATAATATGTGCTTTAATTAATTCCATCCAATAAACTTGAAATCATATTACTGTTTTTTTGCTTGATTAGTGTGGAGTTAGCTAGTTAATGTGAGAAACACGAACAAGTTGCACTAGTGATCCAGGATATACGTGGCGGTGGCAAGCGAGCAAACTAAAAGTCATCTTGGGGTGTTAATAATGATATTGATTTGCCATTTTTTTAGTTGTTTTTGATTTATTTTCCAATAATAATAATTAGTGATTATTTTTAATAATTTTGTCTCTGTTTTTTTCTGAGATCAGGTTCTTACTCGGATAAGTTGCGGATTTTGGAATCTAATATATTTATTGTGATTCATATATTTTGTTTAAAGATCAAAACCCTAATATCCCAATTATAAAGTAGAGGTCGATCTTTGGATTGGACGGGCTAGGTGCCTCACACCTTCCTAGCCCGTATCTTGATTCCCGGATCTATTCTATGTTTTGGACCAGTGCTTTATTTGGGTCCCAACTCCCTAAGTTGGGTGGCGGCTTCGATAATAATAATTTCCCTTAATGATAATTTTCCACGTGTGATTCCCATTATAGATATTTAGAGATCCTAACCGATTTCGATGGTATCTACAGTGGCGACTTCACTGGGGACTTGAGAATCTAACTTGAAACGTAATTGGGAATTTAGGGTTTTGATTTTACACTACTCGGTGTTTGCACACACACACTGCACGCACCCATATGCATCTTGCATTTTCATTTTGCATCGTTCGAGTCCGATTTTAGGAAAATCTGTGGCTAGTAAGTTGAACCCATTGGGCGTTATCAGCCGAACCACCACAAGCCTTAGCCCAGTGCCAAAGAAGACTAGTTTCGACTACGTCTGAGGTATATTCCGCTAAGGTAACCCAAGCCTACCTAAGAGTTAGCAAAACCTGCATGCACGTGCATTAATTGTAAACTGCATTCATTGTTGCACAAAATACGAGACATAAGCACCCTTGTGTTACCATATATCTTTTTTTTGTTTCCTTTGAAACAGGAAAATGACTATAGAATCCAAAATGAATATCAACACTTGGGCATTATCATGGTTGCGCGAACAATTCCAAAAGATGTTGGATACCAAGTTCACAAAATTTGGAATCCGAGACCAAGAAGTTTATTCTCGAGGCCATTGCTAAGTCCACAGAAAAACATGTCGAGGCTGATATGGGAAATGACAAAAATAATCATAATTATGAAGAGGTTAAAAGGAATAATTTTGAAGAGGACATTTTTGAAGATGTTAAAGATGACATTTTTGATGAAATGGGAGAGACCATGGCACGCAAAAAAAAGTTATCCCAGAGGCTCAAAAAGATTGAAAGGACCTTGCATAAAATGGGTGAGGATACAGTAGATACACATGGGCTATATCCTTATCCCGATATCAGTTTACCTCATGGCTTCACATTTCTGGATATGGATAAATATGATGGAACTGGGTGTCCGAAAACCCATATTCGTATGTATGTTGGGTACTTAAAACCATTGGGTATTAGTGATGGGTTGTTAGTACAATTGTTTCAGAGAAGTTTGACCGGTACGTCTTTAAAGTGGCTGATGAAGACAGATCCAAGTCTAGTTTCGACTTGGAAGGATATGGTCGATATGTTTGTGACACGGTTTATGTTGGTCCCTGAAATTCAGTTTACTCGGAAGCACTTGGAGGCGGTCAAACAAGAACCCAATGAGGCATTTACAGAATTCTTTCCACGTTGGAGGACCAAGGCATTAGAGCTCGATGATAAATTAACTGAAGAAGATATGGTTGATATGATAATAAACTGCTTGAACTATGAATATTGGAATCGGCTGATATTGTCTTACCATCCAACATTACTCTCTTTATGGAAGACGGGTTCACAGATTGAAAATGCATTGGACATAGGCAGAATGACAAGGTTGACCAACCCGGAGGACTCTAATGGGAATAATTACGGAAGGGCCACATTTACAGATGAAAATCAAGTGAATATTGTGTCAGTTGCATCACCTAAAGGACCATGCCAGGGGCAGATCCCGAACTGGAATCAGGGCAGATATAGACGTCCACAAAGGAATTTTGGGGAGAGAAAGCAGTTGAATACAAACCCATTGCAATATCATCAAAGGGAACCCATGGTCAATGTTGTCTTGGCGGAAAATGAAACCAATTTAGCCGACTCAATCTACAAGCAAGAATCTCCTGTCAATCGACCTATTCACATCAGTGAACTCTTCACGGATCATGTACAAACTATGAACTCATTTAATTCAGCAACTAATCGTCCTGTTATTTTGTCTGAATTAATGACAGGTTATTATGGAGTTGAGCAACTGAGGAACGTGCAAAATTCCAACCGATTCCCAACAGAGCATGTGCATATCTCTGAACTTCTACCAAAGAAGACCGCACATGTTAGGCAAGTGCATATTTCAGAGCTCTTGTCTCATCCCGTTCAACCACTCGCGATTCCAGTCTACCTCTCATATATCTTACCTGCTGATCCAGTACATGCAACAAATCAATCTTCATCTACAAGGTGGAATCCGTTTATAAATGAGGGTGGTGATGAGGTTCAAAATATAGCAAGAGACAGAACCATTTACAAGCCACCTCATCTCAGGAATAAAAATATAACCATGCCTCCTACACAACCATCACTCAGGTTGAACTCTACAAGACAAGAGGATGAACAAAAAGGGGTAAGAACAATAGAGGCCGAGTCAGGTAAGTCTCTAACTCATTCTGTTGAGTCAATTCGACTGGTTAAGGGTTTTAAATCACCATCTGAATTTGTAAATAAGTCTTTTATTTCCAATTTTCAATATATTTCGAAAAATCCAAAAAAATCTAAAAAACTAAAAATCCAAAAAGATTTTGTTTGTAGGAAAAATATTTTGGAGAACAAAATACTCGGCATAAACAAAGGCAGTGAGAATACTGGCAAACCGCGGGGATTGTGGAACCACCAAAAAGAAAAACCTGAACCGGTTAAGGAAGTAAAGTTTGTCAATCAAAACAAGGAAAATCAACATTTAAGGGCACCTCAGAGAAAGAAGATGAATGTGACCAAAATGTGGATACAGTGCAAGAATGTGCCAATACAGAAGACAGAAGTAGTGAATTTAATAGAAGAGAAATCATTGCAGCTAAGACCGAAATGGATGTGGAAGACCATTGATAAGAAGGAAGAAAGATTCAAAACACACGAAGATGAGATTTTTCCATCAAATAAAGGCAAGACGATGAATCCTCCACCTAAGGAAACGGTTTCTTACAAGGAAGTGTTATTAAATTTGAAGAATGATGGAGCAGCTGATCAAAAGGCAAATAATGATTTTCCCAGCATAAAATTTAAGAAAGCAATTAATCAACAGGAAGCGAATGATTTTCCCAATAGAAATTTTAAGAAAGAAAATAATCTGAAGACAATAAATAATAATTGGAGCACAAGGTTCGAAGAAACAATTAACCATAAGGTAATGAATGATTTTCCCAGCAAAAGGTTCAAGAAGGCAATTAATCAGAAGGCAATGAGTGATTTTCCCAGCAAAAGGTTCAAGAAAGAAACCAATCATAAGGCAATTGATGATTTTCCCAACATAAGGTTCGAGAATACAGTTAATCAGAGGGTAATGAATGATTTTTCAGAGATAAAGTTCAAGAAGATGGAGCAAGCAGAATTTCGAGAAGATCCAAGAATCATACAAAATAGAAGAATTGTTCAACAATTTGATCGGGGCAGCCAACATGATCCAGGCCCAGTAAGTGTTACTCGACCCAAGAAATACCATACCTAGGTAAGTGCTCAAATCTATCTAAGGGCGGCGAACGCTCATAAAACTTAAGGAGGTTTTTTTTTAGAAGTCCAATAATATCTCTCTCATAGTTTCATAATTTAGGGGCAGAGTCGTCATCATGTTTGGCCCCTTTAATCAGTCAGTCCAAAAAAAAAAAGTACTAAGGGCAGAGTCGTCATTATGTTAATCCCTTGTCGAAAAAAATAAAAATAAATTATTTTCAGTCTCATAAAATCAGTCAGAAGAAGAAGAAGAAGAAAGTAAAAAAAAAAATCATCAAGAATTATTATTTTCAGTCAATCAAAAAAAAAGAAGAAGTATATATATTTCCAGTTTTATAGTGTCAAAAAAAAAAAAACAAACTAGGGGCACCACCATCATTACACTGTGCCCATGTCATAATGTTCGGTCTTAGTCAAGTAAATAATTTAGAGAGAGATATGTTAAGTCCATTTGTATGTCATCTTGAGTCTTGTAAGTCATCTCCTAAAGTTTTATGAGCAACGGACGTCCAAACGGATAGGTTTAAAAAAAAATGAAATGAAAAAAAAAATGGTTATTAAACAGCCACTTGGGAAAATTGAGTAGCACTTCATAAAAGAGATAGAGGAAAAGAAGAGTCGTGTGGAGAAAGTTGATGATTTTAAGCATCAGACGTCATTCCTGGAAAGCAGCAAAATCCTAAATCGTTTTACAGTTTGAAGCCAATTGATGAAGTTAATTATAGCTGGGAGGATTGACAGATCTAAAAATTTGGATGGGGACGGTAATATTTTTGGTGGAATCTATCAGATACGTGGCAGGTCGGGATTCCTAAACCTTTGTTTATGTTGAGTATTTTGTTTTTCGCCCTTTGTTTTTGAAAATTATTTTTTTTAGGATTTTGTTTTCTTAAAAAAAAAAAACATAATTAAAAAAAATAATTAGTATTTATTAGGAACATGTGCTACTAATAGATCTTTTGCAAGGTCATCAATTACAAGGCTTCTCCAGACTTTGGACGGAATACTCAAAGGGAAAGTGAGGCTTACTTTATACATAAGGATTGTGGAAATCAAAGAATGCTCGAGGCAAATTATTTTTCTAAAGCTCCATATGGATCGTAGAAAGGACAAGAGATGATGAAAATATTTGAGCAAGGTCATAAAGATTGAAGAGCCTAAACTCAGACGATGCAATCGATGCGATGACGTAGCATGTGGTTAGAAGAATTAATGTAATAAAGCGCAACCTGTTTTCTCAATAGTTGGTATGGCATGAGTACCGCTTCGTCGTGATCTCTATCACGAGGATGTGTATTAGTGCAAAATTAAAATACTTAGAAATAATTCGGGTGAATTTTCTAGTGTCATCCCAGATAATTTTAAATGAGGAATCCATCAAAATATTGGTGCAAAATAGGTGTGTATGTCTTTGGCATTCAGTTGGATGCAAACCTCAGCCAAAGAGGGGCAACTGTAGACACCCCAATTTTGCACATGAACATGGGCTGTGAAGATTCGCCGCAAAATCTTATCCGAAGTAGTCGTACTGAAAGTGGGTTTAGTGACGAGCTTAATCTACATTTTGGTCATTGGTGGAAATTAGTCAAGCCCATAAACAATACCTACACAAACTAGCTGGTCACCATCCAAGTCCACCTAATGTTAGTGCCATGAATGGCCGTGGTTAAACGATAGATACATTCAACCCATACCAAAAGTACACTAGTTCGTCCACTAGTCCTTTAAGGCGTGAGTAAAAGATGTCAAGCCAGTCCAATTAGTATAGACATCCACCCAAGTAAAATTTGCAAAAATGTGGACACCTTTTTTGGATTAGTTCCCAAGTCTTACCATTAAACTAAAATCCTAGGCTTAAATGAAATCTTTTTAATTGTGGGAATAATATTGGATATATGAGAAATAATAATTTTAAAATGGAAATGATATTTAGGATTTTAATGTGAACGGTCGGATCAAAGTCAATTAATCCTATGGTTATGGTTAATGGAAAAACAATATAAATAGTGAGCTAGGTGTGGTGTTTTGAAAGAGGGGGAGGAATAATAATAATAAAAGGGGGAGAGGAAAATTTTAGAGAAAGAATTTTAGGGAGAAAATTATAGAGGAGAATAGTGGCACGTAAGTTGGGCTAATACTCGGATACGATTTTGTGGGAGTAATATTGTCGGTTCTTCCTTAATAATCTAAGTGACATCGAAATATCACTCACAGCCAAAACAGGTTTGCGCTGGTTTATTTTTGTTTCTGTATTTGTAGTATCGCATTAAAGCGCGTTTTCAATGATCCTACTATGCTTCTCTGATAATAATCCAATGATGTTTCAAAACAAAAAAGATTACATGTGCTAACGTGATTGGTTGGTGATTATTTATTGGTGGTGATTTTGTTTTGTCTCTTTAGCTTCTGTATTGTATAAGCTCACACTCCATGCAAAATAATAATGATGTTATGCTCCAAGTGATGATAACATGTGCTTTAATTAATTCCATCCAATAAATTTGAAATCATATTACTGTTTTTTTGCTTGATTAGTGTGGAGTTAGCTAGTTGATGTGAGAAACACGAACAAGTTTCACTAGTGATCCAGGATATATGTGGCGGTGGCAAGCGAGCGAACTAAAAGTCATTTTGGGTTGTTAATAATAATACTGATTTGCCATTTTTTTAGTTTTTTTTTATTTATTTTCCAATAATAATAATTAGTGATTATTTTTAATAATTTTGTCTCTGTTTTTTTCTGAGATCAGGTTCTTACTCGGATAAGTTGCGGATTTCGGCATCTAATATATTTATTGTGTTTCATATATTTTGTTTAAAGATCAAAAACCTAATATCCTAATTATAAAGTAGAGGCCGATCTTTGGATTGGACGGGCTAGGTGCCTCACACCTTCCCAGCCCGTATCTTGATTCCCGGACCTATTCTCTGTTTTGGACCAATGCTTTATTTGGGTCCCAACTCCCTAAGTTGGGTGGCGGCTTCAATAATAATAATTTCCCTTAATAATAATTTTCCACGTGTGATTCCCATTATAGATATTTAGAGATCATAACCGATTTCGACGGTATCTACACCTTCACACAACTACTTGAATCTTTTGTGATCAATCACACACAGAACGGAGTCTGTTAACAATGGATTATCACAAGATCGTCTTTAGATCTAACAACAGTCTAAAGATCTGTGTCGAAACCTTGAACTAGTTTGAGTGAATCTTATATCAGAAGAGAAGATTCTCAAGCATAAACAAACTAGGTGTAATCAAAGTTCAACCACCGTTAGTCAATCAAATCAATACGAAAACTAAAGATAAACCGCAATATCTAGTTTCCCACCAACGGTACGCACTAGAGCTTCTCAATCCCAAAGAATACTTTAAACTGAGCGGCCGTAAGAGATTTCACCTAATTAGATTACTCTCCTCTCCGATAGGCGGCTTCACCAGTAACAGTACAACAGAGGAAGTTTACTGTCACGAAAGATTAGTTTGCTAGAAATGCAAACTCAAAGTATTTATACACAAGGAAGTTTGGACACCAAGGAATTTCCAAAACCGAAAAATATTCTAAAGATATTTTTCCATATTAACCCAAATTCGGTTTTCATAATTCTTGTGAATGCACAGTCCAAAATAATGATCGAAATCTCCTTGGAAAATCTTTAATTAGCAAATGCACATTACTAATTCTTATTTTCCATATATAATTAAAAACCTTAATTAAAAGATTCTTAAATTATTTAAATTCGATCTTGGGATTTACTTCCTTCTTAGATGTTAAGGAATATCTTTGAACAATAAAAGAATACACATTAATGCGCGTGTTCAAAGAGTGTCGACATCTTACTCTTGCAAGTCCTTTTTCATACTTACTCACTTGAAACCGATTTACCAGACTTCCAAACAAGTTTAGAATTGGTTCATCTGAATTTCAAGAACTATGTGATTGATAAAATAACACTCAATCACAAACCATGGGTGTAACGGTTCTACAAAAATAAGTTTCGGTTCTACCTCCATGTGAGTACTGTGCATAGTCACACTAGCTTACCAAAATTCGGCTGACTAGGTACTAGGATCGGTTCCCCACTTATATTTGGTATCTAAATTGTATGCACTGTACATGTCCATAGGATCGGTTCCCCCTTGCCTAAAAACGTGTTGCACATGTTCATAGGATCGGTTCCCCTTTATTCTATAAACCTTGCTGCACCTCATACAAGGATCGGTTCCCCCTTGTGATGTACTGCACCTCTTACTAGGATCGGTTCCTCTCTCCCAAATTTGGTCAAACACACACAAACCCGATCATACCCCAGGTGATTACTTAAGATCGGTTTCACTAATAAAAGTCATACCAATACATAAGTCATGCCTCATGTAAATATTTTTACCAAGAACACAAACAAGTCATGAGCGGTTATACTAATCACACATATTGGTCGTTCATAAGAGTTGTAATGAAGTTAACAGCCCCAATAACCCCTGGCGATTTCCTTTTTCGGATCGCAACACATATCATGAACCTACTTCCTTAAAACACATGTAAAAACATTGTTTCCTAGGATGAAATCCTCACCTCATACTCATACATAATCACAATAGCATTCATACGATTATGTTGATGTCTTATATATAAAGTTTAATGGTTAAGCAAGAAACTTCATATTGTATTCCTTAATACTATGTCTATCTAGAGTGTTCATGCTTCACAGTTTTATGTTTTCAAAATGCACAACTTGAAAGATACGTTAGGGAATGAAACAGTTCAAGTCAAATATCACTAACCTCAAGTGGAAGGATGATGTTGTGGTTGTAACTCCATACTTCTTCACTTCATCAAGTCTTCGCAATACTTGTAATGTCTCATCCTTATTCTTTAAAGCTAACCTATACGAAGTTGACTCTAGTACATTTAAATCAAGCGACTCTTAAATGAGTTTTGGTTCACTAAAATATGACAACCAAACTTGACATACCAATGCTTGGTAGGTTCAACCGAGCTATGCTCAAACAATCTCCCCTTTGTCAATTTTAGTGACAAAACTCTTATAATCATATGGATAAACAAAATACAATAATTTATTACACATACGCTTGATTCCCGAATTCAATAGCACATAACCTGCATTAATTCAATCCTTAAATGCAGCAGCTGCATTATAATAACAAAGCTTATACTCCTCCTAAAGGTGAGATAGGTATATTTTCAATCCACGCGTCTTTGTTATCCCAATCATATGATAAGTTACTCCCCCTTAGTCTATGTTTTTCCTCATTCGTTAGATAAATGTTTCAAGCACCACTGTCCTCTTCCCTAGTGACACCAATCAATATAAAATTGATACCAGCATCACCTATTTACTCCATATATTTCTCCCCCTTTTTGTCACAAAAATGACAAAGAAATGAAAAAATAAAGGACAACACGAAAAGGATCTTACAAATCTCAAAATAGACTTGCAACCTGTTGAGTCAAGCACGAGGGTTCCACATGCCATTTTTGATAACCAATATCAAAACCGAAACTACAAAGTAATTATGTTTTGATATGTTATCATGGAAATAATTGCCTGAAGCAATTTTTCCAACTAGTTTAGCAAAAAAAAAATCAACTAAGCAACTTATTTCCTTTGCTAAACCGATTGTATAAATATACTGCTTCATTCGATAAGACCAAAACAAAGATAAACTCCATTTTTCTCATCAGGTACTAATTATTCATATAACTTAGACCTTTAGATTTTAAACAAGCCAAATACTAAGTGATGTGGTTGTAATAGTGGTAAATAAAGTTCGTTCAAAGACTTGTAAAGATTTGATTTCAGACTTAATGGAAAAAATAAATAAAATATATACACAAAGATTGTCACAATATCGAGAGATCTGGCACTCAGGATTCCACCATAAAACTCATTCATGCGATTCATATATTTATTCCAGAGCTCAAATAATAATAAAATGTTGACTCTATGTTTTTCCAAGGTAGATTTTCAAAATATTGACTATAAATCTTAAGCATGGGACATCAAAAGACTTAACCTAAGTATAACCCATTAATTGAAATCACAATCAATTAAGAAAAATCATAAAACGATTGATAATAGTGCAAGTAGTCATAAAAGAATTAAATATAATTACCACATGCATGAAATATGGCTTCCTCCATCGTCCTAGTGTTGGGGTTTAGCTCCTCATATTATTGATGTGCTCAAAATAGGTGTTCGTAGCTTAAATAAGTGAAAAACAAGAGAAAACTAATAACTCAGGCAGTTTGCAACGCTGTATAGGCGTTTGAACCTGCTGTTACAATACTGTTATAGAAACGATATATAAAAAGTGTTGCAGAATAATAGTGAATTAAAGACACACAAAAAGTGTCGTCTGCTTGTTCTTCTTCCTTCTTCCATGCTGATAGACGCATTTATGTGTCTAAATTGTCCTCAGTGTCTTTATTGTTAGTCTCGATTTTTGTACTTATTATGGTATTTTTATGTTTGTGTAGGTGTTTTTGGAGGAATACACTTGTGTGGAAAAAGTTGCTCAAAAAGTGTTATTTGGACCCCATGAGTAAATTGTTAAAGGCACCCAACATATGGATAAGGGCACCCACTAGTTATCTGGCACCCACGGATTTGGATAGGGGGCACCCCTTCTTCTTCAGTTGAAAACGTGTTTTGGCGGGAATTCTCGGTTTAAATATCCAGTTCATGGGTACATTTTGCTATGATTGTTTGAGGAAGATTTGGTCGGATTTTTATCTTGCTTCGGATATATACCAGCCTGTTAGAACAAAACAGAGTTGGTAAGTGCATTCATTTCGATTAAATCACGCAATCCCGTCAAACAGAGAGGAAGATATCGTGGACTCTCTGTGGAGTTATTTTAGGAAGCTGCATGTGTTTTGGAAGAGTTTGACTCAATCTTGTACGAGTTTGTATCCTGTTGGGAGTGCGCTGGACTGATGCAAACACGAGAATCAGATAAAAAATGGAATTATCCACGTGACAGGCGTGTGAAGAAGAATAATGAGGAAATAATATCCGGGAATTATTACGATAATATTTGGAGTTATTGCTGTGATTTTGAGGCGTTGTCGACTATTTATAGAGTTCTGAGAAGTTATAGGAGGGATGGAGAGTCTTGGGGGACCAAGCAGAGGAATTTCAAGCATCAGAGAAGCTCGGGAAAATTATCCAGTGAAGTTTCAGAGAAATAAGAAGAAGAAGAAACCATTACCTATTCTTTCAAAATTAAATATATTTGTAACAGTTTTCCAACAATTATTACTGTTAGAATTTCTCTGTAACAGTCAGCAATGTAACATCCGGTTCTGTAACAACTATATCTGTTACAAAATCGACTTTTCTTCAATAGAACACCTATTCAGCCATGATTTATTATTTTGAGCGTGTTTTTGATATGAAGAGCTTAACCCCAACACTGGGACGACGGAGGAAGCCAAGTTTCACAAATGTGCTAATTCTATCAATTCTTGTTATGACTATTTGCACTGTTTTAATTGCTTAATGATTTCTATTAATTATTTGTTATTTTGTTTGATGTCGCATGCTTGGTTTTAATTACTTTTGATGCGTCATGCTTACGACTTACAGATAATGTTTTATGAAATTTATTTTTGGAAAAGAATTAGAGTCACAACTTCTCTTGTTTGAGCTATTTTGTATAGAGTTAATGACTGAACCACAAGAATATGAAAAGTAGTGAAATCATGCGAACAATATTTGTATATATTTTTTTATCTTATTTTAGTTTATTAAATCCTAAAATCAATTTCAACGAGTCCGAGCGAACGACAACTCTACTTACCACTTCTACAACATTATTGATAAACATCAAGTTTTGGCATCACATTATTGAATCGTCTCTGCAACTCCACCAAACTCTCTGTTCGGTCCCCCAAAGTCTCGACCCCCTTCTCTGAGTCCCATAAACTCTTTTTATACACAACAAAACCAATATTCTTGATCAAAATCTTCCCAAGAATAAATTATCTCCTCTGTCAAGTCTCGGAATATGCTTCCTTCTTTATCTCTTCTCACGCGTCTCTATAGCCGAAAACTACCAAGACTAGATATATGCAAATCGTACAAGAATATCTTTCCTTGTCTGTCACGTAAGTTCCAAATATAACTCAGAAAATACCCGAGATATTTTTCTCCTCACCGGTTTGATCGAGAATGGATGGTCCAGCCCAACATGATTAAAACCAATTACCATATCTTCCATGTTTAGGTTAAAGGAATCCATCCCAATCGATTTCGGTGATTGAATATCCACAAAACATCTCTAAAAACCCGAGAACAACTATCCTCCCCTGTTTTGCTTCAACTCAATAATCTAGCCCAAGTTTTTCGATTCTATCGTGTATACCTACCCTGTTTAAATTAATCACGTTCATCTCAGCCAAATCTGGCTATTGAATCTCTCCAAAAGCATCCCAAATATCGAACCCTAAAATTTGTTCATGAAACACAAATTTCCCGCCAATAAGCAAAATTCAAATGTAGAAGATGATGCCCCTTATCCTGCTGTTGGGTGCCGTTAACACATGGGGTGTAAATGGAAAGTGGGTGCCCCTTAGTAATTGAGGTGCCCCTTCTCCAAATGAGGGGTTCCTTTAGTGATTTTCTCCCACGAGCGCAAATACCACTTTTCGAGCCAATTTTTTCACTCATGTTTATTTCTCCAAAAACACCTACAAAGACACAAAAAGCCATAATAATTACAAAATCGAGCACTAGCAATATATACAATTGAGACTAAATTAGACACAAAAATGTGTCTATCACTAGGTTAGTTAACTAGCATTTCCTTGTTTAGGCATTCGGCTAGACTTGAATAACCGAAACCTCCACTTTGATAAGTCTAACTAAGATCAGAATTAACTTAGTTTATCTTATACGGAATCGAATTGGACTAAACAACTCATCTCGTCAATATATTCATTCATTAAGCTATAAATAATTCATACAAACCAAAAAATCAACTTGCATAATTATTTACCTCAACCGGAAGCAATTGAAACAACATATATCATTAAAGTTCCACTATTGCACCGAAATTTTGCAAGCCTAAACAATTGATACCATACAATAAAGCAAAATAAAAATTGTTTTACTTAACTGGAAGCAATTGAAATAATATAAACATTAAACAATCGTAATTGCACCAAAATTTCGTAAGCCTAAACAATTGATATCACACAACAAAGCAAGATAACAATAGTTTTACTTAACCGGAACCAATTGAATCACTCAAACATCCACACAAACATAATGGAATAAACACGTCAATTGTACCGACAATTTCGTTTAAGCAAAATCAATACATATATCAAATAAAAATAGGCTTTTCTTAAAACAGGAAAACAATTAACTAACAACATTGTTACCTCAATTTTGCATCCAACTTCTCCAATATGATCATATCTTCTTTTTCCGGGGAGAATTGATATCGAAATACCATTATGTTGTCATCCTTATGCCAAAAACAAAAGAATAACAACAACCAACCTTTACCAGAGAAAGGTTGAAAATTGGTTTTAACAATTGCAAGCAAGAGTTGAAAACCGTCGAAACACATATGCTTTTATACTAAACCAAAACCGATCCAACACATTGTGACTTTTTCACATATTGTTTCTACAGGAACCCCTCATGATCCTTTGACAAAGCCTACCAACATGGGCTAGAACTTAATCCTTCTAAATTAAAAAGTCACCCAAACTATAAGGGTTCACAACATATTATGAGATTAATTATCAAGGTAATAAAACCGAAATCAAACATCCCATAAACCACTTTGCAATACACCATAAATTTTCAACATAAAATAAAGTATTGCAATTACCTCAATCTTTTAGAAAATTGAATTATCAAAACAACGCAAAAAGAATGAGGTCATTCCGAGCCTAGTTAGCAATTCGGAATTCGGAAAATGTACGGAACGACAAACGTACGAGTATTATACGGTTTTGTAAAATTCAGATTCGGTCCAAGATTCGGTCAACGGGACGTGATTCGTCAGTAATTCGGAATGGCATACGTACCTGTATAATTCGATTTATAAATGTGAGTTCGGCTCTGAAAATTCGGTATCTATATATACTAAATAATTTATATTTATAAGGTCATAGACCAATTTTTATGCATATGCGTGAGTTATTTAGAGAAAAAATAAAATTAATATGATGATATTAATAATATATACAACATTAATCATCCAAGAGGACGTGGTATAGTGGTTTAGATGCTTGGTCAGTGAGTTTGAGATCTCTCTCACCTTCACCTTCAAATTTTTTCGGTCATTTTTATTTCATAAAAATTACAACAACGTCTAATATTGGGTCGTGTATGCCCGGGAGGCAGTAAACCCCAAAAAGTGGGGCCTTTAAAAACGTATAAGCTAAAGAATTTATGGCGAATTAAGCGGGTGTATCATTCGGGATTCGGAATACGTAAAATTCGTGAACGATTCGCGAATAATCCGGGAATGCCACATAATACGCGACTTGGGTTCGGAGTTGCAAACGTACGCGAATAAAACGGTAGAATTCGTTATACGGAAAAATTCGCGAATCATTCGCGAACTTACTAACTAGGATTCCGAGTTCGGACGAAGAAGTTATGGGAAAAACAGTTTTATACTTTTTCATAAGGGGACCGCTCACTAGGATCGATTCCCTCACCATGACATGGCACTAGGATCGGTTCCCTCACCATGACAGGGTACTAGGATCGGTTCCCAAGAGTTACTTGTGACAGATCACAACACTAAAATGTTTTCGACATAACTTTTGCATAAGGTGTCCGAATTCAGTGAGTTTTGGCTCGTTTTAACCGTAAAAACAAGAGCTACAAATATATGATCAGTAGATATCAACATAATAAACTCACAATTACCGTTTCTTTCAAAACCAAAAAATAGATAGAGAAAGTATGAGTATAGAAGAAAAGAAATCTCCTAAAGATTGTAATTAGTCATATAATAATCGAGAGATAATGTGCTCAGTTTCATGTGCTTCCTCACCTTTCAAAATTGAGTACCAAGGTGAGCATTCACATTCTAACACAACTAGGTTGTGTTAAGTTCAGTCTTGTCTTTTTCATCACGAGTGACTAAGACAGAATCATTCTTGACCTCTTGCTTGGTTTGTTTTCTCTTGTTCCATCTCTTGTTTTTCTTCTTTGACTTGTGATGAAGAGTGTAATTATCACAACCTTTACTAGTACAAGAGATTTCATACATAATGTCTTTCTTTAGTCTTTCAAAAAGACTCTTGTAATTATTGTCACCAACAATTAACAGCTGAGAGTCATTCTTGTAACTAACTTGTGGTTCCTTCTTGGCTTTGGAGGACTTAGGAACCCATTTAGAGTTGGGTTTCGCAGGAGTAGCTTTCTACTTCATACCACTAGGATCAATGTCCTTTTGAATATTTTTTGAAACACCCTTTCTCCAATTTGGAACATCATATCTTGTTTTTGCATTTAAAACATCATCTCTCTTTCTATAATTGGGTATTTTATGAGATGACTTTGTCGAGTGATATGAAAAATTTGAACTATCATTATAATAATTCTTTTCCCTAAATTTAGGAAAATAACAATCTGAGTTCTTAAGAGGAGAAGACTTAGTCAATTCGTTTGATACAAAAGAAAGTGCATCTTGCATCTTACGAACTTTGCATCCCCATTGCAAGTGTCCTTATTACCCCAAAAATAACTATGCTTAGTATAAATATACTAAATATGAGTTTTAATGTTACCTTTTTGTGGATCCTCTTGCATTGGTGCTCGATGAGTTTTCTTCTTCATCATCTTCTTCTTGTCTTTGTTCAACGTTGTTTCTTTCTTGACATTAGCAGAAATGCCTTCTTTGATTACTGCTAGTTGAACACTATTCTTAGGCTTGACAGGCCTTTCTTTTTTATAAGAAATATGAGCATCTTTGTCATCAGTGGAAGCCTTTAGTTTAGAAGAATTTTTACCTTTAATAAATTTTACCTCTTTGCTAATATTTGAAGCATCTATTCCCTTATAGCCCAATCCTCGTGTATCACGATGATTTATACTTGCTTCCAACATTGAGGTTAAATTATTTGAGCTAGCATTGAACTTTTCAAGGTCCAAATTTTCTTCTTCCAACATCTTGATTTTATCAAGAACACTATCTAGATCATCCTCAAGGCGTTTTTCTCGGGAGAGATATTCACCTTCTTTCTCTTCAAAACTCTTTTGTTGAGAGTTAATCCTTGTATCATAATCAACAAGTTTCTCTTCCAACAAATGTATTTTTTCATGAGAAACATCATTCTCTTTCCCTAATAATTTTGTTTGAGATAGACAAGCACTGGCTTTTTCTTCATGACCCTGTATTTGTCGAGAATTAAACATTGCATATGATTCAGCACGTTTCTTTTCCAACAAAAACAGTTCTCTTCGAAGATTTTCACAATCTAATTTCTTAGAATTTAGATTGTCTCACGGATTGGGAAACCAATATAATATCCTTGAAAAACCTTATTCAGTTTCTTGTTCTCACGACAAAGATGAGTCATAAAATCAATAAAATGCGAAGTTCTCAGTTTTTCATTTTTCAAAGGTTCCAGCAGTTTAGAGTATTCTGAGATATCCTCTTCTACTTCTTGTTCAAAATCTGAGTCATCATCATAGGAAATTTCATCTAACCCTTTTTTTAGACGTATTTTACACTCGTCATAGGTTTCTACATTATTAACAAGATTAACTTGTCTCGTAGAATCTCTAGAGATGATTTCTTCAGATATTTAATCGTAGATCCCATCATCAAGTGTTAATTCAAAACTCTTGATGTCTTGCTTTACGTTAATTGAATCATTCATTAAATTCAATTATTATAGGATACATCGCACCAAACACAGATTGTTAGATCTTTTCGTGTTTGCCTGCTCTGATACCAATTGAAAAGGCGAGGGTACCCAAATATCCCTCAAGCTAAAAAATTTCCTTCCTATAAGTCCTTTCTACGAAAGTGATTGTCTATGGACTGAGTCGAGACAATGAAACTAATCGGTTCACATTTCGTATGATTGTCTATGGATACAAGATCGAGACAATAAAACAACGAAGTATGTTTACTTGATACAAAGGTTCGGACTTAACCAAACTCAGTAGGATTCACGTATCAAGTAAATAGAAATTAACATTTGTGCAATTTACTTTAATTATAATAAAACAATTATAATGCGGAAATATAAAGTAAATTACACAGCAAGATTTTGTTAACGAGGAAACCGCAAATGCAGAAAAACCCCGGGACCTAGTCCAAAATTGAACACTCTCAGGATTAAGACGCTATACAAAATAAAGAAACTTCATATAGTTGATACCAAGCAACTAAACCTATAGTTCACCTAGTTTCGTCTGTATTCCCACTCCTCCAACCTGTAAACAAGTCACGTACTTGGACCAATTTCTTTGGTTCGCATTCCAAACAGTAAAGGAACAACAAATCTGTTTGGTATTAACTCTCTTCAACCAAGTGATATGAGTTGCACAAAGTCTCTTCTGTTTATCTTAACATAAACTCCTTTGCCAGGTTCCAAGATCTATCTTATGTTCAATCACCAAAAGGTAATCGTTAAGATTAAGCAAATCAACACTCTTAATCCAAAGAATTGTATTGATGCCGATCTTCTTAATTAATCAATCCAATCTACCACAAGGATAAACCGATTATTAATTGGATCCTCTTTACCAAAACAAGTATTGAGCACACCAAAGATTATAAAACCAAGTCTGAAATCTTCTATCTCTTCTTTGTCTTTAAATCTTATTAGATCTTCAATAAACACTTGCACACAACTACTTGAATTTTTTGTGATCAATCACACACAGAACGAAGTCTGTTAACAATGGATTATCACAAGATCGTCCTTAGATCTACAACAGTTTAAAGATCCGTGTCGAAACCTTGAGCTATTTTGAGTGAATCTTATATCAGAAGAGAAGATTCTCAAGCATAAACAAACTAGGTGCAATCAAAGTTCATCCACCATTAGTCAGTCAAATCAATACGAAAACTAAAGATAAACCGCAATATCTAGTTTCCCACCAACGGTACGCACTAGAGCTTCTCAATCCCAAAGAAGACTTTAAACTGAGCGGCCGTAAGAGATTTCACCTAATTAGATTACTCTCTTCTCTAATAGGTGGCTTCACCAGTAACAGTACAACAGAGGAAGTTTACTGTCACGAAGGATTAGTTTGCTAGAAATACAAACTCAAAGTATTTATAGACAAGGAAGTTTGGACACCAAGGAATTTCCAAAACCGAAATATTCTAAATATATTTTTCCATATTAACCCAAATTCGGTTTTCATAATTCCTGTAAATGCATTATCCAAAATAATGACCGAAACCTCCTTGGAAAATCTTTAATTAGTAAATGTACATTACTAATTCTTATTTTCCATATATAATTAAAAACCTTAATTAAAAGATTCTTAACTTATTTAAATTTGATCTTGGGATTTACTTCCTTCTTAGTTGTTAAGGAATATCTTTGAACAATAAAAGAATACACATTAATGCGCGTGTTCAAAGTATGTCGACATCTTACTCTTGCAAGTCCATTTTCATACTTACTCACTTGAAACCGATTTACCAGACTTCCAAACAAGTTTAGAAATGGTTCATCTGACTTTCAAGAACTATGTGATTGATCAAGTAACACTCAATCACAAACCATGGGTGTAACGGTTCTACCAAAATAAGTTTCGGTTCTACCTCCATGTGAGTACTGTGCATAATCACACTAGCTTACCAAAATTCGGCTGACTAGGTACTAGGATCGATTCCCCACATATATTTGGTATCTAACTTGTATGCACTGCACATGTCCATAGGATCGGTCCCCCCTTGCCTAAAAATGTGTTTCACATGTTCATAGGATCGGTTTCTCTTTATTCTATAAACCTTAATGCACCTCATACAAGGATCGTTTCCCCCATTGATGTACTGCACCTCTTACTAGGATCGGTTCCCCTCTCCCAAATTTGGTCAGACACACACAAACCCGATCATACCCCAGGTGATTACTTAAGATCGGTTTCACTAATAAAAGTCATACCAATACATAAGTCAAGCCTCATGTGAATAGTTTTATCAAGAACACAAACAAGTCATGAGCGGTTATACTAATCACATATATTGGTCGTTCATAAGATTTGCAATGAAGTTAACATCCGCAATAACGCCTGACGATTTATTTTTTCGGTTCACAACACATATCATGAACTTACTTCCTTAAAACACATGTAAAAACATTGTTTCCTAGGATGAAATACTCACCTCATACCCATACATAATCACAATAGCATTCATACAATTATGTTGATGTCTTATATACAAAGTTTAATGGTTAAGAAAGAAACTTCATATTGTATTCCTTAATACTATGTCTATCTAGAGTGTTCATGTTTCGCAGTTTTATGTTTTCAATATGCACGACTTGAAAGATACTTTAGGGAATGAAACAGTTCAAGTCAAATATCACTAACCTCAAGTGGAAGGATGATGTTGTGACTGTAGATCCATACTTCTTCACTTCTTCAAGTCTTCGCAATACTTGTAATGTCTCATCCTAATACTTTCAAGCTAACCTATACGAAGTTGACTCTAGTACATTTAAATCAAGCAACTCTTAAATGAGTTTTGGTTCACTAAAATATGACAACCAAACTTGACATACCAACATTTGGTGGGTTCAACCGAGCTATGCTCTAACAGGTTCAACTACAGTCCAGACCGAAGTTAGTTTGGAGTAGGCTAGTGTCTGTAGTGGCTTAGTATAGTGTATGTTTAATCTGGACTAGGTCCCGGGGTTTTTCTGCATTTGCGGTTTCCTCGTTAATAAAATTCTGGTGTCTGTGTTATTTCTTTTCAGTGGAAAAACTTGAAGATCCACAGTGTGAGCTTCTTTTGTTTAGAAACTGTGCTGGAGTTTCTCGCTTATATTTTTCTTTACGCACTACCTTTCCAGACTGCACTTTTGCAGCTCAAGATTTGTTTGACTCTCGTCTCTACAAGTTCCTACAACATATAATAATAGGAGATGGTCCAGGGTTCGGCCCCTTGCAAATGCGATTTTCCACGATGCCCCTCAGACTAGGTGGTTTTGGTGTTTACTCGATGCAAGACACTATGAATTACTGTTATTTGGCGTCGTGCTTGGAAACACTAGAACTGCAATCTGTCATATTGAGGCACACCGGCATCGGTGGTTTTAGCTCCCATCTTGAGCGTCTGCAGCCTTCTTTCAACTCTCTGTGTAGTCTTGTTTCTCCTATATCGTCGATAACACCGCCAACCATTCTATGTCAACTCGCAACTGTTTATTTTGATGCAAAGAAAGAAGAACTTGACTTCCCAATTCAAGTTGTCCGAACGTGATTCATTCCTATGGCAGAGCAACCAAATGAAGCATGCCCTGGATTTCTTAATGGCTATCCCCATCCCCTGGTTTAAATCAGCAAATTGGTTCGAGGCGGTTTAGTGCGGTATTATGTTATAGACTTGGTATTCCCTTGTTTGAACCAGGTAGTTTGTGCCCCTTCGCAAGAGAGAGATGGATGCTTTTGGTGACCATGCGTGCTCGTAAAAATGAAGTTGGTTTAAAATTTCGACATGATTTAGTACGCGACACGATTGCGGACATCTTTTATCGAGTGGGGGTGGCCGCACGGAAAGAGGTGGACTTGGGTATGCTTGCGAACAACGGTACTTCTTTGAGACCGGCAGATGTTCTTGTGCTCAATTGGGACAATGGTCGGGACGTTTGCTTCGATGTTACGATTGTGTCGCCCTTTCCGGGAGTAATGGTCGTACTTTGGAAGGGGGGCAAAGCTATCAAGGATGTTGTCACGTAAAAATACCAAGTATTTAGAAAAATGCACTGCACAAGGATATGGATTTGGTGCTTTGGCTTTCACTAATCTAGGTGAATTTGGGGACGGAACAACAGACTTCGTTCAGCGGCTCCGCAACTATATTGCTAGTCATGATGCTAACGTGCGTGTAGGTGATTTCCTTTTTCATAGGTTAAGTGTGGTAGTTCAAAAAGGAGTTGGAGGCCAGCTTGTTGCTAGGCTTCCGACTAGTTTCTTGTCTGAATTTGGAAATTAAATGAAAGTAAAACTTTTCCATATTATATTTCGTTATATAATTAAAATAATATAGGTTGTTCGTTGTACAATCGATTAGAATATCCTCCCTTTTGGTTGTTGATTTAAATTGATTGACACTTGGATATTGGTGTTTGGTACCATCCAAGTTATATCTCTTGTATTTAAATTGAGAATCGTTGTTTGCTTGAGTAATATTTAAATCGAGAGATTGAGATAATAACTCCTTGAGATATTTCTATCTAGATTGAGTCTGACTGTCTAGTTGATTCTCTAGAAAATAACTCGAAGTTTGTCCATACAGATTGCTAATCGAAATATTGGGTGTGGTTGTTAGACCCCCGCTTTTTCAGCTAATATTCACAATATTGATCATGAAAAGCTTACCTTTGTTACTCGTGTTGGTTTTGGTATTTACCATGTCAACCGTAAGACGATTTCAAACATCATCAAGTATAATGTAGAATGTAATCACATGATTACCGGAGTTGAAATTAAATATGATACCATTTCAGCATGTCTCATTGGAAAAAAATATTGACTAGGAAGATGGTAGATTACCAACCAAAGATATACCTTTTTAGTTAAGGGTTTTCAGAAAACTTGCTATACCAACTCTATTTGCGAGTACTAGAGATAAGTTGGTTTGGAATAAGGATTTCGCAGAACTTGTCTACTTTCTGTTGAAAGAAGAATCGCAAATCAATTTTTGTGGAATCATTATCAGTCAAATGATCAAGATATAAGATTCTATTTCCTCTCCACGAATGAAGAGGCATCTCGGTTTCCATGTATAATTACCAAAATATGTGAAGTAATTATGGGAGATGACTTTGATGACATGGGAAGCACTAATTTTGTCTCTAAAAGAACCACAAGTCAGATGGTTAGAGGTCAAACCAAAAAACAAATCATTGAAACAAAATCACAGATTTCTAACAACAAGTCTAAAAATCTTATGGTTCATCTTAAAAATCTTGGTAGACAATTAGACTGTATTCGGAAACAGTTAGCCTTTGCTGCTCGAAAAGATCCAGAAACTTTAAAATTTATTCTGAACATTAATGCAGAGTTTTGGAAGGGAGAAGGTAACCAAGAATCAGAAATAAAAAAAGAATGTCAAAAAGGGATTGAAGACAAGGAGTGTTCTACTTCTTAAAATCTCAAACTGGAAAATAGACATCAATGTGATTTACTTAAGTTATTGTGTAAGGTCTATTTTGAATAAAACTATCATTATTTATGAATAAAATTATTTTTTTATAAATTTTCTTGTGATAGTTACCGATTACATAGCATATGAATGAATGTTTATATTTTTACTATGTGTATTCGGTTTATGGGATGTCTGATTTCGGTGTTCATTAACCAATATTCAATCTCATATGTTGTGACCCTATGGTTTGTGTGGATTTTTGATTTAGAGGGATTAAGTTCTTACCCATGTTGGTAGGTTTTATTAAAGGATCATAAGGTGTTCCGGCTGAAACTCATATGTGAAAAGTCACAATATGTTGAATCAATTTATGTTTACATGAGTTGTATTTAGCATAACATATGTGTTTCGGGTTTTCAACTTTTGATATTGGCACGCATTAGTTAAAACCGATTCAACCTTTCTCTAGTAATGGTTGCTTTTGTTGTTTTTTATTTCTCTTGCGATAGGATGACAATACACTGGGGGAGAGTTCTTATTTGAACTTGCGCTTAATGACATATCTTTCCAGAGTGAAGAGGCTGCAGAATTTGAGGTAACAAATTTGTTAGTTAATCATTTTCTTGTTTATGAAAAGCCTGTTTATAATGCATATATTTTGCTTTTTCTTAAAAAAAAATCGATACAATTGATATATTCCATTATATTGTGTATGGATGTGTGTGTGTGTGATTCAATTATTTCCAGTTAAGAAAAACTATGTCAATTTATTTGGCTTATTGTTTGGTATCTTCTTTATTGTTGTGTATCAAGTGTTTTTGCTTAAAAAAATTCGGTGCAATTGCGGTGCTATAATGTGTATGTTTGCTTCAATTGCTTCCGGTTAAGAAAATAATTGTGCAAGTCAATTTATTTTAGTTTGTTTGTATTGTTTATGGCTTAACAAAATACGTGATCATTTGTTTAGTCCAACTTGATTCCGGATAAGAGAAACTAAGTTAATTCTGATCTTAGTTAGACTTCTCAAATTGGAGGATCCGGTTATTCAAGTCTATTCGAATGCCTTGACAAGAAAAACTAGTTAACTAACCTAGTGATTGTCTTGTCTAAAGAGAAAGGTCTAAGTTATTATCTGAATAATTAGAGGCTGATGAGAGAAATAAAGTTAATTCTGATCTTTATTTTGGTCTTATCGAAATAAGCGATTGTGAATTTTCAATTGGTTTAACAAGGGAATTAATTTTCTTAGACGATTTTTTAAACTATTGGGGAAAATTGCTTGGGGCAATTGTTTCCTTAATAACATATTAAAACTAAATTACTTGTAGTTTCGTTTTTAATATTGGTTATCTAAAGTGGTATGTAAAACCTTTGTGCTTAACTCTTATAGGTTGTTTACAAGTCTTTTAGATTTGTAAGATCCTTTTTGTTTGTCCTTTATTTGCTCGAACCTTTGTTATTTTGTGACAAAAAGGAGGAGAAATATATGGAGTAAACAAGTGTGCTTAAACGTTATATCTAACGAAAGAGTAAAGCATTGACTAAGGGGGATAAACATATCATATTGATGTTGTAGTATTTATGACTACAAAAAGGTGAATAACAAAGATGTTCGGATTGAATATTTACCTAGATTACCTTTAGGGGAGTAAAAGCTTTTGTTATTCAAATGTCAACAACGACATTTATTGATTGAATATATGCAGGTTATTATGTTGTTGAAACTTGGAATAAAGCGTATGTAAAATGAATTCTAATATAATTTGTTTATCCATATGTAATAATAGTTTTGTCAGTAAAATTGACAAAGGGGGAGAATGTTAGAGCATAACTCGGTTGAGCTCACCAAGCGTTGGTATGTCAAGTTTGGTTTTCATATTTTAGTATCAGAATTCATCTAGAGTCGCTTGATTAAATACTAGAGTCAACTTCATTGAGGTTAGACTAGAAAGTCTAGGAATGTTGAGACATATAAGTATTACTCCGAACACCTGAAGAATGTGAAGAAGTAGCGAACTACAACGACGACATCATCCTTAACCAAATCCAGGTTTTTGCAACGCTTGGTTTTTTGATGTGCAACGGATATTAACGTTGTAGACTATAATCCGTTGGTTATCATCATACATACGTTGCACCAAATCCTGAATAGTAGAGAAAAAAAAAAAAAAAAGGACACGCTTGCCTTTATTAATATTATCGAGTCCTTAAATGTATATTTCAACCTAATTATTATCCTTTTTCTTCTATTCTTTTTTTTTCTCGTATAACATTATCTAAACCTTTCTCTCCCTTTTCTTCTCTTCCAAACCAAAGATGCTTCTCTTCTACACCTAAATTCGCATCTTCGAAATCAAGACCATGTTTTCAGAAATCAAAATCTATCTCTCATAAACCCTTCTCTCTCCCAAAACGTTAACGTATTCTCCTTTTCTTCTTCTTTCTCTTCTAAACCTAAATCGAGATCTTCGAATTGAAATCAAGTTTTCAATAATCAAAATATATCTCTTGGAAACCTGAATCTCATTAATCAAAACTCATAAAAATCGTTTAGATATGAGATTTGGGTTTTTCATGGTTAGAAAAATCAAAAACCAATTTTTCAATAATTGAAACCATAGAAATCGTTTTCTTCTGTAAAATCAAATGACTATGTAAGGTGAAGTTTACCACTCTAGTGATGAGCTAATGGATCTTGCTTGGTATAACCCTAATCTTCTTACTTGTTTTTGTTATATTGCTTTATTTTGACCCAATTCTACGAATAACATCTTTTGGTAGGTAATATTCTATAAAGACTTTGCAATTTTTGTTTTTATTTACTATATTTGATGGAGTTTTAAAGTACGGGTTTTCTTTTGATCTCAACTTTGTGGTCATATGGTGTTCTAAAGATGCTGTTTCTATGTGGTATTGATGATTTTGCTGGTGAAAGTGGTATGTGTTGTTGCTTAAAGTCGGTTGTATGGTTAATGCTGCATATTTTTGTGTTTAGTTGATGGTGGTGCCTCATTTACTTGGTGTTTGTGATGAATCCCTAGGAAACTTACCCAATGGATCTGGTGAAAGGCAGGCTTATTGTCCAGGTAATGTTTCGACTTTCGAGTTCTTCGATCCTTGAACATTGATCACCATTCTTGTTTTACTTATATGCATAAAGTTTCCTTGTTTTGTTTTATGTTGCATCACTTCCCTTCCACTTTGTATAGTGCAGACTAGACATGTCTCCTTTGGGTGCGTTATTAACGTTTTTGTATGAAATTGGTTAAAATTTTGTAGGTATGGCTCTGGTCTTTTGATGTATGAGAAGGCTTTACTTGAAGATTTTGCTTCTACAAAGTTGACATATTGCGGTGTAATCGTTGTCAATGGCTATCTTCAGTCAATCAATGTTAAAAATGTATTACATTTGAGCATTTAAGAATTGTATTTGTGTGGTCAAAGGGATTTTTCATTTGACGTCTGCATTTCTTTTATGTGCAGGTTGTGTCTACACTAGCTGAAATTTTTTGGGAACAGCTAAAGTGCAGACATATATCTTCTATGGGGAGGACATCTAAAGTTCAACAACCTTCCAGTTCGCAATCCATGGAAGATGTTCTTCCATTCTTAGATGGTACTGATGCAAAGGAAAATGATTGCTTTGTCTATGCTTTTATTATTCACAATATTGATGGACCTGGTTTGCGAGACAGTGAATCACAACAATATCTTACTCTGCTTGCAAGCTGTTCCAATATTTGTGTGGTTGCATCAATAGATCATGTCAATACAGTTCTATGTAAGAATTTACTTTGCATATCAATTATCACATATGCGATTCATTGTTTTTTATTTCATTTTGTTCCAAATCTAACAAGCACTAGGAGTCTAGGAGTTGTTTAGCGTCTACAATCAAGTGCCTTTGACAATCCCATTTTTAATCCCGTTACCTCCAATCTGACTTTATAACTCCACTACATGAGGTCAACTTATTGGAGTCTAAAAGTTTGTACATGAAGCATCGTTTTTTTAAGACATACTCATGTGTTGTGTCTTCTTCTCCATCCATAAACATACTCATGTGCCGTGTCTTCTGATCCTTGTTTTTTTTAATTTTTTTTACTAGATATGGGACGTAGGATCTGAAAGACTAAAGCTTACGTTAACATGACATATCTAGCAAGTCATGGGTTAGTTATTCATGTTGGGTGCAAATTCCGTTCTTATTGAGCACAATTCTTAACATATATATTTTTTTGTTATTAGGCCTTGCCGTGAGCCCACAACACACATACATGTTTTTTGCTGGTGATGACAAACAAGTTAAATGTTGGGACCACGAACAGAACAAGGTCTGCTAATGCATTATTTTGCTAACTGGAAACTATCTTCATGTTGCTTGACTAACTTAATAGTTTGGAATTATATTTGGACAGGTCATCCGATCATACTATGGGCATCATAGTGGTGTTTACTGCGTAGTTCTTCGTCCCACCATTGATGTTTTACTTACTGGAGGATGTGACTCTGTTTGTCGGGTATGAAATATAAAGTAATCTCTTAAATATAATTTCCTATCAAGTGCTTTGGTCTCTTAATTGACTTCTGCAGAACTGTTCAATTGAAAGATGGAGGTCTTAATTTGAGCCTTATGAGGTCACAAGTTGGTTGTTATATGCAAAAGAAGTCCTATTTGTTGCACATAAATTTATTTTCTTTCTTTGTTGCTCTACAAGTGTGGGATATTCTTATAAAGATGCCTGCCTTTGCTTTCTATGGTATGTGCAGATGCGGAAATTGAAGATTATGGATTTGAGTACTTTAAGGAGGAACCAGAGGAGCAAGATGTTGATTTTGAGAATCGATACTCTAAAGGTACTTCCTTATAAAAGTCTTTGAGTGTTTGAGTTTCGGTCCAGTACCCGCTTTTTATTTCTCAACTGGGCAATCTTTTAGTGTGTTGGTGTTATTCAGGGGTCTAGATTCAGTTTTAATACCGATGTGGCGATACCTTTGTAACTATATTGTTAGGTGTTGAAGTTGAAAGTGTTACTTTGAACATACCCTTCATGCTAATTTTTTATACATACTGTTGCAGGTTAATTTGGTTGAAATTGATCCCGAAGGAGCGCTGGAAGGATTTTTTGAAGTGGTGCGGATGAAATCGTATAAGGCAGAATGGTAAGTTTCTCAAAATGCCAAGCTCGCAGACGTACTTATATATGTTACCATGCTCGGAGATTTCTTCTTGCACGTTGACTCTTAAATTATGTCTTTAACATTTTCTGTGTGTAATTGCGTGAGTTCCCCACTAATGTTAATATTAGGTAGGAAATGTCAACTAACCTTGCCTAAATGTACAATATACATCTTACTTTTTTTTTTTTTTTTTTGCATTTGTACATTATTTGGATTTTGTCTAAACTTATCTTAGAATTGGATGCTTGAAATGTTTAGGTGTGCCTAATAACTGGTTTTAACTTGAGCATTTTCAATTGGAAATTAGGAGGGTGGTGTAGACTCTTAGCATATGTCATATGCGTTGGAGGTTGGCCACCATGCCAACGCTGAGTTAATGGGTACCAATGATCATGTCCAAGGGGGACAGATCCCAGTAGTAGTCAGAAATTTATGTATGCAGGTGATGTCCATATCAATAGGGATTTTCTTCATAGGCTATTTTTTCCAAGTTTTTTAGTTTGTAGCACACATTGGGTCAATGGTTAACCTTTACTTTTTAGTTTACTCTGTAACTTATCTTGGGGACTATTTGAAAAAAGAAGTAAACTTCTGAAGTGATCTTGAGTAAGCTTGAACTTATATCGTATATCTTTAACTCGTGTCAGTTTTGAGTATTTTATAT
This sequence comes from Papaver bracteatum, assembly GCA_023529315.1. Lineage (NCBI taxonomy): Eukaryota > Viridiplantae > Streptophyta > Magnoliopsida > Ranunculales > Papaveraceae > Papaver > Papaver bracteatum. The sequence goes on from JAJJWX010004549.1 coordinate 1,011,262, forward strand.
ATGCTGACCATATGTATTCTCCTATTTTCAGGTGCCACTGCAATAGAAATTTGGGCTGGCTAAATCCTGCATCAGATAAAGTACCGAACAAGTTCAGAAAATTGGTATGTTAAATCAGACATAATTCAGCTCTGCTACTTTGAGATTATCTTAAAGTCCTATGATGTATTAGTCGCCTCCTTTAATTGTACAAGTTCAATAAAGCATTTACTATGTCTATTTCTGATCTCTTGTAGAGAGTATAAGTTATGCGTATCCATGTTTGAAGAGAGAATATTGTAAGAATATTTTTAGTTAACCATATGTTCATATGAAAAATTGGGTCTTCTAGTTGATCTACGATGATATATATAAAGGTGCATAATATATATTCAGGAACAGAAATTAGCCGGAATTATCGGTAGATTTCTTTTTTTTTTACCTGTAAATAGTTTTCCAACATATATAAATGTTGCGCAAATTAGTGTAATATGTTGCCTAAATTAATATAACCGTTGCACAAATTTAAGATTTCGTTGCTCAAATTGTAAAACAAAGCGTTGCTAAAGCAGTTGAGCAACGTTTATATATGTTGCACAAATTAATTTGTGCAACGAATTTTGGCGTTCCACATAAATTTGCTACGCCATATTAAGCGTTGGTTAAATTCTTTGCAACCCGTATATCCGTCCCAAATCGGTTGTTTTGGTGTAGTGCGCTTCCACTTGAGGTTAGTAATATTGACTTGAATTGTTTCATTCCTAAAGTATCTTTCAAGTCGTGCTATATTGAAAACATAACTGCGAAGCTGTATATATTATACATATTGTATAATACTCTTGTGATGTGACATGGTCATAATTGTATGATCATAGTATTAGGGAATTAGACTATGAAGTGTAACGCTTATCTTTTGAACTTCGTAGATATGACATCGACATAATCTTGTATATATTGTTATGATTATGTGAATAGGTTATGGTGAAGATTTCATCCTAGGGAACAATGTTTTACATTTGTTTAAAGGAAGTACATTCATAAACTTGTTTCGTGAATCGAAAGGGAAATCATAAGGCTTATTGGTCCGGCTATTCATTGCAAATATTTGGATGACCAATATGCGTGAGATGGTAGAACCGATCTTAACTAAGGTTATGTATCTTGGTATAACTAATCACAATGCCTGACTTATGATTTGGTATCACTGGTTATCCTAAGTTATCTCCATGTGATGGTATGATCGATCCTTGTAATTGGTGTGACCGATCCTAGTAATTGGTGTGACCGATCATAATTATGTGTAACTGATCCTTGTAATTGGTGTAACCGGTCCTAGTAACTGGTGTAACCGGTCCTGGTAACTGGCGTGACCGATCACAAGTAATATTTTGTAAATATGGAACCGATTCTTGTAACTGGTGTAACCGATCCTAGTGACTGGTGTGACTGATCACAAGTATTTCCATAATTAGGGATAACCGATCCTAGTGACTGGTAAAACCGATTGAACACATGTATGTGATTTGGTATTTGATCAATCACATAGTAGTCTTGGAAAACAGGTGAACCAATTCTAAACTTGTTTGGAAGTGTGATATAACCGATTCCAAGAATGCAAATCCATGTAAATATGAAATAAGGATTTGCAGTGAAAAGATGTCAACATACTTTGAACAGTACAACAACTCTTATCATTTATTGTTCAAAGATATTCCTTAGTACTCAAGGAGATTATTCAGAATATTTTAATTAAGGTATTTGGTTTTATATGCTTTAATTACCAGCAATTAAATGCACATCTCTAGAGAATAAAAATTAGTAATGTGATTTACTAATTGAAGACTTTCTATTAAGAGATTTCGGAAATATTGGACAAGCATTTATTGGAATTATTAAAACCAAATTTTTTCATTCATTGCATATCTTGAGAATATTTTCGGTTTTGGAAATTCCTTGATGTCCAAACATCCTTGGTCTATAAATACCTAAGTTTGCACTTCTAGCAAACTATCCTAAGAGCAAGGAAAATGTCATTTCTTGTTGTTTCTAGTGGAGCCGTCTATTCAGAGAGGAAAGTATCCTAATTAGGTGATTCTCTTATGACTACTCATTTAAAGACTTCTGTGGGATCAAGAAACTCTACGAGTACCATTGGTGGGAAACTAGATAATTGCAGTGTTATTAGTTTTCGATTGATTTGATTGACTAACGGTTGTTGAAACTTTGATTGCACCTAATTGGTTTATTCTTGAGAATATTCTCTTCTAATATAAGATTCACTCAAACTAGATCGAAGTATCGATGGGATCCTTAGAACTGTTGTTACATCTAAAGATATCTTGTGATAATCCATTGTTAACAGACTCCGTTCTGTGTTGTGAAGGTTATTGAAGATTAAAGAAGATTTGAAAACGAAAAAGATTTCTTATTGGTTTTCTTATCTTGTGAATTGCGTGCACAAACCTTGATCATCTAGGACCCAACTAGAATCATATTTATTCGATTGATTAGTTGCGTGAGGTCGGCATTCTGAATATATCTCTTTGAGATTTATTTTGATTGAGTGTGAATCTATACTTGACTATTTCGGTAGTTAAAGTTAGATTGATCTAACCAGACAAAGGATTTGATTAGATTAAACATAAGATCCTTTGTCAATAACTTATCTATATCTTGTAGCAAAGATTGATTAGAGTGGTTACCAAACAGATTGTTTCTTTGTTGTTTGAAGTACGATCCAAAGGACTTTCTATTCACGTGCGTGACTCTAGAAGTCAAAGGTGCAGGGATATTGAGGGAACTAAGTTGCTAGGGATATTCTGCTTGGTCTCAACTATATGAAGTTGGTTTAGATTTTTTATAACAACTTAATTCTGAGAGTATTCAAAACTGGACTAGGTTCTGTATTTGCGGTTTCCTCGTTAACAAAATCTTGTTGTGTCGTTTACTTTATTTTTCCGCATTATAATTGTTTTATTATAATTAAAGTAAATTGAACTTTACGTTAACTCCATTATACTTGATAGTGATCCCATAGAGTTTGGTTATTACCGAACCTATTCTCAAGTAGCACACTTTGATTGATGTATTGTCTCGATCTCGTATCCATAAACGATCAGACAAAGTGTGAATAGCGAAGTTGTTGTATTGACTCGACTTTGTCCATAGACGTTCACACTTGGTAAGAGGACTTATAGGTTGATAAATAAAAGACTGTGGTGTATTTGGGTACCCTCGTCTTTTCAAAGACTTAAAACCATGATTCACAAACACATAGTGATTTAGTGAGCAGAGTTATCGTAGAAGTGTTTATGGGAGTTGTAGCAATGCCAAACATATTTTTGAAAATGTTTTATAAGCATCTGTTTAGTTTTTTACTGGTTAGGTATGTATAGGTGTGCGCATACCTATGGACCAGTCTGTGAGGGTACCCTTAGCCATTCAATACTCAGATCCCAAGGGTACGTGTACTAGGTATGCATACCTCCCTCCCCCCCCAATTCACGAACTCAAAACTAGGGGTTACTTGTGCTTGGTACGCCTACCTGTCATGTGTCCAGAATTCAATAAATTCTGGAGAGTTTCTTTAAGCAATTTGAAGCATTTCTAGTCGTCATATATAATAAATATCATTATTTGGGAATAGTTCATGAACAATAAGTTGTTCTTAACCAAGATTGTTAAAGATCCATGAGCATCCATTACTTGAATCATATTTATAGAGATTTATCAAAACAAGCTTGACTCCAAATTTCTTATTTGTAATAATAAATCTATTAAAATCATACGACATTGTCTCATAAGATAAAATGGTAAATGTCGTGAGTGAATATGATGGTTCGGTCTTCACATACCTCTTTTTCAATGAAGTTCTACAAATGTTTTTGTTTGTTCTCCAGTCTTCAATCTACCAGGGTTAATCAGTGGTGTCTGATACTCAACTTTCGTTCTCTAATCCTAATCCAAGACATGACTTTAGTAGACTAGAAATAAAGTTATAGTTTTATGCATCTAACATTAACAGCAAGCTTGAGATAGAAAAATCTGTGAGTTCAACCAAGCAGTGCTCTAATAAGAGTGTTGACTGACGAGAATCACAATATAATTATAAAAAAAACAATTAGGGTTTATATTCACAAATCTAGCAAGTTTTTCTCTAATAAGAAAACTGTTATGTACATGCAAAGTTTTGGGAGGTAAACTAGCTTCCCAGAGATGGTTCCAAGGAACGTTTGGATGCCATTTACTTAACTTTGTGCTACACTTACAGATGCCACAACCTTATAAGAAGTTCTTACAATAATGATGCCATTTTTGGCATGGATACATCTAAGGTTATCTTTACTCTTCACAGGATTTTAATCTTACGAATATCGTTGACAACATCATTATCAAAAAGAGCCTTTAAAATATCCACATTCAATTCATATTTACCAATTACTATCAAATGATCAACAATTTTCATAATAATGAATCTGAAACCAGGAGATAGTATAGTTGGTTCCTAGATTAATCCATATGGATATATTTGTTCCATCATTCACCTCCCAACAACAATTATCCTTGATTATATATTTCCTATACAAATTCACTTTCTTACCCATGACACATGCTTACCTACATCATGAAGTGGATTATGAGATAGAGAATACTTGTGCTTCAAAACCACCTTAAACCAGAATGCATCAGTTTTAGTTAACATCCTCCAAGCTAGTTTAGTTAAAAGAGCTTTATCAACGGTCTTCTTGATATAACCCCATAGGACTTTGGGCTGAGTGATTACATTTCGACTTATATGGTTCAAACCTTTTTCTTTTTGTTTCCTATTCCACCAAAAGTTCCTCTATATATTACCAATTTGATCAGTTAACATCCTAGGTATTGGGAAAGTATTTAGATGGTGAGGGGATATAAAACCCACTAAGGTTTGAGTCATGACAATCCTACCAGGATTTCTGATGCTTGCTTTTATAAAGAAAACTCATATGGGGGCTGATGAACTTAATAAAGCGGATTCTATTGGGATTTGTATGACCAGAGGCTTGGTTATGGGGTGACCTAAACCCTTTCATCTATTAAACCTATATATATATATATATATATATATATAAACTAAACTTATTTCAATTCATCAACGCTTCTTCTCATTCTCTTCTCTGAAGGGTAACTGTTTCTTCTTCCCCTTTTTTCCATTAAAACTCATCGTATTCAATTAATACTAAACCCTTTTCTTTTCCTCTCTTTTTTGAGTTTGAAGTTAGATGAATTGAAATTAATGAACAAATTAGGTTTGCATAACCATTTACGATTAAGTATTCTTAATTTCTTAACTGTAAACTTGTTTTCTAAAGATGCTACAGTTAGAAAACTAAGAACTCCTCATAAATATATTTTTTCCGCATGTGTTGTTATGGTTAGATATGTAACCATAAATGAATTTGTGGTTGGATTCGAATCTCATAAAACCTAACCGCAAAAAATCCCGAGTTACACCATTTTCTGAAGTTTTTGAAATGGATTTACGGTTGGGTTTTTCCCAATTTTGCCAAGTTGCAGTTGGGTTCCACTAAGACCAAACCTAACCGTAAAACAAAAAATCCCAACTTTAGTTGGTTTATAGTTGGGTTTTTCCCGATTTTACCCAGTTGTGGTTGGGTTCGACTAAGACCAAACCTAGCCGTAAAACAAAAACCCAACCGTAACTGGTTTACGACTTATTTTTTTCCAATTTTACCCAGTTACGATTAGGACTTCATCGACGCACCTAACTGTAAATTTGTATTTCAGTTGGCTATGAAGGAAAAATACAACCGTAAATTTGTCTGAAAAGATAAAAGTTTCAATCTTTGGTGGGATGAATCACGATCTCTATCATGAGATATATTAAATTTGATTTTTCCATCACTTAAGGATTTACTCATCTCAAACTCATTAATATCACTCAATTTGGTTGAGTGAATCAAAATTTAGGGTTTTCAAAAAAAAATTGTTCCTCCCAAAATCAAAAGTCTAACTCTAACCCTAATTTTGTATTTCTAATTATAAATCAAATCACTATTTTAATCTGAATTAGCTAACTTAACTAAACTCTAACACTATCTAAAGGAGGACAATTTAATCATTATAAAAATATTTTATTTATGTTTTTTTTAAGATGATCCCATTTTGTGTTATATATAAAATAACCTTTTAATGTTTTCATAAGCTCTTGTATTATGTTTATATAAATCTGATATGGGGGTTTTAATATACATGCGTGCCCAAAATTTCATTCATGTCATAGTACCTATACCTGGCTAGTTTAGGGCCTGCAAGAAGTGGTTGAGGCTTATCATTAGAAGACAAAAGAGGGTCATTAAGAAGTAATTCCAAAAACCCCTTTGCCAACTATTTTACAAAATGACTAGTTTACCCCTGATTAATTAGTGTTAATTAATTGTTTTAGGTGTTAATTAACCCACCAAGCCGTTGGTATGTCAAGTTTGGTTGTCATATTTTAGTGAATCAAAACTCATCTAAAAGTCAATTGATTATGTACTAGAGACAACTTCATATAGGTTAGACTAGAAAGTCTAGGAATATGAGACATACAAGTATTACTCGAAGACCCGAAGAACGTGAAGGAGTAACGAGCAACAACGACGACATCATCCTTCCTCTTGACGTTAGTAATATTGACTTTAAATGTTTCATTCCTAACGTATCTTTCAAGTCGTGTTATATTGAAAACATAACTTTGAAGCTATGAATGAATATTTTACTCTAGTAGTGAGACACGACCATATGATCATAGTATTTAGGAATTAGACTACGAAATATAACGCTTATCTTTTGAACTTCGTAGATATGACATCAACATAATCTTATGAATGCTATTGTGATTATGTGTATGGGTAAAGGTGAATATTTCATTATAGGAATAAATGTTTTACATTTGTTTAAAGGAAGTACATTCATGAATCTGTTTATGAATCGAAAGGGAAATCGCTAGGCTTATTGGTATTGTTATTCATTGCATATCTTTGGATTACCAATATGTGTGAGATGGTAGAACCGGTCATAACTTGTTATGTATCTTTGTATAACTAATCACAATGCCTAACTTATGATTTGGTATGACTAGTTTTGATTAGTTAGTGTAACCGATCCTAAGTAATCATCTGAGATGGTATGATCGATATTTGTAATTGGTATGACCGATCCTAGTAATTGGTGTGATCGATCACAAAAGAGTTGTGTAATTGATCCTTGTAATTGGTGTAAGCGGTCTTACTAGTTGGTGTAACCGATCCTGGTAATTGGTGTAACCGGTCCTAGTGAATGGTGTGACCGATCACAAGCAATACCATGAGTATATGGTCAACGGTCCTGGTAATTGATGTAACCGATCCTGGTAAATGATGTAACCGGTCCTGGTAACTTGTGTGACCAATCATAAGTGTTTTATATTAAGGTATAACGGATCCTAGTAATTGGTAGAACCGATTGAACCCATGAATGTGATTTAATATTTGATCAATCACATAGTTGTCTTGGAATACACATGACCAATTCTAAACCTGTTTGGAAGTGTGGTATAATCGATTCCAAGATTGTAAATATGAAAGAGGAATTACAAAGAAAAGATGCTAACATACTTTGAACACGAACATTAACTCTTATCTTTTATTGTTCAAAGATATTCCTTAATTACTCAAGGAGATCCCGGTCCGAAATAAATTAAGAATATTTTAATTAAGGTTGTTAGTTTAATATGATTTAATTACCAGCAATTAAATACATATCTCTAGAGAATAAAAATTAGTAATGTGCATTTACTAATTGGAGATTTTCTATTGAGAGATTTCGGAAAATTTTGGATAAAGCATTTCCTGGAATTATGAAAACCGAATGGGAATTTATTGCATATCTTGAGAATACTTTCGGCTTTGGAAACTCCTTGGTGTTCAAACATCCTTGGTCTATAAATACCTAAGTTTGCATTTCTAGCAAACTATCCTAAGAGCCATGCAAACTTTATATTTTTGTTGTTTGTGGTGGAGCCATCTATTCGGAGAGGTAAGTACCTTATTTGGGGAAATCTCTTATGACCGCTTGTTTAAAGACTTCTATGGGATCAAAAATATGTATGAGTATCATTGGTGGGAAACTAGATAATTGTAGTTTATTATTTTTCGATTGATTTGATTGACTAAAGGTTGTTGAACTATGATTGCACCTTGTTTGTTTATTCTTGAGAATCTTCTCTTCTGATATAAGATTCACTCAAACTAGATCGAAGTGTCGACGGGATCTTTAGAACTATTTGTAGATCTAAAGACATCTTGTGATAATCCATTGTTAATTGACTCCATTCTGTGTGTGACTGATCACAAGAGATTCAAGTGGTGTTGTGCAGGTTTAATTGAAGATTAAAGAACTGTAGATGGTGGATTTTCGACAAAGGCTGATATCGTAAACCCATAATTATATGTATTCCTGATCCAATAATTAGATAAATATTGAGGCTCATGTCTCTTATCGAAAGCATGAAAGCTCATGCTATAAGAATCTCTGACTCAGAATACTGTCTCTCAGAGTACATGTAGATGTGTAGTCTCTTAGCTAAGGAAACATCATATCTTATAAATACTGAGCAATTTCAGTAACTACTTTTATATAGAATCGAAAGATTGGACGGCTCCTAGACAACTTGCATGCTAGTATAGAGCAATAACATCTTCAGGATGTAACAACGTTTTCCCTGACTATATAAAAGAAATATGATGCTTCAACAAGCTCATATCGCTCACAATTGATGCTCCTAGACGATCATACTAGTATAGAGCCATCAATTAATCATTCTCAGAACCATTAGATTCATTAATTGGATCCCTGGAAAATATTCAATATTTTTTATAATATTTCATTACTTCAATTTATGGTTCTTCCCAGCATAATTCCATGGGTTAGTAATAAATATTCAACACACGGGCATCTGAGGTACTTTCGAGTAAGCCCCGACCAAAATAGTGCAGATGTACTCGACAATGATGCATTAACGAGCACCTGAACGCACGAATGAGTATTTCAAAATACGACGAGACGATGAACCTATGCAAAATAGGAAGAAAATGATAAAAAATAAAATATTAGTCATAAGGGACTGGACCCACCGACCATCCAGTCACGCCGTGGCCAGTCCCGTGCCATTTCTATATTTTATCATATTTTCTTTATTTTCTTTGATCTCATGAAAATCCTTTCATATGAACAAATATCCTTTGTTTTAAAGAAACTCCTCAGTTTCATGGTGTTTCCTTCGCATCAAGGAAATAATATAAAATTGGGAAAGGTGTCATGGGACCATGTCTGCTAGCCGTCCGGCTATGCCCTAGTCACGGCCGGTCCCACACCTCACAATTCCTCAATATTTTATTATTATTTCCCTAATTTCATGAAAACTCCTTAATCTCATGATATTTCCTTGATCACATGAAAAATTATATAAAATTAGGAAAACCTGTGTGACCGGGCCCTAGCTGGCCCCACACGTCTTATTTTATTATTATTATATTTTTCATGTTTCCTTAATCCCATGAAATTCCTTGATTTCATGATGTTTCCTTCAAATTATGAAATTCCTTCAAATCATGAAATAATACATAAAATTAGGGAAACTTCTTGATTTCAACAAAACTCCTTGGTTTTATGATATTTCCCTAAAATCATGAAAACATAATAAAATTAGGAAAAATACCATGGGACCGGCCCCTTGGCCATATCCGGTCCCACATTTTATGATTCCTTCATTATTTTACTCCCTCCGTCCATTTTTAAGAGTCCGCTTTGACTTTGTCAAGATATTAAGGAAATCCTATAAAATGTCATGACTATCCCTTGACTAGCCTATTTAATATTACCCTATTACCAAAATTAAAATTATTAGTGTTAAAAATTCTAATTTGGATAGTATTATTGTTTTAGGAAATGTTGTAAAGAAATAACAGCAAACTTATACTCAAAATTTAAGAATTTTTTATTTCCTTCATTTGATTTTGGTTTCCCGTACTAAAACTTTGGAGCCTTTGGAATTTTTATTTGAGACGGAAAAAAATTGAAATTGTAGATTATTTCCTGTTTGGATATACTCTACCATGAATTTGAGATTTTGTCATAATCTTAAATTCTTTGCCATGAATTTAAGATTCTTTGCCATGTAAGAAGTATTTGGAATTTTGTAACTACCCATAAATGTTTTATTTAAAAAAGGAATGACAATTAATATAAAAAAATATTGGATAGATTTTTTCCTTATATATGGTGTTGATATTTATGATTTTGAATTAAGTTTATATTAAAAATGATCTTATAATTATAAAAAAGAAAGGGTATATTTGATAGTTTAAGGGAAAAGTATGTCTATAAATAGAGCAGACATATACAAATGGACTGACCAAAGTAAAAATTAGGACAGATAAAAATGGACATAGGGAGTATTATTTTTCCTTCATCTCATGAAGTTTTCACGGTTTCAGCAAAAATCCCTGATTTCTTCATATTTTCTCAAAATGTTGCTCAAACGCACACCAGAAAATATCAAAATTCTCATAACTGAGATACGAACACTTTGGTGACGTAAGAATGTTACCTTGACCAACCAAGGTTGGCTTTGTGGCTTGCAAGAGGCCGGTCCCATGTATTTTGACAATTTTGACCTAATTTGCGCAATTGCACGTATTAGGTCCAAAACTCTTCCAAACAACTTGGAACTTCATAAGACGATCGATACTCGGTCTCGTGACCACCCATGGCTGGTTTCATGACCCCTTGGTCGGTCCCTCATCTCTTCATAATTAATTAGGTTTTATCACCTAAGGCTCAGACGAGCATTATTTAAACCAGCATTTAATCATTCTTTCATCAACAAATCAACTGGTCTTCAGGAGACCTTGATATTTGCTCACGTGAGCATCTGGGCGATCCATGGTCCCATATAGTCGGTCCCTCCTTCATTCCGTGATTTATTTTCGATAAATCATCAATTGATCAAATTAGGATTTTGAGTTCAAGGTTCATAATTCCAGATTCAAACACTAATAATTTTACGTTGATCTCATGACCAACATTTTATTAATTATACTAGGTCAAGTTACTAATATTCTGAGTTAATACTTTTTTTTGGTCACGCTACCAATTTTCCATCAAACGAGCAATATTTTCTCAAACCAAGGAATATTGGTTCAACTATCAATATTCAACAATTCATCAAATGAGCAACATTCGCTCAGATCAACAATATTTGTTCGCATTGAAATATTGATTCAACTATCAATATTCAGTAACTCATCAAATGAGCAATATTTGCTCAGATGAGCAATACTTGCTCAAATTAAGGAATATTGGTTCAACTATCAATATTCAACAATTTATCGAATGAGCAATATTTGCTCATTTATGTATTATATCCCTGTCTCAATAGACATGTTCAATTAATGAGTCTCAGAACATTTTCAATTCATGTTTGACTCAATAATACAATGACTCATCGTCCCATGAAGTCAGCAACTAAATAACTAAATACACGTCTTCCCTGTAGACTCCACAATCATACGAGACATCAATCGTGTCACATGGGGGGATATTAACTAGGGTTTTGGTCTGGCGGTCTACGACACTTGTGTTCTTACACACGATGAGAATGTGAGCAAGTCGTGCAATCAGTTAGAGGAGTTAACAAAGTAGTGGGTGGAAAATCAACCAAGTCTTAGCACGTTGAGCAACTGGTTTTAACACGATTTCCACTTTCCCATTCTTTGATTCCATCAAACTATCACACTTCATGAGATCGTGGTGTTTACAATTCTAGCGGTATAAATAAGCCTCTGCATCATGATTGAAACAAGGACAATCTCACATAAAACAGAAAACACGAGATTAACAATCCAACTCTCAACATAGCAAACTCAATCATTCAGAACTTATCTTATTTTCAGAATACACAACATACCTACTATCTTCGATCACCATTGATCTCACACATTTCTCAGCTTCCCTCCTACAGATCGACCCATCCTATCTTGTGACCAAATTTACTCTGGAATGGCCATTGTCTTGGTTTAGGCTAGAGTACTACATATTGATCTCTCGAATTCAAAGCACTCCCTTCTTGCAGTGCATCTGTGTGAGGTTAAGCATTTCGCTCGGTTCAAGGAGTCTCCTTCGCACGGTCATCTCCTCAATTTTGTAAAAACCAGCAAATTTTTTTGCCCCATCTACAAGAAGATTTGAAGACGAAGAAGATTTATTATTGGTTTCTCATATCTTTGTGTAGCACAAACCTTGATCGGATGGGATCCAACTAGAATCAGATTTATTCGATTGATTAGTTGTGTGAGATCGGTAACACCTAATAGTTATCTTGAGATCTATTTTGATTGTTACAAATCCGAATCTTATTACTTATGTGATAGAGATTGGATTGATATAACCAGGCAAATGAGTTTATTAGATTAAACGGAAAAGCCTTTGCATATGACTTGAGATATCTTTATCTTAAAGAATCAAGAGAGTTGTTACCAAACAGATTTTTTGTTCCTTTACTGTATGGAATACGATCTAAAGGAATTATTCCAGTGCGTGCTTTCATTGAATGTCGGGAGCGCACGGATACTGAAGAAACTAAGTGAACTAGGGTTAGTTGCTTGGTCTGAACTATACGAAGTTGGTTTAGATTTTGTATAACGGCTTAATTATGAGAGTATTCAATTCAGGACTAGGTCCCGGGGTTTTTCTGCATTTGCGATTTGCTCGTTAAATTTTGTTATTGTGTCATTTACTTTTCCTTTCCGCAATTATAATGGTTGTTATTATAATTTAAAGTAAATTACACAAATGTTAACTCCGCTTTACTTGATAGTGATCCTGTAGAGTTTGGTTTAGTTTGAACCTATTATAAAGTAATCACACTTTGATTGTTGTATTATCTCGATCTCGTATCCATAAACAATCACACAAAGTGTGAATACCGATTTGGTATCTGAGCAGGAAAACACGAAAAGATCTAACAATCTGTGTTTGGTGCGATCCAACCTATAAGAATTGAATCTAGTGACTGATTCGGTTAATGTTATGCAAGAGTATGAATACTCAAAAGTTGAAGATGTTACTCCTTCATTAACTCATGATCTAGGAGTTACAAAAATTAAAGGTACATCTGAGTCTATCTATGATAGAAAAGAAGATGATGATAAAGAGTTGGCAAAAAACCTAAAGCCTATAAGATCTCCATCTACAAGGATGCTAATATTAAAGACAGAGTCAAATCTTCTTAAGCAGGAGATCAGAGAAAAATATTCAACTAGATATTCTGGCCAAAAAGAATATGGATCTCACAGTCAAAGTAGAAGCCCTTGGTAAATCTCTTACTCAAGATCAAGAGATTCATCCTATGACTCTGACTAATGATTCCGTTATAATTTCTTCTGATGGGAAAAAAAAAAGTCCTTGCTCGACTTTTACAGATCGTGATAACAAGACTTGTTTGATCACGTCTAAAACAGATCATGATGATGGCAGTTTGCCTAACTATATCAAGTCAGAAGAGAATGAAGAACCATCTTCTACAACTACTGATGATCAAACGAAATCTTGTCCAAAGGAAACTTTGAGCCGATTCCGTGAAAAATATCTTAAGGAATACAAATTTCAGTCACTTGACAGGAAACTGATACTTTCTCAAAATACTGTGGTAAAAGTATTAAAAGAAGTTTCTTGTCTAAAGAAACTGAAAGATCATTCCTCAGTAGAAAGACAGAATATACCCCAAATTAATAAGATCAGCTCAAAAGAATCATAAGTAAGAGTTGATAATCACTTATGGAAAAAGGTTCCTCCTCACTCATGTCGAAACAATCTTTGTTTACATGAAGAACGATTCCAGAATAAAGGGAAAGAGAAAATATCTGCCAAAGGAAATAATCAGGAATTTCCGATAATTGTTTCGGATAATCATACTGATGTGCATAATAAGGAAATCCTTAGAATGAGAAAATCTTATGAAAATCTCATTGACAGAATTAAGAGAGATCTTTCTATCTCTGAAAATTCTCACATCAGTACTATTTCTCCTCATAGATCAAGGAAGGATCGTCTTCTTGGGAAAAAAATTACTTTGGGCAGAAAATTCCAAAGAGAAATACGAATTATGTTTCTGATACTCATTGTAAGCAAGAAAAGGCTTACTCCGATACTACCTAGTTGTATGGAGATTGTGCACTCTCATCCTAGTTTGTGCTCATAACTTTTGGGATGAGAAAGCACATAAAACGAGAGCATAATTTTTTATTTGTGTTTTTTGTCAGAAAAATCTGTGACAATTTCTGGATAGATTCGAATCCATTTTTGTCTAAAAATTGTTCATGTTCATCATGATCTTCCAAAAATAGGTTTTATTTGAAGTTTTCAAATTTAATAAACCTTCCAGCATGAGAAGTTCGGATATAGGAAACAAAATATATTCAGTATATATTTTCGGAATTTCATGTGTATTTTTGGTCCGAAAAGTTGTTTCTTCTTAAGAGAAACTTTCTCTTGCTTGTATTGAGAAACCCTGATTAATTTTTATTTAAAATCCCCGAGCATGCCTCCAATAACTCGCAGTTTCACAAAGGACAATAAGGAGGAAGCTCAAAAGGTTAAGGATTATCAAGGAATCAATACATAAAGGAAGAAGAAAATCATATCGAAAATCATGTATGACTATTATTCTGATAATTCTGTTGGATCTCAAGATGAGTCATGTCTGTTGGCTTACAACTTTCAAGATCCAACAAAAACCAAGTGGATACCTTATGATAGTATGATTGACTATATCCATGGTTTTAAAGAACTAAGAACCGATCTCATGATGACGGTTCAAAATCAAGATTGGCTGAAGGATAGGATTGAAGAAACAAGAGCTGATCTTGCAAACATAAAGGTTCAAGTTGAAAAGCTTGAAAAACATGAAGTGGTTGTAGAGGAGTCTCTCGAGACATGCTTCAAGAGTTTGAACACTGAAGAAACCTCAGTGAACAATAATAGCACCACTAGAGATTAAGTTATATGTTGTAACACTTAATCCAAGAAAATAGACATCAGTTTTTGATTTATTTCGATTATTGTATAAGGTCTATTTTTGAATAAAACTATCATTATTTATGAATAAAATTATAATTTTATATTTTTTTTTGTGATAGTTCCCGATTACATAGCCTGTGCTTGAATGTCTATATTTTTCTATGTGTTTTCGGTTTATGAAATGTCTGATTTCGGTTTTCATAACCTTAATATTCGATCTCATAAGATGTGAACCCTTATGGTTTATGTGGCTTTTTGATTTAGCGGGATTAAGTTCTAGCCCTTGTTGGTAGGCTTTATCAAAGGACATAAGGTATTCCAATTGAAGCTCATATATAAAAAGTCACAATGTGTTGAATCAATTTGTGTTTACATGAGTTGTGTTTAGCATAAACATATGTGTTTCGGGTTTTCAACTTTTTCTATTGGCACGCATTAGTTAAAACCAATTCAAACTTTCTCTGGTAAAGGTTGATCTTGTTGTTGTTCTTTTTTTCTTGCGAGAGGATGACAATATACTGTGGGAGAGTTCTAACTTGAACTTGCGCTTAATGATATATCTTTCTGGGGAGAAGAGGAGGCGGGTAATGAATTTGTTAGTTAATCGTTGTCTTGTTTAAGAAAAGCATGTTTATATTGTATATATTTTGCTTTTGCTTAACAAAATTTCGGTACAAATGATATATTTCATTATGATGTGTATGGATGTGTGTGTGTGTGTGTGATTCAATTGTTTCCATTAAGAAAAACTGTGCAATTTATTTCGCTTATTGTTTAATATCTTCTTTATTGTTTGGTATCAAATGTTTTTACTTAACGAAATTTCGGTGCAATTGTGGTGCTATAATGTCTATGTTTGTTTCAAGTGCTTCCGGTTAAGAAAATAATTGTGCAAGTCAATTTATTTTGGTTTGTATGTATTGTTTATGGATTAACAAAATACGGGATCATTTGTTTGGTCCAATTCGATTCCGGATAAGAGAAACTAAATTAGTTCTGATCTTAGTAAGACTTATCAAATTGAAGGATTCAGTTATTCAAGTCTAATTGAATGCCTTGACAAGAAATACTAGTTAACTAACCTAGTACTTATCTTGTCTAAAGAGAAAGGTCTAAGTTATTGTCTGAATAATTAGAACCCGATAAGAGAAATAGAGTTATTTCGGATCTTTATTTTGGTCTTATCGAAATAAGTGATTGTATGTTTACAATCTGTTTAACAAGGGAACTAAATTTCTTAGTCAATTTGTTAAACTATTAGGGAAAATTGCTTCGGACAATAGTTTTCCTTGATAACATATTAAAACTAAATTACTTGTAGTTTCGGTTTTAATATTGGTTATCTAAAGTGGTATGTGAAACCTTCGTGCTTAACTCTTGTAGGTTGTATACAAGTCTTTTAGATTTGTAAGATCCTTTCGGTTTGATGATGTAGTTTTGAAGTGGTAAGTAAAGGGTTTGATTCTCGGACTTGATGAGATTGGTTTAAGATTTAAAAACAAAATAAAGAAAATATATTCACAAGATTGTCACGATTACGAGAGATACTAGGATTTTGGATTCCACCATAAACTCATTCATGCGATTCATATATTTATTCTAGACAATTATAGCTCAACTAGAATATTGACTCTGTTTCTTTGCCAATGTAGATTTTTTAAAAGCAACGACTGTAAATCTAAAGCATGGGATATCAAAATACTTAACCTAAGTATAACCCATCAATTGAAATCACAACCATTCAATAAAAAGAACATGCAATTGGGGGATATGAAATAGTAAAATCACTGTTCATACCGGCATGGTTTTTCAATGACGAAATTTTTTTCCAACCGTGTCTGTATGAACAGTACCGTATTATTCATATCCCCAAATTAATTGTTCAATAAAAACCATAAACAATTCATAATCCATGCAAAAGTCATAAAAGAATTAAATATAATTACCACACACGTGAAGAATGGCTTCCTCCGTCGTCTCAGTGTTGGGTTTAGCCCCTCATGTTGGAAACACGCTCAAAATTGATATTCATAGATCAAAAGGTGTTTACAAGAGGTGAAAAATAATAAAGCAGCGAAATCGCAATGGATATAAGTGTTACAAAGACACTGTTACATAGAACGATAAACCTTTAGTGTAGCAGAATAAACGACTGTCTGTGTTAGTCTGTTCTTCGTGTTCTTGAGAACGACACTTTTGATGTGTCGTCTGCAACTCTTCTTCTTCCTTTTCTCTGCTGCTACTGCAGAATCGCTCTGCAGCGATTTATATTGCACTAAACCTCCCCCAAACTCTTGAACCCCTTCCTGGGACTCTTACATACCCTTTTATACAACACCGAATATCTAAATCCCGAAAATCTCTTCTATTTTCTTCCAAGCAAAGTTACAGACTTCTCTCTCCTTTTTCTCCTTCTTACGTGATGTCTGGTTCAATCCAACGTCCCTAAATTCTCTATGAGACAGTATCATATCTCACAGGATATACAGTTTCCTTAATCCCACGAATCCAACCACTAAACCCGAGTTATCCTTCATTCCCTGTTTAACGAGATGTAACCAAATATGAGAAGATTTGATGCCTATTTTAACTCCCAAACACGTCATTCATACTGTATTTGGGAACTACTTATCCTCGTGTTTAACTCTTCCAAAATAACGTCCAAGTCGTGCCTGAAAAACCTCCCTTCTCTGTTTTGCTTAAACCGGTGAATTCCCGATGATCCAGCCCAATTCAATGGACTCAAACACCTATACCTTCCCTGTTTAGCTTAACCAAATCCACAGAAACCAATTCAGGCGATTAAATCTAGCCCGAGTCTGCACTAAAATCCTGCCGTAAAATTCAACCTTCGCTGCAATATTTTCTCGCCAAAACCAAATTTCAAAAGCTAAGGGATGGAGTGCCCTTATCTGTTCATGGACTTCCTTTAGCACTGGGGTGTAAATATCACTGATGTTCCCCTTAGTAATTTGGATACCCCTTATCCATTGTTGGGTCCCTTTAGTGATTTTTCCGGGGTATTTTTAACAGTTTTCCTGGGTGCGTTTAACACTTCGTCCGGGTGCCAACAACATTTCTTCGGGGTGTATTTATTGATTTCTACCGGAGGTCCAAATACCACTTTTCGAGCCAATTTCTCCGTAAAAGCTTATTTCTCTAAAAACACCTACAAAAACATAAAATAATCAAATAAATACAAAATCGAGCACTAACAATAAACATAATTGAGATCAAAATAGACACATAAATGCGTCTATCATTTGACCTTTATTTGCTCGAACCTTTGTCATTTTGTGACAAAAAGGGGGACAAATATATGGAGTAAACGAGTGATTTGCAATCACTAAGGAAAGGACAGTTGTGCTTAAACGTTATATCTAGTGAAAGAGTAAAGCATTGACTAAGGGGGAGAAACATATCATGTTGCTGCGTAGTTATCTTGACTACAAAAGTGGAATAAAAAAGATGTTTGGATTGAATATCTACCTATTTTACCTTTAGGGGAGTATAAGCTTTGTTATTTAGATGTCAACAACGACATTTATTGATTGAATATATGCAGGATATTGTGATGTTGAAACTAGGAATCAAGCGTATGTATAATGAATTATTGTAATTTGTTTATCCATATGTATTAAGAGTTTTGTCACTAAAATTGACAAAGGGGGAGATTGTTAGAGAATAGCTCGTTTGAACCCACCAAGCGTTGGTATGTCAAGTTTGGTTGTCATATTTTAGTGAATCGAAACTCATATAAGAGTCGCTTGATTATATACTAGAGACAATTTCGTATAGGTTAGACTAGAAAGTCTAGGAATATGAGACATACAAGTATTACTCGAAGACCTGAAGAACATGAAGAAGTAACTAGCTATAACGACGACATCATCCTTCCTCTAGAGGTTAGTAATATTGACTCTCGAAGACCTGAAGAACGTGAAGAAGTAACTAGCTATAACGACGACATCATCCTTCCTCTAGAGGTTAGTAATATTGACTTGAACTGTTTCATTCCTAACGTATCTTTCAAGTCGTGCTATATTGAATACATAACTGTGAAGGTGTGAATGAATATTTTACTTTAGTAGTAAGACATGATCATATGATCATAGTATTAAGGAATTAGACTATGAAGTATAACACTTATCTTTTAAAATTCGTAGATGCGACATCAACATAATCTTATGAATGATGTTGGGTAAAGGTGAGGATTTCATCCTAGGTAACAATGTTTTACATTTGTTTAAAGGAAGTACATTCATGAACTTGTTTATGAATTGAAAGGGAAATCACTGGGCTTATTGGTATAGTTATTCATTGCATACCTTTGGATTACCATTATGTGTGAGATGGTAGAACCGATCATAACTTGTTATGTATCTTGGTATAACTAATCACAATACCTGACTTATGATTTGGTATGACTAGTTTTGATTAATTAGTGTAACCCATCGTAAGTAATCACCTGAGATGGTATGATCGATATTTGTAATTGGTGTGACCGATCCTAGTAATTGGTGTGACCAATCACAAAAGAGTTGTGTAATCGATCCTTGTAATTGGTGTAACCGATCCTAGTGACTGGCGTGACCAATCACAAGCACTACCATGCGTATATGGTAACCGGTCCCGGTAATTGATGTAACTGATCCTGGTAACTTGTGTAACCGGTCCTGGTAACTTGTTTAACCGATCACAAGTGTTCCATACTAAGGTATAACCATTCCTAGTGATTGGTAGAACCGATTGAACCCATGAATGTGATTTGATATTTGATCAATCACATAGTTGTCTTGGAATATAGATGAACCAATTCTAAACTTGTTTGGAAATGTGGTATAATCGATTCCAATATTGTAAATATGAAAGAGGATTTACAAAGAAAATATGTCAACATACTTTGAACACGAACAATAACTCTTATCTTTTATTTTTCAAAGATATTCCTTAATTACTCAAGGAGATCCCGGTCCAAAATAAATTAAGAATCTTTTAATTAACGTTGTTAGTTTTATATACTTTAATTACCAGCAATTAAATGCATATCTCTAGAGAAAAATTAGTAATGTGTATTTACTAATTGGAGATTTTTTATTAAGATATTTCGGAAAATATTGGACAAAGAATTTCTTGGAATTATGAAAACTGAATGGGCATTTATTGAATATCTTGAAAATACTTTCGGTTTTGGAAATTCCTTGGTGTCCAAACATCCTTGGTCTATAAATACCTAAGTTTTCATTTCTAGCAAACTATCCTAAGGACAAGATAAACTTCATCTTTTTGTTGTTTCTGGTGGAGCAGTCTATTCGGAGAGGAAAGTACCCTAATTAGGCGAAATCTGTTATGACCACTCATTTAAAGACTTGTGTATGATCTATAAGCTCTACGAGTACTGTTAGTGGGAAACTAGATAATTGCAGTTTATTAGTTTTCGATTGATTTGATTGACTAACGGTTGTTGAACTTTGATTGCACCTAGTTTTTTTATTCTTTAGAATCTTCTCTTATAATATAAGATTCACTCAAACTAGATCGAAGTGTCGACGAGATCTTTAGAACTGTTTGTAGATATAAAGACATCTTGTGATCCATTGTTAATAGACTTCATTTTGTGCATGATTGATCACAAGAGATTCAAGTAGTGTTGTGCAGGTTTAATTGAAGATTAAACAATATTTAAAGACGAAGAAGATTTCTTATTGGTTTCTCATATCTTTGTGTATAACAAACCTTGATCGGCTAGGATCCAACTAGAATCAGATTAATTCGATTGATTAGTTGCATGAGATCGGTAACACCTAATAGTTATTTTGAGATATATTTTGATTGTTACAAATCCGGATCTTATTACTTAGGTAATAGAGATTGGATTGATCTAACCAGGGAAATAAGTTTTTTAGATTAAACGGAAGAGCCTTTGCATATGACTTGAGATATCTTTATCTTAAAGAATCAAAATATTTGTTACCAAACAGATTTTTTGTTCATATACTGTTTGGAATACGATCCAAAGGAATTGTTCCAGTGCGTGAAACCATTGAATGTCTGAAGCGCAAGGATCCTGAAGAAACTAAGTGAACTAGGGTTAGTTGCTTGGTCTCAACTATATGAAGTTGGTTTAGATTTTGTATAGAGGCTTAATTCTGAGAGTATTCAATTCTGGACTAGGTCCCGAGGTTTTTCATGCATTTGCACGCGCGGTTTCTTCGTTAACAAAATCTTTCTGTGTCATTTACTTTTCCTTTCCGCAATTATAATTATTGTTATTATAATTTAATGTAAATTACATAAACGTTAACTTCGCTTTACTTGATAGTGATCCTATAGAGTTTGGTTAAGTCCGAACCTATTATCAAGTAATCACACTTTGTTGTATCGATCTCATATCCATAGACAATCACACAAAGTGTGAATTTGTCGTATTGTCTCGACTTTGTACACATACAATCACTTTCGGTAAGAGGACTTATAGGTGGATAAATTAAAGAATGTGGTGTATTTGGTTACCATCATCTTTTCAATGTGAAATCAACTAATGTTAATCGAACTTCAAAACGTCAAACAACATGAATTTTTTTATTTTTTCAGAACACCAACAAAAATTTGTGGATGTTCCTGCACTCGTGGAAAAATTATGGGTTTATGTTTTTCTTCCACGAAGGACACCAAGAATCGGTTAATGTAAGTAAACATAAAGCCCAGTTTTTGAAAATGGTTGAAAAATTGTCTGATATAAACTGTTTTTTCTTAAAAATAAATAATTCTTTTATACTTTCAGGACATATTTATTTATTCCAAATCAATCTAACTCACTTTCATAGGCATCACATATGCATTTAGCACGTGTTGTAATACCCTGATTTCGGCCGTGGTTCGCACATTGGAAAATAGGTAATGGTTTGTCCTTTTCTAATACCGAGAACTTTTCAACACAATTGGCTCAAGAGTTGGCAGAAAACTTTGCAGTTAAGCGTGCTCGAGCGGGAGTAGTCACATGATGGGTGACTCCCGGGAAATTATTGTCGAACAACCGTAGCGGTGCTCGTTGAAAACCCCACACCTGGATAACTTTAGTGTCTAAGTAGATACAATACTAGTGGAGGGTCGGATCATTACATGTGCAACAAGCATTGAACCCCTCGGGAACCCTAGTGGATGAGTTATAGTGTGTGAGGGTTTACATAGAGATCTACCCACAAAATTTACACAAAAACTTCTATAACTCTCATCTTCATCATCATAGGAATTCCCTTCCGCTTCAATATAACCTACCATAAAGTCCGGGGCATACTATGGAATTTTGGATATCACGAAATGATAATTGTCATCAAATGTGAATGCTTCTCCCTTTTCCTCAAAGTAGTGTATTTTCACGACTTGTTCCTACAAAAACTCAAACACAATCTTATATTTGTTGGTCTTGTTATCATGGAAGATCAAACAACTTAGATTATGTAAAATAAACTCTAAGAATACTTACAAATATTTGCAAAGACAAGCTTAAATGCTACAGTTGAAGATCCATTGTTGGATAGTTACAGAATCAACTATCGCATTTTGGATAACTTGGTACCTATCATGAATTTGTTGAAGAGTTCTTCTCTTTGTATTCCTATAATCTCGCACATATTTGATATATGTCTTCGCCAGGTTTCGGGATCTACCCTTACGGGGGAGACATCTACAACTTGACTTTCGGTGTACCATGTTTTGATTATCGCCAAATCTTTACTTGAATCAAATGATGCCATGGTTGTAGCGGTATGAAATATGTGTTTGTAGAGTATATGAAAGTAGGTGTGTGGTGTTTGAGTAGTGGATGGAGTATAATATGCAAGTTTGGGGAAATTGGGTCTAGGAATGAGGTCTCTTTTTATATAGAAAGGCCCCAACAACTAATTTTCTCGAAAAATATGTGATTATTGGTCACAACCGACTCTCGTTAATGCCCATAAAGACCGATTATTGTTCGGTGCCAAAGGGAATCGGTCTTTTTGGTTGTCAACATATATAGATTGTTTCTTTGAAAATTAACAAAAAATATTGAATTTTTCACCGACCACAATCAGTTCATATTGTTGCACACGTAATCCGATTCTGTCTGCAAAAAGATACAAAAAACTGACATTTTTCAAGGCTTGAAGAATCGAATTCATGAATACCTATATAAGCTGATTGTATGCCTGTATTTACTGGAAAAAAAATTGAATCATGAAAAACCGATTATACCATAAACCCATTGCATACCATAACTATAATTAAAACCCATAAGTTAATTGTACCATAACGCCATTGTACCATAATTAAAAAATATCACAAGTCTTACGATATTACAAACCATTAAAGGGCTTAGAATTAGCTAGCATAATAAAGCATCAGGGAGCACATATATTATGAGCAGCAGCAACAACACCATCGTTTGCACTAGCAACAGTATTGGCAGCATCAACAGCAACATCAAGATTGACAACTTCAGCAGCAACAACTTTTGTTAAAGATTCAGCACGTAGTTTAAACATTTCCTCAAACTCCAACCCATCTATAATTTTTTTGTCTTTTCCTTTCTGAAAAGTTTCCGAGCACCCTAAGTTCCTCATATGCAAGCTTAACTACAATTTCCAAAGCCTTCTCTAGTTTGGTCACTCGATAAAATACAACATTGTATTTGTTCACAAAGATTTTCTGTGGCTCCCTCTTAAGATCACTTACTTGGATTTCTCGGTAAAAATTTAGATGATTGAAATCCATATCTACAAAAAAGTTCAATCAAAACAAAAATCTAGTTAGATAGTCGGCGCATTAGACAATATCTGTAATACCTTGATATTCGACAGTATTTGGATGAATGGAATATAAGTAATGGTATGTCATTTCCTAATACGGAGGCCTTTTCAATACAGTTAGCTCAAGAGTTGGCAGAAAACTATACAATTAAGCTGCTCTGTCAGGAGCAATCCAGGGATGGGTGACCTCCCGGGTAGTTGCTACTGGATAACCGCAGCGATTCCCGTTGAAAACCCCACATTGCCGGATGACTGCAGTGGCTAAGTGGGGATAATATTGGTGGAGCGACGGGTCATTATAAATGGTATCAGAGCTCTACTTTAGATCTTTGGAAGAGATATTTAAATAAAATAAAATAAAATATATTTTTTTATATAATAACAAAGTCAAATTACATGGAATTAGTTGGTAACCTAGAAACAATCTGGGTACCAACCCCTTTCTGAATCGTAATACCTATTCTATGAAGAAGAAAACCTCCTACTTTACAATTAGCGTCTTGACTAGCAAGGAAATTTTCCAGTCTTCTCAAAAATACACAAGTATCTTCACTTAACTCGTCAAAAGTTGAAAAAGCTAGAACACCGAACTCATACCCATGTTCTAAGCATTTATCCAAGTACTTAATACGTTTGCGAGTGACTACAGCAGAATAGGGACTGGTTTGAAAGAAGTGGTTCAGGCACTAGTGAATGGAGAAGCACCGGTAACATCAAAATAAACATCCTGACCGTTATCCTAGTTATAAACAAGCAAGTCTCTGCAGGCCTGATGGCATGAGCTGTATTAGACAAAAAACCCATAGGAACTTCTTTGCGAGCCGCCACACCAACTTTGTAACATATATCTCCAAATACACCACGCACCATATCATGTAAAAATTTGAGGTCGATCTCACTGGCACAGTGGAAAGCATGGTCACCATATATATCCATAGTATGGTTACAACACGAACACAGACTACCCTCCGCAAACAGAGGTACACCCAATCTGTAGCTAAGGACAACACGAAACTGACGAGGCTCAACTTCTTGATTTAAACCTTGAACATGTATGGCCTTGAGAAAATCCATGACATGGTCAGATTTATTGCATTTCCAGAGTGCAGCATCCCTTGCAGATAATGGGTACTTGGTGGGTAAATCCTTCTTAACCACATCAAAATAACAAGCTTCCAATGACTTCATGAAATGGGGACAGAAATACTAATGTTGAAATCATAAGAATTAAGTCCACATAACAGAGTATATACCTACAATGCTTGTTGATAACTCTGGCCAGAGTCTAATGTGGATGTACCCTGTTACAGGATGTGCTGCAGATGCTGAGTTTGAGCACATGATGCAAGATAACAATACTTGAAAGTGTCTGACATAGTATAAACTCCAAAACCGCCATGTTTAGTGGGAAAAGTATCCATTCGTTGTTGAATTTTTCCAAACCCAACACCATTACCCACCACTAAATGTCTCAAGTATTGACCCAGCTGATATCAAATAAAGTCGTAGTTGACTGCAAAGCTAAAGGAGAAGTTGTGCGCAATGTAGAATATAGCTTGGACACCCTAGTGCAATTGCGTAAGAGAAGCAATTCACTTTGTGGGTCCTGTAGCTTTTTAAAAGAATTCATTAACCTCACATATTTCTCCACTCTGTCTGTAACAATGTTAGTGCAATATTGCAAGTCAAGACTCACTGCCTAGGTCTGCTAAATTTGGGTGGAAAAATACATGTGACATTTATCCTGGGATCTACCGTAGTCCATAAAATCTCAGTTTTACTGACATTCAAATGCAGACCCCTGGCATGCCCATCAGCTTGAATTATCTTGAGAGCCTTGGCTACTTCTATTGTGTCGCCATCAATGGTGCCATCATCAAGGTACCATGCATGAAGGTCAAGAGTGCACTCAATTGCAATTTTGTTTACAAGTGGATGTAAGAGAAAAAAGTAATGAACCCAATGGATCACCTTGTTGTACACCCTGTGCTGATGATAGAATTACATCATTGTAGTAGAGCCTAGCTAGATTTGAGTAACACAATTCTATCCATCTGGATATGCTGGGACATTTGGATCTAACCTCATTGATTAAGACGGTCCTATTCACCAAATTGAAAGCATTAGAGAAACCTATAAGCATCATAGTCATGTTATCATGGATGCCTTTCATCTCAAGAAGCTTTTTTGCTAAGTGTAAAATACCCTCTCCCCCACATGGTATTCCAACACCAAACTGGTGATTTCCAAGATATGAGGTCATCTCCTTGCACACAGATATAGCTGCCAACTTGGAACGTAGTCTTCTCCAAATTGTACCTACTGCAATGGGTCTCAAACCACCACCAGGATTGAGCAAATGTGTTAATGGTGCACTATCTACATACTCACCAAGGATTGCAGGACATCTCCCATCTAGCCATAAATTAACAACACCTACAATAGATTGTAGGAGGTTATCAACAACAACTATTGCATCACCACTAAGAGCATCCAACAAATGTTGAGCACTAAGACCATCTCTCCCACATGCAGTCCCTTTGGGGAAACTCCTCAATGCTTGTAAAACATATTTGGAGTCCACGGATAAGGCAATTGTGGAGGGATTACCGACAGGGATAATTGGAGGTGGAGCAGAAGGGTGCTTTTTTTGTAGCTCAAATAAGGTATAATGTGAAACCCTTTCTCTTTTGGTGTTTATTTCGTATGCCTTTGAATTGTTAGGTTTCTACAATTTAATAGAATAAATAAATAAATATATATATATATCTTATTGATGATTAGACTTCTTATTTTGATAGAAAATATGATTAGGTATCTCTTATTAAAATTTGAGAATTTTCCTACACAAATTCACCGTTGAATGTTGCTTGTAATTTGGATTATGATTTCTGAAATTCTAGACAATTTCGTTTTGATGTGGTTTTGATGTTCTTAGGCAGTATTAATGATGTTAAAATGATTTGAGTTCTTAACAAAAGTTGTAGATAAATTTCATTGTGTTTTGGATTTTCTTAATTTTAGACCAATATGAATTTATGGTGAATTGTTTGGTAATAACATGTAATCTGCCCATTTTTTAGGTTGTCATTATAAATTCAACATCTTTTGTTTGAACCATTGGTTTACTATGAATTTTTGATATGTTTTATATTATTGATTCATGTATGTCCTTGTAAAGTTTAAGATGAATAGATAAAGTTATCACCATGGAACATATAATATGGCTGCAGTTAACTTGTTTGCATAAATGCTTGAAAGAAATTCATGTTGTTAAGCCATGATTGCTTGTGTTGTTTGTGAAAATGATTTATAAAAGAAAATGAGTTTATGTTTTACCATTATATGGAACATGTTTCATGTTAACGGTGCGTAATGATCCCCGAGAGTTAAATGGGTAATGATCCCCATAGGAACTTATGTTTCCCGACCATCGATGACGGCTGTCCGTGCCGGTAAACGATAGGTGGGTGTACAAACCAAGGTTTTTGTACCGTGAAATCATGGTTTCTCTGTGACTATATTAATACGTGAATATATGTGTTGAATCATTGAATTACTTGTTGGTATTGTAAACTCATGGTTTGTTGGTGACAATATTAATATGTGAATGACGTGTGGAAACGTAAATGGATGAATTGTTGAAAACAATATTGTTGTTGTAAATTGTTGAGTTGATCCTAAATGGATGATTAGTTGATAATAATATTAATATTGTGAACCCATAGACTAAATTCTAGATTGGATATTTTATCGAAAATATTGTTGGTATTGTTATTCTTGAATATATCATTGATTCGTTGAAGTTGTACTGCGTTCTTGTTATATGTTTTTCCTTGACAAAATGATTACGTTTGAGCATCTTTAGAGAATTGGGAATGCATTCTACTGACATCCTTGCAGATTTATTAGAGTTGCACAACGGAGAGTAGAAATGAGTGGCTTAGTGATTGCGTTGTTTTCTTGTAATTGTTTGAAATGTAAATTTGAACTAAAATGTTGTTAAGGATTTTTTTCTTAGTAAATTCAAATTTATCAATTCATGTTTCATAAAGCTTTTATCATGTTTGATATAAAAATTTAAGTAAGAGAAATATATATGCATAAGTATCTTTCCGACCCGTAACGCTTCGAGTTCAGACCACCATAGGGGTTTGACCCTGGTCCGGAACTCGGGGTGTTACAATATCGATATTGTATATAAAATTTTACAGAAAAATAAAACCGTAAGATTTGGTGGATAAGACATATAAATATATACCGATTCCAATATGGGGGCAAGATACCTAATCGGTAGATGAACCACATACATAAAAACAGATTATAGGAGCACAAAATAAATTAAAAAAAATAGTACTTAAAGTCGGTCTATGATGATCAACTTATAAACCGATTCTGGTTACATTTTTTTTTTTTTTGAGTTCTACCCAGAATCGGTTTTTGTAGATACATCATATCCACCTATTCGAATGCAAGTTCTTCATGGACACGAAGAATATAACCCAGAATCGGTGGATATGATGGATCTACAGAAACTGATTTTGGATAGAAATTAGAAAGTTTGGTTTTCAAAAATGGGGTTTAAATGTGTAAATTATTTAATAAATCTTATTAATAAAATGGGTTGATAGAGATTTACCTTATCTTTGTTGGATCAATGACAATTGGACAATTTTTTTATTAGGGTTTATAGAAATTGGAAATATTAGATGAATATGAAAAGTATTTTTGTTTCAGAAGGTTATGTTTTTAGCTGAAAATATACGAGTTGGGATTAGGGTTAATTTGAGGCTATATTGGTCATTTTGTGTAGATTAGACACCCATAGCCATTTGTATAAAATGGTATGCCTCAAATAATTTTTATAGGCCGCGAATGAAGAAAAGCGTTTTTACTCCTCTCTCTCTCTTTCTCTCTCACTCCTTATTCTTTTTCAACAAAACCATCATTAACGATTTTTCTCTGCTGAGATATGGTCCATTTTGGAATGGATTTGAGAAAATTTCTTCATTATTTCTTGCTTTTCAGGTTGGTTTGTAGTTTTAGCATATGTCATTATGTTTTATATTTGTCTACATCATTACAGTGTTTTTTTTCATACTCTTTAGAGGTTTATCTTCGATTTAATGACGGTTTTTGGTTATGAGGTTGAGTTTTTAGATCAATAGTGATGCTCTCCAGCGACGAAATCTTCATTATCAACTTATCCGGCGAAGAAATCTTCATCAGTGATCTTTTTGATGACAAAAGCTTCATCACTAGTTACCAGATATTTGAGCAAATCACTCCTATTTTTGGAGAACATCTTTCTAAAGAAGAAAAACAAAATAATTGGTTGGAATCTAATTCCGGTAAAAACCATTACTCATCCAATTTAATTGGATCTTATTTATACTTGTGAAAAAGCGGGGGGTCTAACAACCTCACCCAATATTTTGATTAGCAATCTGTATGGACTAACTCTAATATACTTTTAAGAGAATCAACTAGACAATCAGACTCAATCTTAATAAAAAGTATATCAAGAAGTTAATATCTCTATCTCTCGATTTGATCCATGCTTAAGCAAATAGAAATATGCGAGTCTTTATCAAATACAAGAGTTATAAACTTGGATGGTATCAAAAAACAATATCCAAGGATCAATCAATTTCCAATCAGCAACCAAAGGTTGGATTTCACAATTAATCGATACAACGCATAACCTGTGATATTTCAATTATATAACAAAATATAACGCGGAATAGAAATAACACAGACACCAGTAATTTTGTTAACGAGGAAATCGCAAATGCAGAAAACCCCCGGGACCTAGTCCATATTGAATACCACACTGTATTAAGCCGCTATAGACACTAGCATACTACAAAATAACTTCGGTCTGGACTGTAGTTGAACCCTAATCAATATCACACTGATTCAAGGTACAGTTGCGCTCCTTACGTCTCTGATCCCAGCAGGATACTATTTATTTGATTCCCTTAGCTTATCTCACCCACAACCAAGAGTTGCTACGACCCAAAGTCGAAAACTTGAATAAAAAAATCTGTATCACATAGAGAAGTTTACGATAATAGATAAATCTGTCTCCCACAGATAAACTACGAGTTATGTTGCGTCTTTTGATAAAATCAAGGTGAACATGAACCAATTAATAACTCGGACTTATATTCCCGAAGAACAACCTAGAATTATTGATCACCTCACAATAATCTAAATCGTATGGTAGTGAAACTAAATATTGCGGAATCACAAACGATGAGACGAAGATGTTTGTGATTTCTTTTTATCTTGCCATATCGAAGATATAATCTAGAGCCAATTATTCAATTGAACCCGTACGATAAAAAATGGCAAGATCAGATCGCTCAATAACAAGAGAAGTAGTTTCGTCTGGCTTCACAATCCCAATGAAGTATTCAAGTCGCTAACCGACAGGGTCTCGAGAAGAAACCTACGGTTAAAGGAGAATCGACTCTAGCAAAACCAACTAGTATCACACATGAGGTGTGGGGATTAGTTTTTTCCAGTTGCTAGATGTCTCCTTTATATAGTTTTCAAATCGGGGTTTGCAATCTAAGTTACCTTGGTAACAAAGCATTCAATATTCACCGTTAGATGAAAAACATGATTTATCCAAGCTAATGTCTTTCAAACGTTAGATCGAAACTTAGCTTATAACACACACAAATGAAATGCATTTCATTTAGGTTTGAGTAATCGTACTTAAACATGTATATTTAGTTGGTTCACGAATAGCTAACCAATGGTTATCCATATGAGCACTTTCATATCAACCATATTTATCTTCTTCATAACTAGTTCAAATGACTCATAAGAACTAGTTCAAGAGTTGTTCAATTGCTTAGATCTTTATACATAGACACAATTGAAACAAAATCGGTTTGATTCACTTGAATCAATTCATGAACAATATAGCCACGGTTTGCAAAGATTGCATTCCTTATTGATTTATTGTTTAAGTTCATGAGATAACCGATTTGAGATATAACCAGCTTAGGTACGTGTACGGGAACGTGTACTCTAGCTTTACCGGAATTGGGTTTGAATACCCAGCATAAATTTTCGGATGAAAACTTTTGTGGGTACTTGTACCTAAGGTGACTGGTTTGTAAGTTTGTAAACTCCAAACTCAGCAGAAATTCACGGACATGAACTTCCGCCGGGTACGCATACCCAACCTGTCTCCTTCACCAATACTGCATGCACACATATGCACGCACTTGGTTTCCGGTACATGGATTTATACACTAATGTGAGAACACACTATATATGCTTATATCCATAGGTGGTTACGTAATCTCATCTCTACATTTCAATCATTGAAACATTCTTCTATAATGTTATAATAGTCGTTAGACATAAACAATCGACTATCATCATCAAAGCTATTTTCAAGATTGAAACGTCATCATGACTTTCGTCACGGATAAAGATGAAAGGTGGTTAAAGCGAAAGCTTACCAACACATATTTCGAGAAAAATATAGGCGAGTAAACTCGGATCGAAATAACAAATGTGTATGTATGAAAACTATCATACTTATATGATTGTTGTCTCAAGAGTAGGAGATAGATTGACTTTTGAGTGCTAGATAAGTTCAAGTCTCCACATACCTTTTTGGTCGGATGAAGTTCCACCGGTTCCTTGAGTAGTTCTTCGCCTTCATAAGATAATCGCCATGGAGTCTGGAGCTCAACTATACTTAACTATCCTAAACCGAGACTTAGTCATAAGTAAACTAGAAATCAAGACGCATAGTTTTGATCACTAATATTGACAAACATGCTTGAGATAACAACGCATGCGAGTTCGTCCGAGCAATGCTCTAACAACTTGTATTTGTCTTATACTGATAATCCTTCTCTTTCTCTTCTCGGATTTTTCGGTATGTTCTTGTTACTTTGGATTCTCTTATTTTCGATCTTAACCTCATTGTAATCTCGAATTTCCATTAATGAAAATGTTACTCGTTCACAGGGGTGAGAAAAAAGTCTGGAACCGCGGATTTCACCCGTATCCGTCCGCAAAATTGTGGGTGAAACACAATCCGCAAGCTCTATGGGCCGAGCACGGGTAAGATTCTCAAATCCGCACTTTTAGCGGTTTAGTTGCGGTTAGACTTTGAAATCTGCGGATTCACACGCACCGTAGGGAACTTTGTGTTTTTATTGTGTTGTGGGTAGATGCACTGTCCATGATTGCCATAGTGTGTATACGTGATAAGGTGTTGTTATGGTGAAAGACTCTTGTGGTTTTGAACTAGCTCTTCATTTGGTATGTTTTGTGATTAGGTACGAGATTGGTACGTAGACTCCTTCAGAGATCTTCAAGCATTTCCGGAAATTAAGGATACAAATGATGAGTTGGCCTTCACTCAAATGATTAAGATGATTAAAGTGAGGCATAATAATGTAGTGCCAACGATGGCTTTGGGTGTTCAACAACCGAAGAAATATTTGAGCCCAGAGTGCACACTAAGGTGGAACACTTGCAAGTTATAGAGCCTATCACTGGATGTTAAACAAGTCCAGATTCAAAAGTGTACAATCACCAATAACGACGACCAACATTCCGATTCCCTAGTATCTTTGCAATTGTTAAAAACTTGATAATAACATCTAAATAAAAACCAGTGGAGTGAACAGAAGTTGAGTGCTCAATAGAAGCAGTATTAGTTGCTCCTCCTTGCTCTTCCCGTAGCTTGCACAAAGCTTTTTAGGCGTGGTCTTTTTCAAAGATGTGATTATACATTTCTTCCCCACATGATATTCGTGTGTTTTTTTTTTTTTTTTTTTGTGACTAAATCCGCGGTTCATCCGCATCCGGTTCATATCACCCGTTGATCCGCGGTTGGCAAATTTGCGGTTGATTGGGCCGGATAGGTTGGATTTTCCAAATCTGCAACTTTGACGGATTGGACACACGTGATCCCTAATCCGCATCCGTCGTCTGTTGCTCAACATGTTCATGAAAAAAAGAAGAAAAGATAAATTATAGGCCCCAAACTAGCCGGGTACCCAAACCGGAAAAAATATCACGTAGCCATTGTGGGCAAAACCGAACTTCCGATTCGTCGATTTCTACTCGTCTGTTGCGACGTCGAAGAGGGAAACTTATGCGGGAATGTCAGCAGGGAGTAACTTATTCAGATAAGACATTTATTTACACTGAAAACTGAAAAGCTCTCTTTGGCTCTTGCTAGCAGAGAAAACCCTAGAAAACTTGAACTCAACTTTCTAATGTTCAATTGCACAAACCCTAAAATATGTCAACCTCAATCATTCCAACAACAGCAAAATCCTCATCATCATTACCAACAATATGCAATAACAATGTCTTCTTTAACAACTCATTTCATATCAGAAACTTCAACAAATTATCCACAAAATTCCGTGTAATTTCAATGGCAGCAGCTCGTCAAGATGTCCATCAAAGAAGAACACAACTCAATAAGAATTTACTCAAAGCAAAAGATTCAGTAAAAGAACTTACTCAATCATCTCTATCCCCGGTTCTCGATAATAATGTTATTCCCCAGTTGTTGCAAAATCAAGCTGTGGGTATGGTTGCATCAGCCCAAGCTAATTTCATGAGAGTAGTGGTCCAATCAATTAGTGAAGTTCAAGAAGATGAAGAAGGTAAAATTGGGGTGGAATTATTATGTGTTGTGAAAGCGGTTCTGAAGAAAATTAAGAGAAGGGTTTTAGTAGGTGATAAGGTTTTAGTTGGAGGTATTGATTGGAATGATAAAAGAGGAATGATTGAGAATGTTTATCAAAGGGATTCAGAGATTATGGACCCACCTGTTGCTAATGTTGATCATCTGTTGGTTTTGTTTTCACTAGAACAACCTAAGATTGAAGCATTTGCACTTACTAGGTTTTTGATTGAAGCTGAATCTACTGGAATTCCTCTTACTTTAGCTTTAAACAAGTGTGAACTTGTGGACGAAAAGGTTAGTTGTCCTTTGAGAGTTTTGTAAGTTTTTTATGTCGTAGATTCCCATACAGTGTCGTTATTGTCAACATAGGCCATATTGCCTGCATTTAGAAGTTTGAGAAAGTATGTCCGTGTATTAAAACGTTGATCACTTTATCGACATAGTCAACTAGACTGTTTCACTGGTGCGATCATGTAGATTGATAAATGTGTCCCTCCATTTTTGAGTTTGTAGATAATCCGCTGGGTTTTAATTTTTTACTCAATGAATATTGGGTTATGCAGCTTGTTAATTCCTGATATTCTGGATACAATTTTTGTAGACATCTGTTATACCTTGGCCATTAGATTTCGCCTGGACAAGAGTTATCTGAGTTGTTTTAGTTGTGAGATGCTAAAAAGTTATTCTTTATAAAAGAGTAACATATAGGCGATCTTTGGTTATAGAGGCATTGGTGGCGAAATTGTGTTATTGTTGTCATATTATTGAAGCATCCATGAAAGGGCTTCGCTGCTAGATTTCTTAGGTAGTAAATGATTAGAGGCATAGAAATAGAATGATAAATCGACCTTTCATAATTGAAATTAGATGAGGCAGATGCAAGTCTAGTGAAATTTTTATGATTTTTTTTCCTACATGATAAAAAGAATTCAGAAACAAAACTTGTTTATCGCTGTTCTTGTTATTTATTTTCTTCTTCTTTTGTTAATTTGTTAGTCATTTTGATATAGACACGGTTAGAATGGGAATCAAGGCTTCGTGGATGGGGATATGAACCAGTCTTTTGCAGTGTGGATACCAGAAATGGATTGGATTCCCTGTATTTCATCTTGAGAGACCAAACAACTGTGCTTGTAGGTCCAAGTGGTGTTGGAAAGTCTAGCCTTATTAATGTGTTGAGAAGCAGTCAACAAGTTTCTGATGTTATAGAAGGAGATAACCAGTCTGTAAATGTGAGTTTACTAAATTTATTTCACTTGTTCGCAACTTGACAGAACTTTCATAGGAGTTGTACATGCATATTTGCGGTATTTTACTTTACAGATAAAAGTCAAACTACTTCCCTCTATCCTGATGTTGTTAGTGTCTTTGTGCACCTTGATAATGTGTTTCTATTGACAATTTGTATAGATTGAAGGTAGCAAGTGGTTGGAAGATCAACGAGTTGGTGTGGTTTCAGTTAAAAGTGGTAGAGGAAAGCATACAACAAGACACGTTTCATTACTTCCAATATCTGGGGGAGGATATCTTGCTGACACACCTGGGTTCAGTCAGCCTACACTGCTGAAAGCAACAAAAGTATCGCTACCACAATTATTCCCTGAGGTTCGGTCCGTTTCTTACATTTTTATAACTCACCCGTTTAACTTCTTCCATTTCACCTAATACAATTGGTGGATGACACACCTTTTCTTTTCTGCCCCAGATTAGGAAGATGATTGGGGATAGTGTCCCTACAACATGCTCATTCAATGACTGTCTGCATGTCGGTGAGCCGGGATGTGTGGTGAAAGCAGACTGGGAAAGATATCCCTACTATCTTCAATTGTTTGATGAAATAAAAACTAGAGAAGAGTTCCAGAAAAGAACAATAGGGACCAAAAGAGAAAGCGATGTAAGGTATGGATGCTATAACTTGGAGTAACTCATATATCTCAATTTTCGAGTTTTGCGGATGAAAATTTCTAGACTTTCATCTATCACAGAAAATTTTATATTGCAAATGCTCGGTAGTTTTAGATGTCTTAGATGAGAATGTTGAACGGACAGTAGCAGTACTTTATCAGTTTTTGCATTGGGAAATCGTACTTGTTGATTTTGCTCGCGCATAAGTAACTTCAACACTGTGTTACCCCTGCAGGTGTCTGTAAAACTTACTAGAGTACTCAAAAAAATTATTTCTCAAACATGTTTGATTTTGCAGGTACAAAGTGGGGGAGATGGGTGTTATACAAGTGGAACCTCGTCTTCAGCTCAAAAAGCATAGGAGGCAATCCCGGAAGCGGACAAATCAATCATTCCTAAATGAATTGGATGATGATGATCACTGAACATTTGAAGGGTTTTGAAGAAAGTATCCAAGTAAGCTGATAACTATGCAAGTAGCTAGTCTAGAAAACTATTTGGTACAAGTACCAACTAGGTCGATTCGCATATTAGATACGTATAATGTAAATAATGAGCCGTGTTGATAAAAGCTAACTATTTGGACATTCCAACTCCCAAGTCTCATAGCAAGCTGATGTTTCTGGGTTGTAAACAAAATTTAGTGTTAACAACCGAAAATATATGGGGTTGTTGGTGTTACTGTATGTATGATTCATGAACAAGTGTAAATCGCTGTAAAGAATCTTGGAAAAAAGGGGAAGAAATTGCAGATTGTTCTTTAACCAAGTAACACAAGAAAGCATCTAAAGAAGAGCTGAAGGTGCAGGAGGAGTCCTATCTCGATCTCTCGATAGAACATGAGAGGCTGCTTTGAGACTCGTGAATAAGATTTAAACACATGGGAGTGTAACTTGGTATTCAATGGACACGATTACCTCTATGAGAAGAGCATTGCAGCTGCAATAATATTCTACAGTTCCATTTCTTAGAAACAACAACAACAAAAAAATCACCGCTGTAAAAACGACCAATCTCTCCCTCCTTTAAAACACTAAGTCATATAAGCTCTCACGTTGCACGGTGAGTGTGACACTTCCCTCAAATTAAATTAGATAAAAGCTTTGAACTAGAACAATTCTAGAGAGGACAAGTGGCGGGACTTTATTGGTCGAAACATTAAAATTTGAATTACACTCTGCTTACACTATGTATTTAACTGACCGTTTATAACACCGTTAGCAAAAAACGTGGGTATACAATACTTCTGCCAGCTTTTGTGCCTAAATAATTCATTACACTTTATTTACATCGGATAATTAACTGGACGTTAAGTAACGCCGTTAGTGTGGACATTACTTGCCTCATAATCTATACATAAAACCTAATACTTAAGTCAAAATCCTTCAAAATCACTTCGAAAAGCAAAAAAAAAAGTTACATCTCTCTCTGTTCTCCTTCTCCGTCTTTCTGTTCTTCTTGGTTCATATGTTCAGATTTTTTTTTTTCCTGATCGATCATGTGTTGATTATTATTTATTTTGTTTTATTTTGTAGGAGTGGTTTTTGAAGAAGAGATGAATAGCCAAATCCAATTATGTATTGGTAACCCTAACTCTTTTCCGTCTCTTTATTTCTCTGAATCAACGAGACAAAAAAAAGATATGTTAGGAATTGAACCCACGTTATCAGCGGGTTGCTTACTGTGATGGTTAGCGGTGATGTATTTTATCTTATTGGTTGCAGGGGTTATGTTGATTCATAAGCTGCTTCTGGGAGGAGAGGAATTGTATTTGATTCACGAACATGATTGATGAGCAAAATAAGATAGAAAGCTGCATTTGGTAAGCATGCTATGTTAATGGGTGTTTATTTTACTCCAAAAAAAAAAAAAAAAAAAACTTAATGAGTGTTTACGTTTTTCCCCCCAGCCAGTTGTGGTTTTCAAAAATGTATATGAACATTTATTTATTTTTGAGGAGAAAGGTTAAGATTCATTAATCAAAAGATCATGAACAAGAAAAAAAAAAAAAAGCAAAAACAGAAAAGAAAAAAGAAGAGAGCTCAATACTGGGCTTACAAGATCCTTACTAAAGATGGATCAACAGTTCAACACTACCTAAACAAGAAAAAGCAAGAAGTCACTAAAAAAACAACATCAAATATTTTTTTTTTTGCTGATTTCCTATGACCTCTACCAAGTAACTCATTGTTACAATCGTTTTTTACTCCTAACTTTTTCAATTCCTTCTCCTTATTAGGTTCTTTTTTGTTCTTTTCAACAACAAGAGTTCTATTTTGATACTCAGTAGCTAATTCAGTGAACATGTTTTTTCTTTTTTTCTCCGACCCTCCGCTAGGTGCTTCTAGCAAGGCAGAGAACTTGATAAGAGCATTCACATTTTGAGAGCTAGAATCCAGGAATCTGTTAGAATTATCTTTTAAAGCATTTTCCTTCATATGTTCATTCTCCGATATATTAGCATCGTCTATTGAAATTTCTTCCATCCCATTTTCATCTCCACTTAAGTTTGCAAAAGGCAATTCAGAATCCAGGATGTTGTTGGTATTTACCTGAACAAAAGATTCCTGAATTACCTATTCTCCTTCAATAGGGTCTGCTTTTGTTTGATTTTTATCTTCCACTATACTTTCTTCTTCTTCTAAACCCTCCTCTCCAATTTCTGGAACAATTTGACTATCTTTTTCATTTACCCTTTCATGTTCTGCTGTCAAAGCTTCAAAATAATTTAGGGTGCTAGTAGGAACTTGCTCAACCTTTCTACCTGCAACTTTCTTTCTTTTAATGTAGGTTTGCCACTCTTCCGTAGAATCATCTGCACCCAACTGACTCACGTCTGTCTCACCGGTTACAATTTGAGCCATAATTGCCAAAGAAAGATTCCCTCCATCTACATTCCCATCTTCTACATTAATATTGGAGGTTGTTTCAACTGTAGTTTTAGGTGCTTCAACTACAAATGGAGATGCAGCCTTAGGAACCCGTTTTTTTTTTGTATACTTAGGAGTTGTGCTAGGCCGCAATTGTTGCTCAAATGACCAAAGATTTTGCAATGACAGCAGGAGGATGGTTTCCAGGAGTATTCCGCCCATACTTCATACTTCTTATCATCTATTCGAAAAGGCAACTTTGTTGGATATTTGCAGTCAGCATCAATCTCTACACAGATCCTTGCAAAAGCCATTCTTGTGTCTTCATAGCTGATAGGTGTCCAAAACACCGTAATATTTATCTATTGTTTATGCTTTCTCTGCTAGTTTTCTTGTAAATTATGTATCTTATGTTTTTTTTTTGAGTATTTAGGTACTTTGGAGTCATTTGGAACAAAATGAGAATAAACAACGCGAAAGTCTTATCTCATATTCAATGGCTATTGGAGGCGAAAATTATTTCTCATTATTTGCTTTCATTTCTTCATCTCTTCCTGAAAAGTTTGTCGGCTTTGGTGATGCAACTTCTGTCTGAAAAGCATGACATCTTAAGTGGTGACTCGCATTGAAGAGAGGAAGTGGATTTGAGAAGTAAGAGACGGATACGGCTGTTGGCGAAAGAATTCGAAGAAGGGGCAAAGACGTCATTTTCACAGTCGAACACTATCTGGAGCCCAGTCAAGGTTAAAGGACAACTCTGTTTGGAAGAGCACTATAGACCAATTAGTCAAGGTTAAGAGGAAATTATTTGGATGAGGTTAGGGGGGGCTGCCAATTTGGCTACCCCTTATCAGAACAACCAGTTATCAATAACCATCCCAGCCGATAAACCTAGAATTAAGGGCTTCTCAATCATTAGTTCACTGATAAGAAGAATGGCTGCGTAGCAGCAGATGCTATTACACTGAGATGAAGAACAGATCGAGAATGAGAGATGAGCAATTCAGAGATAGAGATGGATCTTGACTGAATTTGTGGTCATTTCTGTTGAAACGAGAAGAAATGGAGGCAAGGGTTTGCTGTGGAGTTGAAACTAAGATGGAATGATGGTGATATTCATTGTAACTGTTGAGTTGAGAGGGAACAGATGGTGTGAAGATTAAAGAGGGGTTTGAGGAGTTTATTTGGTTTAATGAAGCTGGAGGGATTTGCAGTCTTGGGTTTGATCGAATCTGTTGATTGCATCAGTTGAACTCGAGAAGAATTGAAGATACATGGAGGAGTTTCATGAGAAATTGAGAAAATGGAGTGGCTAATGCAGCTCCAATGAAGCGCCAGTGTTGCAGGTGGCAGTGGTCAAGCATTGGAAGAGCAGCTGGAGTGAAGCACAGATGGAATGCATGGGAACTGAACTTGCAGGAATAGTTTGGCATGTATTGAGCTGTTAACTGGTGGTTGTAGTTGGTTATACAGTGGAACTGGTGGTGTTGCACTGGTTTGTTGGTGAAGGCAGTGGTGCTTGACTTGAGCAACATATGTAGTGACAGCTGAATTGCAGGTGGGGAATAACTGAAAGTGAAGGTGGTGGTTACTGTGACTGGTGGATTTAAACTGGAACATGAGATGCTACTGGTGATGTTGTTGGTGGTGCAAAACAAAGTTAGGTGGTTCCAGGCTTGGTGATTACAGCAGGATTGAGTCAAGTTACATCCAGGGTGGTCTCTTTGAACTATAAGATTGCAGTCTGTGAATTGAATTAATTGATGGATAGTTGGTTGGTGTTGCAGTTCAGATGGCTGTAGTGGTGAGATTTCTTTGGTTTTTATTTTGAAGCTACACAGAATTGCAGGGGCAGAAGTGGCTTGTGGGTATGAAGCAGTTGGTGATATGGTCTGATTTAGGAGCTTAAACTGTGCAGGTGGAATGAAGTTGTAGGAGATTAGCTAGTTGGTAGCTGTGAAGGTGGTTATGACTGACTGGATTATGAAGCTGCAGGGGTTGGTACTGGTGCTCAAGGAAATCAGGGAAGGAATTGGCAAGTGAGGGCTCTGAGTGTAATGTGCTGCTGTAACTGGAAGTGGTGGAAATGCTTCATAGTAAGCAACTCAGTTGGAATTGCAGCTGATGGCTGTGAAGTTATGAATGGATGCAGTGATGCTGGGATGTTAAGAGGAATGGGTTTAGGTTAGTTCCTATTTGGTATGAAGCTACATGTACTGTAATGGTGATGGAGTTGGCAATCTGGAAGTGTAGTTCTTGCTGCAGAGTCGATGGGTACTAGACAGATGAGAATGGCGCAAGGAAGTGATGTGAGTGCCAAGAATACAGTTAGAAGTTTTTGTAAGAGAGGCATTGGTTCTGATGAGCTATATAATTTGTGTGCTAGCTAATTGCAGGTGACAGAAAATAGGGTGCATCTGAGTCGAGCATATAACAGGTGCACGGAACTGAAATAGGGAAAGATTGAAGAGCCAAGATGGTTGCAACAAGATGCACAGCCAAGATGGATGGCCAAGAAGGCCAGTGCAAACGTTTAGGCCTGGAAACTTAATCGGGTCAACCTAGTTAGCTCGACTCAGTTGACCTGACTGAATTGACTATTAACCGATGAATTTTCTGTCACCGGAGATACTTGTCGGTGCCGGATTCCGGCCAAGTTCCGGTCAAAAACCCAGTTTTCCGGAGACAACTTTTGGCAGAGATTTTTACTGGGTTATTTTCACACATGGGTTTAATGGGCTTGGTGGACTTTTCGGACGTGCACTTGAAGATTTTGAAGACTTTGACCTATTTTTGGAAAGCAAAGGGCTATAAAAAAGAGAGTTTCTACAACTTTCATATCACGTTTTTTCTAATCCTTGGAGCAGAGGAGAGAGCCGCTGAAACTACAACTAGGGTTTGCTTTCGTATTTAATATTCATCTCCTTTATTTGATTATTGATTATGATGAACTCCGTAGCTATGAGTAGCTAAATTTAATATTATTGGTTAAGGATGTAGTCATATTTCTAAAACTTGTGCTTGATTAATGTATTAGTTTTCTCTCTTTGTTTTCGTTCAAATCTCTACTGCTTTTAATAATCACATGATTGATGTATTGTGATAGGATTTAGATGTTTGGTTAGTTAAGTGGCCAATTAATTGAACTTGCATCTTGTCCATAGCTATTTTAGGGTTTTTCATCGAGCGATAACCCAAATACAAGTAGCATGATATGATTATAGTTTGTAGTGATACACTCTTATAATCATATGTAGAGTTTGATCATTGTCCGAATTGTTATGCGCAATGTATGACAATTGCATTGATTAGCCTATTTCCAAAACTTAATGCTCATGGGAATTGAACTTGATTAGCGCAAGGCGTTAGGTTATTCTTTAGGTAGAATTCACATACGCATCTCTAATGTGTGTGTTGATGAACTTAGGAAATTTTCAGATTATCTTGCTTTCTTGATTTTCTAGGCTTTTGATAATAAAAGAGATTAAATTGTAATTCTAATCATATATGCATGCACATGTTTAAGATTGAAGATGAATTCCTTGACCAATATCTTTCTTTATTGATTACTTCCAACTATTTATTTTGCTTTTATTTTACTTTAATTTTACAAAAATCAGAAATCCCCCTTTGGGTTACTAAGAAACTAGAATTTGATAACAACAATCGCCTCTCTGTGGATACACACTCTTCCTTACTTTATACTTCATTCATATTTTGTCGAGTAAGAAAGTGAATTATTTTTGTGTCGGCTGACAACCAATCAAATTTTGGCGCCGTTGCCGGGGAGGCATTCGGCTAGTTATTAAGTTTTTAGTTTCTTTTTATTTTTATGCTTGCATACTTGCTTTTCGTTTCTTGTCTTGTTTCTCACTTGTTTGTGAGAATTGTGTTTCAGGTACCTAATCCCTGGCTTCTAAAGATTGGAATTATCCAAGGTGCGGGATATCTACTCGAAAAGGCACAATACTCCAACCAAGGCAAGGCACAACTAAAGGACAAAACTTGGAAGTAGAACACGAAGCTCTTCAGCAAGAAGGAGAAGGAGTGGAACACGA
Organism: Papaver bracteatum; assembly: GCA_023529315.1. NCBI lineage: Eukaryota > Viridiplantae > Streptophyta > Magnoliopsida > Ranunculales > Papaveraceae > Papaver > Papaver bracteatum. The sequence continues at coordinate 1,053,647 of JAJJWX010004549.1, forward strand.
GATTCCTTTTGAAGAAGAAGGAGGAGAGGAAGAAGCAATGGGTGACGCTGCAAATCGTACACTCAAGGACTTGGCTTCCCACAAGCTTGATACTCAACAGGGTTGTATTCAAACAAACTCTACTTTTGAAATCAAGCCGGGGTTGCTTAGGGAATTGCCAAAGTTCCATGGCATGGTGAATGAAGATCCAAACAAGCATCTTATGGACTTCCACACCATTGTCACGGCCATGCTTCCAGCTGATGTTGAGGCGGATGGTGCTATGTTGAAAGTTTTCTGATTCTCTTTAATGGATAGTGCTAAGGATTGGTTATATTACTTGCCTCCCGGAAGTGTCACAACTTAGAATGGGTTGAATAAACTCTTTCTAGAGAGATATTTTCCTGCGTCTAAGGCTACTCAAATTCGCAAGGATATTTGTGGGATGAAGCAAAATGTGGGAGAATCCTTATATGAATGTTGGGAAAGATACAAGAGATTGATAGCAAGCTGTCCTCATCATCAATTTAGCGACGCTATGATTATCCAATACTTCTATGAAGGACTCCAATCAAGTGATAGGAATCTTCTTGATGCTGCGGGTGGTGGTGCACTAGTGAACAAGACAGTGGCACAAGCTAGAGAGTTGATTGAAAACATGGCAGCAAACTCCCAACAATTCTTGAGTCGTGGCTCGGATGTGCTTCTTAGAAGAGTAAATGAAGTGAGCGAGGTAGAGGAACTTCGTCAACAAATGGGTAACATGACAGAAATGATGCAACAAGTTGCAGCCGCGGTTATCCCTAGTTCTCATCAAGGATATTTAGAAGCCAATGAGCAAGCTAATGCGGTCTTTCCAAATCAGCAGAGAAGGTATGATCCTTATTCCAATACTTACAATCCGGGATGGAGAGATCACCCCAATTTTAGCTATGCAAACAAGAAAGGAGCAGTCCAACAACCTACTTTCAACAATTCGGGTGGATTCCAACCTCAACAACAACAATTCCAGCCGCGTCAACAATTTCAACAACAACAACAACAACTTCAGAATCAGGGGGTCAAGTATGGAGGAGTTGATGAAATCGTTTATACAAGAGACCAAGAGTTCGATGAAGGAGTTGCAGACCCAAGTTGGTTCTATGGCTCTTGAGTTGAACCAATTGAAGGCACAAAATAGTGGGAAACTCCCTTCTCAACCTATCAACCCAAAGGAGGGTGTAAATGCAATTACATTGAGAAGTGGTACACAACTTGTGCAACCCGAAGTTGCTGATTCGGACAAGGTGGAGACACCAAAGGAACCTGTTTTGGAGGAGAAGAATGAGGATTCTCCCCAAACTTCTGAGGTACCTATTCTTAGCTCTAAAACTCCGGTTTCTACTTATGTTCCTCCTTTACCTTTTCCTCGCAGATTTTCAAATTCCAAGAAGGAGGCACAAGAAAAGGAGATTTTAGACATTCTCAAGAAGATTCATGTGAACATACCGCTCATCGATGCAATCAAGCAAGTTCCAAAGTATGCAAAGGTGTTGAAGGACTTGTGTATAAATAAGCAAAGGCTCAAGGGTAATGAAGTGCTTAGTGTGGGGGAGAATGCTTCGGCAATCTTGCAACACAAACTTCCACTGAAATGCAAGGACCCGGGTAGCTTCGACATTCCCGTAACAATTGGTACCACTACATTTAATAAAGCTATGTTGGATTTAGGTGCATCCGTTAATGTTATGCCTGCATCTATTTATAACTCACTTGATTTAGGTCCTCTGAAAAAGGCTGGAATTGTGTTGCAATTATCCGATCGCTCTAATGTCTACCCAATGGGTATTGCTGAGGATGTTCTTGTGCAGGTTAATCAACTTGTATTTCCAGCTGACTTTTGTGTCTTAGAGATGGATGAAGATTCACTGGACTCATCTCTTCCATTGCTACTTGGGCGTCCCTTCATGAAAACGGCGAAAACCGTTATTGATGTTGACAAGGGAACGCTGACTATGGAGTTTGATGGAGAAATAATACGTTTCAACATTTTCGAGATGATGAGATATCCTAGTGATATCCGCTCTTGTTTCTCCGTTGATGTGATGGACACATTGGCGCAAAAAATGTTTGAGTTGAATGGCGCCGATTCTTTGGAAACCGTGCTCACTACACCTATTGATAAAGGTTTGGAGTACGGTGATGAGATTAAGGAAACCATTTGTTCTCTTGACTCATTACCGAAAAAATCTGCATTTAAGAATGTTTCATATGTTTCTTTACCTCGCAATGATGAAAAGCTTGTACCTTCAATTACTAAATCTCCAAAGTTAGAATTGAAACCTCTTCCAAGTCACTTAAAGTACTTGTACTTGGGTGACAATGAAGAGTTTCCTGTGATTGTTTCTAACTAGCTTAGTGAATTACAGGAGAAAAAACTTCTAAGGGTGCTAAGGAAGCACAAGACGGCCATAGGATGGACAATCGCTGATATCAAGGGTATAAGCCCTGCCGTTTGTATGCACAAGATCCGTTTGGAGGACGATGCAAAGCCTACAAGGGAAGCGCAACGTCGTTTGAACCCTCCCATGATGGAAGTTGTGAAAAAGGAGATACTCAAGCTTTTGGAAGTGGGTGTTATCTACCCCATATCCGACAACAAGTGGGTGAGCCCGGTCCAAGTTGTACCAAAGAAATCAGGCGTGACGGTGGTGGAGAATGATAAGAACGAACTTGTCCCAACTCGTGTGCAAACCGGTTGGAGGGTTTGTATTGATTACAGAAAATTGAATGCCACTACTAGAAAAGATCACTTTCCGTTACCTTTTATTGATCAAATGCTTGAACGTTTAGCTGGACACGCTTATTATTGCTTTCTTGATGGATATTCAGGTTATAATCAGATTGTGATAGCACCGGAGGATCAAGAGAAAACCACTTTCACTTGTCCTTTTGGTACTTTTGCTTATAGAAGGATGCCTTTTGGCTTATGCAATGCTCCAGCTACCTTTCAAAGATGTATGGTAAGTATCTTTTCAGAATATGTTGAAAACATAATCGAAGTGTTCATGGACGACTTTAGTGTCTTTGGTGATTCATTTGACCTTTGCTTGTACAATTTGTCACTAATCCTTGAACGATGTGTTGAAACAAACCTTGTGCTGAATTGGGAGAAGTGCCATTTTATGGTAACTCATGGCATAGTTTTAGGCCATATAATATCTTCTAAAGGCTTAGAAGTTGATAAATCTAAGATAGACCTTATTCGTGCTCTAAACCCTCCCACTACGGTGAGGGAGATACGTTATTTTCTTGGTCATGCAGGTTTTTATCGTAGATTCATCAAGGATTTTTCCAAGATAGCGTCACCACTTTGCAACTTATTGCAAAAAAATGTGGTTTTTAACTTTGATGAGAAGTGTATGGCGGCATTCAATCGTTTGAAAGAACTTTTGATTTCAGCCCCTATCATTAAACCACCGGATTGGAGCAAGCCTTTTGAGCTCATGTGTGATGCAAGTGATTATGCGGTTGGTTCGGTGCTTGGGCAGCGTGTGGGGAAGATACCTCATGCTATTTATTATCCTTCTAGAACGTTAAATGAGGCCCAACAAAACTACACAACCACTGAAAAAGAGTTATTAGCTATAGTTTTTGCATTAGAAAAGTTTCACTCGTATCTAATTGGTACAAAAGTTGTTGTTTTTTCTGATCATGCAACGCTTAGGTACTTGCTAATGAAGAAAGAGGCGAAACCGAGGCTCATACGATGGATTTTACTCTTGCAAGAGTTTGATATTGAAATCAAAGACAAGAAAGGAATCGAGAACACCGTTGCGGATCACTTGAGCCATCTTGCTGTGGAAAAGGAAGCTATCCCATTGCGTGAGAGTTTCCCGGATGAACAACTATTCTCAATTGCCTTTGGAGAACCATGGTACGCTGATATTGTTAATTACTTAGTGTCTAAACAAGTCCCAAAGAACTTGTCTCGTGCTGAGAGGGACAAACTTAAGAAGTTAGGAAACCAATACATATGGGATGATCCATACTTATGGAAACATTGTAGAGACCAAGTAATACGAAGGTGTGTTCCCGAATCTGGATTTCAATCTATCTTGTCTTTTTGCCACTCTTATGCATGTGGAGGACACTTTGGGAGCAAGAGAACCGCTCTCAAGGTATCAGAATGTGGTTTCTATTGGCCAACTTTGTTTAAGGATGCGCATGCATTTTGTATTACATGTGATAGGTGCCAAAGAACAAGCAATCTAGGAGCCCGAAATCAAATGCCACAAACTATTATTCAATTTGTTGAAGTCTTTGATGTATGGGGAATTGATTTTATGGGTCCTTTTGTCAATTCTAATGGGAATTATTATATCTTGCTTGTTGTTGATTATGTCTCGAAATGGGTGGAAGCTAAGGCCACCCCAACTAATGATTCTAAAGTTGTTTCAGATTTTGTGCAAGCAAACATTTTTGCAAGGTTTGGAATTCCAAAGGCTATAATTAGCGATGGAGGTTCACATTTCAAAAACAGGTTTTTGGAAGGCTTGTTAAGGAAGTACAATGTGACGCATAGGATTGCAACACCATACCATCCGCAAACCAATGGACAAGCCGAGGTTTCCAACTGAGAGGTGAAATCCATTCTAGAAAATACGGTGAATCCAACAAGGAAGGATTGGAGTTTGAGACTCAATGATGCTTTGTGGGCGTATATAACCACATACAAGACACCTATTGGGATGTCTCCCTTTAGGCTTGTTTACGGTAAACCTTGTCGCTTACCCTTAGAAATTGAGCATAAGGCGTTTTGGGCTATTAAGCAATGCAACATGGAGTTGGATGGGGCTGGAAAGCAAAGGAAGTTGCAACTCCAAGAGTTAGAAGAGATTCGCAATGATGCATTTGAAAGCTCCAGGATTTACAAGGAAAAGACTAAGGCATTTCATGATAATATGATTACAAATAAACAATTTTGCATTGGGAAGAAAGTGCTTTTGTTTAATTCTCGTTTGCAATTATTTCCCGGTAAACTAAGGTCACGATGGATTGGACCTTTTGTTGTGACTAATGTGTTTTCTCACGGTGCAGTTGAAATTCGTAGTTTGGCTACATGAAATGAACTTAAAGTGAATGGGCACCGGTTGAAACCATATTATGAGAAATTCTCTTCGGAAGTCGTGGAAGGAGTGAACCTTGTGGAAGTGCTCCCTCTGGAGGAGTCTTAGCAAACAAGGAGAACGTTGGGCTGACGACTTTAAACCAAACGCTAAGTGGGAGGCAAGCCACCGGTTTTTATCTTTACCCTTATCTTTTTATTTTTATGCATTTGCTTTTATCTTTATTTTCTTTGTTTTTGCATATCATTTGAGGAATTTCCCACCTTGAACTTTCTTTGGACGATTCAATTTTACATTGAGGACAATGTAAAGTTTAAGTGTGGGGGAGCATTTATATGTTTGTATAGTTTGTTTTAGTGTGTTTTATGCATTTACTAAAAAAATAAAATAAAAATCAGAAAAATAGAAAAACCAAGAAAAAATTTGTGCTTTTTGAACTCCGAAATCTAGAAACTTGTGCCTTTAGGATGACACCATTAGTGGATGGAACCATTTTGAATGCAGGAGTTGAGGAACCAATTAACTAAAAGGGACGAACATAGCTCAGAAATCACAATTAACATGATAGTTGTTACCATATCTCGGAATATCACCATATCGCATTCTATTTTTATTTTGCCATATTTATCTATTGTTCTCTAAGTGCTTTGGTGGGTCACTAAACATCGACGTGTTATTATTGCTAGGATGAAATAGAGTGATTGAGTTACTAGAAAAAGGAAAAAAAAAAAAAAAAGACTGACCAATTAGACCAAACGGAATAAAAATGACACTTGGATAGCAGTATGTGTGAAACGTAGTCCCTATCTCCGTCGCCTAAACAAGCGTGGAATGAAGGATCCAAGGCAACTATCATGTACTTGCTGACAAGAAGCATGCGCTTGGATCCAGTTTGATCCAATCATGTTGTCTATATATAGAAGAAAAAAAGTGAAAAAGAAAATAAAATAAAGAAAGTTTTATAATGGTTGAATAAAGTCACTTCTGGTTCCCTTGTATATGCCAGTAAGTTGATGTAGAATTCAAACCAAGTAGCTCAATCCAATAGGAATAGGTTCATCTTGGCAGTGACCATCAGACAGATATGGGAAACATCGATCACTTGTGAACATTCGCCAACATCTATATTTATATTCATCTTCTTAATCTTTTCATTGTGATTGTGGTTTGTTAGTTTCCGAGTATTGTGGCTTGTTCGACTATCTAATTACAACTTTATCTACTAATATATGAATTGAAATTGTGCAAGGTACCTCCTCCTGTAGTCACTTTGGATTCGTTCATTAATTTGTCACAAATAGACGGAGTTGGAAATATAGATTTTGTAGGCAGACCTCTTGTAAACCTTCACGAGACTAAAACTCGTCCACTAGGGATACCTAGGGGTTTAAAGGCTTGTTATTTACGCTAAAAGTGACCGTAGCCTCGACGAGACGGAGTTGTATGTATGTTTTATAATTATTTTTTTGTTTGATTTGCTCGAGGACTAGCAAAGTCTAAGTGTGGGGGAATTTGATAGGTGTCCAAAACACCGTAATATTTATCTATTGTTTATGCTTTCTCTGCTAGTTTTCTTGTAAATTATGTATCTTATGTTTTGTTTTTGAGTATTTAGGTACTTTGAAGTCATTTGGAACAAAAGGAGAATAAACAGCGCGAAAGTCTCATCTCATATTCAATGGCTATTGGAGGCGAAAATTATTTATCATTATTTGCTTTCATTTCTTCATCTCTGTCTGAAAAGTTTGTCGGCTTTAGTGATGCAACTTCTGTCTGAAAACCATGACAGCTTTAGTGATGACTCGCATTGAAGAGAGGAAGTGGATTTGAGAAGTAAGAGACGGATACGGCTGTTGGCGAAAGAATTTGAAGAAGGGGCAAAGCCGTCATTTTCACAGTCGAACACTATCTGGAGCCCAGTCAAGGTTAAAGGAAAGCTCTGTTTGGAAGAGCATTATAGACCAATTAGTCAAGGTTAAGAGGCAATTATTTGGATGAGGTTAGGGGGCTGCCAATTTGGATACCCCTTATCAGAACAACCAGTTATCAATAACCGTCCCAACCGATAACCCTAGAATTCAGGGATTCTCAATCATTAGTTCACTGAGAATAAGAATGGTTACGTAGCATCAACTGCTATTACACTGAGATGAATAACAGATCGAGAATGAGAGACGAGCAATTCAGAGATAGAGATGGATCTTGATTGAATTTGTGGTCATTTCTGTTGAAACGAGAAGAAATGGAGGCAAGGGTTTGCTGTGGAGTTGAAACTAAGATGGAATGATGGTGATATTCATTGTAACTGTTGAGTTGAGAGGGAACAGATGGTGTGAAGATTAAAGAGGGGTTTGAGGAGTTTATTTGGTTTAATGAAGCTGGAGGGATTTGCAGTCTTGGGTTTGATCGAATCTGTTGATTGCATCAGTTTAACTCGAGAAGAATTGAAGATACAGGGAGGATGTTCATGAGAAATTGATAAAATGGAGTGGCTAATGCAGCTCCAATGAAGCGCCAGTGTTGCAGGTGGCAGTGGTCAAGCATTGGAAGAGCAGCTGGAGTGAAGCACAGATGGAATGCAGGGGAACTGAACTTGCAGGAATAGTTTGGAATATATTGAGCTGTTAACTGGTGGTTGTAGTTGGTTATGCAGTGGAACTGGTGGTGTTGCACTGGTTTGTTGGTGAAGGTAGTGGTGCTTGACTTGAGCAACATATGTAGTGACAATTCTAATTGCGGGTGGGGAATAACGAAAGTGAAGGTGGTGGTTATCGTGGATCGGTGGATTTAAACTGGAACATGAGATGCTACTAGTGATGTTGTTGGTGGTGCAAAACAAATTTAGGTGGTTCCGTGCTTGGTGATTACAAAGCAGATTGAGTCAAGTTACTGCCAGTGGTCGTCTCTCTAACTATAAGATTGCACTCGTGGAATTGAATTAATTGATGGATAGTTGGTTGGTGTTGCAGGTTCAGAGGATGGCTATAGTGGTGAGATTTCTTTGGTGTTTATTTTGAATCTACACAGAATTGCAGGGGCATAAGTGGCTTGTGGGTATGAAGCGAGTTGGTGATATGGTCTGATTTAGGAGCTTAAATGTGCAAGTGGAATGAAGTTGTAGGAGATTAGCTAGTTGGTAGCTGTGAAGGTGGTTATGACTGACTGGATTATGAAGCTGCAGGGGTTGGTACTGGTGCTCAAGGAAATCAGGGAAGGAATTGGAAAGTGAGGGATCTGAGTGTAATGTGCTGCAGAATCGGAAGTGGCGGAAATGTCAGATAGTAAGCAACTCGCTTGGAGTTGCGGTGATGGTCGTGAAGTTATGAATGGATGCAGTGATGCTGGGATGTTAAGAGGAATGGGTTTAGGTTAGTTCCTATTTGGTATGAAGCTACATGTACTGTAATGGTGATGGAGTTGGCAATCTGGAAGTGTAGTTACTGCTGCAGAGTCGATGGGTACTAGACAGATGAGAATGGCGCAAGGAAGTGCTATGAGTGCCAAGAATACAGTTAGAAGTTTTTGTAAGAGAGGCATTGGTTCTGATGAGCTACATAATTTGTGTGCTAGCTAATTGCAGGTGACAGAAAATAGGGTGCAGCTGAGTAGAGCATATAACAGGTGCACGGAACTGAAATAGGGAAAGATTGAAGAGCCAAGATGGTTGCAACAAGATGCACAGCCAAGATGTCTGGCCAAGCAGGCCAGTGCAAACGTTTAGGCCTGGCAACTTAATCGGGTCAACCTAGTTAGCTCGACTCAGTTGACCTGACTGAATTGGATATTAACCGGTGAATCTTCTGTCACCGGAGATACTTGCCGGTGCCGGATTCCGACCAAGTTCCGGTCAAAAACCCAGTTTTCCGGAGACAACTTTTGGCAAAGATTTTTACTGGGTTATTTTCACACATGGGTTTAATGGGCTTGGTGGACTTTTCGGACGTGCACTTGAAGACTTTGAAGACTTTGACCTATTTTTGGAAAGCAAAGAGCTATAAAAAAGAGACTTTCTACAACTTTCATATCACGTTTTTTCTAATCCTTGGAGCAGAGGAGAGAGCCGTTGAAACTACAACTAGGGTTTTCTTTCGTATTTAATATTCATCTCCTTTATTTGATTATTGATTATGATGAATTCCGTAGCTATGAGTAGCTAAATTTAATATTATTGGTTAAGGATGTAGTCTTATTTCTAAAACTTGTGCTTGATTAATGTATTAGTTTTCTCTCTTTGTTTTCGTTCAAATCTCTACTGCTTTTAATAATCACATGATTGATGTATTGTTATAGGATTTAGATGTTTGGTTAGTTAAGTGGCAATTAATTGAACTTGCATCTTGTCCATGGCTATTTTAGGGTTTTTCATCGAGCGATAACCCAAATACAAGTAGCATGATATGATTATAGTTTGTAGTGATACACTCTTATAATCATATGTAGAGTTTGACCATTGTCCGAATTGTTATGCGCAATGTATGACAATTTCATTGATTAGCCTTTTTCCAAAACTTAATGCTCCTGGGAATTGAACTTGATTAGCGCAAGGCGTTAGGTTATTCTTTAGGTAGAATTCACATACGCAGCTCTAATGTGTGTGTTGATGAACTTAGGAAATTTTCAAATTATCTTGCTTTCTTGATTTTCTAGGCTTTTGATAATAAAAGAGATTAAATTGTAATTCTAATCATATATGCAAGCACATGTTTAAGATTGAAGATGAATTCCTTGACCAATATCTTTCTTTATTGATTACTTCCAACTATTTACTTTGCTTTTATTTTACTTTAATTTTACAAAAATCAGAAATCCCCCTTTGGGTTACTAAGAAACTAGAATTTGATAACAACAAGCGCCTCTCTGTGGATACGAACTCTTCCTTACTTTATACTTCATTCATATTTTGTCGAGTAAGAAAGTGAATTATTTTTGTGTCGGCTGACAACCGATCAATAGCAGTTGGAGCATCTGGCATGATAGGTTTCCACACAAGACTAACTATCTTTGAAAAACCTTTGTCATTCCATAGATGTAGAGGGACATCTCTTAAGATCACCCAAATAGGAACAGTTCTAATTGATTCAATTTGTTGTTCTAAGAAAGGTGACCAAGGACGAATCAAGAAAAGCTTACTGGAAATATGCATAGACCCAATTTCTAAAACCCTTACTCTGTCTTGTTCATGTGAAAATATAAACACAAAAGCTTGGTCTCCATGTATTGTCATAGAGAAATCTCCTTTTGTTTTCCAGAGATCAAATAATTGCTCTTTCACAAAGGAAAAAGATTGATTTTTTCCAACAAAATAACCAACAACCAAAGAATTACAGAGATCTACATGAGTTTGAAGTTCACCTGAGGAAAATAAAGCATAAGGGGAATCATCCTCAGATCTTGGCTCTTCAAACGCAAGCTTTAAAGTAGTTGAAGGAGTAGAATTTGATTGATTTGATAGACATGAAATATAGCTGCGATTTTGATTTCCTGGGTTTATTTGTTTTGCTCCTAGAGCAATCGGAGGAGGAAAATCATTCAAATCATGCATGAAATCTAGGTTAGTGACATGATTGGATGAGTTTCCATTCGAATTAATGATCGAAGAAGGATTGGATGGAGGAAATTGCCGTCCGCCATGGACGAAACGAATAAAAAAAATTCCCTAGAGAATCGCCCAAATTTCTCCTTTCCACGTCATTGGAGACTCTCTCTCTCTTGCATTCAAGTATAGGAACGTTTAAATTCAGAGCCTAGTGTGTTTGTGGAAATGCATAGGAGAAACTTAGGTTCAATTTTTGACTTTTTGGTTTGGTTTCGCATAATTTAGAGAAATTATCGTTCCATTTAAATGCATGAAGTGGAGTGAATTTTCTGTTTTTGAGATTTATTTAAAGCCACATACAAAATAATTTTTGAGCAATAACATGGCCTCTATGCTTCCTGTGTTTATATTAATTGACAAACTCAAACTGCACCAGACTAAAAGACATGCCAATTAGGTGTTTTAATAAGGGTATGGTTGAAACTACAGAACATGGCCTCTATGGTTCCTGTGTTTAGATTAATTGACAAACTCAAACTGCACCAGACTAAAAGATATGCCAATTAGGTGTTTTAATAAGGGTATGGTTGAAACTACAAAACTGGGTATGTTGCTAAGACACTATCTTGGAGAAACTATAGTTTCTAAAAGGAAACATTCTTGAAGAGCAGCAGGAAGACTTTTGAGTAGCTCCACCAGAGAATTCCGGAAAGAATAGTTGAGCATGTTGTTCGCTGAATGCTTTCAAAAGTTGAGCAAGTTGATTTTATTTTTCATTTAATACATGTATTGGCACCATATTAATTGACAAACTCAAACTGCACCAGACTAAAAGACATGCCAATTAGGTGTTTTTAGTTGAAACTACAGAACATGGCCTCTATGGTTCCTGTGGGCACCAGACTAAAAGATATGCCAATTAGGTGTTTTAATAAGGGTATGGTTGAAACTACAAAACTGGGTATGTTGCTAAGACACTATCTTGGAGAAACTATAGTTTCTAAAAGGAAACATTCTTGAAGATCATTGGAGAATTCCGGAAAGAATAGTTGATGTTGTTATGAAGAATACATTTAATACATGTATTGGCACCAAATAGGCTACAATATCATTGAATGATTTACAATAGGCTGAATGATTTTGGACAGAGAGGTTTTTTAGTATTTAAATAATGTAAAAATACTTCATATTATCAGCATCCTGTTTATTTACTTTGGTACCGACATACTTCATTGGAATATAACTTAATCCTTAAGCAAATTGGTGTATATATAATCAGAAATTATTTTTCTTCTGAAGCATAAACCAATCATTTAGTGGATTTACATCACCTAGCGACATAAACATCAATCATTTTAGGTGATTACAAGTGACGACTTGAGAGCTTCTCTACCAAAATATATGCAATTAAGTTCAAGCTCTACCAACAAAATCCAGTCTGGCCTGTTTAATAGATGATTCGGGTTCACGGCTTTGTACTATTTACATCCCTAATTTGGACACATTTCAAGGGATTTACGTACCCATTAGGCTTCAACAATACCAAATGAAAACCGGTAGGTTTGGAAATTATTACTAAAGATGTGTTTTTGGAGGACAAGAAAGAGCAGTTAGTTAAAGTATATTTTTTTTTATTCAAAACGGTAAATTATTATATCACCGTGAATGGACACAATGGCAACAATATGGTCCTGGATTCGTAAATAGTCTAGACGATGACCTCTATGAAAGAAGAAATGAGCTGTTAGGGAAAAACTTACACCATAATTTACAGATGGGTATCGCTTGCTATAGATGAAAGTTGTATATTCACATGATTCGATAAGTAAATTAATCTGTTACGGGTCTCATTCTCCCTACTATATGTCTCATTTTTTGAATAAATCCACATACTCACTTTGATGACTCCTTTTCTTTAAACTCTTAAAAATACTTTGCATCATATTTACCTTGATTGTAACTGTAATATGTAGTTTTACCTTTGAACTATAGTTTTCTTAGAATGAAATTATGCTTACAATTTTGACTGTCACTTGATTGTAACTGTAATATGTCATTAGAGCCCTCTTCTCTTCTCTATTATAAAGCTCAAGTTGTTTCAACATAGTTAGGTAATATGTAGTTAACTTTGCATGAAATCTTAACTAGATATATGGACTTGCAGGTCTTAGAAGCAAGTCCTGGACATGTGAAGGATCTATATCGTCGTGGCATGAACGCATGTCAGTTGGAGATTTTGAGGAAGCAAGGGGTGATTTTAAGAAGCTACTTGATGCTTCTTTTTTTAGTTTCTATTTGCTTTTCAGAAGAATACTCTTCCATTACCCATACTTCATTTTACAAAATCTGGAAACTTATTTTCCTGACCGTTGTTAGATGATAACCATTGACAAGTCCTCGGAACCTGACGCAACAGCAGCTCTTGAAAATTTCAACCAAAAGGATCCGGTTGGTAGTTAGTCACTCATTCTTATAGTAGGCTTTAAAATCATTTGTCGCGAAGGCTAAAAAGCAAGAAGCCTGGGAAAATTGCTTATGCTGGAACTGATTTAGGCAAAGATGAGAAAGCTGAAAATGATGAAAACCTTGAACGTGGCAACGATGCTGCACAAGATTAAGAAAAGGAAGTCAAAGAAGAGGAAGCTCCACCCTCAAAGGGGTTTGTTTAACATGATTTAGCATGTTAGTATTTTTTGCACTTTAATGGGGTCGGGCTCTCTTATCTTTCCCTAAATTTGAATCAAAAAGCAAGTGGTTAGCAGGTGTTTTGACTGATAGATTTTCACCCCTATCCCAAGAACATATGATACATAATATTTGACCTTCTATTTTGAACTTGAAGCAGTGGTTATCCCAGAAACTATGTCAAAATATTAAAAAATTTCCCGGGGAAGAAATTTCCAAAGAAATGGAAGGGAAAAAGATTTATGCTGGAAATAAGAAAGTAGCAGTATGTATACTTACGTCTATAAATCTTATTAACTTTCTTTGTAAATGAGAAAATGAGATTAAGTACGTATTCCTAGAGGACATATAGATAGGCACACATAGATAGGCGAGACGTGGCGGTGCGAAGCTCCGGCACACCAAATAAAAATTCTCATCGAACCAGTTCGTATCACGGGTTAAATATACCCGACGCGTAGGACAGAGCACATGCATCGCGAAGCTGAGCCACACCAATAAAAAATGTATCGCCCTTCGGGACGGGGGATGCGAAGCCGAGCCAATCATGCATTGAGACGTGGCAAACTGAAGCCGAGTCACACCAAATCAAAAATCCTAAGTGATTGGGAGAAGCAAAGCCCTGCGACACTAAATAAAAATGCACGACGGGGCGAAGTGAAGCCATGTTACCCCAATACAAAAATATAAAGTAAAAAAATGATGGTAGATGGTTTTAGGATCCGCCCGGTACGTATCACGGGTACAAAATCTAGCGTGTATTTATTTATTTTTAGCAATCAGAGGCCCCAAGTGATCCCAAGCGATCAGAGGCCCCAAGTGATCTCCAATGCTAGGGGTGGAGGTAATCCTATGTGAAGGTCTAAATATCACATTTTCTATGGAAGTCATTCACATCTTATATACTATAATAAAGAAAAGATAAAGAAAAGACTCCTTTTTGGTGTCCTTATATTTTTGGTTACTTTTTTTTTGACCAAAATATCCCCACTAAATAAATTAATTACACCAAATACTTTAAATTACGCAGGTTTCACCATTATCGGTGCACCCCTACTACCACCGGCAGCAAAACTACCTTCTCCCAAACACCGCCAGCGCCACCACAACACCACCGCCATGACCAACTCTGCCACCAGAACCACCACCATTGTCTCCACCACCATCAACAAATACACCTCCGCCCCAACACCGTCAGCATTAGCACCACCTACGCCACTAGCGACGCTTCACTAACATCACCTCCTCCACCACCACCACCACAACCCGCACCACTTCTGTTGCTAACACCACCAACATTTCCGCCGCCACCAGCACCACCTAAGTAAGGAAATTTCATTATGCTTCGGTTAATTATCATTACAATCAATTCGATTTAACATGAATAACAAATTAGTTACCAAAATCAAATAGCTAACTTACCGGGAAGAAAAAATTAAGAAAACAAAAAAAAGATCAGGATATATGATTGAAAGATGAAGGAAGAACTTTCTTTTCAAATTTCAGAGAAAGAGTAGGAGAGTCGTAAGACCGAGGAGGAGAAAGCCGGCAGCTGGTCGGAAAAAGAAGAAAAGGGAAAGTAAAAATTTATGGGCCTCATTCGTATAGTAGGGGAAGTTCTGTTAATTGACTTTAAGTCGATGAATTAAACCAAATTAATGGTTTTGTACTTCTAATCTCTATGTGCCTGTAAGGACTAGGCTGCCACGTAATTAATGGTTTTATGATATCAAGGAAAGAAAATCAATTGTTTGCAATTTGATTAATATTTGTACAATTAGGGCTGTGGTGTAGAACGATTTTTTTTTTCATTTTAAGGTTCTCATGATGCACAGTGTGATGCTTCAAAAAAAATATGATGCACAGTGTGCACTATTGATTTTATATGGAACACTTTTTTTTTAAAAAAAATTTGATCTGTAAAGAATTTGTCGCTGCCGAATTTCGAACTCAAGTCACTGATATCATCACCCAGTAACTTTACTACTATAATACAGAGGCACCGGCATGGAACATAATTTCTCACGGTGATTATAAAAAAAATCAAGTAGGTACTTTCGGGATCTTTCAAAAATTTTTTTTTTTTTTTTTTTTTTGAGTTAAGAAAGGTTATATTGAAAAGAAAAAAGAAAACAACAGAAACTGGTTTCATCCTACACACACATATCACATGTGAAGGAAAAAAACCCAGTTAAACAAAATTTGATTTACATCATAACCTCTAAAAACATCACTATCAATTAACCAAAGCATAATGGTTTGCTTCACAAGCATTATAAGTTCTTTGGCATCCTTCTCCCTTCCACCAAATGCCCTTTTGCCCCTCTCCTTCCAAAGATGCCACATTACAGCATAAATAACCCTTTCACCAGATTTCCTTGCACCTACCAGATAATCTATTCATACTCCAAGATTCAAAGAATGTTTTGACAGTATTAGGAGCTACCCAAGACACCTTAAAAGCCTTAAGAAAGTAAGACCAAAGGAGAGGAGAGAGGTGTTGGTAACGACCGTCAATGTTAGTACGTTTTTGACTTTGGCCGGGCGATTTTGACTTTTAGTCAAGCTGATTTTCTTCTTCATCGATTACTTCTCTAGTTTGATTTTCTACGAATTCAATTGCGTTTGTGATGGATTGATCAAGTATGTGAATCTCCGAAATGGGGTGAGCAGCGCCGAGTTGCGTCGACAACTTACTCGGATCAAGATCCAGTGTTGGATATTGGTTTTAGGTGAGTAAATCTTACATTGAGCTGAGATTAATACTTTTAGTGCTGCCCTTTTAGTTCTCTTGATGGATTATATGATGGTTTAGTTAGTTAAACATAAAATTAGCTACGTAGTTTAAACTGGTTGGATTTCGGCAATTTTTCATTGGAAAAAGTTAGATCGCAAAAATGTTGCATTTGGATAGAAAATTCTTTAGGGTATCAGAGGAATCTCTCGGAAAAACTAGAGGAATTCGATTGGAGGAAAAGAAAAGAAGGGGCTTCTTCTCTTGGATCCACTTCTCAATGGATACAACTTTCTGGCTGGTCGATGTTTTGGAAGAAGCTATGGATTATCATTGTGTTAAAATTAGATGGCCAAGAAGAGAGGGAGAAGCTGTGACACCCCGAATTCCGGGCCTGGATTTCGACCCAAATCCAAACCCAAAATCCGAAATGTTACTTTTAATAACAATCCTAGACTTCCACACTTGGCCCAAGTCCAAACAACCAATTCTTTGTCTATTCTTTATTTATGTTCAATTCAGAAATTTTGTCATAATACGACGTGAGTTGTGACACTCAGTAGGAAAAGAAGCAACAAAACATTTTATGCAATATTTTTCAATTTCTTTTCAAAACAAGTTACATGGTTAACACCACCACAAACATATGGAAACACCACATCCATATACATTAATAAATTCAATCAATCCGCTCGCCCAAGGGAGCCCCCACGTGGGTTTAGGAAACAAAACCGTCCCCAAGGATATCTCGTATCCCAACATTATACAACAATAAATTCAATCAATCTGCTCGCCCAAGGGATCTCCCACGTGGGTTTAGGAAACAAATACCGTTTCCAAGGATAACTCGTATCCCGTCATAAATAATCTTTAAGAATCACATTCTATGGACCGCAGCCCAACATTCATAATCATGCTCACAACATTGATTATCATCCATATATTAATGGAAACTTGCAAACATAAATTTAATTAAAAGAAACTTAAATAAAAGAAGAGTTTTAGATTGTGTTGCGCCTACCTCGATTCGCAATCCAAAAACTATAAATAATAGAAGGAAGAGATTTATCACCGAAGAAATTGTCTTTGATATGAACTAAAAGAATCTCTCGTTATTTCTATTAATTTAGATTTTTGTTTACTCTTTTCTTCTTAGTATAAAATATATATATATATATATACTCACAACCTAAAACAAGTTCCACCTAACCTCAAGTTTAAAAGTTTGGTCAAGATAAGAATCTAATAATTATGTCTTCAAAGTGATAGCTAATTATTTATGTCTACCACTACCACCTTCTTTTAATTTATTTCTCTCTCTAACATAATTCTTCCTTTTTATTCTTTATTAAAACAAACAGTACTATAAAGAAAAGTTGTTTCCTAGGATTCCACCAAAAAAACAAAAAGAATTCAAATTTGAATATAATAAGTTATTAATACCTATTATTTCTTAACTTTCATCATTAATAACAACTAATTTCAAAAAAATCAAAAAATTCTTTAATCTAAAAAATTAACAACAACTATTTTCATCAATCAAAAGAAAAAAGTAATTAACAACAACTATTCTCATCAATCAAAAGAAAAAAAGAATTAACAACAACTATTTTCATCAATCAAAAAAATTCTTTTGTTCTTGGCTCAATTCATCTATTTTCAATAACAACTAGAATTTTATATTACATGTTTCATAATGATTCGTTAATCCGATCGTCTTCAAATTTCAGAGAAGCATTTCTAATATATGGATCTATATCATATTCAATTTTTACGAAAACTCAATGGTTCAAATGAGAGTTATTGATTTTATAAGATCATTTTAAACATTTGGACAGATTGCATCATTTTACCAAAAAATTCACCGTAAATTCATAATAATTATAAATTTAGCAAACTCAATGCATAATTAAAGATAAGACATAGATCTACAACTTTTATCAAGATCAAAAATAGTTTTGATATCATCAAGATGTCCTAAGTACAGTCAAGAACATACAAAGCGAAAATGTACAAAACAATTTAGAAATCAACATCCAAGTACAAACAAACATTTTACGGTGAATATGTGATGAAATATTCTCAAATTTTAACTAGAGATACCTAAGCATGTTATCTATCAATATTAAAAGGCTGATAATCAATTAGATTCATAGTTTTTAATCAATAAATCACTGAGATCTAATCATACAAATTCAAAATCAAGTATAACAAAAACGTAAAGAGAAAGGGGATCTAGCATACTACCTCAATTGCTTAAAAAGAAAAACTCCTCTTAATTCTCCACTGATTTTCCATGGTTTCCCCCCCCTCTAAAATAAACTCTAGCTTCATCCCTTCGTCTCCCTAGTTTTTAGTTTCTCTCTCTAAAATTTCTAAAGTTTTAGTTATCAAACCTTAATAACATTATTAAGCAAAAAAAAAAATGAATTTGGGTGGCTCTATTTCCACCCTAACTTGGATCCTTTCTTGTTCAATCCACCCATTTAAGGTTAAGTTTAAGGTTAGGGTTAAGGTTAGGGCTAAGGAACAACAATCTAAGCACAAGGTTAACCAATCCAGGTATAACCCGACCCGAAACAGTATATAAAAATACAGGGTATTACATTCTACCACCCTTAAAAGAAATTTCGTCACGAAATTTAGAAGTTACCTTGGAAAATCTCAGGGTATTTGCTCCGCATCTCGGACTCTAATTCCCACGTTGCTTCCTCGACTTGGCGACGCCGCCACTGCACCTTAACCATATGGATGGTCTTTGTGCGAAGCACATGTTCCTTAAAGTCCAAAATTCGAACCGGTCTCTCCACGTACGTAGCATCCTCTTGAATCTCCAAATCTTCCCAAGCAATAATATGTGAAGGGTCAATAACATATGAAGGATCTCTCTCGTACTTCCGTAACATTGACACGTGGAAAGTGTCATGAACATGCCCAATTCGCTGAGGTAACTCCAACTGATAAGCTGCTGCACCAACACGCCGAATAATTTGGAAAGGTCCAATGTAACGTGGTGATAACTTTCCTTTCTTGCCAAAACGCTTAACACCTCTCTTCGGGCTCACTTTGAGTAACACCAAGTCACCCTCAGTAAACTCTAAAGGTCGACGTCTCTTGTCTGCATAGCTCTTTTGACGACTCTGAGCTGTCATTAACCTCTGCCGGATTAACTGAACCTTCTCCGTCGTCTCTCGTACCAAATCAGGTCCAAAAATGCTTCGTTCGCCGATCTCGATCCAACACACTGGAGATCTACAAGGTCGTCCATACAATGATTCAAAAGGTGCCATACCAATGCTAGCCTGATGGCTATTGTTATAAGAAAACTCTACTAATGGCAAATGCTCACTCCAACTTCCTTTGAAATCCAAGGCACAAGCTCGTAGCATATCCTCCACAATCTGAATCACCCGTTCAGATTGTCCGTCGGTCTGGGGATGAAAGGCAATACTAAGAGAGACATCTGTACCCAACGCCTTCTGTAAACTTTTCCAGAACTGAGAAGTAAAACGAGGATCTCTGTCAGATACAATTGACACCGGCGTACCGTGAAGCCTTATTATCTCATGGACATACATCTGACTTAACGTGGCTAACGTATCAGTCTTCTTGATTTCTAAGAAGTGCGCTGACTTGGTAAGTCTATCAACGATAACCCATATAGCATCCTTGCCATGTGCAGTTTTGGGTAATCCTATGACAAAATCCATAGTGATGTGTTCCCATTTCCATTCTGGGATGGGCAATGGTTGAAGTAACCGGCCTCCTGGTTTCCGATGATCAATCTTCACTTGATGGCAAGTAAGACATCTCGACACATACAAGGAAATATCTTTCTTCATCCCTTTCCACCAATACTGTCTTTTCATGTCATGGTACATCTTCGATCCTCCCGGATGAACGGTAAACTTAGAATTGTGAGCTTGTTCTAGTACTTCCATCCTCAATTTTGCTGGAACAAAAAGTTTCCCCATATAACGAAGTACACCATCAGTTTGAGTCCAACCACATGGTGTTTGACCTTTCTCTATTTGAGCAAGAATCGAAATCATCTCTCTATCAGTATGTTGAGCTTCTACGATCTGTTGTTGTAACTCTGGAACAACTACAGTATTTTAAATTATCTCTTCAGGGCTCAAGTCGCATTCCTCCATAAGTCTGCACAAATCCCAAGAATGAAGAGTCATACTTGCTACACCGACTCTTAATTTACGGCTAAGAGCATCTGCTACAACATTTGCCTTTCCCGGGTGGTAATGGAAGGTATACGTGTAATCCTTAAGAAATTCCACCCAACGCCTCTGTCTTAGGTTCAAATCTCGTTGGGTAAAAATATACTGCAAGCTCTTATGGTCACAAAATATGTCTATCTTCTCACCATACAGATAATGTCTCCATAACGTCAGAGCGAACACAATAGCTGCCAACTCGAGGTCATGAGTTGCGTAATTCAACTCATGTGTCTTTAATTGTTTTGAGGCATAAGCTACCACTTTTCCTTCTTGCATAAGAACATATCCTAAACCCTTCAACGACGCATCAGAAAAGATCACATAACCAATTCCACTTACTGATGTCGTCAAAACTGGTGCAATAGTTAATCTCTCCTTCATAATGGAGAAAGCCGTCTCACAATCATCATTCCACTCGAACTTGGAATCCTTTCGAGTCAACCTCGTCAATGGTGAAGCAAGCCTTGAGAAATCTTGAATGAATCGTCTATAGTAACCCGCTAAGCCCAGAAATCTACGAATTTCAAACACATTCTTTGGCCTTTCCCATTTAGTAACTGCTTCAACCTTAGATGGTTCCACCTTTATTCCTTCTCTACAAACTACGTGTCCCAAAAACCGGACTTCAGAAAGCCAGAAGTCACATTTACTCAACTTAGCATACAACTGATGAGATCTCAACAATTGCAACACTAATCTCAGGTGCTCCTCGTGCTCTTCTCGTGACCGCGAATAAATAAGAATGTCATATACAAATACCACTACGAATTTATCTAAATACGGTCGGAAAATTCGATGCATAAGATCCATGAATGCTGCTGGAGCATTTGTGAGTCCAAATGGCATCACTACAAACTCAAAATGTCCAAATCGAGTTCGAAAAGCGATTTTCGGAATATCTTCATCCTTGATTCGCAGTTGATGATAAGCTGATCGCATATCAATCTTCGAGAAAAATTGGGAATCCTTCAACTGATCAAACAAATCCTCGATCCTAGGTAAGGGATACTTATTTTTCACTGTAACTTCATTGAGTTTTCTATAATCGATGCATAATCTTAGTGAATTATTCTTCTTCTTCACAAAAAGGACTGGTGCACCCCAAGGTGACGTACTACCTCGAATAAAACCCTTAGCTTCCAACTCGAGTAGTTGTTTGTCCAGTTCTTTCAACTCTATTGGTTCCATTCGATAAGGAGGCATCGAAATTGGCGAAGTACCCGGTGGAACTTCAATGGTGAAGTCCATTTCTCTTCTAGGGGGAAAACCTGGTAATTATTCAGGGAAAACATCTTCAAACTCTTCTACCACTGGAATACCCATAGTAGAGACAGAATCTTGATGCTCGTCTTCTATCATCTCTAAGTGATAAAGAAAACCTCTAGAATGAGTCTGTCGAAAATTTCTTTCCGACAAGATAAGGGGAGCTGCAAAACTATGAGTTCCGTTAAAGTGGACAACTGAACCTTCACCCGAGTGCAGAGTCACATGTTTTTGAAAACAATCAAAAACAGCATGATGAGCGGATAACCAATCCATACCCAGGATTATGTCATAACTAGACATATTCATCACGAAAAGGTCAATCAAAAACTCATGCCTAGCTATACGTACTATACACTTTCGTGCCACGCGATCAATACGTGCATTACCTCCTACAGCACTAGCTACGCCGAGAATTCTATCAAGTAATTCAGTTTCCAAACCCAAGGAAAAGACAAACGAAGAAGCAATAAATGAATGAGTAGAACCAGTATCGAATAATATTTTATCCCAAGAATTGTAAACTAAGAATGTACCTTCAACAACGGAGTTATCAGGATCTTGTCCAACATGAGATATATTGAAGGCCTTAGGTTGCTGAGGGGGTTTTCGAGCTTGATATTGTGGAGGATTATTCTGAGGACGGTTCTGTTGGTACCCTTGACGCTGGTTCTGAGGTGGAAATGGTTGTTGGTTCCTCTGAGAATTAAGTGCAGGACAATTCCTCTTAAAATGTCCAGGTTGTTTGCAGTGATAACATGAAGGTGAAAGAAGCTCTATCTTCGGTCCATTTCCTTTCTTATGGTATGGAGTGTTGTTATTTTTGTTCTTATCCCCATTATGACGTTCTCGAATTCTATTTGCCTCATCAATGTCTCTCTCAGCAATCATTGCTCTTTCCACTATCTCATTATAAGAGGTGATCTTCAGAATAGACAACCTACTCTTGATTGAAGGCCTAAGTCCCTCCTGAAACTTAAAAGTCTTAAATTCTTCATTATTAACCAGGTTAGTAGCAAAACGAGAGAGTTCTTCAAACTTGGCTTGGTACTGTGCTACTATCATGTTCCTCTGGGTCAACTACATAAATTCGATCATGCGTTGGTTTCGTGTAGTTTGTGGAAAGTACTTATTTAGGAAGGCGAGGCGAAATTCCATCCAAGTAAACAGACCATCATTCCTAGAACGACGAGTCAATTCCCACCAACGAGTGGCCTCACCCTCAAGCTTATAAACAGCAAGATCCAGCTTACTCTCATCATTCACGCCTAATAGGGTGAATATTTTCTCAATCTTATCTATCCAATCTTCAGCAACTAATGGATCAGGACTACCCTTGAAGGAATCAGGGTGTTGTTCACTAAATCTTCTAACTAACAAAGCCCGTTGATTAGGTGGTAGGGGATGGGGAGGTGCATTCTGATTAAGAGTTACTTGTTGCTGCATTGCTTGAGCAACAACATTCAAAGCACGAACAACATCACCAAAACCCCCATCTTGTGGGCCGGTTGAACCATTATTACGACGAGACATGTCCTGAATGAGGGACATTAAATCATAAGTATCACATAGAGAATTCTCTATGCAAAAGGAGTGCAACCTATTATGCATTCTACCAAAACACAATCAACAATTGCTGCAATCAATTCACATACAAGCATATTCACACATTGACTCATTCAGAAACTAGTCTTCCCAAAGGATCAGTCTGGCTCTGATACCAAACTGTGACACCCAGAATTCGGGCCTGGATTTCGACCCAAATCCAAACCCAAAATCCGAAATGTTACTTTTAATAACAATCCTAGACTTCCACACTTGGCCCAAGTCCAAACAACCAATTCTTTGTCTATTCTTTATTTATGTTCAATTCAGAAATTTTGTCATAATACGACGTGAGTTGTGACACTCAGTAGGAAAAGAAGCAACAAAACATTTTATGCAATATTTTTCAATTTATTTTCAAAATAAGTTGCATGCTTAACACCACCACAAACATATGGAAACACCACATCCATATACATTAATAAATTCAATCAATCCGCTCGCCCAAGGGAGCCCCCACGTGGGTTTAGGAAACAAAACCGTCCCCAAGGATATCTCGTATCCCAACATTATACAACAATAAATTCAATCAATCCGCTCGCCCAAGGGAGCTCCCACGTGGGTTTAGGAAACAAATACCGTTTCCAAGGATATCTCGTATCCCGTCATAAATAATCTTTAAGAATCACATTCTATGGACCGCAACCCAACATTCATAATCATGCTCACAACATCGATTATCATCCATATATTAATGGAAACTTGCAAACATAAATTTAATTAAAAGAAACTTAAATAAAAGAAGAGTTTTAGATTGTGTTGCGCCTACCTCGAATCGCAATCCAAAAACTATAAATAATAGAAGGAAGAGCTTTATCACCGAAGAAATTGTCTTTGATATGAACTAAAAGAATCTCTCGTTATTTCTATTAATTTAGATTTTTGTTTACTCTTTTCTTCTTAGTATGTTTACTCTTTTCTTCTTAGTATAAAATATATACATATATATATACTCACAACCTAAAACAAGTTCCACCTAACCTCAAGTTTAAAAGTTTGTTCAAGATAAGAATCTAATAATTATGTCTTCAAAGTGATAGCTAATTATTTATGTCTACCACTACCACCTTCTTTTAATTTATTTCTCTCTCTAACATAATTCTTCTTTTTTATTCTTTATTAAAACAAACAGTACTATAAAGAAAAGTTGTTTCCTAGGATTCCACCAAAAAAACAAAAAGAATTCAAATTTGAATATAATAAGTTATTAATACCTATTATTTCTTAACTTTCATCATTAATAACAACTAATTTCAAAAAAAGCAAAAGATTCTTTAATCTAAAAAATTAACAACAACTATTTTCATCAATCAAAAGAAAAAAGTAATTAACAACAACTATTCTCATCAATCAAAAGAAAAAGAGAATTAACAACAACTATTTTCATCAATCAAAAAAATTCTTTTGTTCTTGGCTCAATTCATCTATTTTCAATAACAACTAGAATTTTATATTACATGTTTCATAATGATTCATTAATCCGATCGTCTTCAAATTTCGGAGAAGCATTTCTAATATATGGATCTATATCATATTAAATTTTTATGAAAACTCAATGGTTCAAATGAGAGTTATTGATTTTATAAGATCATTTTAAACATTTGGACAGATTGCATCATTTTACCAAACAATTCACCGTAAATTCATAATAATTCTAAATTTATCAAACTCAACGCATAATTAAATATAAGACATAGATCTACAACTTTTATCAAGATCAAAAATCGTTTTGATATCATCAAGATGTCCTAAGTACAGTCAAGAACATACAAAGCGAAAATGTACAAAACAATTTAGAAATCAACATCCAAGTACAAACAAACATTTTACGGTGAATATGTGATGAAATATTCTCAAATTTTAACTAGAGATACCTAAGAATGTTATCTATCAATATTAAAAGGCCGATCATCAATTAGATTCATATTTTTTAATCAATAAATCACTGAGATCTAATCATACAAATTCAAAATCAAGTATAACAAAAACGTAAAGAGAAAGGGGATCTAGCATACTACCTCAATTGCTTAAAAAAAAAAAACTCCTCTTAATTCTCCACTGATTTTCCATGGTTTCCCCCCCTCTAAAATAAACTCTAGCTTCATCCCTTCTTCTCCCTAGTTTTTAGTTTATCTCTCTAAAATTTCTAAAGTTTTAGTTATCAAACCTTAATAACATTATTAAGGAAAAAAAAACAATGAATTTGGGTGGCTCTATTTCCACCCTAACTTGGAGCCTTTCTTGTTCAATCCACCCATTTAAGGTTAAGTTTAAGGTTAGGGTTAAGGTTAGGGCTAAGGAACAACAATCTAAGCACAAGGTTAACCAATCCAGGTATAACCCGACCCGAAACAATATATAAAAATACAGGGTATTACAAAAGCTTCATACCTGTGCGAGGTAAAAGAAAATGAGGCCGGAAGATACTTCAGGATCTTCTAGAGTGAGACGAGGAGATGCAGAAAGATCTTATGCAATCTACATTCCTTGTGGGGAACGATGTTATTACTGGTCAGTTCTTTGTAAGGAAATTAATAAGGTGTTAAAAGAAAACAACATGGTAAGGAAGGTGAAACAGATACTGCCGTTGAACTCGGATTTTAACTCCCTACCAACAAAATCAGTGAAGGAGACAACTTTCAGAGGAGTGATAAAGACTAGTGGTTTCGTAAGATGGCAAAGGGTTGCAAGAGAGGTGTTTAAACAAATGCAGTGGGACTCAATTTTGGACTTGGAAATAATAGATGAGCAGTCAGCTTTCATTGCGCTGACAAAGGAATATTATCTTGATCTATGGAAGCCAAGGAAAATAATTGTGGATGATACAGTTATATCATTAGCTCAGGAAGGTTATACTGCGGAAGAGGAGAAGGGGAAACAGATTCCAGATAAAACAGATAAAACAAATACGCAGGGAAACGTCAGGGGAACAAATGATAACAACAAGGTAATCATTCCGGTCCAAGCAATGTCCAGATTACAAAAGTGGTTGAAGATAAGGGGTATACCACAGAAATTCTGGAGCTTCAAGCTGTTCAAATCAATAGGGGAATTACTAGGGGGTTTCATGGAGATCGCGGACAACACTCTAAGACAAGAAAATGCAAATTTTTTCAGGATTTCGGTCAAAGGGGAATTCTCAAAGATACCAGTTGTTCTTATGGTGGAAGAAGGAGACACAAATTGGGTTACGTCTATTGAATGGGATTATAAATTTCAGAATAAAAACAAGGCCTCGCTGGAGGAGTTTGACAGACTCTTAACGGCCTTCGAGAACAACCGTAACATTTCGGTGGAAAACAATAACGCCTATTATGGTGCCAAGGAGGCACAAGCAATGGAAAGGAGCAATGCTAAGAGACATTATGAACCCCAAGGCTCCAACTCAATAGTAGGAGGGGGATCTTTTCGGACCGGTGGGATATGGATTTCTTCAACTGAGAACATAGGAACCGTGGGCGTAAATCCCTGCTCTCAGTTTGATCACTTCATCCAAACTGGTAACGGACAAAAACAGCTAGTTGTGGGAGGGGGAGAAGTAAGTCATACTTCGACAAGGCTGGAATTTATCGATATCTTGCTGGCAGAAGAAGTCAGAGGGGCAAGGAATGTGGAGACAACAACTGTTGTAGCTCAAAATCTTGATCATGAGGCTTCACCAGTTACCGTTTTCAGGCAGAGTACAAGGGACGTTAACATGGTGAGGTTACAAAACTCTAGTTCTGTGCACGCCGTGGACGCCCCAAGAAAGAAAGAAACAGAACTTTGAATATCAGCAAAGATGATTTTGCAAGTTTTGTAGATAGTGCAGTGAGACTCATGATGTAGTAGCAGTGCGCTTAAAGGTGGAAGAGATCACAGTAGATATTCATCACCAAGACCCAAACCACGCAAAGTTGTTGATACAAGTTCTAGATCGTAGACCGGTTGAAGAAAAACAAATGAATCGTGAGATTTCCTTTATCTTTAAAATATACTCGAGTAGATGGAAGAGTTTCCTTTTGAATAGTTGATAAGGCTTTCAATTGAAGAATACGAGTTATAGTTGCATAAGCGAAGATAGTTCATACGAGTTTCCACGTCTGGCACATTCGGACTTCATTGTTTCGATGAGAGAGGTTGATCCATGATATAATAGTTTGATCAATAACTTCCCAAAAGGAGGATGGCATGAAAGGTGATTTTTCAAACAAAGAAGAAGAAGAAGTAGACATGAGAGAGCCTACACTGTAGATAGATACGTGGATGGTTGGAGAACCCATGACTAGAATCAAAATAGAAGAAGTAGAAGAAGAAGAAGAAGAGGTAGATTGAGCTGATGAAGACATGATATGAATTTATTATCTTGTCGGAGAAAAACTGGAGACAACAACCGTTGTAGCTCAAAATCTTGATCATGAGGCTTCACGCCACGTTTTTCAGCAGGAGGTTAACATGGTGAGGTTACAAAACTCTAGTTCTGTGCACGCTAAAGGAGGATATGAGCACGTGGGGGTACAAGAACACCTTCAGTTACCGCTGTATGAGGAAGCGGAACAGCAGCCGAATACAGTTATCTCAACTGGACTGATTGAGAACTCAGTTCCGTTACAGGAGTGTCATGCAAACAAAGTTGTTTCCTTAGTAGAGAATCAAGTTGTGATTAACTTTGGAGATATTCAGGGAGTTAATATGGACTCAACTGAGATTATTTTTTAAACATCTAAATTGGTTCTCGAATTGTGCAGTCGACTGGGAGGTATTGCAGCGAAGGACGAGAAACAAGCCAGGGGGTGATTGAATTAATTCTCTTCAAGTATAGAGACAGATATAAGGCTATAGCTGACGGGAAAAGAGCAGAGGACAGTTGTGATTCCTCGAATGCAGGCGACAACGAAGATCGGGGAGAGGAGATAGAGAACGTAACTCAAAGGGAGATAGTGGTTGAAGATGGGGTCTAAATTCCTAAACTGGAATTTAAGGAGTCTGAATGCTTATCACAAGAAAATATCACTCAGGGATCTGAGCAATGCACATAAGTGCCTTGTTTGCACTATCCAAGAAACGAAGATGGCTACTGTATCGAACTTTTTCCTGCGTCAATTTTGGTTCGATTCGGAATTTGGATGGGAATCCATTCCTTCTCAGGGAAATGCAGGCAACAACGGAGGGTTAGTGACCATGTGGGATGACTCAGAACTGGAATTAATTGACAAAATATTGGGCTTCAATTCAATTTCATGCTTATTCAAGTTCAGGATAAACGGCTTCAAGTTTATTTCAACCAACGCTTATTCGCCATGTGATTACTCCGAGAGACAAAACTTCTGGAGTGACATGAACAACATTAGGAGCTGGAGTTCTGAGGCTTGGGGTGTGATGGGAGACTTTAATGCGGTGCGAAGCGACGACGAGATAAATAGAAGGGGAGGAGACATAAGGAACATGAACTTCCTAAACGACTTCATTCTTGGTTAGGAGTTGCTAGACTTGCCCCTGATTGGAGGCGCGTTTACGTGGACCAACAGGCAGGATGATCCGCTGCTATGTAGACTAGATAGGGTCCTGGTTTGCACTGCTTTCGACGCTAAATTCAGTAATGCGACTCAAACGGCGTTGGTAAGAACGATTTCTGACCATAATTCTTTATTATTTGAGTTAGCACCAGCTATAAGAGTTAATTATAGCTTCAAAATTGAAAACCACTAGCTTCAACACCCAGACTTTGTTAAGCTGGTGGAGACTTGGTGGAAGGTTATGGACTTTGTAGGAACGTCGTATTTCATTCTGTTTAGAAAACTTCAAAACCTAAAGTTTTTTTATAAGGAACTGGAGCAGGAACGTTTATGGCAATGTTAGGAAGAAAGAGGAAGAAATAGCTGACAAGATTAAGGCTATGAATCTGGCGGAAGAAGGAGCGGCGTTAATTGCAGCTCAAAGAGAAAACAGAGAAAAGCTGCTAGTGGAGTTAAAAAATGTTAAAACAACAAGAGCAAGAATGGCTTTTCAAAGGGCGAAGGTGAGAAGGTTCAAGTACGGAGATAAGAACACAAACTATTTTCACAAAATCGCTAATGCAAAGAGGAGAAGAAATAACATCTCAAAGATGGAAGTTTCGGGAGTGGATGTGTTCAATCAGGAAGTAATAAAAAAGGAGATAGAGCAGTATTATACTTCTCTTTTCACAGATTCTTCTTCTCTATCACCTTCCTTTGAAGGTATGGGTTTTAGAAGTATCGATGCTGTTAAAAAAGAGTGGTTGGAAAGGAAGTTCGACGAAGAAGAGGTTGTTGCGGCTATCAATTGTTGTGGAACTAATAAAGCTCCGGGTCCGGATGGCTACAACACAGAGTTTTTTAAAGCGTGCTAGAGCTTTTTGAAGGTGGAGGTGTTGGCAGCTGTTAACGAGTTCCATAGCAAGGGTAAACTTGATTGGAGACTCAACATGTCCTTCGTCAAGCTAATACCAAAGAAGGAGGACTCAGCTACAGTCAAGGACTTTAGACCCCTAAGTATAATTAGTAGCTTTTACAAAATTGTTTCTAAACTTCTTGCAGAAAGACTCAAGTTGGTTATGCCTTCTCTAATTTCTAATGCTCAAGGGGCATTCGACAAGCATAAACAAATTCTGGATGGTATTTTAATTGCTAACGAGTGCATCGACAGCAGACTGAGAATGAAGAAACCGGGGATTTTGTGCAAGATCGACATGGAGAAGGCTTTCGACAATGTTAACTGGACCTCTCTGTTCAACATTTTGAGGAGAAACGGTTTTGGAGATAAATGGATTCAATGGTGCGTAACAGGAGCGCAGTTTTCTATATTGGTCAATGGAGTAGCGACAAATAGAATCAAGACTTCTAAAGGTATTAGACAGGGTGACCCTCTGTCACCTTTTTTATTTTTGCTGATGGCGGAAGTTTTGTCCATTCCCATTAATGAAGCGGTAACTGCGGGAAGATTAACGGGTTTTCAAGTAATGGAATGAGGCTAGGTGGTGTCTCATCTTCAGTTTGCGGACGACACGATCGTTTTTCTGGGGGCTTCAAAGGATGAGGTAAGAAGATTATTAATCATCTTGTTGATGTTTGAAGTTTTAACAGGATTGAAACTGAACTTGGATAAGAGTTCAATGACAAGCGTAGGGGCGAATGACTTAATTCAAGACTTGGTTGTGGAACTGGGTTGCAGAATTGATAGTCTTCCAATTAAATACCTTGGAATGCCAATTGGGGAAAGTAAAAGGAGCGTTCAAATTTGGGACGTGGTTATTGAAAGGATGAAGAAGAAGCTGGCTCCGTGGAAAAGAAAGTTCTTAAACAAAGCTGGAAGAGTTACCTTGATCAAGAGTACGTTGGAAAGCATTGCAGTTTACTTCTTGTCCGTCTACTATCTGCCGGTTTCCGTGGAAAATAAGTTGAATACAATCATTAGAAAGTTCTTATGGGGTGAAGACGATAACATTAAGAAAATGAGTTGGGTTTCTTTGGAGAAGTTATCGAAACCAAGTCAAAAGGGTGGCCTAGGAATAAGGAAACTTAGATTCATTAACATGGCATTGCTAGCAAAGTGGCACGGCAGATACGGCAAGGAAAAACATACTTGGTGGAGGCAGATTATGTGCGAAAAGTCTAAGTCGAATGAGAATGCTTTAGTGCCGTTGCAGCTCAAAGAAACTATTGGTAGAAGCATGTGGTATGAGATCCTAAAGGCTAATGAGGACTTTAATAAGGTCGTTGATTTACAACTGAAGAATGGGACTGACTTTCGATTTTGGCATGATACTTGGTTGGAAAACAGGACTCTAAAGGAAAAATACCCCCGTCTATTCAAAATTAGCAAACAAAAGATTAGTATGGTGGTGGAAATGAAAGGCGATTCTTGGAACTTTGAATTCTCAAAGGTTTTAGACCCAGCTGAACGCATTGACTTGCTAGAAATCAAGCACGACTTGAGAAACGTCAACCTGGTTCAAGGAGATGAGGATGGAGTAGTTGGTGATAGCTCTGCCAAAGCGGTGTACGCCAAGCTGGCGGCTGAGGAACCAGATTGGGAGTTCTACAGGGCGATAAACAACAAGCTTCCTCCACCGAAAGTTAAGTTCATGTTGTGGGCTGCAATGCACAACGCTGTTCCTACAAGAGCTATGCTTCAGGCCCGGGGAGTGGAAATCCAGTCAAACGTTTTCCTTCTCTACAATACGACGGAAGAAACTCAAGACCACCTCTTCATTCACTGTTAATATTCAAGAGTTATCTGGGAGACATTCTTGGCCTCGCTCAAGGTGACTTGGGTTCTGCCAGAAACTTTTCAAAACCTTATTCTTGGCTGGAGATTAATGGGTCTGGGAAAGATTACTAACATTGTTTGGCAGATTCTTCCTTATGCTATTGGTTGGGAGTTATGGTTGGAAAGAAACAGAAGGAGGCACGGAGGTAGGCTGAGAGACAATGAGGAATTGATGTACGCAATTAAGCTGCATATTTATCTGTGGGCTTCTACAACAGACGTTTTCAAGAGCTTTTCAACGAGCCAGGTAGTTCATCAATGGGAGGATATAATACATATGTAATAGGGGTTTTTCTCGCTTTTCTGGTTTCGTTTGCTCTTCCTCTGTATTATCCAAATTTTTTTAATATATATCCTTTCTTCTCAAAAAAAAAAAAAGTAAGACCAAACCTCATATGCATAAGAACAATTAGCCAACAAATGATCAGCTGTTTCATTCTCCCTTTTGCACATCACACACATTTCACTTTGGACTTCTACACCCCTCCTTCTTAGCATGATTTTCTTGCTGAGTATATATGTTTCCACTTGGTTTTAATTGTTTTTTTTTTTTTTTTTTTTTTTTTTTTTTTTTTTTGCAGCAAGGGCAATGATAATTTCTGATTTTGCAACCACAATATAATTAATTTAACAAAGAGTAAATAGTGTTGATGCTAGAACAAGTTGGGAATGCTATTTTCGCAACAATGAAAGATAAAAATGATACATGAAAAGGAACCGAACGGCACTCGCATCGCGCGTGCGACTTTGCTATTATGGATAAAACAAATAAAGATAACACATTTCACTTAAAAAAATCATCTTCAATCCTCAAGGTTTTATCTAACAACTTCATAATTAATATAGAGACAAATTGATGATGTGGACTTAGACCCAAGGTCATGGAGAAGGTCTTATTTAGACTTTCTCTTCCACCCCCACATAATTATGTCACAATTTTCAAGGACCTTAAGATGAAATTTCGGTACAAAACGTTTTAAATCTTAGGTGACATGGTTTTTTACGATCTCCACCCCTTGCATTGGAGATGCTTTAAACATCCCAATAGTTGGGACACCTGTAGTCCATTTAGATATTCTATCTCTCTTGTTTTCTATCCGTCATGTTTTTCATTTTCTATTGGCCGCTGGACTTTTAGAGAAAGAATATCATTACATCTTAAATTCTAAACTTATTTATAGATTCCAGATCTTTTCTCTCTTCTCTAATATAAAATCATTTATTCGCATCTTGTCCCACATCCCCAACCACTCGGTTGAATACCTGTAAATTGGCATATTCTTCATCTTCCCCATCTCTACAGTTTTTTCTATCCCAGAGCTGCAAGCCGTTATCGGTTTGATCAATATATCGCAACTTCGGTTCTAACTAGGTATTCTCTCTTTTCTCTCTCCGTTCTTTCAATTTCTTCTTAATGATTCTAGGGTTTTTATAAAAATCAACCGAGAAATTTGTAGTAAGACCCCAATTTCGATTCGATATATCAACGATAATGTGGATTTTTGTATTTATTAGTGATTTTGATTTCTAATGCATTTAATACATGAAATTCTGATTACCGCAATACATATGTTGGTTGTTTAAATATTTTTTTGTCGTTGTTGAAATTGAAGTTACATATGCCGATGGACAAAAAACGGCAAATCGCAATATTCACTACAGCCAGTCTGCCATGGATGACTGGGACTGCTGTTAATCCTCTATTTCGTGCTGGATATCTTGGAAGAGATGGGGATAGAAAGGTTACTTTAGTGATTCCATGGTTATCCTTGAAAGATCAAGTATTAGTTTATCCTAATCAAATCACTTTTCAAACCCCTTCTGAGCAAGAGGCTTATGTTCGTCGGTGGCTTGAGGAGAGGACTGGCTTCTTATCAGGATTTAACATAACTTTTTATCCCGGAAAGGTAAACATTTCTACTTAATATCCTACTATTTCAGGATTTTGATTGTGAAGCTGTGTTACTTGGTTCGTATAATTTTGTGACTTAAGTTGAATATCCGGAGTTTGAATCATTAGTGTTGGACAGAAATATGGTTGCCAACTTTAGGTTCCCGAGTCTATCTCGTAGTATGTTTACCGTTAGAGTGACGATATCACTTTTTGCTGTTTTCAGTTTGATATAGGAAAAGCTTTGTACCACTTTATTTGTAACTTCGTATAATTTTGTGATGTAAGTTGAATATATGGAGTTTTAATTGTCTTAGTAAGTGCCGAAACAGAAGTACTGGTTCCAACTTTAGGTCCCCGAGTATCTTTATCATAGTATGTTTACTGTCGAAGTTGTTACGTTGCTTTTGTTGTTTTCAGTTTGATAAAGAAAAAGGGAGCATTTGGCCTGTTGGTGATATCACTGAAATCATACCTGATGAACAGGCGGATATTGCTGTCCTTGAGGAGCCTGAGCATCTTACATGGTATCATCATGGACGGAGATGGAAATCCAAGTTTCGGCTAGTTATAGGGATCGTTCATACCAATTATCTTGAATATGTGAAGAGAGAAAAGAACGGAAGATTTCAAGCTTTTCTCTTGAAATACCTAAATAGTTGGGTTATTCAAATATATTGCCACAAGGTAGATTTTGCTACAACTTCTTTGTTATCAATGTGCCAGCTTCTCCTTTCATTACATCTAAAGTTCACTTACAGGTTACATTTATGTCTCATTGATTGATCATGAAAGATCATAATCTTTAATGTTGCTAGTTGTTGCTAAACATTTAATATCCTTCGAGCAGGCACTCCCCAAAATTTCTTAAAATAGTTTCCAAATATGTAAGAGTTTTTGTAGTTTAGCCCATCCTATATAGTAGGAATTCATGTCGAAAAATAGTAATTTGTAACTTCAGTTCACTGCCTTCAAGATATGACTTTTAGTTTAAAAGTATTTAAATTTCTGTAGTATGCTTGTACAAGGTATTTAAAAGGTATTTGTGGTTCAGTCTTAAATTCCTTGTACAAGTTATTCATGAACGTTCACCCTGGTGGGGAGTTCTTTGCTAACAATCACTTTACTGCAAATAAGGGAACTATTTGATGGATAGTTCTGGACCTTCTGATTATGTCTTGATTCCTTTACAAGTTATTCACGGACATTCTCTGCAATGTGGAGTTCTTCTTTCTTTTAGCAAAAAAACAGCGGTTATAATAGGATATAAACACTTAAGCGAAAACACACTTGAGGTGTTGTTAAGATTATTGCTATTTTGGATTCATCTCGATAATACCGACAATCACATTATTAGCAAGAACTAAAACTCTGATAAATGCAATTGTGCAACTTTGCTGTTTTTGACATGGTCAATCAGTGTGACTTTCTTTTTCAACGTGCTGCAGGTTATAAGATTGTCAGCTGCAACACAGGATCTTCCAAAGTCCATCATCTGTAATGTTCATGGTGTCAATCCCAAGTTCCTTGAGATAGGAAATAAGAAGCAAGAACAGCAGCAGCAACAAGAAAACCAAGCATTCAGCAAAGGTTCATACTTCATAGGGAAGATGGTCTGGAGCAAAGGTTACAAGGAGCTCCTTCAACTCCTCTCTAAGCACCAGAAGCAACTAACTGGACTCACAGTTGATTTATACGGAAGTGGAATAGACTCTGAGAAAGTCCAAGAAAAGGCTAAGAAATTGGAACTCCCTGTTGAAGTCTACCCAGGGCGTGACCATGCGGACCCCCTATTCCACGAGTAAGCTCCAAAGCTCCCCCCCCCCCCTCTCTCACACACACATATTAATAGCTAGTTTTTATTTCCTCAGTTACAAGTTGTTCCTAAATCCAAGCACAAGTGATGTGGTTTGCACGACGACTGCTGAAGCGTTGGCTATGGGTAAAATTGTGATCTGTTCCAACCATCCCTCAAATGAATTTTTTATGCAATTCCCAAACTGTCGAACTTTTAACGATGGTGATGGGTTTGTTAAAGAAATTCAAAAAGCCATGGCAGAAGTGCCCGTGCCTTTAAATGAAGAGCAAAGGCACGAGCTTTCATGGGAGTCTGCTACTGAGCGGTTTCTTAAAGTGGTCGACCTTGAGCATATTGCCTCTACTAGAAAATTGTCGCGATCGTCAACGAAGTTTATGTCGATGTCGTTTAAGATTCCAGACATGAAAACGAGCATGGAGGATGCATCTGCTTACATGCACTATACAGCATCTGGGATTGAAGCAGCAAGAAAAGTATTTGGTGCAATTCCTGGAAGCTTAGAACCTGATGAGGAACTATGTAAAGAGCTGGGAATTTCTTTTCCCATGGCAAACCGGAGTTCTTTTCGTTCAAGTTGACGACAAAGCTTATCAGACGGATTGTTGTTACACATTATTCCTAATTTTGTAGTTGTGATTGTAAGCCATAATCTATGAAAATACGATGCTGCACATAATCTGTTAATTGCACCACATAATCTGTTAATTGCACGTAGAATGTTAGACATTGAAAGTTTAGGGGTAGGGACCTCAAGGTCTCATTGTTATTGTAAATTATTATTTTATGGAGTGTTTCTTATTTATATCGAGGGAACTTCACCCTTTAATCCAAGGAACATCAAGTCATCGGCTGATCTTTTTCATTTTTTTTTCTAAGAGACTTTTTTCTGAAAATCTATCCCCAGCTGACTTACATTTTCCTTTTCATGACTCATGAGTAATTTATTGGCAATTTAATGTTCAATGTGATGGTGGAGATGGAGACTATTATTGTCCTAGCTTTTTGCCCAGTTGATAGTTTCCCATGCAGCTAGACTTTTTGCCGTCTTCTGCAATCTTTGCTATGCATTTGATGGTCTTGCAACCATTGTGCTCACCTGCAATGTCATGAACGAAACATCACAGTAGAACAGAAGACGGTTATACTTTGATAGGGAGATCATTAGTGTTTGTTGAAATGGTAATAACTGCATCCAGTCTTGTTCCAACCAGAATCTTGGAGCACAATACAACCACAGGAGTAGAAGCCCAAACAGTTGTTTCCATGCTAATATCACACATACTGCATGAGGAATTCGTAATGCAGTTGCGGTGAGAGAGAGTTGCTCTTTGGTAGGTAAGATGTTTTCAACGCACTTCCAAATAACAGATTGTTGGAAATTATATGTATCTTGGTCCCTGTTCCCACTACTATAGAATGCAAATGATGCCAATATAGCGATATGTATCAATTTAATAAAAGTTATCCTAGGCACTAATACAAACAGTCTGTAACCAAAGCAGACAGAACATACAATTAGGAACCCTTCGTACTTGTGATCTCTTCCAATGTTTCAACACAGATTCAAAGCAAGGTACTAAGTGGCAATAATAATGATGCAATCACACAGTCAAACTATCTCCAGAAATCAATTCTAAACACCCTGTAGAAGTGAACTTTATCAAACAAAATTAAAACAAGAAGAGATGGAAAATGTGCACCTTGACAATGGAATCATTAATCAAACAAATGGGTGTATTGAGGCGAGTAATCTCTTTGCTTAAGACATTTGATGCCCTGTATAGTGTTAGAAAAAACAATGTTTTGTTTTAATCAAAAAATGCATGGACCATGTTTTGATCCCAAGACTTATTGCTCCCTAGATGTTTTTTTCATGTGAATGAATAAAACATTAGTCCCATATAGACTAAAACACTAAGAGTTTTAGACTTAAATAGCATTGGTTTAGCCTTAAGGGTATGGCCCTTTGGGTCTTTAGACCTTTGTGTATGGGGAAAGCCCTAGACTATGGCAAGGTTGCCTAAACCTTATTGCATTTCTTATTGCCTTTCCCGTTCGCGCGGTGCTTCGCACAGAAGCACGCTCGGCTCGGCGTGGGCGTGGGCTCGGCGTGGGCGTGGGCGTATCTGACCCATCCTTTATTTTTACTGAAATTTACCACACGCTTCTCCCACACATGTAAAGAATTTTATTCTTTGCCTTTGGATAACCGACAGCCTCGAGAAGCATCTTCTTTCACGCGTGTCACACGGTTTTCTTGACACACTGTACACACTGTTTTCCTCGAGAAGAATCTCGAAAATTTTGAATGCGTGTGCACTGTTCTTTTAACGCGATTTTTTACCTTACTTTTGCAACGTTCGAGATGCGTGAATCACGGACATTGTCACGTCGTGCTTTGGATTCTCTTCCAACGTTCGAACATTTTCTTGTTATAAATACGAGTTGTAAACTTCATTTGTAAAATATACCTTTCGAACTCTTCTCTTCCGAAATTCTTATTCTTTACTTATGCTTTCGAAACAATTTCTTTTTAAGTTTACGAAACAAAAAATCGAGTTCTTATCTTAAACAAGTTGTAGTTTACGAAACATAATTTTGTATAACTACTTCTTTGTTTACAGAAATTAGTTTACTGAAACATCATAGTTTACGAAACATAAATTAGTTTTTATATTTATCCTAAACTGGTTGTAGTTTCGATTTGTGCTTTTGTTTTTTCATTTTTTTGCCAAGTTCTAAGGGTTCTCTGTGTATGCTACACATAAAGGAGAACTAACGGTAGTTGTATCCTGGAGGTAATTTGTAAATTGCTATAGCATCTCGAGAGGAGTAGCAGGCAATATTACCTTTAGCTCAGCGTATCTCATACGTGCCTCTACTAAGTTTATTGAGTTATTTGTTACTACTTTCAGTGTAATCTAAGTATTATTTCCCATTTGCATTCGATTATTGTAATTAATTCCAACATATAGAATGCTGTTACAGTTTAATGGCATATGTCTCCAACATTCAATAATACCTTGATGTATTTCGCAGCACTTCGATTACACCGAACAGCGAAGACGAAATTTGTAGCGCAACTCCCTTGACAGACTCTTGAAATGAAAATCAATGAAATGTGTCGAAGTTCAAAATTTTCAGAATACACAAAAGGTTTTGTTTTCTCTGTGTACGCAAAATTGGTTTTTCTTTCTTTTTTCAAAACGGGAGAAGAGAATTGGGTTTTATAAAAATTGAAACAAGGTGACGGTTGGGATCCAATAGATCCTGACCATTGGATGATGTCTAATCAAATTAAGTTTGCAACTGTTCAATTTGTTAGTTGCCAAATCAACCTTACTGTACGGTCGCAACTCTTTGTTAGATTAGGATAATTGCACATTTTCCGTTTTATTATCATATAAGAATATCAGTTGATTCCATCTTGCCATTTGCCGTATTGATATTCTCTGGTGAGTAATTGGGTAATAGATAGTAGTTAATACTATACAGTGGGTTAGTAGCAATTACAATTGCAGAACCACCTAATTAAGCTACGGTGTTGCTTGGTTTAGGAAAATGTCCTACGCAACGGAAAACAATTCTGTAAAGGCTGTTATGCCTAAAAGAGGTCGACAGAAAAATTCTGTAAAGGCTGTTATATTCCTAAAAGAAAAGAGGTCGCCCCTTTGGCTTATGTCGTTGAGTCGTCCTCGGTTTGGCATGAGAGATCGGGTCATGTTAATTATGGTTCACTAAAGAAATTAATGAGCATGGAGTTGTTGCCCAAATTCGACATAGATTCAACTAAACGGTGTGAAGTCTGTGTTGAGGCTAAGTTCACCAAATCTCCTTTTCATGCACTTGAAAGGGATACGAAACCATTGGATTTAATTCATACTGATTTGTGTGATTTAAAGATGGTACAAACCCGGGGTGGCAAAAACTATTTTGTCACGTTTATAGACGACAGTACAAGATATTGTCGTGTTTACTTATTAAGAAGTAAAAATGAAGCAGTTTATAAATTCCAACTCTATAAGAATGAAGTTGAGAATCAACTAAACAGAAAAATTAAAATTTTGAAAAGCGAGAGTATAAATCTACATTAGATGAGATTTGTGCACAAAATGGTATTATTCATCAAGTAACGCCACCTTCTTCGCCACAGTCGAACGGTATTGCCGAACGGAAGAACCGTACTTTAAAAGAGATGATGAATGCTCTTTTAATTAACGCCGGAGCACCCGACAACTTGTGGGGGGAGCCTGTACTTACAACAAACTATCTTTTGAATAAGGTACCCCACAAGAAAAAGTCTAAAACCCCGTATGAATTATGGAAAGGTTGGCAACCTTCATATAAATTCTTGAAAGTGTGGGGGTGCCTGGCAAAGGTAGCAGTACCGCATCCTAAAAAGGTCAAGATAGGACCAAAAACAGTGGATTGTATTTTCATAGGGTACGCTGAGAATAGTAGTGCCTATAGATTTCTGGTTCATAAATCAGGGATTGAAGATATACATGTGAACACAGTTTTAGAGTCAAGGGATGCAGTATTCTTTGAAAATGTGTTCCCATGGAAACCAGAAACTAACAATCCTCTAAAAAGGAAAAATGTTAGTGAGGATGAAAATACAAGTACTTCGCAATCACTCGATCAACAAGAACAAGAAATTGTTGAAGAACCGAATTTGTAAGGAAATAAGCTATGTGGCATTTACTGCATCGGTTTACATTATAAAGTTGAGCAGTTCAAGACATCGCGTTCACTGAGCAACTAGTAAACCCGGTAGATGTTTCGCTATGGAAGATTCAAAGCCAAAAGTTATCTCTCCTTATGTAGTGATGTTCCGCGCACAACTCTCTAGAGTCTGCATTAGAGTCTAGGATTAAAGTTTTTCGATTTTTGTATTTTTGTGATACAATTTTATTCATGTGGGGGATTATAGGAAATATAGTCTTGGATTGGCCATTCAAGATTATTTCCAAAATAAATAAAAAATTTGGGTTAACTAAACACGGAGGTTTAGTTTGATGAAACTAGATTGATGGCTAACAGTCAAATTAACAAAGAGTTGCGACCGTACAGTAAGGTTGATTTGGCAACTAATAAATTGAACAGTTAACAATAATGGGTTACACACAATTCTCCCAAAAATTAGCACTTGGATATCAATTTGTTAACTAAACACGGAGGTTTAGTTTGATGAAACTAGATTGATGGCTACCAAAAATGGTGGCTTAATTCTCTCTAGTCAAATTAACAAAGAGTTGCGACCGTACAGTAAGGTTGATTTGGCAACTAACAGTCAAATTAACAAACTTGAACAGTTGCTAATAAATTGAACAGTTGCAAACTTAATTTGATTAGACATCATCCTATGGTCAGGATCTATTGGATCCCAACCGTCACCTTGTTTCAATTTTTATAAAACCCAATTCTCTTCTCCCGTTTTGAAAAAAGAAAGAAAAACCAATTTTGCGTACACAGAGAAAACAAAACCTTTTGTGTATTCTGAAAATTTTGAACTTCGACACATTTCATTGATTTTCATTTCAAGAGTCTGTCAAGGGAGTTGCGCTACAAATTTCGTGTTCGCTGTCTGGTGTAATCGAAGTGCTGCGAAATACATCAAGGTATTATTGAATGTTGGAGACATATGCCATTAAATTGTAATAACATTCTATACAGGGCATCAAATGTCTTAAGCAAAGAGATTACTCGCCTCAATACACCCATTTGTTTAGTTACCGATTCCATTGTCAAGGTGCACATTTTCCATCTCTTCTTGTTTTAATTTTGTTTGATAAAGTTCACTTCTACAAGGTGTTTAGAATTGATTTCTGGAGATAGTTTGACTGTGTGATTGCATCATTATTATTGCGACTTAGTACATTGCTTTGAATCTGTGTTGAAACATTGGAAGAGATCACAAGTACGAAGGGTTCCTAATTGTATGTTCTGTCTGCTTTGGTTACAGACTGTTTGTGGTAGTGCCTAGGAGAACTTTTATTAAATTGATACATATCGCTATATTGGCATCATTTGCATTTTATAGTAGTGGGAACAGGGACCAAGATACATATAATTTCCAACACAGATTAAAAAAAAAATGCACCTCCAAATAAACAGACAGTTGGACTTTGGAAAGCACAGAGTTTTTCCTTAAGAGCAACTGCAGTCATACGACTATAACTAAAGAGTAAAGAGCAAAAAAAATTGAAAAATTTGGGTTTACTCCGTGTGCGACGCTACGGTGGGAGACTAAAATTTGGTGTGGCGCAACAAATTAATTCCGCCCCATTTATTTTTTATGATTTCTTTTATTCATTTGTTTTTTTATGATTTCTTTTATTAATCAGGCGAAACAATCACATTCCGCCCATTTATGATTTTGTCTTTTTTTATTTGGGGCGTAACTTTGAGTTACGCCCCAATCAGTCGTAATGGTATTTTGCGGCCCATTTTTTTTTTTTGTCTTTGGGCGTAATTTTCATCTACACCCCATCAAGCGCAACTGCAGTTTACGCCGATCAAAGAGCAAACCAAAGACCAAATTTGGTTTGGTTTTTGCTCTTTACTCTGGTATTTGCTCTTTACTCGCTCCGTAGTGTCTGCGTTTTTTCCCCAAATTTGATCGATGGTCCATGATTGTGGTTGCTCTAAGGTCCTACACTTAAGGGTATGGATGTTCTCACATGTCGAGAGAGGATTTTGCAGCTTTTGTCTTTTACACTTCCCTTGTTCGGGGATCACTGAGTCACTGTTCCAATTGGACAACAGGCTTTTCTGCGAAGATACGCGACTAACAATACTAAAAAGTAAAAAGCACTAGAATTAGAAATGTCTGAAAATGACGTTAAATTCTGAGTTTCTGACTCACGATATAATTTAGTTTAGATCATTCCGCTAAAATCTGAATGCTAGAGAGAACTAAAAAAAATAAAAAATAAAATTGTAAGCTCAAGCCAACCCCAGGGTTTCAATCAAATTTACATCCTCACTTACTAAGTGGTCAAGTGTCCATTTACTTAAAACAGGAAAATACATAGGGATATGTAATGTATGTATCACATTAACAACATAAATTATGAAACAGTAAGAAGCACTAGCAGTGCGTATGATTTATATTTCTACTGTATATAACTTAGTTATTAGGTCATTTCTATTCGTCTAGTAAGCAGGCAGACATACTATTTCAATAATTTATCACTCGAACACGCCACCTTGAGATTTCTGACGCTTCATGTTTTGAAGGATATGCTCTTTCACCTGCAACCACCATTACAACTGAATAACTATGAGTATAAAAATGAAACAGACAAGGAATCAGGGTTTATATGATTGTAATTTAGATAACGCAATTTTCTAGTAAATACGTTAACAAGTTAAAACCAGGGAATTGAAGTTGTAAAGTAATAAGCTAAACAATGAAGATTATAGTATTACATTAGGATCGAATATATACCGTGCTAGTTTTCCTGGAGCGCTTTTTCTGACTAGGACGTCTACAGAGGGTGTCATTACCCTCGCCACAGTTAATCAATCCTCTCCCATACACACCATTACGCTTATCGTTCCATGGTATACCACTCTCCCTTGACACTGCTGGCTGCATATCAAAACACAGGACATACATAGTTACAAAGGTGTTTGTACTAGAAGATCTGTAATATATAATCAAACATGAAACAAGCAGAGAAGGGGTTAAACCTCATTTCTGCAGATGGGTGTGTTGGTCCAAGTTGCTCCTGAATTCTAGACGATCCATTCTGATGAGTATCAACAGATCTTTCCCGAGTTCTTGTAAGATCAGAACCAACAGAGTAGAGACCACCACATGTTGACATGTTTTGAGGTTCACTTATTCATTGCCTGTTTATTTCAAGAAAATATGCTATGCAATGTTTGATTCACCATGGAAGTAAGAACAAATCAAAATCATAATATGACTTCTTATTACCGATAACTTGATCTGCAAAGCATTCTTGACCTCAGCTAGCTTCTTGTCAGTCAATTCAGATCGAATGACACGTTTACCTAAGGAAAAATACATATGATTACTATAGTAGAACTTGCGTTCTCAGTACTTTATTTTGCAGTTACACACTTAATCAAGAAAACTGAGTAATCCTGGTTCAAGAAGCTGAGTATATTACCTAGCACTGGTCTGCTCTTGACTTCCACATATCCATCACAAGCCATCTTATCGAGCAGTTTACGCAAAATTGCCTGATTTGCCTCTCCTTCCAACTTAGTTTGAAGTTTAGATATTTTAACATAATCCAGTGGGAGCACATGATACAGAGACTGCATTTGAAATAAAATAAAATTAGACAGCACAGTAGAAGGACTAAGGGAAAATCTTAGGTGCCTGATCTAATTTGACAGACTACTAAGTTACTATGATGAGGCACCTTTGATTTACAAAGAAAGCCCACTCACCTTCATGTACAAGTAGTCTTCATCGTTCCCTCGCTGAACTTTCTCATTAACTTGGTTTACTTGTACATCCATCTCTTCCTTCATGACAATTGCCAGATTGTGCTTCTGAGGTAGTTTGGTTTGTGGTGACATTAGCTTTGGACAGTGATAATACGAATGATGATGACAAATAGAATTTGGAGGAAAATAAGAACTGAAAGAAAATCAACCTTCAGCTTTCTGATGGAGTAAGAATCCTTTCCAGTTCTTGACATAATATTTTGATTTACAAGTTTATCCATGATTCTGTGGAAATAAAAAGAGTTAATGTTTTGAAATTGAAAGATGTCGTCGGCTTTCTGCCAATGCTTCATTTGTACATATGGATTCAAGTTCTTTTCTCACCTTCAGTCAGAGCCTGCAAAATGAGAACAAAATGAAAACCTTTATATTAGTCTTCTAAACCATATCAATGATCAGACACATGACTAACATTGCATAATCACTAGAACAGTCCCACCTAATACAGTGCTCGGTTACAGCCCTAGTATTGTACTGGAAGTTAAATCTGTTAAATATGACTCCGATTTGCTACAGTTGCCGAAGTTGTGACTGAAGGTGATCTGATTCCTCACCACCACAACTTTGGCTTACTCGCTGCAAAATCTGACTTATACAGTCAATTGAACTAATACGACAATTCTTAACATAGCAACCAAATAGTGCATTCAGATGAGATGATTGTATTATTTACCACTGATATGTCCGGGAAGTTAGAGAGAACATCAGTCAGTTCAACATTGTCAATGAGGCGAGAGCCAATCCAGTCTCTTACACGTGTAAACTGATGTTTGTCCTCTTCTGCATCATGTGTGTCATCTGCAATAGATTCAAACCATTAAGTGAAGGTGAATTTTGACCATAGTTAAGCTACTGTAAATACTATCCTAGGCCTTCGTTGTTTGTCATTCAAAACATCAAACCTACCTTCAGAATCATCCCTGCCATTGTTTTCACGTGACCAGGTTCTATCTGTCATCACAAGTACTAGGTTTTAAAGTGGAGAAAATAAATTGTAAGGGGGCAGGGATGAGAACAGGCAGAAATGGGAGATAATTACCTACAGGAGCTACAATGTATCCATCATCATTGGTTGAATGACTCATCTGACAAAATATTTCATTGTTTTTCAAACTCTATTCTAGAGCAGTAGAGCTTCACCAGCGTTTTCTCTCAATTTGAATGATAACAGTGGCTGTAACATGACAAATAAGTTACGGTATAAGTGTACCTCGCTATCTGAATCTGAAGGATCAGTTATAGGTGT
Organism: Papaver bracteatum; assembly: GCA_023529315.1. Lineage (NCBI taxonomy): Eukaryota > Viridiplantae > Streptophyta > Magnoliopsida > Ranunculales > Papaveraceae > Papaver > Papaver bracteatum. The sequence goes on from JAJJWX010004549.1 coordinate 1,098,503, forward strand.
TGAATCACCCAATCTGATATCTGCATCATCTTCCATGTCATTGTCTTCATTTTGACATGGATCCAGGATACTTTTGACCTGCACAGTTCCATACTTGGTTACAAAAACTGAACTCGATTGATCTAAAGAATCTAAACCACCAGTTTAACTCATTCAGATTTCGCTGTTACCAATTTACCTTGAGAGCTAGTACGAAATGTTTGTTGTTAACATTTCCGATTTCCATTTTGAGAGGGTTTTTCAACCATGGATGCTTAGTTTCTTGTTCTGAGCAGCCTCTGAAGAATGGAGGCTCGAAGTCTATAGGCTGCAGGTTTTCCAAAATATAACTCGAATGAACCAAGAACAATATTTCCATTCAAGAATGAAAAAATTTATAAGCTATTAAACTAATAAATGAGTGTATCAACAGTACAAATAATTTTATCCATGCATCCAAGATCCCAAGGGACATACTTTCATAAGAGGACAATACATAAAAGATTCGAGGAAGATAATCTAGGGGACATCAGTTTCAAAAGGTATCTGTAAAATTTAGTTCACAGCAGAATACAGATAATCTAGCCCATCTTTACCCTACCACAATTGTTTGCAGATGCCATAAACTGTGTAATTTTAATTGGACACTGATCACTGATAGGGTGTTGTTTCTACAACGGTGCAAATACGGACAAGAAGCAATGTGTAGACAAAACAAGCTAAACGACAAACATGACAAAATTAATAACAAATGTAAGCAAGGGAAAATAACTTACAGTGACATCCTCATAGTAAAGAAGCTTCATCAAAATCGTACTGAAACACATAATAAAATGAAATTACAGAATGCATCTAACTCGAACACCTAATAAAACTTCCATGTAAAAGATCTAAATGAATTTTTTTACCTCTTCTGGCATTCGGTCTAAAGTTTGCATCAACTGAACAAGAGTTCAGACCTTTTTACAAGCAGAACTCCTGTCAAAACCAAGTAAAAAGTGATTTAACATGGTCAGCGAAGTAATCCACTAGTGCAAAAAAGAAAATCAAAATCTAACAAACTCAAATGCTTACTATTATACCTCATTTGATTTGGTGTAATGTATGTATTGTCATTAGACTTGAATGTTGCTCCTTGTTTGTTATTCCCAGTACGACTTATGTTCATCATGACCTCTTCACTGTCAGAGATGGAATAGCTAAATGAAACTGCACACAACATAATCCATTCATGTATGAGTATAAATTTCATTTATCAATCTCCATACAGAACTCAAAGCTACTTTGAATACTCTAAAACTTAGCAATTTTGAAATAAAATAAAATAAAATCCAACTCCTTATCAATGAAAGAAGAAGTGAGATACAAAAACTTAGCTATTTCGAAATGAATGGGTGTAACATACACGCATAGTCTTCTATCATTGGTCCTTCAATAGCTTCAGATATGCAGAACAGAAGTGTTCTAAGGTATTTCTTCTGCAATGCATCATAAACACCTGAAAAACCGTACTTTAGGTAATCTTGCTTGCAACTAAGGTATTTGTACAAGTCTGTATGTGTGTTCTAAGTGAGATAGTTATACCTTTTTCCATCCAATCAATAAGTCTTCTAGATTCAGCATCTATAGGCATGAGCTTCTTGATCTTCATCTCTGTTACAAATTAAAGTAATTAAATTCATCACATACCTGTAATAGACTAATTTTAGAAATAATATAATAATAAATTTACCCGCGAAGAAATTTTCAGAGTTTGAAGTAGATCCGACAAGAAGCTTTAGTTTACCGAGAGCAGGAACTGATTTATCATTGAAATAATGTTCAGGGAAAAGACCTCTGATGTAGCTGATATTGAATACCCCAATACGAAGCAGGTTTCTCGTCTGTTTATGGCAATTCAAATCACACTTTATACACAAAAAAAATGAACAACCTAAAACTTTATACACAACAAAAATGAACAGCCTAAATCGTATTACCCTAGAATATCCGGTAAACAAGGAATTCTAACTGAAAATTGATTAAAAATCATATATCTAAGAATCAATAAAGCAATTCTTCATAGATTTATATTTGGAATTCAAAATATATGAAAACCTAAACAGATCCGATGAAATATAATTCCGATGATAATATCTTAGATATCATTAGTTCACCGATTCTAGATCTTCAAGCTTGATCTAAAATAATGCGAAATAAAAAAAATAAAAAAAAGAATCATATAATCATGCTTTCACAACAATTTCATCCCGAAAAACTTCATTTCTGAGAAATTAGTTCAAACAAACTAACATAAATCGCAAAAACAAATTACCAGCAGAAGAGAATCTGTTCTGTGATTTCCGATTCCTTCAGTTTCTGTGCAACAACCTACATTAAAAAGTAGATCAGCAATCGAATTAGCAGAACGGTGAGAAGAAGAAGAATAATTGACGAAGATGAAGAAAAACACAGAAGAAAAGTTTCTAGGTTTCACCATTTTTGCGTGATGAGAAAAGGTTTGAAATTCAAACTTCGAAATTTGAAATTTAAAATCTGAAAGAGTAGAGAAATGGCGGGATAAAATTGAGAGAAAATTTGATTCACTGCTATTTAAAGACGAAATAGAATAAGAATTGAGAAATTTGATGGTTGGTCCAAAAAACCCGACCCAGCTTATCCTCTAGTCCAGCGGCAGAAAATATTTAATCGCTGGTCCAGAAAACATTTAAAAAGAGTAAAATTACTAAGCTAACCTTAACTACACGCGTGTCAGAAAACGCAGAGAAGAAAACATGCGTTAATTTAGTTTCTTCTTCTTCTTTAGTTTTTCATTCTTCTTCAGATAAAATGAAATCCACAAAACCAGATTGAAAAACAAAATCAAAACTAGGTCAAATTCATCTTCTTTATTCAAAATAAAAAACTAGGTCAGCTTTTCTTCTCCTAAATCTAGGTTAGTTTCATCATCTTTATTCAATAATCCTTTTCTAATCCAAAAACCAAAACCAGATCTATGTTTCATTGAAGAGAAAAAAATGGTTAGTTTGGTTTCTGAAGAAAACCTAAGCAACAGAAGATGGTTACAGCAAGAAAGAGAAGTAATTGAAGAATCCTCTTTTCACCAAAAGGGAAAAGGAAGAGAACCCGTGGTACTCTTTAAACTGTAACAAAAAAGAAGTAAACCACTATCAATCCATAATCAACATCAAAAAGGAAGAAAACTACCGTTGGTAATAATACCCTAGAAAGGTATAACATCAATTTCTCTTCTAATTTTCAAATAGCTCTGTGGTAGGTAAAAATTTAATTTATGATTGAATAAGCATCGGTACATATTGATATGAACTGTTGAATACATGAATTACTGATGTGTGTATGATCCATCAGTACATATCGATATCTGCTAGGTGAAAACCTAATTTATGCTTAAACAAGCATCAATACATATCGATATGTACTGTTGGATACTGCAATACATATGTACTAATAAACAGTACATGTTGATATGAACTGTTGGATACCCGTATGTATCAATATGTGCTAGGTAAAAACCTAATTTATGCTTGAATATTATCCTATAATACATACAGATATGTATTGAAGGAAAAAGTGATTTACATATGCATTATATATCATTATGTACTGTAAAAACCTCTAATTTATGCTTGAATATATGATACTGCAGTACATATTGATATGTACCTAACGAAAAAGTGTTTCATTGATGTAGAACATATAAATATGTACTGGATAAACCCATAACCTTAGTTTAGCTTGAACTAGCCCTTAACCCGTGCCGTAACGGCACGGGCCATGATGTTGGTTCATTTTTAATATATCGTATAATTTTTCACAATACAATGATGCATGTTTTGTGAAGATATTTTTTTTACTTGGTCAATAAAACACACTAAAAAGCAAAAACTATTATTATATACTACTATTACCAACACCCACCACCATAAAAACCATCCACCGCCACTATTTCTTCCACCAATAGTAATGTTACTGCCTCCACCATTCACAAACACCCGCCACCACTTATACTAACCGTACTTCCACTACCACCATTAGAATCAATATAGTTTTTAGTAAAATTATTTATTAATAAAATTATGTATTTATGTTAGATTATTAAAGGGACATTTATAATAGGAATTTAATTAATCATTATGAACAATCAATGAGACACTAATTAATAAAATGTTTAAAAATGGTTAAGCTGAACAAACCCCAGCGGTAAATTTATCTTTGCCAAGGATAAATCCTGACCACTCTTTACATAAACAAATCGACAATAAATAATTTCTTATGTTCCAATCTTGATTCGTGTCGTTCGTTTAGTTATTACATAACATGGCAATTGACTATCCTAATTTTTTAAAATGGACATGTGTTTTATCGAGTTTATTTTAACATTAGAATGATCAACCACGTTTTATACTTTATAATATAACATTACACATTTTGTATGCTATTTAAATTAGCATAATATGTTTTTGTTCACCAATACCCATCACCACCATAAAACCATATGAATCCACTTTTTTTATCCACCACTACCTAGTGGCGGAGCCAAGGGTTGACTAATTCTAACCCCTTAAATTTTTAATAGCTACATAATTTTTTTAGTTTATTTTATAAATAGTACTTTGTCCATATATATTTATGGTTTAGTCCACCAAAGTTTACATGTTTCTTTTTCTATATAAAAAAATAGGCTTCCTTAATGTCAATTTTTGACTCCACCACTGCGCCCATCCCATGTAGGTTGTTGGACACAATTCTAATTTTCAATCACAAATGCCATGTATGAGGTTTAGATTGAACAAAATATCGTCAACTGATTAGTTTCATTATTATTTTTTCGTGTATATATATTCTTTTTTGTAGTGCAATCAATTTTATTTTAACATTAAAAAATCATGATTTATACGATATAGTACCAAAGATAACATTAAAAATATATGGTACCTTCATTTATCAAAAGCGTTAAAAACAACTAAGCACACCTTCCACACTACGATGTTATCGATGTTGTAACGACAACATAAAATTAATATTGTCCATCACTACTCACCAGCATTCACCGTCACTACTTCTTCCACCACAAACCAGGGGCGGATCCAGGATTTTGAGGAGAAAGGGAGAAAAAATTCTTGGCAAGTTGGATACATGTGAAAAATGGACTTTGTATCCCATTTTACGATAAAAGAACAAAAATAAATATAATTGTGCTTGGTTCCGCCCTTAACCACCACTAATCTTTCGGCCTCCACCTCTTCTACTACTCACTGTCGTAGAAAATGTCTAATGATATTATTTATCAAAATTACTTATTAATAGAAATAAATATTATAATTAATTAAGAAAACATTTATAAATAAAAAATGATTAGTCATTTATTATGTGCAATTAGTGAAACACTAATTAATAAAACACTTTATAAAAAAAAATTTATTTATTATGTGCAATTAGTGAAACACTTAATTAATAAAGCAATTATGGTATTTAAGTTGAACAAACCACCACTATTGATTTATCTTTTCTATCAATTCCAACCAAGGTGGAACACTGGTTAGATGCTACTCTTATGACACAATAGGTCATGAGTTCAAACCTCACCATTATAATTTTTGAAATTCCATATCTTGAGTTGAGTATTCATTTTTCATTCATAATATTGGAATTAACGCCACACGTGCGAGTTGTAGGGGGTGGTCAGGAGAACCACAGCCCTTGATTTATCTTTGTGTGGACAAATCCCGACCACCACTAACAAAGGAAAACTTGTCCAAACTCTGTTTTATACTAATGATAACATGTAGTATGTATTTATATAGTTCATGCAGTACATGTCAATATTGTTGATGCAATACATATTGTTGATGCTTGAATTTTTCTATTGAATAAGCATCATAACATATCAATATGTATTGTTGCACATCAATTGTTGACAGGTTACATTATATTAGATATGTATCAATATGTTCTTGTCCTTTTGGTTTCTAATGAAATAAGCATGTTGATTGTACATATATGGTTTGAAGAATACAAAAGCATGTGCAATAACCACTCGTAGATTGTACAAATATGGTTTGAAGGGTCTCTACACTCTTGTGAATGTGAAAGCAATTAAGACTGAAAACTGATATTGACCGATGAACAGTTGCAAATGAATATGATTATGTACTTGGGAGAAAAGCAGTACATATGATTATGTACTATATAAACCACCTAGTTTATGCTTGAATATTATCAATTCCATAGAAGAACCAGGAACCCTGACAACTTAATTTTACAATACATATTGTTGATGTAATACATATCGATATGCACAGTACATGTCAATATGTACTGGGTAGAAAGGAAGTTATATCTTTTACGTTTTCTTTAACAGCAAGATGGGATCTTTGACTCTTTCATTTTTGGTTTGCTATTTCAGGAAGTTCTAGTGCAGTTCGCGGGATTCACTGCAAAAGAGGATGGTGGGTTATGGTAAGGAAGCATGGAAGACGTAGCTCTATCCCAGCAAAATATGGTGCAATACTTCGACTTGGTACTCTGTTTTCAGGAAAGGCAAGATTTGGTTCTGGGACTAGTTTAGCAATGGAAATTGGTGGTTGTGGCGGCCACTAGGACCATTGTCTCTTGTTTTGCAAAGATTATGCTATCCTGACAACAAGATTATCAATTTTTGTACAATATGTGATGCTTTATAATCAATATTCTTCTATACACGAGAATTGTGTTTTGAGCTAAATTTTTTTTTAGCTTATTATCACTTGACAGGATTTGTGTAAATGTAACCTCAACAAGTATAGTTGGTTATGCACTGGTTAAAAAATCCATTACAATTATGTATTGTATTGTATTATATGTGTTATACAAGTTTCGAACGCATTTCCTGGTTAGTGATGTGGAGGTATGAATGTTGTGAGAAGAAAAATTGCTTCAATATGAAGGAACAAAATGCACCGCTTAGAAAAATTTTAGTATGCTTGTTATGTACTATATGTGTTATTTAAATTTCAAACATATAACAACCAAAATATGTGGCCGATTCGTTACAGCACAAAGACTAATATCAAAGTCTTGGACCCACTCGCAATCGGTTGCATCTATCATTTACAGACCATGAGGTATCAATCCATTCAGATCCTGAATTACAACAGGCACAGTCACAGAACTTCACAGCAGAACCCAGCAACTCGCTCTAGTTTGCATCAACTCATAGAAATCTTAGCTACTATTCCTTGAAATCAGTTAATGCACATACAAGTGAGACACTCAGAAATTAATTTGAAGAAAATAAAAATCGAAATCTTCATAGATACTGATATGTATGAAGTAATGTTATACCTAAGAGTAACGCTGCACTCTCAGATACATGATCACACAAATTTTCAAAATCACAATTAGAGAATCGCAGTACTAGAAAAAAGTATTGAAGAAAATAAGAATTAAAAGCCTAGTAGATGTTGAAATGTACCGAGTAAAAACCTAGTACATATCAGTATGTACTTAGTGCAAACCTAGCAGATATCACATTACATATACACATGTGCTGATGAAAATAAGAATTTTGACAAGTTTATCTTAATGTTTAATTGAGCAGTTACAACTCACAATTGAACATGGGGATATATGAAGCTGTTTAGCATGCAAATTAAATGAAAACACCAGCTGACAAAAATTAGGTATTCAACAGTGCACAAATTAGGTATTCAGCATTACATAAATTGGGTATTCAACTAGGGTATACTCATCAAACCTGTGGTAAAAAAAAATGAAAAAGAATATTTTAAACTAAAGGTATTCAACAATACATAAGTTATGATATGTACTCATTGTTGTGTATGATTCCAATAGTGCAGATTGATATGTACTGGTAAAACCATAGTTCATGCTTGAAGTATATATGTTTTTGCAAAGGCACATATTAATATGTACTCATTGTTGTATATGATTCCAACAATGGATCTTGATATGTCCTCAGTATGGTAAGATTCCAAAAGTACCGCATACTAAAGGCATTCAACATGCAAATAAACTGAGGATAATTTATAATCTCAAAGTTACTTAAAAATTAACGAATGATTACAAGCGGGCGTTGCGCCGTCAACCCCCATAAACCAATGGAACATAATCAAAATATGTACCTGTGTGACTGTGTCCGAGAAAAACTGTTGGATCGAATGCACAGTTAAGATCAAACCCATTTTCACAAATTCAAGGATGACCTGACATAAGCAAGAAAGTAAAGAAAGCGTATCAGAAGATAATTCATGTAAACAGACACAAAATGAATTAGTACATTTTGATATGTTCTGAGTGAAAACCTAATGCAAGAAGACATCGAGACACATTTCAGATCAAGAAAAGTACAAAATGCCTTTCAAATCTATTTATCATATACTGTTACTTTCGTATCTTACAAATGAATCCATAGCCATATACATAAATACAAGTGTATTAGATATAGAAACTTATTGTTATTTGGACACATCCATTAGGAAATTATTACACTTTTTAAAGACCATGAGCAGGTTTATTAGAAATACATCAAGGTTATTATGGATTTCCTCTGCACATGTGCGATGGACCAGCGGTAAAGAATTTTTGTCTCCCTAGTTTACATGATTTTGGACTAGAGAGTAATATGAATTAGATGGATGGATTACCTATTAAACGGGGGTCCTATGGATAGGATTAATCAGCAACTCCTAGATGAGAATCAAGTCTTTTTTCAATTCAGAATGAACAGCTTCCCAACAAATGAACAATGAACAGCTCAGAATCATCTCGGACATTAGGTGAAACTCCAGTACATAGTGGTATGTACCGAGATAAACTCAAGTACATAGTGATATGTACTAAGTAAACTCCCTAGTGATATGTACAGAGATAAACCCCAGTACATAGTGATATGTACTAAGTAAACTCCAATTCAGATCTTGTTAACGCAGGAACAATATTGATATGTACCAAGTAATATCCTAGTACATATTGATATGTACCAAGTAATATCCTAGTACATATTGATATGTAATTTAAAATAGCTAACCATGTAGAAACTTATTAGTATAATCCAGGATATTGATATACATGTGACACTAAATAAAGCCAATAGGTGATAATGAGCCTGTTTATTAGTATAAATCAGGTTGTGTTAATTGATACACTAAATATTTCATTAATATAAGATTAAGAGTATTTTTAAGTTCCATGATCAAAATATAGCCACAAATTCATCTAATCCACTACACTACTTTTTGTCTTTTCAGTCTTTCAAATACCACTATATGTATGTACAATACGTTGGGATTCTTTTCCAAAGCCGCCAACAACACAATTCGTTCACGTACTTGTAAATTAATGTGTGTGACTAAGATATCAATGGATAATAGGCCCCAAAAATGAACACTTGAAGTCCCGTATACCAATAATTACCAATACATTTGAAAAATCTTTACACACTAGAAATAAAATGTTTCAACATGACTCAATCCAACAATAGGAGGTTTGTATAAAAAATCAATAATTACTTACCGAAAGTTTGTTCTTGTTCGGTCAAGCTTCACAAAATCTCTTTTCATTTGCCTCAAACTCAATTCCCTTTTGTTCTTCAACAATTATATTCAGCTATCGCCAATCTTTCACTATACTTAGTTCTGTATCATTCAACCAATTTCAGATCAAGCCCATAAAATTCATAAACACAAAACTTCTCCATTCACAATCAACATCGAAAACAACAAAATCGCTATTTCTACCAGCAAAAATCACGATATACAAGATCTGAAAATCAACCAATTTGAACAATTTATAAACTAAACCCTATAAAATCAAAATCATAAGAAAAATATTGAGAAAAAACCTAAACATCAATAAAAATAAATCAACCTACCGAAATACAAAGAATTAATCTTGAATGAGTGTTAAATCATCTCTTGCAGCAGCTCTCGGTATTGGATTCGCTCGAGAGATTGATGAATTAGATCAAAGAAAAACTCACCCACTTTCTCGCTCGCTCTCGCTTTCTCTATACTAAACTGAATAGATCGTAGATACAGGGTAATTCTGGAAATTAATAAACACACATAACAAGGTTCACACGTGTTTGAACCTGCTAGTAACGTTTTTGGACCACCGATTAAATAAATTCTGTGGGTGGATTAACTACTAAGAGGGTCTCTATAAATGGATTAACTAGTAATTCCTAGATAAGGATTTCATTCGATTCGAGTGAAGATTTGGACAGATGGGTTTGCCAGCTCAGCCGATCAAGTAATAATAGAGCTTTCAATCGGAGGTTCCAGAAGATGTAGCTGAGGGAAAGCCAATTAGGCATACCCACTACCAGCCTCCAGTCCACCCACAGGCGTCTATGTGTGGTAGTGTAACTAGATGCAAGTTTTACTCCATTCAGTGAAAATTAGTTCCAAAAGGTTTTTTTTTACCACAGGCACAGCCGCACAGGTGGAATTGTGAAATTGTAATGAGGGATTTATGTAAGGCTCATGGATTGTGTTCATTAAATATGAGAAACAGGCAGAGTTCTTTGCAGCTAAGACTGTCTGGAAATGCAGAATGAATTTGCTTGCATTCTTCCGCCTGCGAGTGATTGCCAGCCCACTCCCTTGAATTTATTTATACAAATTTGGCACTGTTGCTTCACTTTTCATGAAAGTGATTCTGCATATGATGTAACCAGGCACATCCTCAAATTTGTTGGCATTCTAAAATTAGATCAACCGAGGCTGGAGTGCGATATTCACAAAAAACATAATTCCCACATTCACATCCATCATGACCGATTTCAATGCAAAGCTAACTGAGTAATCTTCATAAAAATGTTAGATCACATTTTTTCAGTCTCCAATACTCTGCCAGTAAGTTTTTTGAACGGTACTTGCACAATAATCCTGTTAATCTCGAACCAGATTAACCAGAGCTTTGTCCAGTATCTAACAGAAGCGCCAACCAAAGGGTTTTCTCCAACAAAAAGTAGGAAGGAGGAAGATATTGCTATTAGTACCAAAGCCTTAGTTTTCTCTTGGGTAAAAAGTCTTTGCAATTACTGTTGGGATCTTCATTAACTTTTTAACTTTTGCATTTTTTCATTAATTAATTGCCTTACTTCCCCTTCACTGATTTTGGATTTCTGTAAATTCTCTCTTCGTTTCTAATCCAATGTAATTTTCAGAAAGAAAAAAAAAACAGAAAGGAATCAAAAGATAAACTAATTGTGTAAGTTTGTATTCTAATAATCCATGGATAACATAGCACCACAACATAACAAAAATGCATGTTTTGAAATTATCCAAAATTAACAATCTGGATGAACACCAAGCTTCAATAATACCAGTGCTGCTGCTCCAGCAATCGCCAATATGCCAGGAAAACTTGCCGAAAAAGGGGATCCATTGGATGGTGCTTCTGCCGGCGCTGGTGGTAGTTCTTTGACAAAAACTGTGAGCTTCATACCTTGCCAACAAAAACCTCCGCCACTAATGAAGTAATAGGGTCTGGAATAATTAAGTTGGTACACGTCGCGTCCTCCTCCTAGAGATATATTGTAAAGGGCATGATCTGTTGAACATGATTCATAATCTGTCTTGTTTACTTCAAACACGCTAAACAACTGCCTGTTTGTCCTTGGATCATCAAATCCCCAATCTAAAGAAATCACCGTAATGAAAAATAAAAATGTAAAATGTGAGTATGAAAGAAATTGCATACAAAGAAATAGAGAGGAATCTGGTTAGGGTTTCGTGAAGACTACTTACAGAGCCAATCACCAACATAGAATTGTTCATGGCTAGCCCAATCTGAAGTATAGTTCATTTTATTCGGTGCCCAACCATTATATTCTGTCCCTCCAACAGTGTGTCTTTTTGCATCACAACGTATCATCAGCAATGAAACAGTAACAACCATTGTTATTATCACCAATCTTTTTATCAAAATCTCCATGACCACAACTGATAATTCTATGACTGTTTGATTGCAACCCTAGCATAAGTATATATAAGACACATATATGGACCGCCTTCTATAATTACTAAACAGCAGATGCAAGCAAGAAAGTTGACAAAAATATGAAACAAACCCCACAACCAGATTTCCAATATATGAATATGAAGGGTCAATTTTCTTAGTTTTACTGTTTCTTTTTCTTGCTATTCTAAGAATCACATTAATTTTGACGTGTGAAATTATGAATATCTTTACACACTCCAATATAAATAGTGGTTGATACCGGAGAGGTTTTGGGTTTTAATGGAATTATTAAATGGTGTAGTGGTGCCTACTTGTTTTCATGCACAAGATAACACCCAATCATTGCATCGGGAAGGTGAAAAAATAAATAAAAAAATGAGAAAGATGGTGTAAACTTGCATTGGAGAATGCAAAGTAATATAGATTTACCAAATGTGCATTTATTGAGAGTGATGTTTTGCAATCTCCAATGCAAGATAACTAGGGCTGCACATGGTACGGGTTTTGCCAATTCTCGGTCCCTGTACCTGCTAGTTACCGGTTCTATATTCTGGTACTTGTATCTGCTCGTTCGTTCAGTTGATTGTACTGTCCTGTGGTACCGGTCCAGTTCAAGACCGGTACCGGGTTTTTACCTGCAATATTTCATACAACAATTTCATACAATAACTCTGAACTCATACAAATCATAACCAACAAAAGTTTGAAAATACTTGTTCTTAATACATTAACCACTTATGTTCTTAAGACAAGTTTAAAATAAGTTTAAGTACTTAAAGAAGTTAAGAACTTAAGATGGAAGTCCAATATTAAAAGTTAAAAAAAGTAAAGTTCAACCCAAAATAAACAGTAAAGTACTAAAGTGTTCCAACACTTCCGAAGTTCAACTAAAAAAACAGTAAAATTCAACACTTCCAAAGTTCCACTTCTATAATTCTACTCCATATTCCACTGATTCAGGGGCTGCTACAAGGAATGAACTTCGAGCATCATTCGAGAGGGTCTGTCAGAGGTCCCAATATGGCTGCAATAGGCATGAAAGAAGGAACTTTATTAGCAAGAATGCAAGTACTAGTACTACTAAATAAAATAAAAAAGAAAAGAACTAGTATGTTACCGTATTCATCATCAGCGTTATCATCAGGCACATAATCAGCTAGAAGATCAAGAGCAATAGGTTTTAGTAGCCAAATTTGTGTACAAAGCAAAGCCTCAACTGTCCTAGTAGATAAAGAAGCTCTCCATTGAGTAAGCACGCGCTTCCCGGTGCTAAATGTTGATTCAGAGGCAACTGAAGACATAGGCATGGCTAGTATGTCTCTTGCCATCATTGACAGTATCTTGTACTTGCTAGCATTAGCCTTCCACCAATCCAATATGTCAAATAGGTCATCATTGTGTCCATCTACCAGATCCATCAAGTACATATCTAGCTCTGTCGTTCTTGCTTCCTCAACACAACTTGGGCTTTGCCAATGCCTTCTCTTCCTTGACTGAATTCTAGCCAGCAAACCTTGTCCAGGCAAATCACGAACTGGATCAGCAGCTACCTGAGCAGAACTCGATGAACCCTCATCATGAACAGAATACACCAATTTATACTCTTCAAAGAGTTCCTTAAATTCTCGTTTCACCTTTCTCATAACTCTTTCAACCTCATACTGATTGTTCTCAAATAAACAGTTGAGAGTAAATTCCAGACCCTTCTCTTTCTCTCTTGGATCCAACAAATGCGCAAAAAACATGGAAGAATTCATGGTTTCATAAACACCCCAGTACTTATGGTATTTAGCAAACATAAGATGAGACATACGTGTTATAAAAGGATCTGATGCTACATTATTTCTAAAGTCAACTAATTGTTCATGGATGAGTAACAATTCCCATAAAAAAGTATGAGTAGTGACTTGTTCCGAAGCAGAAAATCTGACAGTAGCATCGAAGAATACCTTTAAGCATTTCACAAGACCTCTAGCATATTTCCAATCTTCCTCATAAGGAGCATGTAGACGAGGCAGCTTCTTCTTTTTCGTATTTGCCTTGTTCTTTCCTTTTGGATCTTCAACCTCTTCCTCTTCTTCAGTCTCTTCACACTCTTCTTCTTCTTCAATATCCTCAACCACTCCTTCACTAATATCCTCAGCTATATCTCTATCAACATCTTCATCCGTAGGTAAAACAGAATCCTTTTCTTCTTCAAAGATAAACTTCTTTTGGTATTCCTTATCATACTTTTCTAACCTTTTTAAAACCTTCTCATATTTTTCAGCAATATCTAACATCAAGTAAGTGCTATTCCATCTGGTGTATACATCTAATATCAAACCTTTCTTACAATCTATCTTTTCTAGGGCAGCACACTGTCTAAATTTACTAAGCCTAGCAGGAGAACCAAGAACATGCTTAACAACTGACCTTATCCTTCTAACCGACTGATTAAAGAGACGGACTGCATCCTTTATAACAAGAGCAAGAACATGGGCTGCACAACTCACCTGAAAAAACAAGCATAAATAAGAAATCAAAATCAATTTGAGATTTTATAAGCAAAACAATCACCTATGCTATGATGCAGAAGTAGTAATAAACTACTAATGACAATAATACAGTGCAACAGAAGTCCAAAAGATAACCATATTCAACTGTTTAAAACAACAGAAATGAATTCAAAAAAAGAAAGGAACTCACATGTAAATATTTGGCTCTAATCTCAGAATTTGTCCAACCAATAACACTTTGTTTCAGATAATCAATTGCAACTTTGTTGGAACTCACATTGTCTAGAGTAACACCAAATACATCTTCTAACCCCCAATCTAACAAGCACTTCTCAAGCATCTCACCAATTGATGCACCTGTGTGCCCATCAACTTGTCTAAACATTATTATTCTCTTTTGTAATTTCCAGTTATCATCAATAAAATGAACGGTTACACACATAAAATTAAAGTTGTTTGGGGAAGTCCAAGTGTCTGTAGTCAAGGATACCCTCTGCTTCGAGTTCTTGAAGTAAGTTTTCAGATTATCCTTCTCTACTAAATACAGTTCCAACATGTCCCTGTAAATTGTCATACGGCTCGGCACCTTGAATCTTGGTTCTGCCACTTGCATTAGTGCCACAAACCCTGAACCTTCTACAGCTTTGAAAGCTTGTTCATCCTTGATTATCCACTCAACAAGAGCCCTTCTCAACTTAGCATAACTATAAGTGTAACCAACTAGTTTACCATCCACACCAGGTTTCGGAGGAGGCATCAACAGAGTTTGTTGTCCCTTTTCTTTCTTTCTGTCAGGATTCCTATGGCATCTATTCAAGTGTTTCCATAAACCAGAAGTATCATGTGTATTATGTTGTGCAGCATACTTTTTCTTGCAATGCTTACATATAGCAAATTTCTCATCAATCCTAGTAAAAGAATTCCATACTGCCGATCTCACTTTGCCTTTTTGTTTGTCTTCACCATCTTCAGCTATACTAGTTGGTGTGGCTTCAGTTTGCTGTGTCTGAGAGGAAGGTTGATTGGATGATGATCCTACTTCAGTTTGTTGGGTTGCAGCTGGTGTGCCTTGAGATGAGTTACTTGCATCCATCTACAAAATCAAAATAATTTAACATTCAGTTAGAACTTAGAAGTCCAAAGACTGCAACATACATTTAAGTTAACAAAAATATCTAGCAAGGCACATGCTAATTATCACAAGATTCATCCAGCATAAACACATCACAGTTACAAATGAGTTTGAACTAGCATCATCCATTATAAACACACCAAAAAGTATCACTCTGCAATAAGCAACAATTATCACTTATTCTCTAATCAGACTTGGATATAATTATAAGACTGCAGAACCCAGCAAAAAGGCAATCGAAAGATAAGGGATGCAAGAGAGCTTCTGCTGCCAGAGGTAATAAACAGTGTGATTGCGCTCAAAATACTGAAATGAACAACAAAAATGGAAAACCATTACAGCAAAACATCCGTTAAACCACTTGAACACTTGTATTCGCCAATCGAAACTCGATAATGACGAAACAACTACATTATAGTATTATACATACACAGGCAAACTATTAAAGTTGTCCGGGAATATTAATTGCACAATCACCATGTAACTTAACTATCAAGTAGGCTAAAAAAAAATTAGGCTAAATATCATTACAGGGACAATATCAGGTTAAATAAAATTGTAATATTTAATGACTATTTCCTACTACTACAACTACTACGAGTATTATATTAGCCATTTTAATATACAATCAACGTCCACAACCTTAAATCTAACTTAGTGCTACTTCTTCCTACTACTATTCTGTTGGGAATTTATACAAACAACCAATGTCCACAAAAAACATAAAAAACTTGAAAAAATATTCAATAGAAATTGGGAATTAACCAACAATTATCACTTATGATGTTATGCACTATATCGATCAACCAAACAAATATTAGTATCATACTTCTAAACCTAACACAAAAATCAAATTTAAACGATAACCCATGTCTCAAAAACCCTATTAAACGATAACTCATGTCTCAAAAACCCTAAAAAAAGAAACGAATCAATCGTACTCAAACTCAATCAATTACTGATTTACTGAACAAAAACAGAAATAATCCGAAGAAGAAAGGATTAACGATTACCTCTAGACTCTAGTTGTTTTTTTTTCGGATTATAGGTGAAGAAGGTGACCTTTTCTGAGTTCTCTGTTAGGGACCTTAGGGTTGCCGCTGATTTTCCTTTTGTGAGAGAGGCGAGAGATGGGAAAGAAGAAATGAAAAGGAAATTAGATGAGAATGAGAGTATATATATGTTTAACCTAAAAATAAAGGGATAGGATTAGATTATCTATATTCAGATCAAGGGTTCATAATAATCAGGTACTGGGTACCGGGTATGACGGGAATGGGGGTGGAACCATTACCTTACCCACTCATGCACCGGTTCTGCCTTTCGTTCCCATTCACAGTACCGCCTTCACCGGTTCCAGTCCGGTTCGGATCAGGGTTTACCGGTTCCGAGCCGGGACAACGGTTCCGATCCGGGTCTTGTGCAGTCCTAAAGATAACACATCTCTCCTATTTTTTTATTTATTTTAGCAACTTCCCGATGCAATTATTGGGTGTTACCTTCATAATAATGGCAGTGAAAAAATAAAATCAAAACCTCCATTGTTTTTGATCCTGGGTCTCTCATGAATACTGAGGCTATGATCTAAAGGTCGAGACTCCAAATCTTTTGTTTTAAACCATATTCATTTATAATATGGAGATTTTCTAATTTTGGAAGGAAATTATTTATTTCCTATCGAAATTATCACCTCCCTTTGAGAGTATCCAATGGGATATTAATCACGATTGCTAAAGGCGGGTACCAGCATTAGCGGGGCTGGTACCATTTCAGTGATCCAACGGCCAGGATCGTTTATAAGCTTTTTGTCTTATATGAAATGGTACCAGCCCCGCTAATGCTGGTACCCGCCTTTAGCAATTGTGGATATTAATAACCCGATGGAATCGAGGTTCACTACTCCATTTGACGAGTCTAATTTTGTGCACACTTTTTTAACGTGTGCACATGATATTTTAATCTGATCCACCGTAGATTTAAGTTAAGGAGGTAGGTAATGATGGTTGAGATTCTCTCTTTAATGAGAGTGTGCACGTGATATTTCAATCTCCACCATTATCATAAAACTGGACTATTTAATTAATTTAATGTTTTAATATTTTATTTTGTTCCATTTTTTTCGGCGATCTCTTGTTTTCTTTTGGTATTTCAGACTGGAAGAGGCAATACTGGCTTATAGCCGTGAACTTATTACAAAGATTTTTCTTTTTTTTTACATTTAATGGAAGTAAAAAAGGAATTATCCATTTTTTCTTTTCTTTTTTCTTTTCGATACCCCTGAGCAATATTTTCTTTTCAAAAAAATAAATAAAAGTACTTGGGGTATGTATGTAATTCCTTAATTTTTGAATTAGTCAAGTAGAGTGTCGTGTAACGCATTTGTATACATAAAATGTTATCCACAATTTTATTTTTCCTTAACAAGAGAGGATTTTTTATTAAGAAAAATCAGGCAATAGGTGCATTTGTAATACATACCGAATTCATGGAGAGTAATCCATGTATTCTTCTAATTATTGTTTATCTCTTCTTACTCTTTTTGAAATACTATCTGCGATGTTATTTAAATCTCTTTTGACATGAGAGATTTTCCAAAATTGAAATGAGAAAACTAAAAATTTAAAACTTCTAATAAGATGATTATTCTCCCATCTGACTTGAACATTGTCAGATATGATAGACCGAACCACTACTTTTACATCGTCTATAAGATGTACTTCATTAATACTTTGAGCTTTGAACCAACGTAGTACTTCTAGAATAGCCATGTATTCTGCAGCTTCTGAATCAATTACTCCGTCTGCATACGATCCCTTGACTCCAGCATAGTCTCATGTACCTATAAGAAGCACCATATCAGTGCCAGAAGTATTGGTAATAATGTAATTAAAAGAAGCATCAATGTATATTTTAGCAATATTGAGAGGTTGCTGCTCCTTTACAATGGTTTAAGGTTGAACTGCTGAGTGGTTTTGTGCAACAAGAAAGAAATTATGCAAGTGAAATCTTATTCTAGAAACAGTGGATAAGGGGTTTAGAGATTTGTCCTGAAATACACATTCACATCTTTCCTTCTATATGATCCAACAACCGACCATTAAAGTCATCTTCTAGTTACTATGCTCATTTGTACCATTTGTATTCTGTGAGTCAAACCAAGATATAATCCACTCTTTTATACTGCCACTGTTGCTTGCCACCTGATCCACATTAATATTAAAACATATCCAATCCATTCTAGCATGACTACACTGTAACAACAAGTGAAAAATAGTTTCTTCAGAGTGATTGCAGGAAATACAGCGTATATCAACATTACCATAGAACCGAGTAGTCCTATCTTTGGTTTGAACAACCTCTTTGACACATTTCCAAATGAAAAGTTTCACTCTATGTGGAATTTTCATTTTTAATAGAGTTTTCCACACCACTTTGTGTACAGTATTAAGAGATTCTTGATGATGAAATTTGTTCTCAACACGTTTATTATATGCACTCTTAACCGTGAACAGGCCATCTCTTGATGGTTTCAATCTGACTTGATCTTCCTCATCTTTGTTTAGCTGCATTCTGGTTATTCTTTCTACCAATTCATCTACGAAAAGGGTTTGAAGTAGACTGATGTTACAAGTAGAAGTATTAGGAATGATAAGCTCAGATACATACATATAGTTTATATGACTAAGGCATGAAGGTGCGGGCTTATATTCCAAGTTGATAATCCATAAATCCAACTAAATATGAGTATTTTTTTGCCATTTTTGACTTCCATACAAACATTTTGTTGAAGATATTTAAGACCAACTTCAACTCCTTTCCAGATCCAAGAAGAGTTACCCTTATCTTTCTGAATGTGAAGAAAATTTTCATTCTTGAAGTACTTGGCGTTGAGAAGTTTAACACACAGAAGATCAAATTGCATGTAGATTCTCTAAGACATTTTAGTGAGCATTGCATGATTCAACATCTCTAAAGTCTAGGCCACCCACTTTTTTTTGGAGTGCATAAGTTATTCCAAGAGATTGGATTGTTTCCTCTATTAGACTTGTAACCCCCAAAAAAATTCCTTTGTAAAGTGTCTAGATTTTTGATTAAACTTTTAGGAATCTTGAAAGTGTTCATTTGATACATGGGCACTGCATTCAGCACAACTTTCACCATTGTACCTCTGCCTGCTATTCTCACCCTGCCAATTTGCTAGTCTAATTTCAAAAGCAATGTTAATATCTTCAAAGGATTGAACTTTAGACTTACCATCCATGATACTTCTCCATAGTATCCATATTCTTTACTCCAACAATGTGACTAAGAGAGTCACAAAAAGAAGGATCCAAGTTATTACTGAATAAGAATAAGATGGATGATTTGTCAAAGTTAATGACCTGAACATATTGTGAGCTAAAGTCTTCAATGATCTAAAGGAGGTTAACCACACTGGTTAAATTAGCATGAGTAAAGATAAGACAATCATCTGCAAAAAAACAAATGATTAATAGGAGGAGCACCTCTAGCTGCTTTGATTCCCTCCACAAGGTTTCTATCGATATCGATATTGATTTTTTATTTTATTTTTATATAATGGCACACGTCCTCAAAATCTTATGCTTTACTCGCCTTTGCCAAGTAATCTGCAACAAAATTTTATTTATTTGTACCTCTGTCTTACATAACCTATCAATTCTTCAATGTATTCAAACTTACTCATCAACTCTTTAATATCTGTAACAAACATCTCATAACCCACAGAATATGAACTTCTTTCTTACATAGCTGAACTGCGTAAGTAGAGTTTGTCTTCAATTCAACTTTTTAATATTCAATTCCTTTGCAACCATCATAACTTCTATAACTTCCCACACTTCAGAAACATTATCACCGTTCTTGTATATATGGTTTCCAAATGCCAGCCTTTTTTCCATCACAAAGTTTACAATATTAATAGCCATTATTAGGGAAATCTAAGGAACCTCAATTTAAATAGTTCTTATTTTCGCTCTCTACAGTCTAACACAAGCACATCATTTTTCTTTGGCACTGTGAAGATATCTTGCAAGAACTCTATTAGGTTGAAATACCTTCTTATTGAACCTCCACTCATTCCTCCCAATCCAGATGAACCATAAGATAAAAGGAAATATATACTTCCACCAAATTACACCAATTTTCCCAGCATAGCTGCAGTAATTTCTAAGAGAAGTTGGAGTTAAGTATTCATTTTTCTTTTGAACAAAAAGAAAAAAAGAAAGACAACACAAGTCAGATAACGAGCTTGTCCGTAATACAAATAGGAAGTGTTGGAAGGGGGCACCAAAGGTGGATATTATTCGAAATAATGAACTTGGTGAGATATTAGTCGTATCATTAGCATCTCGCAAGACAAAATTAAAACAAATTGAAGTAAACGACTTGGCTAGAGTTTTATTATCTGAAGCAATTCTTCTGATACGCCAAGAAATGGGCTTCAACTAAAAGTTTAAAATGCTTATGACCACTTTACTATCACTTTTTAATGATGGAGTTTATAATTTTGTTGTCTTTACCAATTTGAGTAGCGGGAAAAATACCCGTAGATTTAGTCACCAATGCGTCATATTGGTTAAGCTTCTTTAACTCGCCCCAGTAATTGTCCCAAATGATCTTAGAAAACAAAAACTGCAGAAAATAAAAGTTCCAACCGTAATGATTTTAATTTAGTTGTAGGGGACCAAGATTCGGGTTGGTGAATCCTAGGAACATTGGGGGTAAGCAAATTATCAGTTAGAGAAAAATATGGATAAAAATAAGAGTTTAATAGGGATGAGGCTTAAAGCAGGATCATATCAACATTGCTTCTTTTACCATAAAAAAAAACCCTGTTTATTTATTGTTTTTGAAGTGGCTCAGATTATACAGCTGCCAAGGAAAAAATCATGGACATCATCATCAGTAATGATCCAATTCTTCACACAATCTTGAATTGACATGTTAAAGTTAGGATCCACTCCCATGCTTAAGGAGACACAAATAGTATGGTATGACCGAAGCTGTAGTTGAGCAGGAGGTCAGTTTATTCAATATGTGATGCATATCGTTTGTGCACAAATTAATTCAGATATTTCTCCTTAATATTAACAAGTAATTAATAGTGGTAGTAAGGATAGTTCCCACGAGGAGTTGTGTATTTGTTATTTGTTTTCAATTTCTTATCTAACTAAAAATGGGAGATTTAACGAATTAAAATAAATTACATTGATAAAATAAATCTAACACCCATACTTTTCGCATGATGCATGCGCAAAGATGCATCATTGAATGAGATGAAGCTTCATCTCAAACTTGTTTCACGCATGACATGTTGACCCAAAACTAAAATTGCATCATCATGATGTATCACGATAGTGGTTTGCTGTCCGCGAGCGAAATTTCACCATTATGGTGCAATTCACAAGTTGCGGATTGTCCGAGACCACTATGGTAAAACTTCCATATTTTATCTTTGTAGAAGCTGGTAGACTTGGTGCACCACCATCCTCCCCCATTTTTCAATTTGTAGAAATATCATAAGACTTATATATGTAAGAGGTGTTGGTTGAAGGTGCATTAAGGAAGTATGAACCATTAATATATAAAGCTTGGAGGTGAAGCATATATGATGCATAGGCATCATTGTTGTTACGTTGTTAAACCAATAATCCACCGTTATGCTGCATTACAAATAGATTTCAATGATGAACACACTTCTGCATCATTTTCGAAAGATCCATTGGCCTATTCATACTAGATTTTGCTTGGATTTTCCCTTGAAACACGTGTTGGATTTAGTTGTTAGTACTGATGTTGATGAACAACAGTATGTGCTTGATCTATTTTCGAGCTACAAAACATAGTAAGTTGGCAGCCGTAATGATTTGCACTATTTTTGGTCTGCTTAGTCGCTCATATCATCTAATTGTGAACTGGTTGCGACATTTTGGTAACTCGCATCATATATGCCCGGAAATACGAGGAAATAAATGATTGTTGCCACACTTGATGAGGTAGTTGCAGTCTGTTCCTTGGATGCTCATATTTCCTATCAAGATATGCGATGTAGGCGTGCACCAATTGCGGATTGGGTAGGGACATGAAAGAAAGATAATTGTATGCAAGTTAAGGGAGCTTACATACGCACTTGAATCACATGAACGATGCATGCCAAAGATCACATGATCTTGACTGATGCACCATCGGAATGAACAAGATCAATACATTCATCCATCTCACTGTCGAAGAGAAACAAAAACACAAAAATAGGCTGGTGATGACCTATGTGCAAGTCCAAGGCATGCCCTATCTCTAGACATGACTCAAAAGTCAGCGATACATGAAAAATGCATCACCATTAGATGTTATGGCTCTGCACCCTTTGCATAAATGGGAAAAATTGGAATGGTATGGAAACTAAGTTTCATGCTTGAAAAGGCAAATTGACGATCTTTATCTGGTGAAAAGTGAAACTTTACGACCTGGTCACTACGTCACTAGTGGCACATTGGAAGTTTCGTCAGCACGACTTGGCACTGGAGGTGTAATTTTACGGTCTTTCACAATAAAATAAATCCAATAAAGATTGTGATCAAGGGAAGAAAGTATTGGTTAGAGGTTTTGTATTTCATCACCAAACGAGCTCCCAATTGATTCGAGTTAATGTTCAATCCTTATCATACTAATAACCCTAGAACATTTTATCGCATGCTCATTCCGATAAAACTCCTTATATCATCAAGGGTACAAGATATACTCTTTGAATCCTTCTCAATAAGTAAATCGGCGCGATAGCTACTCAAGTTTAACCCAATAAAAGCAATGGTCTTTCTGATTTGACGCTATTCTAAGCAATCAGTGCAAGAGCCACGAAAATTTAACATATGTTAAGCTTCTACACATAATCGCATGGCACTATCCTATCATTAACAACTATATTTTTCTACTTGTGATTAGAGTTCTTCGAAAATTCCGGATCTCAAACCCTAGTCTAGCTTTAGATATGAACACATGATCACTCAATTTGCAACTTAAATAAACATGCATTCATTCATACATGACGATATTAACAGTAGAACATACGTGATAGAACATATCTTTAACATTAAAACAAACCAACCATATTGTTTACATGTCTAATACTTCCGACTACATCCCAACAAATAAGAAAAAGTTACATACTTATGACTTTCTCAAAAGTCATGGAAAATATACAAAACAAATATAAAAAATGAAGAAGAAGGATGGACGGCCCCCCTAAAGGGGTAACGATAAGGTGTTAGATGAGTTTAAAAATATCTTTTTAATGTCTTGGTGGTCTCCTTATATAATGCTTATAATCCTTCTATTTTTTAGTTTAACTTTATTTAGAAGTCCAAATTCGTGCCAAACACTTTACATGTGGATATGAATTACTCCCACGATCTAAGACATAAATAAATATAGGTTTTGGGTGATTTTTAGGGTCACTTACAGTCTGGTCGAGTTAGGAAATTTCATGGCCCAAAGTGTTAATGGTTTTTTTTTCTATCTCTCTTTCATCATTTTTGCCATAACTCTTTTGCCCGACATCCGTTTGACCTCTTTCATATTGTGTAGGTTTTGTACCTTCATTCTCTATAATATTAGAATTTTTAAATCTTCACATATATTTATTTACATTTACGTATAGGTTGGCGAATTATATCCTAGACGTAAGTAACTCTATATTTTGGTGTCGAGTCTTTAACTTATCTGCGTCTAGGTTCTTGGAACTTCTTAGCCGTAAATGATTCTGAACGTTGTATCCAAACTTTTTTATCAACTCATACTTCTCATTTCTTGCCAGAATAATAAAATCTTGTCTCCACTTTGGTTGGATTGACTTCAAAACTCCTAAGAAACTCAAGAACAAACGAATAATAATGGTATAAAACTAACATGAATGCAATGAATTAGAGTATCAAACTAGTGAAAGTAATGCACCTAACAATATGTCCTGGAAGAAAGTGCAGTCCATGATGACACCATCCATATATTTACTTTTATACTTGCTTGCAACACTATTGTGAAGAGTTTTTTGTTAGGGTACCAACCCTAAACTCGTCACAAGCCCATGGGTAGAACTCAACTAGAAAACCGGTTGACTAGATGAGGGAATCCATTGACTTATAAACTACCAATTAAGCCCCATCTAACCAATGTGGGACTAGGATCCCAACATCCAATGTCATGTACCTACTATATATGTGAGAGAGTGCCCATATCCTATTGAGTGTCGTTATTTAGTGTAAGTTATAGTTAGTAGTATTTAGCTAATTAGTGTTTGCTATTATCAGTTGTAGGGGGTGCCTTGGATGCAACCACCTATGCTATTTGTTAGTCGTTGGATATTAGGGATAGAATACCTAGTTATATATCCTCCAAGTCTGTAAGAGAAAGGGAAGCAGATTATTAATCAATAGAACTTTGTTCTTTAGGCTGTGTTCATTTGAACTCAGAGACTCGATTCTTTCGATTCTTAGGAATTGAGAGAGGTTTATCCTCATTCTATCTATCCAACCTTGTCATTGTACTTAGGTACATGACAATTGGTATCTAGAGCCGTTTCGATCCATACTCTAATCATGGTTGAAGAAATGGATTTACAGAAGGAATAATGGGTACAAATGAATGGAAAATTGGTACCGATAAGGAAACTAGAAAGGTTAGCAACAGAGGATGTAGAGGTATGCATAAAGTGGTATAAGTTTTGGTTGGAAGGAATTAACTCTCCATCTCAAAATTCTTGCCTTCGGAGGTGGTTAAAAAATATGGACAAGGCAGCAAAGAGATTGAGATTGATCATGTTTCTCAAGTGTACTGCTCCATCTCATCCATCTCCTTGCAGAGTGAAGGTCAATTCTATAGCTGTTGATAAATTTTCAGAAGTGGAGTTGATTCCTTCTTTTTTCTTTGAAGAAGCGGTTAACTCAATTCCTTCCGCTGTCGACGAAGGAGATAATTCTCTCAAATTAGGGTTAATTCCCTCATTTTTCTTTCATGAGAAGAATGATTTTTTTGTGGATCAGAGTTTTACGTATGAGCAAGTGGTGAAAACTGATGTTATTGAAGTCAGTAGGTCAAGTGAATTCCAAATCACGGAAGTACAGCAGTTAACAAACAATGGTGTGACTGAACTATTTATGAGAAATTGCGTCCAATTTTTTGCCGAGACCCATGAAAATGTTGAAGGCTTGACTGGGTTATTCTTTCTCCACAACAAATTTCTAGGTATGGCTTGTTTTGGCTTCCAACTTGATACTTATCGCTTGTTATTCGATCGGGGTAAGTTTGTTGTTCTCTCCTCAAATTCTAATGGTAAATTACTTTGATTGATTATTTACTTTGGGTATAAACCAGATTATTCATCTCTGCAATCGATTCAATTTTTATGTGTGTGATAAGAGGAAGCTGTTTGTTAAAATGAATGGGACTGAGGTTGTGAATTCGGTTGGTGTTGGAAATTATTTTCTCTTGCAGCTTAAACTGGGTAAAGTGAGTTACAAGTTAATAGTTGATGAATGTCTATTTGTTATCATCAATTCTGCTCACTGGATATACGATCCTGGCAAGGTGTTAGATGTTCTTAAAGCGTATTTTAACTCTGTTGATGCTTATAAGTTGGGTGTTCATATAAATACTTCTCGTGTGATTATTCTTGTGGGGTTGATATTCGTGGCTTGTGGGGTTGATATTCGTGGCTACTTACTGTGACAAATTCGTTTATGAGCTAATTGCGGAGCATCGATATTATTTCAATGTGTTACATGAGTGTTTAAATGTATCATTTTTTGTTAAAGAAGATGATAGTTGTGGTGATAGCCAGCTGCTTGATAAAAGGCCTCAACAAAGAAATATTCAATGGCCTATTGTGATTCTTCAAGTGCCACGACAGCGTGACTCTGGCAATGCACAAAAACTGTTTCATCAGTTGCTGGCTGGTTTTGGATTCTGTTTTGATAGGGTATTTACTGCTAGTGACAATGGTGATAGTGGTAAGTTTTTTGGGAAATTTTCACCAGAGAATAGTATAACCATGAATATTTTTTTTCCTATGTTGATACTACTGTGTGAGATTAAGAATGTTTTTGACTTATTTCCTCAAATGCTTGATATGTGGAAAGAGGAAAGTTTTCTTTTTCAGCTGAAGTATGTTTCGCCTGATGCGCTTTTGGGTTGTCAGTTTGAGAACTTGAGTGTTGGTTTTACTCGACTTCGTATAACAGTTTTTAACCTTGCAACTGCATGGTCTAAACAAGTCATTCAAGTCTTGCATTCATATGTTACCCTGGTTAGAATCCATGACTACTCTATAAGGATTATTCTCGCAATTGTTAGAAGCTGTTTTCAACTTCTAAGGATGGGCTTTTTCTTTTCAAGTTCAAGGCTTAAATCTGCAGCTATTCAAGAAGAACAAATGAAGAAATCTCTCCATTGTACCACAGATGCTCTTCATTCCTTATATTTTGTTCAACACAAACCTTCTCGCTGTCAGCATTGTCTGTGTAAGGGGTATCGAACAATGCGAGGCTATGGGCGGATAAGGATAATACAACTTGTAATCACTTTCGCACATTCTCCAATGGTGTCAAAGTTAATGGAATTCTTAAGATGGAAATACAAATTGTATTCTACAGGTATGGAGAGTGCTTCAAATGTGAGTTGGACCATTTCAGTTCTCCTGTGGATGATGGAAACTGAGCTCATACTCAGGGTAATTCAATTCCGACAGGTGCGGCTGTTGGTGGGATACTTGAGGTGGAAATTTCGAATGGTTTCAAATGGTTGGTGGACTGTAAAAAAATGTTATTTGGATTATCATTCACGTTACATCAGTTGGTTGTCCTGTCCATACCTGGTTCTATATGATCAAATGGCCATATAAAACTGACGATTTTCAGCAACAAACAGAAATTCTCGCACGTCAAATGAGTGGCACCTTTAACACACCAGCTAGAGTTTCGGGTATGCAATTCTCAAACATCTATGCGCAAGTACTAGGTTTGTTTATTTCAGCCTTCTTTCGAGGAGATGTAATTAAATTCAGAAAGCTGTGTAGTGGGTGGTCATCTCCAACAAATCCATATACCTGGGCAGAGTACCCGATTAAGAAAGTGGACTTGTTTGTTGGGGTTCAGATTTATATGGTACTGACATTGTTGGCTCAAGACTGGTGGGCATTCAAGTTTAAACAACTTCTTAAATGGCAACTAATGACCTGTCTGATGAACAAATCCAGGGAGGTAGTACGAGTTAGCAATGGTGTGGTTGAATTCAAAACTACACTCTCACGTGCTTATGTAGTTCCGTACAAAGAAGATGATGGGAAGCAGAATGCTCATGCCATAGTTAAACCTGCATCTATTCCTTGTTTCCATGGAACTATCCACATGATTGCTGGTGCAAGTCTTGCTTCTACTAGTGCCTACCTAACTGTGAAATTTGATGACTGTCTCCGTTCTTACTTTTAGGCACTATCAGATGTATGTCCATTCACACTCGACAACAGGGGATCAAATGTGGAATACAAAGGTACCCACACGGCTGGAAGGTAATCATGGAATAGGAAAGCAGTGCAGATTGGCAGAGGTAATGACCATCACACACTTCCAGGTGCTAATGATGTTGTGCTCAGCGGAGAAGGAAGACGTCAACTCCATGTTGTCAATGAACACATTACCAAGTTTTTACAGCTCAAGTTCAGACCTGGTCATAAAGTAAGATTCACATGCTACTCTTGGTGCTATTTTTAAAGACAGCTCAAGGACATTACCTCGGTACCAGCATCAGAGTTTTCCAATTCAGTGAGCTCATTGTCACATCTTTTATCCTTGAGGACAAGGATATTTTGAAGGGGAGGGGAATGTCATGTACCTACTATATATGTGAGAGTGCCCATATCCTATTGAGTGTTGTTATTTAGTGTAAGTTATAGTTAGTAGTATTTAGCTAATTAGTGTTTGCTATTATCAGTTGTAGGGGGTGCCTTGGATGCAACCACCTGTGCTATTGTTAGTCGTTGGATATTAGGGATAGAATACCTAGTTATATATCCTCCAAGTCTGTAAGAGAAAGGGAAGCAGGTTATTAATCAATAGAACTTTGTTATTTAGGCCGTGTTCATTTGAACTCAGAGGCTCGATTCTTCGGAATTGAGAGAGGTTTATCCTCATTCTATCCATCCAACCTTGTCATTGTACTTAGGTACATGACATTTTTCCAGTTACGCTTGATGGGGCGCAATTTCAAGTTACGCCCGATCCAAAAAAAAAAAACAAAAAAAAAATTGGGGCGCGATTCACAGTTACGCCATAAATTTAGGTGGAAATATGAGTTCCGCCCAAAAAAAAAATTTTAAAAAAAAAATAAGTTGGGGCGCAAGTATTAGTTGCGCCCCATTCAGGCGCAATCATAAGTTGCGCCTGACCAAATTTGGTCTTTCCACCCGTAGTGTCGCACACGGAGTAAACCCAAAATTTTCAAATTTTTTTAGTCTTTACTCTTTGGTTATAGTCGTATGACTGCAGTTGCTCTTAGGCGCCAACTACCACATACCCCCGAATTTCTTCCAAGGAAAATCAGAGATTACAAATGTAAAAGATTATTTGTGCCCCTTAGAGGTAATTTTTTGAAAGGATTGAGAGGTAAATTCTCCACTTGGGGGTAATGGACCAATTTAGCTTATCATCTGAGGGATTTATAGGGATATGCAACTTCATAATCTCAGCAGCACTAGAAGGCCATAATATTAGGTGAATATAAAATGATTGTTCAAGTCGTTAGTACCTGGAATTATATAATGTCATTAACCTTAGTGATGTTGATTGATCTATTTATTTTTATTTCAGGCATGAAATATTGCAGCAATCCAAGGAACTTTACAAATTTGAGTCTATATTACAACCAATCTGTCATATACACTCATAATTCAAAAGGTTTCTTATAAAGAGCGTGGCAGGTCGGGTGCTCGATGACTTTTATGGTTTTCCAACTGACAAAAGATCACCATCTTTAATATATTTTGCAAACATATTTTAGCTCCATAAAAAATCTTTTTCAGTCAATATTCTCCAAGTTAGCTTAGAAACAAGAGCTTCATTCAATTTTTTTCAAATACCTAAGGCGCCAATACCGCTTTTCTCCCTACTAGTATTGAACCAGCTCTAATATTTAAAGTCATTTTCCTCGTATTTTTGCTATGGTTCCTCTAGAAATTTCCAATGTTTAAAAATAAAATAAAATTGTTTCAACATTTTCTTCGGAAGCAAAGAGGTTGACATGAATTAGAGAGGGATGTGTTCTAAATAAAATTGGATTAGATGGAATTTACTGGTTTTTTTTTATTTTGGTTAGTCCAAAATTGTATTAATAGATAACAAAATGTGCAAATAGTTTACAAGAAAAGAGGTCGTTAGATCCCAAAAACTTACAATCTATTTAAATCTATAATAATCCACATTGGGATATTCAATTGACCCTAGAAAATAAGGTCTCTCCTCATAATTCATACCTTCCTCATTATCTAATAATCAACCCCTTTTTGCCATAACATCCGCAATAAAATTGGCTTCCCTATAAGTGTGTTGAAACCGAATGGTCCAATAACTATCACAAATCTCCTGCCATCTCTACTTAAGAAACCAAGGCATATTAGATGATGTCAAAGCACTTATCGCCCCAATAGAATCAGGACGAATAAGAATATTAACCATACCCCATTTGGACGCCCACTCAAGGCCAACAATTATACCCATTAATTTTGCCAAGTAATTGCTAGTAACACCGAGCCTAATACTCATGGCTCCTAACACATTACAATCAACATCTTTAACAACTACCACATGTTCCTCCTCTACCTGGATTCCCCTAGCCATACCTTCACAACAAAGTTGTATTTTATCACTGTTTGGAGGAGTCCAAAAATATTCAATCGGCTCCACCAATTTAACCTTCCTATGTTTAACACGGAAAAAGCCAAGATACTAAGATCCGAAATAGTATTATGCATGAAACTTTTAATCCATGCTGAAAACTCATACACCAAATAGAAAACTCGCCGCTTCAAAAACAACAAGTTTTCTATTTTATTTTCAAACACACAATTGTTCCTTGCATTCCACAAATTCATAACGAATAACAAGGTTAGCTACTAACCGCAAATCCTTTATAATGCGACTCCTTCCCTTTGATTCCTTGTAAGAGTTTATGAGGTTCAAATGGGGTTGAATATGAAAAATATCTGAAATCCAAGACCAAATTTGAACTAAAAAAGAGCAACTCCAAAGAAAATAATCTAGAGACTTTTCTGAAACCTTACAGAGAGGGCATTTACTTGCTAGATTGATTTTGAACCTAATCTTGTCCGTTGTTGCGAATGCCCCACGCAAAATCTTCCAGTTATGAGCATCCAAACAAGGATGTACCGAATTACTCCAAATGAGCTAAGCACCTTCCATTTGAGCATATTTCTTATGAATTAAGTCCTTTGCTGACTTGACTGGGAAAAACCCATGCAAGTCTGAAACCCAAACGTGATAATCCTCCCCTCCCTGAACTCTCGGTAAGTTTTGAACATCCACTCCATCCAAGAGTAACGTGCCTAGATGAACATCAGGTATAGTCCAATTGCCATTAGTTAATAAATCACTTACCATAGCCGTACAGTCCAGGCTGTAATCACCAAAAGTATCAGCAATACATTAAGTCCCACACCAATTGTCATAGAATAATGAAGTAGATCGACCATCACCTAAGAGAAATTTAGTATTACACTCCACATCTCTATGGACAGTCCTAATGCCTAGAATAATAGAATAGTTTACACCATAATCTTTTAAACTGCCATTCCTTTGGTGTACTTGGCCTATAGAAAATGCGCCCATTTCTTTTTAGAGTTGCACACATTCCACCAAAACTTCATTAATAATGCATTGTCCAAAACAACCATTTGAGTTAAGATAATATCTCCCTCTTTGACTGGACATCAAACTTTATCATAAGCAACAACAAAAGCTTGATTTACCTCTGAGTCACCGGACCAAAGAAAAATTCTAATTGGATGCTCACATTGCTGAATAAATTTACGTGGCCATTTGTAAACATCCATGTTATGAATTGAATAACTAGCAATCACCGAATTAACAAGAACTACACGGTCTTGAAAAGATAACATTTTACTCTTCCAAACAACAAGTTGATTCTTGATATTCTCAACCACATTATCAATGTGATGATACTTCACAGCACCACAACATAATTTGAACCCCCAAATAACGATCCAGAAAAGTTGAAATACTCATACCCGTTAAATCAACAATAGTCTATTTTCTATTGAGAGAACCACCCCCATAATAGTTTGCCCCGAAGAACGTTGATACATTCCCAGCAAATTAAGAAGATTTTGAAGACTTTTCATATTACCCTTGCAAGAGATCATAATATCATCAGCAAAAAAAAAGTTGAGTTGGCGAAATACCTTTTTTCAAAAGCATTGGAGTCATCTTTTTTTCACAAAAAAGCTCAGAAATATTTCTACTAAGAACATCCTCAATTAAGACAAAAATCAAAGGAGATAAAGGGTCTCCTTGACGCAAACCTCTTGTTATCTTGAAAAAACCATCCAAAGTGCCATTAAGAAAAACTGAAATACGAGCAGATTGGAGAATAGATAAAATCTAAGCACATCAATTCTCAGAGAAACCATATCTATGGAAAACCTCGAGAACAAAATTCCAGTTAACTATGTTAAAAGCTTGTGAAATATCAAGTTTAAGCCCCAAATAATGAGAAATGGAATTTACCGGCATGAGAAATGTTATATGTCTTTTCCACCCAACTAATTTGGAGTTCACTTTTTCCATCGAAAAATTATAAGATCCATTGGGAATTCTTTAAAACAAAATGACTCATATATTTATCATCAGCGTCCATGAAAGAAACACCCAAATCCATACCGATTTGAGTCATTCACATCATATCAACAAACTTGTTGGAAAAAAAAAATCTGATTTTGCATAATTTACCTTTGCCCAGACCATTTTGAGTAGAGAGAAATAAAATCTTGAAGAGTTTTCAAAGTTTTCTTATTAAGAGCCCAAGTAAGCAAAAGATCATTCGTGAACATTATGTGAGAAATACAGAAAAACCCTTTGTTCATTTTATATCAGTTATAAAGACCATCGAATTTCATCTTATTCATTACCCAAGATAGACCTTGGGAGCATAGCATAAAAGCTGTATAACCAAAGAGAAAAGATGAGAATAGAGAAACATGTGCAAGTTCAACTTATGTTCGAGTTAGGTTAGCATTGAACTCACTAAGCTATTATCTGCTTGCTTTTTTCTTTCTTTCTTTTTTTGATATGATATTACTGGGTCCTCTCTCCCGAACATACCCGTCCAACAGGACTAGCCCCACTGCTGGTCAATAACAAAATTCAATCTCGAGGGTCCCCTCTACTAAGCATACTTGGCTAGCTGGCTGGCCCCATCGCTGGTCATCAATAAAATTCAATATCGATCCTATTCATAGAGGAGATTGGAAAAAAAATGGGAATGCACACTCCTTACTTAATATGAGTTCTTCGTTTTGACTTTACAATTTCTGCATTATCTTTGGTAGGTATTACAACAAAACCTCTCCTCGCCCAAATGTTAAAGTATGACAAAGAAGAGAGAGTTTGGGCGGCATGAATAGGTTGCAAAATTTTTCTGTTTTCCTCTCTACCTTCCTTTCCTCTTTGCTAAATTATATATAAGGAAACTTAAAATCTTGAAGTCGTCTCTCTTCTCAGATCTTCTCTTCCATAATACTTTCTCCTCAAGTTTATCTTTCACTATTAGTTTCAATGTTAATTTTTGTTTGAGTTTAGCTTTGTTTCATTGTTTGCATTTCTAGATCTAGTGTTTATTCTTCTGATTTTGTTTACTTTTTAGGTCTATTCCTATGCACATGGCAAACACTATTATTTGACACTTTAGCACCCACTATGGTTATGCCAAAGTGCCAAACATATATGCTTATATGCCGGGAATGGCACATAGGCATACACAATGGTCTTTCCATCTCCAGCGGTAGTCTCATGCACTACAAGAAATATCACCATTGACAACGGACATATGACAATGTTTTTCAAAACGTTGTCTAACAGTGGGCTTTTCACAACACCTAATCTAAAAAAACATTGTTGAAACCCAGCAACACTTCCGGGGGTATCTTTTTGTGTCGTAGACAATATTGTCACTACTTTGCCCGTAACGATATCGTTCTATATAAACATCGAAGAGAGAGAAAAAATAAAACCTAGATATATCTCTATCTTCTCCGCCCCTCCCTCGTCCTCTCTTCTTCTGTATAACTAAGATTCATCCAAAAACAGTAAGTATTTGATGAAATTTGTTATCAAGAAAACGCGAAAAATCTACAATCAAAATCCCATTTGTTTCTCATTAACCAAGTTCAAAATAAATTATAACACATAAAATCAGAAAACCCTAAGTTAGAAATCGAAGAGGAAACCAGGTATTTCCATGGCTAACTGAAGTAATTAAGTTCTTAGTTGTAGAAATTTTATCTTGTTTCACAATATTTTACTGAGATCTTCTTGATTAGATATTAAAATCACACTTCTAGGGTTTGTTGAAATTGAGTAATTTTTTTGTATTTGGTTTTGTTTTTAGGTTAACTGTCATAAAATCTCACAAGATAGAGTGGTTCTTACTCTGGACAGCTACGATTTCATACTATCTTTATTTTATTTTATTTTAATAGCTGCAATTATGTTTATGTACCATCTAAACTAATATGAGTTAATAAAAAAAAATTGTGATAAATGAAGGGTTGATATAGAAATCAACTCTCACCGATTTTGTTAAATTGTTAAAGAGATCTCGAGGTATGGGTTTTCAACCTTTCTTCTCCTATATATGGAAAAGGCCCTAGCTTCATTTGGGTGCTGAAGGAAGATGTAACTTATTTGGATGCACATGTTGCATCCACATCAGCTGAGACTTGTAAGAACCATAATTTCTTTGGTTCCTTGTATTAATCTATCTCTTAAAGACTAAGCTTTCTTCATGTGGTGCAGGGGTAAAATTCTTGAAGTATTGAAAAACTTGCCTGATAAAGATATCCAAGTTATTGTTGTCACAGATGGTGGGCGAATTTTGGGTCTCGGAGATCTTGGCTGCCAGGTGAATATATGTATACTTCAGTATTCTAGTCTTTGTTTTTTATAGTATAATTCATGTATGATCCTCCATCGTGACTCAATTTTCTTAAACATCTATTTTTTTTGCAAGAGAACGGAATTCCCGTAGGTAAACTTTCCTTGGAGGTCAACATCTTCGGTATGCATCTTTGTTTTTTGTCACAACTATCCGCTTTTCCTTGTTTGTGGTTAGGACATGGTCTTGAATCAACATATTTAGGTCAAGCCTTCCATAAAAAATACTTCTTCCACTTTCCAGTCCTTTCTAATAATCTACTAGTCATTTTTTGTCAGAATCGACATACAAGTTGCTCATAGTTGATTTTAGCTCTGTGGTTTAATACTTCATATATATACTAGTCTAGTTCGTGGATGGTTTTGATAATTTTTACTTGCTTTGTCTAGGTCTTGGATTCGTGACCTCCATTATGTTTATCTTCTTGGTTGGTGTATTCATGTCATCGTGGCTGGGGGCATAAATTCTGAGCCTTGGGGAATGGTTTATCAAAAGGATGCCATTTGTTCGCCATATTTATAATGCGTCCAAGCAAATTAGTTCTGCCATATCCCCAGGTATGTTTGCTGCTATTGTCTTTTTCTCAAGGTTTTGTTCGGCCTTAACATTGTCTCATTAAACATTTCCGGATGGAATCACCATTTCGTTATTTTCACATACCGAACACCCAAGCCTTCAATTAAGTAGCCATCATAATGCATCCACGTATCAGTGAATATGTATTTGGGTTTATCACCTCATCTCTTGTTGTTTAGGTCTGACCTATTTTTCTCTAATTGTTTGCAAGTTTGACAGTGTGAACATGTACTTTTCAGTTTCTTTATCAATTAATATTGAACTTCGCCTTTGCTCTGTCTTTCCTTTAGCCAAGTTGTACTTTAGTTTTAGTAAAAATATTTGCTACTTAATAGAGTGAATATCTTTGCCCAACTAGATTTGATTTAATTTATAAAATACACCCTGTTTTTGTAGTGGCCCGATCTGGTAGTGCAATAGGATTTATGATCAAACTAAAGTAATTTGGAGTACATTACTTGGTTAAACAATATAATTTCAATTGCTGATTCTGTAGAAATCTAATTGTAGTTGTGTATATTTTATCTACTACTTTCTTTTTACTGAACGCATCAAATCGTACTCGTGTGTGAACAGAATTATTCGGAGAAGAGGATCTATTACGTGTCTATGTTCCCACGAACCATCTATACCTTGGGGATATATTCTTAGTAATTGCAAAGATGTCATCATACCAAATTTATCGGACCGTGAAGGAATTGGTAAGTATTATTGTTTCTTTTAAGTTTTTTAGATAAATACAGCTTCAAGATGTGATTGGAATAAAAGGATTTTGCTTTTGGCAACCAATTTTACCTTGATTTTGTGCTAGGTAAAATAATTTTGAGGTAGGCTAGAAATGAAACCCATGTTGAAGTCACCAAAATGGAAAATGTTTTTGTTGAAAGTATTTTAGCTTTTCTTTTATGTTCCACGTCCTTGACCCCTGACTTCATTGATGTAATGCCTCCTCCTTATATCATTTACTGGAAAATGTCACACTTTTATACATGGCAGAATTTGACGATTAGTAATTCTATAAGATTAACTTGGTGGTTGAGTTCCTTCCCTGATTCATCCCATGGCCATCCTATGTACATGACCTGCACCTGTAAGTTGAAGTTAAATAGACCATTGACATTCTAAAAGGGTTTGAGGGGATTAATTCAAATGGTTATCCATGAGGCCGGATAGCGAATCAGATAGGAATTTTTTGTTGAAAGTAACTCTGATGCTTAGAATAATGTTTTTTTTGTCTTATCTATTGATTGAGAAGTGCACATTTCATATGGTGTGGTATCGAGCATAAAAAATGTATCGGCATTGCACGTCATCAGTAATTCAGTATCTGACATGTCTTTTATGTGGAATTATTCCAGAGATTGTTGTATCTGAAGGAATGTCCATGCCATGATTCTTTTGACACTTGGAGACCCAGTCCATTCAGACAGTAGACCTGGCGGGAATTAAGATTGAGAAAAAATAAGGTGCGAAAAAAAAAAAGGAAATCGAATTTCTGGAACGTATTCTATTATGTGGAATGTATACTATTACTTATATTTAGTATCGATATACTACATCTACAATCATTTTTGTTCTCTTTTGTAGGTAGAAGTGCAGTACTTCTATCATGGTTTCCCTATGAGTTGGCCTGAACTAATCCCCTGCAGTTGATGATACATCAACCACGGTTTCCCCTAGCTTCGCTTTTGGTGCACAGTGGTTATGGTATAGTGCGGGTGCTTCGACAAAGTACAATCTTTGGAATTAGTTTAACTAATCCATACTACAAAGCTTCAATTATTTTGTAAGTTTTCCATCTTCAAGCAACCACAACAAATACGGTTTTGGATGTTTGGGTTATTGGATTATGAGAATGTTTTACTCGTAGCACTTTGCATGACCCTTTCATTGGATTTTATTTTTAGGTCGATAAAGGTCGACACACTATGTGCACCATCTTGATGCTTTGAAGACACTAATGAGAACACAATCACAGTAGGACGTTTGTATGCAGTTGATCCCTTAACATCTGTGAAGTACAGGCTCAACAACTAAGGGAAGCTTGCTGCTCTCATGCAACAAGTCCATCTTGAAACTCTGGTGAGTTCGACACCAAGGCCTTGGATAAGGCGCCCAGGTTCAAATCGTCCCCTGCTCTCAAGCTTGGAGTGATGTCCTCTGAATATTCATTATCCGGAAATGATCATATGCTGCTGGGATCCGTTGACTTCGTCTTTTGTTTGTGATCTATAATGTAAAGAATTGATTACATTATTTATATATAAAAATTTCATATTTGACATATTTTGATAATTTTTTTTTTTTTTTTTTTTTTTTTTTTAATCTAAAAATATTTCGACAACGTTTTGTCAATGTTGTTGAGACAACATCTCACAATGGAATGAAACTGTTGTCATTGGGTCATGTATGACAACGTTGCCTGCAATGGAGAATAACCGTTGTCGAAAGGAAGAAACTTTTAACAACCCCCCCATACAACAACGTGTGGAAAAACGTTGTCATACTATTTCGACAACGGTTTTCCCGTGTTGTCAAAGGCCGTTTTTCTTGTAGTGATGATCTCCGAGTAATTATATATATATATATATAATCTCTCTTTCTATCATACTTTTTCACTTTTCTAATATATTTTTATATCTAAAGGGTCTCACTGAATATATTATAATACTAATTTTTTTATAAATACCCCACCACAGAAACATAATAGATTTTTTTATTCATTAGGGTCCCACCTAACACAATTAAATATATATTTTTAATCAAATTTGCCATATCTACCATAGTGGGGAAACTGATTTGCCATTCAACATGGCATGTCAAATTATTTTTTTTTGACAGGGTGCATATGAATAGCACTTATACTTTTACAACTAGATAAATCTTGTTTGTTATCCTGTTAACTTTATCAAAGGGTTGTTGTTGATTGTGGATTTTCGACAAAGACTAAAATCGTAAAATCATAATTTCGCATATTTCAGATACGTATGTTGATATTTTAGGATTCAGACATGAAAGATCATGTCATAATCTCTGACCGAGCGTACATCCTCTCAGAGCATTCATGAATATGTGATTCGTAAAGCTCTCAACTGAGCTCTAGACACTTCGCATATTTCATCAACATTTTTATATAGAATCGAAAATGATTGGATGGATATTGCATGCTAGTATAGAGCGTTAACGTCTTCAGGATGTCGCAATGTTCCCTGATTATATAGTCTCAATGATTGGACGGCTCCTAGACATATTGCATGCTAGAATAGAGCGTTAACGTCTTTAGGATGTCGCAATGTTCTTCCCTGACTATAAAAAACTAATATTCAGAATGAGTATGATGGCTCTACCATATCATACCTCGATTCTCGAATAAACGCTCCTAGACATATTTCATGCTAGTATAGAGCAATTGTAACACCCCGAGTTCCAGACCAGGGTCAAACCCATATGGAGATCCGAACTCGAAGCGTTACGGGTCGAAAAGAGACTTAAAATTTTATTTTTATACTAAACATAATTAAATCTTTATATACATGAGTTGATTCATATGAATTTACTAAACATATTTAACAACATTTCAGTTAAGATTTACATTTCAAGCAATACAATAAAACAATTCAATCACTAAGCTACTCATTTCTAGCTTTCGTTGCGCCACTCTGATAAATCTGCAAGGATGTCAATTGGGGTGAGATGACAAATCAATAGAATGCATTCTCAATTCTCTAAAGATGCGCAAAAATAATCATTTTATCAAGGAATAACATACGAAAATAAATATAGTGCAACTTCAACGAATATATTCAACTAACAACATTACCT
Source organism: Papaver bracteatum (assembly GCA_023529315.1). Lineage (NCBI taxonomy): Eukaryota > Viridiplantae > Streptophyta > Magnoliopsida > Ranunculales > Papaveraceae > Papaver > Papaver bracteatum. The sequence goes on from JAJJWX010004549.1 coordinate 1,137,746, forward strand.
CATAAATAGTATTTTCACTAAATCATCTAATTCATTTGTCCAATTATAAGTTCACAATGTCAATATTACTGTCAACAATTTATCTAATAAGATTTCAACATATAAGTTCATAGCACCAATACTAATTTTCAGAAATTCATCCAATTAGATTTCATACACGAATTCACAACATTGTTAATATTTCTTACAAATACGCCAATTCGTATTTCAAAGCTTGAGTCCATAAAACCAATAAGGTTTCCACTAATCATTCAATAGATATTTCAACACACGATTCACAAATTAATATTGTCACCAACAATCCATGAGTTCACAACATTTATATTATTATCAACAAATCATTTATCAAATCATCCATTTAGGATTTAACTCATCAATTCACAACAACAATTCATCCATTTGAATTTCACAAATGAGTTCATAACACTGATTATGTTTCCAATAACTCATTTAATTTGAATTCCGAACACATTATTCACATATTTATAAGTCACCTCAAACCATGAGTTCACGGTACGAAAACCTTGGTTCGTACACCCACCTATCGTTTATCGGCATGGACAACCTCCATCAATGGTCGGGAACAAAAGTTCCTATGGGAATCATACCCATTTGCTCTCAGGTATCATTACCCGTTTCGTTCACAGTATGAAAACCTTGGTTTGTACACCACCTATCGTTTACCGGCACGGACATCCGCCATCGATGGTCGGGAAACACAAGTTCCCATGGGGATCATTACCCATTTAACTCTCGGGGATCATTACCCGCCGTTAGCATGAGAATAAATTCCATCTAACATAAAAACATGAACTCGTTTCCTTTTATAAATCATTTTCACAAACAACACAAGAAACCATGGCTTATCAACATGAATTTCTTTCAAGCATTTATGCAAACAAGTTAACTGCAGCCATATTACATTGTATGTTCCATGGTAATAACATTATATGATCATCCCCAAATTTTACAGGGAAATTCTTGATACATTCATATATTACATTACATATCCAAATTTCACACCAAACCAACGGTTCAAACAAAAGATGTTGAATTTATAATGACAACCTAAAAACTGGGCAGATTACATGTTGTTACCAAATAATTCATGATAAATTCATAACAATCTAAAATTAGCCCAATCCAAAGCACACTGAAAGATAAGATGTCTACCTACAACTTTTATTAAGACCTCAAATCCTTTTAATGCTATTAAGACTTCCTAAGAACATCAAAATAATAGCAAGGCGAAACTGTCCAGAAATTCAGAAACTATCACTCAATTTCAAACAAACATGCAACGGTGAATTTACATTGGAAAATTCCCAAATTTTAACAAGAGATACTCAAACATGTTTAATATCAATTAGAGAATCCTGATCATCAACAAGATGCACATATTTATTCTAATAAATTACTGAATCATTATAATACAAAATCATATAAAATAAACACCAAAGAAAAACACCTAAAGAGAAAGGGTTTCACATTCTACCTTTTATTAGCTACAATCTCCTTTAGATTCTCCATAGAATTCTCCTCTAAAACCAAGCTCCATATCCTTCCCATACTCCTTATATTTTAGTTTCCTAATCTCTAATATTATTCTTCTTCATTTGATAAAAAAAAAAACTATATATATATATATATATATATAATGCTAATTAAGTCTTTTCATTTTTCTCTTAATTTTATTAAAATATTAAAATTAAATAGGTGACTATATTTCCACCTTAGCCTTTCTAGTTCAATCAACCCACCTAGGCTAAGGCCAAGGAACAATAACTTAAGACATAAGGTCAACTAATTTCGATATAACCCGACCCAAAAAAAAGTAACTAAAATTACAGGGTATTACATTCTACCACCCTTAAAAGAAATTTCGTCCCGAAATTTAGAAAATACGTAAACCTAAATATTCACATAATATAAATAATATAGTAAACCACACGACAACTCAATCCAGTGCAAAATGAACAATTCACATGAGTTACACAAAGTCAACTATTATGATGAAACAGGCAATACAACACTCAAATCAGACAAGCATGCGTAACAACATACGAAACAATTTATTTACGGTCCCATTCAAGATCTAAAGCCTAGAGCTCTGATACCAACTTGTAACACCCCGAGTTACAGACCAGGGTCAAACCCATATGGAGATCCGAACTCGAAGCGTTACAGGTCGGAAAGAGACTTAAAATTTTATTTTTATACTAAACATAATTAAATCTTTATATACATGAGTTGATTCATATGAATTTACTAAACATCTTTAACAACATTTAAGTTAAGATTTACATTTCAAGCAATACAATAAAACAATTCAATCACTAAGCTACTCATTTCTAGCTTTCGCTGCGCCACTCTGATAAATCTGCAAGGATGTTAATTGGGGTGAGATGACAGCTCAATAGAATGCATTCCCAATTCTCTAAAGATGCGCAAACATAATCATTTTATCAAGGAATAACATACGAAAATAAATATAGTGCAACTTCAACGAATATATTCAACTAATAACATTACCTCACAAATATTATTTTCACTAAATCATTTAATTCATTTGTCCAATCATGAGTTCACAATGTCAATATTACTGTCAAAAATTTATCTAATAAGATTTCAACATATAAGTTCATAGCACCAATATTAATTTTCAGCAATTCATCCAATTAGATTTTATACACGAATTCACAACATTGTTAATATTTCCTACAAATACGTCAATTCGTATTTCAAAGCTTGAGTCCATAAAACCAATAAGGTTTCCACTAATCATTCAATAGATATTTCAACACACGATTCACAAATTAATATTATCACCAACAATCCATGAGTTCACAACATTTATATTATTATCAACAAATCATTTATCAAATCATCCATTTAGGATTTAACTCATCAATTCACAACAACAATTCATCCATTTGAATTTCACAAATGAGTTCATAACACTGATTATGTTTCCAATAAATCATTTAATTTAGATTTCGAACACATTATTCACATATTTATAAGTCACCTCAAACCATGAGTTCACGGTACGAAATCCTTAGTTTGTACACCCACCTATCGTTTATCGGCACGGACAGCCTACATCGATGGTCAGGAACAAAAGTTCCTATGGGAATCATACCCATTTGCTCTAAGGGATCATTACACGTTTCGTTCACAGTACAAAAACCTTGGTTCGTACACCACTTATCGTTTACCGGCACGGACAGCCGCCATCGATGATCGGGAAACACAAGTTCCCATGGGGATCATTACCCATTTAACTCTCGGGGATCATTACCCGCCGTTAGCATGAGAATAAATTCCATCTAACAGAAAAACATGAACTTATTTCCTTTTATAAATCATTTTCATAAACAACACAAGAAACCATGGCTTATCAACATGAATTTCTTTCAAGCATTTATGAAAACAAGTTAACTGCAGCCATATTACATTGTATGTTCCATGGTAATAACGTTATCTGATCATCCCCAAATTTTACATTGAAATTCTTGATACATTCATATATTACATATCCAAATTTCACACCAAACCAACGGTTCAAACAAAAGATGTTGAATTTATAATGACAACCTAAAAACTGGGAAGATTACATGGTGTTACCAAACAATTCATGATAAATTCATAACAATCTGAAATTAGTCCAATACAAAGCACATTCAAAGATAAGATGTCTACCTACAACTTTTATTAAGACCTCAAATCCTTTTAATGCTATTAAGACTTCCTAAGAACATCAAAATCACAGCAAGGAGAAACTGTCCAGAAATTCAGAAACAATCACCCAATTTCAAACAAACATTCAACGGTGAATTTACATTGGAAAATTCCCAAATTTTAACAAGAGATACTCAAACATGTTTAATATCAATTAGAGAATCCTGATCATCAACAATATGCACATATTTATTCTAATAAATTAGTGAATCATTACAATACAAAATTATATAAAATAAACACCAAAGAAAAACACCTAAAGAGAAAGGGTTTCACATTCTACCTTTTATTATCTACAATCTCCTTTATATTCTCCATAGAATTCTCCTCTAAAACCAAGCTCCATATCCTTCCCATACTCCTTATATTTTAGTTTCCTAATCTCTAATATTATTCTTCTTCATTTGATAAAAAAAACTATATATATAATAATGCTAATTAAGTCTTTTCATTTTTCTCTTAATTTTATTAAAATATTAAAATTAAATAGGTGACTATATTTCCACCTTATCCTTTCTAGTTCAATCAACCCACCTAGGCTAAGGCCAAGGAACAATAACTTAAGACACAAGGTCAACTAATTTCGGTATAACCTAACCCAAAAAAAGTAACTAAAAATACAGGGTATTACAGCAATTCATAGATTAATTCTAGCGCACATTCATAATTGAATTCCTAGAAAATAATCTATTTTATCTCATTACTCCATTTCATGGCTTATTCTCAACTGAATTCCATGGATTAGTACTAGATATTCACTTTTCGGGCATTTGAGCTAGCACTGAGTAAGCCCCGAGAAAATGGTACGAGTGTACTTAAAAATAATGCACGAACGAGCACCCAAATATGCATAAGTGAGCACCCAAATGCATAAACGAGCATTCAAAAATATGGACGAACGAGGAAACCTATGCAGAATAGAGAAGGAAAAATATAAAATAAAATAGGCAGCATGGGATCGGGTCCACCGGCAGGCGGTTATGCCGTCGTGGACGGTCCCGCCTCTCCTTTTATTTTATTTTTACCAATTTTATCATTTTCCTTGTCTCATGAAAACTCCTTATTTGAGCAAACTTCCTCGTTTGAGCAAAACTCTTAGTTTCTCCATATTTCCTCACATGATGAAAATAATAATATAAAATAGGGAAAAGCACGGGACCGGGCACAAGGGGCGGCCGGCCATGCCTTGTCCGTGTCCGGTCCCACCCCCCTAATTCCTTATTTTATTATTATTACTTCTTCTCTCATGTCATGAAACTCCCTCGTTTGAGCAAAAACTTGAGTTTTCCATATTTCTCAAATATTGCTCAAACTATCAAAAGCCAAAAAGTCAAATGGTCACACGACCATCCGGGCTTCTCACGGAAAATACTAAAATATCATTATTTTAATATTCTCAAAATATTGGTCGCACGGGAAAAGTTCTACTTGCTCATTCAAGCAAAATCGAGAGTTTCAGTCAAGATCAAAATCGCCTGAAAATCCAAAATATTGCTTGAACGCGCATCAGAAAAATATCAAAAATTCTCATAATTGAGTCACGAGCAATATGGTGACACGAGTATGCCACCTTGACCGACCAAGGTCAGCCCCTTGGCTTACAGAAGCCAGACACACTCTATTATGATTTTGACCTAATTAATCTTCCATAATTCATATTGTGCTCAAACTCTTGCCAAACAACTTGGAATTTGATCAATCGACCATAAATTGGTCCCACGACCACCAAGGGCCAGTCGCATACCCCTTGGTCGGTCCCTATCTCCATAATTAGGGTTTACCACCTAATGCTCAGAGGAGAACAATTTTAATAATGATTAAACAAGCATTTAATCATCCTTTCACCAACTGGTCTACAAAGGACTTTGGTGCATGGTCATTCGAGCACCTGGGCGCTACATGGACGGTCATCATCCCATGTATCCAGTGCCTCTCTCACTCATTGGTTGATTTTCAGTAAATCATCAATTGATCAACAATCGATCAAAATTAGGGTTTCAAACCAAATGCTTTGAAAATCATAATTCTGACCAAGTTTAAACGCTAATAATTTTATTTCGATCCAGAAGTCAACATCTTAATTAATTATATAATATTCAGTCCAGCTACCAGTATTTTAATTAATATTTTATTTGGTCCCGCTACCAATAATTCATGAATCGAACAATATTTACCCAAACGAGCAATGTTGGCTTAAACTAGCAATATTTATTTTGCTCATCTATCAACACTAAATGGCTTAATTTAGAAAAATACACAATCAACCGGTTTCAGAACTCATTGATTCACCCATTAATTGCTCGACCGAGCAATATTTCTCATGATTGATTCAACTATCATCATTCGAGAATTCTATTGATCCAAAAATCAATATTCTAATGTTTGGTCTGCTACCAACATTCTTGCTTAACTGAGCAACATGGCATCCAATATTTCTGATTTCTACTTTGTCATTCGATCATTCATAATATATTAGATTAGAAATGAGCATTATGTATAATTCAACAATATATTTGATTTCCTGTCGAATACTCGACATATCAAAATAAGTCCTTGATTGAGCAATCTCATCGGACAATCTAAGTCATCAGAATATTATTATTACCTCGGCCGGTAAAATAATATATCACAATTCATCAAGACTCAATGTCTTTCTATTATTCTGTTTCAGCGGACACCTTATGCTCAATCCATGAGTCTCAAAGCATACCACATCCGTTCATTATGCTCGACTCATCAAGGATAAGACTCATCGTCTAGTCAAGTCAATAACTGACTAATTAAATACATGTATGCCTTACAGACTCCATATTCGTGAGACATCAATCACGTCACATGGGGGGATATTCATTAGGGTTTTGGTATGGAAGCCTATGACACGTGTGTACACCCACGATGAAAAATGTGAGTAAGTCGTGCAAGCAGTTGAGGGAGTTAGCAAAGTAGTGAATGGACAATCAACCAAGTCTCCGCACGACATAGAACTGGTTTAACCACGATTTCCCACTTTCCCACTCTTTCATTCCAGCAACTGTCACGCTTACTCGGATTAATGTGTCTACTATTCTTGCAATATAAATAAGTCTCTGGATCCACGATTTAACAACCAAGAATTCTCATCTGAACAAGAAATCTTAATAGAACAAAATTCAATCAATCAATCAGAACTTACTCGAACTCAACAGTTCACTTACAGAAATCTACAAACACATACACAGTCTTCGATCATAATTGATCTCACATACAATTCTCAGCGTCCCTCTTACAGATCAACCCTCATCCCTCTTTGTGACTGAATTGACTCTGGAACGACCATTTGTTAGAGCATTGCTCGGCCAAACTCGCATACATTGCTATCTCAAGCCTAGGATAGTTAAATATAGTTGAGCTCAAGACTCCATGGCGATTATCTTACGAAGACGAAGAATTACTCAACGAACCAGTGGAACTTCATCCAACCAAAAAGGTATGTGGAAACTTGAACTTATCTAGCACTCAAAAGTCTATATATCTCGTACTCTTGAGACAACAGTCGTATAAGTATGATAATTTTCATACATACACATTTTTTATTTCGAGCCGAGTTTACTTGCCTATCTTTTTCTCGAAATATGTGTTGGTAAGATTTCGCTTTAGCCACCTTTCATCTTTACCCATCACGAAAGTCATGATGATGTTTCAATCTTGAAAATAGCTTGGATGACGATAGTCAATTCTTATGTCTAACCAATATTATTATAACATTATAGAAGAATATTTCAATGATTAAAATGTAGAGTTGATATTATGTAACCACCTATGGATATAAGCATATATAGTGTGTTCGCACATTAGTGTATAAATCCATGTACCGGAAACCAAGTGCGTGCATATGTGTGCATGTGGTATTGGTGAAGGAGACAGGTTGGGTACGCGACCCATAAGCATACTGGCGAAAGTTGTTGAACCGAGAATTTATGCTGAGTTTGTAGTTTGCAAACTAGTAAACCAGTCACCTTAGGTACGCGTACCCATACGTGTACCCACAGAAGTTTTTGAACCTAAAATTTCTGCTGAGTTTGTAAACTCAAATCCGGTAGCTAAGGTACGCATACCCGTACGCGTACCCAAGCTGGTTATATTTCTCAAATCGGTTAGCTCATGAACTTAAAATATAAATCAATAAGGAATGCAATCTTTTCATACCGTGTGTATATCGTTCATGAATTTATTCGAGTGAATCAAACCGATTTTGTTTCAATTGTGTCTATGTATAAAGATCTAAGCAATTGAACAACTCTTTAACTAGTTCCTTTGAGTCATTTGAACTAGTTGTGAAGAAGATGAATATGGTTGATATGAAAGTGCTCATATGTCTAACCATTGGTTAACTATTTGTGAACCAACCAAATGTACATGTTTAGGTAAGGTTACTCAAACCTAAATGAAATACATTTCATTTGTGTGTGACAAGCTAAGTTTCTATCTAACAGTTGAAAGATATTAGCTTAGATAAATTAGGTTTTTCATCTAACGGTGAATATTGAATGCTTTGTTACCAAGGTAACTTAGATTGCAAACCATGATTTGAAAACTATATAAAGGAGACGTCTAGCAATTGGAAAAACTAATCCCCACACCTCATGTGTGATACTAGTTGGTTTGATAGATTCGACTCTCCTTTAATCGTAGGTTTCTTCTTGAGACCCTGTCGGTTAACGACTTAAAGACTTCATTGGGATTGTGAAGCCAGAAGAAACTACTTCTCTTATAGTTGAGCGATCTGATCTTGCCATTTTCTATCGTACGAGTTCAATTGAATAATTAGCTTGAGATTATATCTCTGATATGGCAAGATAAGAACAAATCATAAACATCTTCATCTCATCGTTCGTGATTCCACAATATCTAGTTTTGCTACTATACGATTTAGATTATTGTGAGGTGATCAATAATTCTAGGCTATTCTTTGGGAATTTAAGTTTGGGTTATTGATTAGTTCATGTCACCTTGATTTTATCAAAAGACGGAACAAAACTCGTAGGTTTATCTATGGGAGATAGATTTATCTATTATCTTAGACTTTTCTGTGTGATACAGATTTGTTTATTAAAGTCTTCGACTTTGGGTCTTAGCAACTCTTGGTTGTGGTTGAGATCAGCTAAGGGAATCAAGGGCGTAGTATCCTGCTGGGATCAGAGATATAAGGAGCGCAACTGTACCTTGAATCAGTGTGATATTGATTAGGGTTCAACTACAGTCCATATCGAAGTTAGTTTGTAGTAGGCTAGTGTCGGTAGCGGCTTAATACAATGTGGTATTCAATATGGACTAGGTATCGGGGGTTTTCTGCATTTGCGGTTTCCTCGTTAACAAAATTTCTGGTGTCTAAATTATTTCTATTCCGCATTATATTTTGTTATATAATTGAAATACCACAGGTTGTGCGTTCTATCGATCAATTGTGAAATCCAACCTTTGGTTGTTGATTGGAAATTGGTTGATCCTTGGATATTGGTCTTTGGTACCATCCAAGTTTATATCTCTTGTATTTGATAAAGACTCGTAGATTTCTATTTGCTTGAGTATAGATCAAATCAAGAGATAGATATATTAACTCCTTGATATACTTATTTATTAATATTGAGTATGAATGTCTAGTTGATTCTCTTAAAAGTATGTTAGAGTTAGTCCATACAAATTATTAATCGAAATATTGGGTGAGGTTGTTAGACCCCCGCTTTTTCACCATTGTCTTGGTTTAGGCCGGAGTCTTACATATTGATCTCTCAAACTCAAAGCACTCATGTGCGGTGCATCTATTTGAAAAGGGTTTAAGCAATTTGCTCGGTCGAGGAGTCCCCGCCCGCAAGGACATCTCTTTACTTTCCTAATAAACCAACATATCATTTTCACTCATCAACAATTGTATGTTTTCTTCTTACAAGAATAAAACCATCAATTGTGTTTGAATGGAAATGATTGAAACAACATCAACAAGAACAAAGCTAGTAACCCCAAAAAAACTCCATCAACAAAAGCATCAACAACCCCATTTTTTGCAACAACTTTGGTTATCAAGACTCCAATCACTAAGGCTCAGATTAAGACTCTGACTCAAATTCAGACACCGAACGCAGACCTGTTCAAACCGCTTCCTACTGATCCAGAGGCAGTTAGTTGCCAAACTACTTTGGTTTAGTTTTAGCGTGTCACATTAGTTAATTCGGGAAAAATCTTGAAAAATGGATGAATCATTTGTTGATCCTAACACCATTTCCTAGTACATTTTTGTTAAATTGTTTGGTGTTGTCTTCAGTAGCCCACACATGGCTATTTAACTTGGGAAAATCCTTGAAAAATGGATGGATCAATTGTTGATCCTAATATCTCTACCTTGTGTCATGTTAGATAGTTTGGTTTTGTTTTTAGCAACCCAAACATTATCATTTAACCCCGACCTGCATACTTTTATAGTTTCTTTGGTTGTATTGTTTGGGTACCCCGAACTGTCAAATTGTCCTGTATACCCCATCTATACATAAGGCCCATTTATGTTATAGATAGGGACGAAACATTGTTACTATTTGTCGTCAGATATTTACCAAAGTGGGAATGTTATAATTGCCCTTCATTTTGAAGGGTTTGGGACAAATACCCTTATGGAACTTTACAAATGCCCCAGATGGCATAATTGAAATTTTATTTAAAAATATAATTTATTTACTTCCCTTTTTAGCCTTCCTATCTCACTTTCGTTCTTCTTCACTTCTTATCACAGAAAAAGACCTCATCGCTCCCACCACCATCTTCATCGCTCCGAACAACACTACAACCAACACCACTACAGCCAGCACTACCACCTCCATTATGTCCGCCACTATTATCAACAAATTTATTATGATTTGTGTTTAATTTGTGCTCTATCATGTTTTGGTCCATGTTCTTCTTCAACGAAATCAATCAAAAACATCAGTTCATGAAGATTTGTTCTGAATAGATGGAGAAATATCGATGACAATCATCAATAACAACTGAAAACAAAGGTTAATTAGCAAAAAATAATATATCCTTATCGTTCTTGAACAATTCTTCTTATTTTTTTGCTGATGTTAGTAACCTAATAGCGACAGTTTTATCTCGATTCTCATTTATGATTCGTTATCAAAGTTTAGGTATCCATTAATCTCATCTTAATGTTCCTTCTGACATGGATCTATTTGCAGGTTTGAAACATCAATAGAGAAATAAAGTCAGGCATTAATTTGAAATAGAATTAAATAACTAGATGGGAGTCTGTTGAAGTTGAGAAGAATGGGTTTTGTTTGGATTTGATTTTGAACAGAGAAAGAAGATGATTGTTGTTGTTAATGGAAATTAGGGTGACAACGGCTGAGTACAATGAAGAATTAGGTCTTTTGATTGTTCAATTCAGGGTTTTAATTGAAGAATTACATAAAACTAGTTAAATAAGAAGATGGGTATTGGTTGTTGCTGTTATATGGAAGAGAATCGGGATGGAGTTCATTGGAGCTGAGAAGATAGAGAAGAAGAGAGAATGTTCAATGCTGGTGATGCTGTGTTATAATGGTTAGGATATTTACAGTTCAAGATGGTTGTGTGGATATAATGGAAAGAGATAGTATTGCAGAAATGGATTGTATTTGGTTGATGTGTTGATATTGTTATTGCAGTGTCATTGCAAGTGGTTGGTGGACAAGGCTGAGATGAAGAATGAGAACAAGATACTGAAGAAGGAAGTAATTGGGGCTTGTTTAGGAAATTGATTCTCTGAGCTGATGGAATTTTGGGCTGTGAATGAATCTCTTGCAGATATGCAAATTTGGGTTCATATGAATGAATTGTGTTGAAATAGGAAGAAGGGGTATGAAATAAACTGTGTTGAAATAAGAAGAAGGGGTATGAAATGAATGTTAGGGGATGTGGCGAGTTTGGATGGATGTGAGTGTTTGGAATGGGGAGTAAATAGTTGCAGGAGATAACAAGGTGAAAGATAGCTAATATAGGAGCAGAATGAGAAGGTGTTGCAGTGGGTATGTGCGTGGTGCTGCAGTTGAATAAAAGTTTGTTAGTCAATGGAAGCAGCTCTAGTAAAAGTGATTCATATCGGTGAATCTCTCTCCAGTTGAATTCAAGACTTTCTCCCAACACCAGTAGATTGAAGATACCCTGAAATTTAATGGTACCGACTGTGGTAACGGCTAAGTTCTTTCGAGAAGTATTGACTACTTGATTTGCAGGCGGCAGTGGAGTTTACATTCTCGAACTGGTGGGTTTTTGAACTGATTGTAGGCTCGTATAAGCTGGTGGTGTTGTACGTGTTTTGAATGTGCATTGGCCTAACTTTGGTATGGTCCGAAATTAGAGTTAATCAGAAATATTGGGAAAATGGAGTGAGCAACGGAGCAGTCAACTTGGGGTTCATATGTGGTCTGAAATTGATGTGAAGAGATGGGGATGCTGGTTGTAGTTGGATGGAGTTATATGAGTAATTGGCTGAGACCTACAACTAGTGAGGACCAGATGTAGAATGCTGAGGTATGAGAATTGATGGGCTGTGTACTCGAATAAATATTGATTGGTAGCAACAAGACATAGTGTTGTGTCTTAGTGTTCAGTTGGATTTAGAAAGTGGATGTAATAGTTGTTGGGGATAATCATTGCTACCGCGTTTTTAGACAATGATTGCAGCTATATTGTTCTTGGTGGTGAAAATTAGTGCAGTTAGTGTTGGTGTGTCTTGGATCGTCTACAGATTGATCGGTGGGAAGTTGAATTAGGAGACAGGATGGAGATGGCCAGGGTATAAAAGTGTGGTTAGGATTTGTGTGTTGTTTTGTATGGGTGTTGTTGGAGTTGGAAGGGATCGGCTTCAGAACCGCGAAGAGAATTGAACGTACAGAAATAGGCAATGGCATGACTTTGGTAATAGAACTGGAATTTCTTGTTCTATGGTATTAAGTTATTCAAGTGGTTGAAACCAGTGGTGCCGAGATGGGTTTATATCAACAAATGGGTAACTGTAGAAGATGCCGAGATAAAGAAGCGACTGGTGCTGTAATAGCAATCACGGCTTTATTTCTTCCTACATTTAAGGTATACCTTTAGTGGTAAATTATTTTTTTTCATACATCTTAGAGTAATAACGATGCATTTGTGGTGCACTGGTAACATAACTGACTATATGTAAGAAGATGTGTGTTCTTAGAGTAATCATGATGAATCCGTGGTGCAATGGTAGCACAACTGACTATATGTCAGAAGATGTGTGTTCGACTCACACTAGGTTCACTCATTTGTGTATAATTTTTATTTTTAGAGACAACTTGTGACTAATTGCCTCCATATATGGAGACAACTTGTGCTAGTTGCTTTCACTTTTGAAGACAACTTTGTTCTAGTTGCCTTCATTTTTGAAGACAGCTTGAACTATTTGCCTCAGATTCGGAGACAACTTGAGTTAGTTGGCTCCATTTTGCTTTGCAACTTATTCTTGTACATTATTTATTGGAGACAACTTGAGCTAGTTGCCTCCGATATGGACACTATTTGTTGGGGACAACTTGAGCTAGTTGCCTCCGATATGGACACTATTTATTGGGGACAACTTGAGCTAGTTGCCTCCGATATGGACACTATTTATTGGGGACAACTTGAGCTAGTTGCCTCCACTTTTGGAGACAACTTTAGCTAGTTGCCTCCGATATGGACACAACTTTACCAAGTTAACTCCACATGGTAGTGGCAGTTGTCGGCGGCGGTGATGGTGGTTGACGGCGGCGGTGGGTGGCGATTATTGGCAGAGACGGTATGATTGGTGGCGGTGGACAGTGGTGGTGTTGGTTAGCGGCGGGGATGTTGGTGGACAGTGGTGGTGGTTGGCGGTGGTGGACAGTGGTGATTGGTGGTGGTGGTGGTCGGTGGTTGGTGGTGGTGGACAGTGGTGGTTGGTGGCGGTGGTGGTCGGTGGTTGGTGGTGGTGGTGGTTGGCGGAGGCGGTGGTGGACAGTGGTAATTGGTGGTGGTGGTGGTCAGTGGTGGTGGTTGGTGGTGGACGGTGGTGGTGGGCAGTAGAGGTAGTTTTTTTTTTTTTTTTTAAATGAATAATGGTTAGTGGTTTTGTATATACACTATACAAAAGAGGGTATTTTAGTAATGTATTAAGCTTAGGGGTATAATTTAAGTTAGAAAGAGTATTTTTCAATAGGTCTCATATTAAGGTTATATAGATAATGTTTCCTTTACCAAAAAAAGCAAGTTTCGCAAAAAGCTGAAAATGGGAAAAGAAAGTGAATAAAGGCAGAGGGCCTTATGTTCAATGCTGCTAATGGGGGTACCATGAAGACTCCTTCATTCGAGCAACTTTCCTTATTTGAGCAAAACTCACGGTTTCTCCATATTTTCCTTCAAATATGAAAAATAATAAAAATAGGGGAAGGTGTCACGGGACCGGGCTACCTAGACGGCCGGCCATGCCCTAGCTATGGACGGTCCCACACCTTGCAATCCCTTGTTTTCATAATTATTATTTCCCCCATCTCATGAAACTCCTCACTTTGAGCAAAAACCATGATTTCTTCATATTTTCTCAAATATTGCTCAAACGACGAAAAGCCAAAAAGTTAAATGGTCACATGACAGACTAGGCTACTCACAAAAAATATTAAATATTATTATTTTAATATTCTTAAAATATTGATCAAAGGAGCAAAGTTCTACTTGCTCAATCGAGTAAAATCAAGAATTTCAGTCAAATATCAAACTCTTCTAAAAATCCAAAATAATGCTCAAACGTGCATCAGAAAATATTAAAACTCTCAGGACTGAGACACAGACATTATGGTGACACGGGCATGCTTCCTTGACCGACCAAGGCAGGCCCTAAGGCTTGCAAAGATCCGGCCCCACACATCTTTATAATTCTGACCTAATTTGCTCAATTGCTCATATTAGGTCCAAACTCTTTCCAACCAACCTGGAATTTGCTCAAATGACCATCATCTGGTCCCAAGACCACCAAGGGCCGGTCTCATGCCCTCTTGGTTGGTCCCTCACATCTTCATAATTAGGTTTTGCTACCTAATGCTCAGACGATCACTATTCTAATAAGTGATTAAACCAGCATTTAATCATCCTTTCACCAATTAGTCAACAAAGGACTTTTGGTGCATGCTCACACGAACACCTCGGCACTGCATGGTCGTCCATCATCCCATGTAGCTAGTCCCTCCTTCACTCAGTTTATTTTCAATAAATCACTAACAGATCAGCAATCGATCAAAATTAAGGTTTTGAACTGAGTGCTCTGCAAATTATAATTTTGAGCAAGTTTAAACACTAATAATTTTATGTTGATCCAGCAATAAACATCTTAATTAATTATATAATATTCGGTCTAGTTACCAATATTTTAATTAATATTTTATTTGGTCATGCTACTAATAATTCATCAAACGAGCAATATTCGCTCCGACGAACAATATTTGCTCAAACGAGGAATATTTATTTAACTATCAATATTCAATAATTTTATTCAGAAGCGAGTAACGTCGCTCAGAGTAGTAATATTGATTCAACTATCAATATTCAACGATTTATCATACAAGCAATATTTTCTTAGACGAGCAATATTTGCTCAAACTATCATCATGTTGATTCAAGAATTATACGTCTCAACAGACATGTTTAATCTATGAATCATCGAGCATTCGTCAATCATGCTCAATTCAACGAAACTTAGACTTACTATCTAATCAAGTCATTAATCAAATACACGTCTGCTTTGCAGACTACACGTTTATGAGATATCAATGATGTCACATGGGGGATATCAATTAGGGTTTTGGTCCTTCGGCCTACAACACGTATGTTCATACACGATGAGAAATATGAGTAAGTCGTGTAAGCAGTTGAGGGAGTTATCAAAGTAGTGGGTGGAAAATCAACCAAGTCTGCACACGACCTAGAACTGGTTGACACACAATTTCCCACTTTTTCACTCAAGTAATTGTCACACTTACTGGAGATCAATGTGTCTACTATTATGGAAATATAAATAAATCTATGAATCCACGATTGAGAGACATTCATTTTTTTGAGTAATCACTCTCAAGAATTTCATCAATCGACCAGAACTTATTCGAACTCAACAGTTCGCTGAAAACTTGCAGAAACCCACAACATATTCACAATCCTTGATCATCATTGATCTCACACAATTATCAGTTTCCCTCCTGCAGATCAACCACTTCCCTCTTTGTGACCGAATTGACTCTGGAACGACCATTGTCTTGGTTTAAGCCGGAGTCCTACAGATTTATCTCTCGAACTCAAAGCACTCCCGTGTAGTGCATTTGTTTGAGGTTAAGCAGTTTGCTCGGTTGAGGAGTCTCGTTCGCATAGTCATCTCTTCACTTTCCTTAAAAACCAGTGAATCATTTTTTCCCCATCAAAATATTGGCGACCACAGTGGGAGATTAATCTCTCGGTCGCGATCTTACATTTTCACAAAATGGTTGATCTTAGGTCAGGTTCAGTTACAAATCCTAACACAAACAATGCACGCACTAGCAATAATGGTGGTACCCCGGAAACTACTCCTGCTTCCAACAACGGTGTTGCTGATACTACTCCTCCTCAAACCAACATCGGGAACCATCCTCTCTTCATCCGGTCTCCCGAGGAAATCATAGAAAACCCGCCTAACATAGCTGATCTCATGAAGGTCCAGGAAGTTCTCGTAAAAAATCAGATTGATATGTCTACCACTCAAAAGGAGTTATATAATTACCTCAAAACTCTCAAAGACAAAATATCATAGAAAACTCAGGATGGGTTGGAGAAAGGAAAATCCAAAGAAACATCCCCGTCCACTGATCCCGAAATCTCTCCAATCCACGTAGTGGATGAAAATGAAGTCTGCAAAGCTGTAGATAACCTACCAGAGAAGGAGTCTGCAGGTTTCATCACTCGTGAAGATCTGGAACGCTTTATGGAGGCCCGAGGAAAATACTAAACACCGTTTGTCCATCGTTATTAACCTCCATATCCTTTTGCTACACATAGGATCCCTCTCCCGAAAGGTTATACTTCTCAAACATTCAGACTTTACAATGGAACGAGGAATGCCCGAGAACATGATTCTCGATTCCTGAAGGCATTAGGAGAACATGAACACAATCATGTCGTGCGTCTAAAGGAGTTCTCGAATTCTCTGACAGGCCGGGCATATATTTGGTATAACAACATCACACCAGGCAGCATCACTGGCTAGGGAGAAATGGTTAATGCTTTCTACCGAAAATACTTCTTCGTCTCAGAGCAGATTACTCTCTCTGATTTAGGAAGAATATCTCGGAAGAATACAAAACATCTGAACGATTATGTAAAAAGGTTCAGAATCCAGGTGTTGATGGTGGATTTTAGTTCAGGGCTGTAAAACCAAATTTAATGCGCTGACACCCCTGCAAAGGATAAATCCATTCAATAAGTGATGAGTTCCTCTTCACTTTATTTATTCGAAGCAATTCAAAAAATACACAAAATTTACCCAGAATGGTGCATGTAGCAACAATCCCAATTATTCTATGAATTTTAGCATTATTAATTAATGCATTATTTGCCTAGTATTTCATATGTTGTTCCTAGCCGAATTCTTATTACTAGCATGACATGATGACTGAGTGTTCACTCTCAGCAGAGTTACATGAATCTTCAAGTGCCAATTTTGAGACATGCACGAAATACCCATACATGCTACATCACTCTCTAAAGAGAGTCTTGCATCGACGCGCTTTGGTTAGCCGATCGAGCATGCTTAATTTCATTAAAGGAAATATGAACTGTCTGTATCAGTCTCAGAAATGATCACGGCCACGCAAGTTGGACGCATGATTTAACCAACCTAGCCAAACCCTAGAAGTATTAGGAGATTACCATGATGACCACTAGAGGGCCCACTTATGCCCTAGCCGGACGAACACCATGCTCTACTCCCCAGCACGTCAAATGCCAGTCCTAAAATAGGGTGGTTACGCTGCTTTGGGAGAAGCTCGACGAGCATAGACTGTTCATGACAGTCTTAAAACCATCACGATCGTCCAACTTCGCCAGCTTGGTTGGAAGGATTATATCATCCCGTGAATGATCAAGGAAGTGCTAACGCACATATTGGCGGGCCCCCTTCTCACTCACCGGATCGGTTTTCTCACAGCAAGGCTATGGAACAATGAAACGATTGCTCAAACCATGGCAGGAGTGATGCTCCTAAGGTAATGTCTTAAATCGATCACAACCATCCAACTTAGCCAGCCTATTTGGATGGCTTAGATCGCATTTAGAACCATTGGGAAGGTGCGCGCATGTTCACCGTCAGCCCAATATGGGCCCCACATGATCGATCTCCCAAAGGAGGATCACGACTTTCCAAACCGATTGGCCAAAGTCACGAGTGCGTGACTATTTCAAAACCTTAATTAGGGTTTGCGGCGATGCACATATGTCGTAGTTTGATCGCGACCATCCATCTTCGCCATCCTAAACGGAGGGTGTGGATAGAGACTCAAAAGTTCCCAAGGATGTCAATGCGATCGTTGTGGTCCCGTTTTGGCGTGTGACTAGCCATCTTATGCAGACTAGGGTTCAACGATTCGAAACACACGCCAAAGGTGGCATGCCACACGACCTTCTAATCCTTTGCAGGAATGGGGTTCTATCGTAAATCGATCACGACCACTTATCTTTGCCGGTGAAATTGAGTGGCTTAGATCGAATCTTTATGAAACCAAGAGACGTAGACATTCTCGCTGATGGGCCATCTCCACGCACGCCTAGTCGGACTCTCCAAAAAGTAGCGCCGTGCTAGGATTCGATCAAGCCAAAGAGGAGATGTTATGCACCTATGAAAAACCATAAAATCCATCAATGGCCGCTAATATGTGCCGTAAATCATCTCGTATGTCCAACTTTGCCATCTTGTCCGGACGGCTTGTATTAAAAGTTAGGCGATCAATGAAGTGTCTCAATTATTACCGTCCACCACTCTGCCACAGGAAGTGATCGACCAGATGGTGGCCTGCTAACGCGGCCTCCAAATGATCACTCGAAGATGGTTGGACGTGCAGTCATTTTAAGACGCTTAATCCGCGACTTACTCGATCAAGATTTAAAACAGCGATGCTTTGTGCATATCGATTGTTTTGAGCTGCTTGCTTTAAAACGATGCATTACATGCATCGAGCATGCACGATATTTCACAATATCAACTCCTTAGATAACTTACTTAACCAAATAGCACCATATGTTATTTCCTGCGGTGGGTTCCACGACTCGACCCACTCATTCGAGACATCAAACATGTCATAAACTGGGGGATACTTACTGGGGTATTGGTCTGGAAGTTTACAGCGTGCGATGTGCAATGTGCCTTTACGAGAACGTGTCAGGAGGCATGAATGGTTAACGATGATGAGGGAAGTGGGCAACGGCGTGATCGTGTGACAATCACCTACACGACCCCACTATTCCATCACTCAACTTCCTCCTCTTTCTATGAGATGAGGGTTGCACTCAATGACTTGTATAAATAGGTCCTTCACCTATTTCCAAACAACACAGAAGAACCAAGTGTTGTCATTAGTATCCAGAAAACACCCAGAACTGATAGCTTTCATTGTGCAAGCCAGTTCATCATTATGATACAAGTCATAAACAACCAACACCTTCATAATCTCAATACCTTATTTGCTTCCCTCCCTAAGATCAACCCCATCTCCTTCACTTTGTAGCCGAAGAAAGTCTGGAATGGCCATTTCTTGGTTTAGGCCAAAATTGTATAGATTGATCCCTCGAATCAAAAGCACTCCAGTGCAGTGCATTTGTTTAGGGTTTAGATTCGTTTCTCTTCCACACACACCCAAATTTACCAAAACCAGCAGAAATAGTTTTCTCCCATAAACAATTGGCGAACACAGTGGGAGATTAATCTCTCGGTTGTGAAGTCAATTTCTTCAATACCCAAACCGATTTGGTTGATTTCAAAATGGTTGGTCTTAGGACTCCCCAAACAATTTCAAATCCCGGTCGAAGTTCCTCTAATGAAGATACCCCTCTTCCCAACGGTGTGTCTGATGGTGTTACCGGAAGAATCCCAACATTGATCGAGTTAGCACGGGTGCATGAGATTCACACGAATAACATGGACCTGATCAAAGAAACAATAAACGGCATACTCGATATCCTCATCAAGATGACATCAGATATGAGCGGTTCTCCTGTCACGGAGATTTCTACTCCAGGGACTGATCCTCGCAACGATCCTCCTCAAGTCAATAGTTTCACTATGAACCAGAGGCCGGTGGATCAGGAAGCGACTTCTCTAATAGAAAGTTTATGCGAACTTTTACACCTCTCGAAGAATCAGCGGGTAGAGACGTTCACTGCAATCAACCAGATAACCCTGGACGTGCATTTAACTCCTTTTCATCCAGAAGCCTCAAAAACACCAGAGATGTCGGTGAATAATGTTACATTTACATAAAAAGACATGATGGCAGAAGAAGATCACAACCGGTCCCTACACGTTACTGCACGCATAAAGGATTCAGAGTTCAAGAGGGCCCTCATCGACACGGGGGCATCTTAGAGTGTGATTACTCTCAAGACACTCAGGACGTTCAAGGTTCGCCCAAGAAATATCGTGCGACAACCTACCACGATGACATACTTTGAAGGAAACCAAACCGACACGTACGGGTATGTCAATATAAATTTATCTGTAGGGCCCTTCCAATCAAAGGTGAAATTAGAATTCATAGAAAAGCATCCGGACTACCATATGATACTGGGGAGACCATGGCTTCATGACAATAGGATCATCCCCTCGATGTATCACCAATGCCTGAAGACTATGCTGAATAAAGAAGTCATTCGTATTCCTGCATCATTGTCTCCTTACGCACCAATATGTGGAGTGGAATTGTTTGAACCAAGAGAAGCTCCACGTGAAGAATCAGATAAAGTTCATTGCGTCCCACTCCCCACATGAGCGTCAATCCAGGAGGAGGACCGACTTGCATCATTGAAGGCTAAGTCCCATGATGCATCTTCGCTGACAAGGCGTCCCAATTCTTCTTCATCATGTGAAGCCGCGACCCATGCTCACACTAAGAGGGAACGAACTTTTGTGGAAAGCCGTGACCATAATGGTAAAAATGTATACCGACGCCGCTGTTAGCAATTAGCAGGGGAGATTGTTACATAGTCTCTCCGCCCAACAGAATGATACAACAACGACGGGCTACAAGAAGAAGTGTTAGATGCTCCACGACAGCTGAAAGATGGCACCAACTCCACAACTGATGAACTCGAAATCGTTAACATCGGGAATGAGGAATCTCCCAGGCCTATGTCCACCAGCTCAACCTTGTGTACGGATGAACGCACGAAGCTCGTGGAACTTCTCAAAGAGTATCGGGACATATTCGCTTGGACGTATAAATAAATTCCCGGTTTAGATGAAAATTTGGTCACCCATCATCTACATGTCATACCTGGATCCAAGCCGGTTAAACAGTCTCCGAGGTAGTTCAGACACGAGGTAGAAGAGCAAATCAATACTGAGATTCAGAAGTTGCTAGCTTCATAAAACCCATTCATCATCCAACCTGGTTGGATAATGTGGTTCCGGTAAAAAAGAAAAATGGACAGATCAGGTGATGTGTGGATTTCAGAGAGTTGAACAGATGCTGCCCCAAAGATGATTTTCCTCTACCTAACATCGACATGTTAGTGGATGCCACCAGTGGACATGGTGTGTTCTCCTTCTTGGATGGATATAGCGGCTACAATTAGATAAGGATGTATGAGCATGACGCGGGTAAGACAACTTTTTGAACTCTCTCGGAAATTTTTATTATATTGTAATGCCATTTGGTTTAAAAAATGTCGGTGCAATGTATCAACGCGCTTTGACGGAAATCTTCCATGACATGATGCATAACCACTACGGACAGAGTCAAGGACTTCTTCAACACAAGAGATATGGTCAATCAAGGAGCATGTAATTTGCAAGGGAAAATTAAATTGAAGAAGAATCCGCTTCAACGCTCTCTCTGGAGCCGCCCTCTATAAGATGCTTCAACGCTCTCTCTAGAAGCCGCTTCTACGTTCGCTCCAGAAGCTTCTTTAACACTCTCTCCCGGACCCGCTTCGACGTTCGCTCCCGAAGCTGCTTCAACACTCTCTCCGGGACCCTCCTCGATATTCCCTCCAGAAGATGCTTCAACACTCTCTCCGGGAATGGGGTTCTGTTGTAAATTGATCACGACTACTCATCTTTACCGGTAAAATAGAGTGGCTTAGATCAAATCTTTGTGAAACCGAGAGACGTAGACATGCTCACTGACGGGCCATCTCCATACACGCCTGGTCGGTCTCTCCAAAAAGTAGCGCCGTGCTAGGATTCGATCAAGCCAAAGATGAGACGTTGCGCATCTCTAAAAAAGCCTAAAATCCATCAATGGCAGCAAATATGTGTCGTAAATCATCTCGTCCGTCCAACTTTTCCAGCTTGGTAAGACGACTTGGATTAAAAGTTAGTCGATTAATGAAGCGTCTCAATGATTATCGTTTGCCACTCTGCCACAGGAAGTGATCGACCAGATGGTGGCTTGCCAACGCGGCCTCCAAACGATCACTCGAAGATGGTTGGACGTGCTGTCATTTTAAGACGCTTAATCCACGACTTACTCGATCAAGCTTTAAAACAACGATGCTTTGTGCATATCGATTATTTTAAGATGCTTGCTTTAAAACGATGCATTACATGCATCGAGCATACATGATATTTCAGAAATATCAACTTCTTAAATAACTTAGTTATTTATCCTAATAGCACCATATCTTATTTCCTGCGATGGGTCCCACGACTCGACCCACTCATTCGAGACATCAAACATGTCACAAACTGGGGGATACTTACCGGGGTATTGGTTTGGCGGTTTATAGCATGCGGCATGCAACGCGCCCATTACGAGAACGTGTCAGGAGGCATGGACGGTTAACGATGATGAGGGAAGTGGACAAAGGAGTGATCATGTGACAATAACCTACACGACCCCATTACTCCATCATTCAACTTCCCCTTCTTCCTACGAGATGAGTGTTCCGCTCAATGACTTGTATAAATAGGTCATTCACCTATTTCCAAATAATACAGAAGAACCAAGTGTTGTCATCAGTATCCAGAAAATACCCAGAACTGATAGCTTTCATTGTGCAAGCCAGTTCATCATTCTGATACAAGTCATAAACATCCAACACCTTCATAATCTCAATACCTTCTTCGCTTCCCTCCTTAAGATCAACCCCATTTCCTTCACTTTGTGACCGAAGAAAGTCTGTAATGGACATTTCTTGGTTTAAGACACAATTGTATTGATTGTTCTCTCGAATCAAAAGAAATCCCGTGCAGTTCATTTGTTTAGGATTTTGATTCGTTTCTCATCCACACATACCTAAATTTACCAAAACTACCAGAAACAGGTTTCACCCATAAACACCAGGCTTTGGATTGTCATAACCCAAATGTCACTGAGCAATAACTGGTGGACTTGTACATCAATGAAATTATCCCGGTCTACAGAGACTTTCTGGAAAATCTCTGTTTCTAAACTTTCTCGGAACTTCACGAAGCGGCCAAGCGATTAGCAACTACTACTCCAGCCCTACTAGAAAGAATAAAATCTGCAAAAATCGAGGAGCCGCGAGACACTCGAGGCATTTGTAGGCGCTTGATTAAAAAACAATACAATATTCAACCTTCCATGAATGTTGCTGAAGGAAGTAAGTGGAAATCTGAGGCACAACAACATAAGAACGTTCCTCCAGCAGCTCATCCTACAAAGGCTCCAAGAAAGGACAATCAAACTCGAAACACACAAGCACCAGTTCAACGTCAGCAGAATGACCATGAAGAACCATACTTTCCTTTCCCCATTAAAGAGATGATCGAGTTATTGGAAGTCTGGATCCAAGATGGTGCGATCAAACTACCTCCCGTCAGGAAAGATCCGATAGAGGAGAAAGTGGAGAATCCGTGCTACTGCCACTTTCATAGGTATGTCAGTCATTCGACAAGTAATTGCAGAAATTTGAAGCGTATATTCATGGAAAAGGCCGATTCAGGAGAACTGGGGACTGAAGGGGTACACAAGAATCCTCTCCCAATTAGAACCTTTACGCTCTCTGAACAACCAGTCAAAGAAGCAGTTCAATCATTGATCGAGCATGTCTGCGAATTTATTTATCTGTAAAAAGCTCAAAGGGGAGACATGTTGACGGCTTTGAACCACATAGTGTCTGGGAAATGACTATCCATTCTAGAAATGCTCCCTTAACCTCCAGAATCTGACAAAGAGATGTACGAGTGGGGACTGCTCACCACCGTATACCTCAAAGGAAATGAATTCAAAAGAGTGATTATCGATGTTGGAACATCTATTAACATTATTTTTTTTGAAGATTCTCAGAGCTGCATGAATCACTCGACAAGAAGCCACTCATGCTCCTGTCTCAGTCAGAGATCATGAAGGAATATCCAAAGATGCGTATGGTTACTTTTTTTTCAAGATGAAAGCTGATTCAACCTGGGCGGAAACCAAATTTCATATAATCAGGGAAGATCCAGGGTATGACATGATCCTCAGGCAGACATGTATTCATGCTGGAAAGGTAACTGCAACACCTTTAATTGCACATTTTTCTGTTGAAGAAAGCTCTGATTCAGAAGAAATAGAGGACGCTCCGCCATTCGAACATCTGGGGAAAGTTAAAGCCTTGATGGAACTCACACAAAAACCTGAAGAGAGCTCGCATGAATTCGTCAAAAGGTTTCGTACTCAAGCAAGTCTTATTCCCCCTCTTGCGTCCATATTTTCAACTTTAAAATATGTTACTCTGGTCCGGGGACATGATCTTACTCACAACTTAGCTATCATCAAATGTTATGAGTGGTTAGTCTTGCCTCATCAATATTTCACCAAGTGATTGGACGCATAACCTCTCCGAATCCAGTATCTCACTAACATAGTAATTGCTAGAATAATAACCGAGCACGACAATCAATATCCTAGGTACTCTCCCTTGCGTGAGTGTCTACATGTGCCATAGGATTGGAAATCTCCACAGACATGGGATCCTACTATATGAGGAATTCCGAACCAGCAGAAGATATTCAGGGCACGAACAACTAAGCCTAACAAATTTCATGAAGGGAATTTAGCTCTTAAGGAAACTAAACATAATCTTTATTCCACAAGGAGCTCTAACTGGGAAGGGAATTTTATGATTACTAAGTCGGCAGTTGGAGGATACTACAAATTGGAGGATACAAAGGGAAAGATAAGTGTACCAGCGATTCACAAGAATTGGATCAAGACTTTTGACGCCTGAGGTATTCAATGTTCTGAGGTGTTATCTGTTCAAGGAATGGACGGATGAACACTCGAGACACCTAATTCATTTTTAGGATTTTATTTCACATGTATTTTCAATTCCTCCAAAACGTTTGCAATACTTGCATAAAGTATTTGAATTCAGTAATTTATCAAAGTTCTTTAACTTAAAAGAAAAATCTTTATCAAATCTAAAAGAAAATCCTCAATCACCTACTATCCAAAATCAATCAAAAATCAAGACAAAGTAAAATCTCACATCTCTCAGAAGTTTAAGGTTCAAAAGATTATGGAAAAGAAACTAAAGGAAACCAGCAAAGTAAGATTTCTTTTCCTCTGCAGCTTTCAAGACTTGTAAAGTTTCCTTGGCCGACTCCATCTCTTTAGTTAGTCTAGCAATTTCATCTTCCTTATTCATCACAACATCACTTCTTAGAGGTACATTCTTCTCGACTGTTTCTTTAATGGCTTCAATTCTCTCACGAAGCCATCCCATGTTAAAACCCAGTTTCTCAGAATGATCCAAATTGTACTCCCAATCAAAGAGTATATCTGGAGTAACAGTACTTATAGACCTGGTTCGTATATCGTCTATAACCCGTAAGAGAGCTCTTACTTGATTAGTCGAGAAATAACTTCTTTTTGGGTATGTGATGACGAAAATATGACCATATCTCTTCCATATTTATTCATACATGCTTGCATATGCAATGGGAACGCTAAATCCACCAACTAGATCATGGTACGGGAGTAACTCACCAAATGAAGGAACAAAGGAAACCCTTACAACAGAGTATTTATGCACCACTGTGCGATTCTCAGCAGCTTCTCCTATTTCTGGAGTAATCTCTTCCATCAATAGAGCAAGATCAGTTCCTTCCATCATAGCTTCTTTTATCTTTGGACCGGTTCCCTCCGTCTCTAGAGCAATAACAACTTCATTCTATTCAACAACTTCAGTAGCAAAATTCTCATGACCCTCAGGTGCATAGATGGTAACGCTACCATTTTGATTCACCGTATTATTCAAATCATCATCATTGGTTCCATTATTCTCAACTTCGGCATTTGGCACCTGATACGAAGATTACATGAGATTAGAGCAATCCAAGCATGGAAACCAAAGGAAATCATAAAATCCAGGATGTAAGTGAACTAACACTATCTAAGTTCTTTACTATACATCCAAGACATGAGAAAATAGTGTGAAAGTCATAAAACACGTTTTTCCACAAGCCCGTCTGAATTTTTTTTACACTTCCCTGTATAAGACAATGAACTGGGAACAACTTGTAAGGAATATGAAGTTGATTCATATATAACATTCTATTCTTATGGATTTCATTTACAACATATCAAAAATTCATATAAATCGGATAAACGAGAAAAACGATATGGCCAAAACATTGAACTACATGCCAGCTAAAAAATTTCTGAAAGGAAGTTTACCGTTTCACTGATTTCGACCCCTAAATGTGCTCAAAACTCCAAAAACTTCTTTGAAAAATCTTGGAAATCTCCTTGGCATGAGAATACATGGGTAGATCGCGAAAATCCGACATCGGATGAAGATTTTATGGCGTTCTTGCTAAAAAACTGAGTTCTGAATTTTCTGGTGACGTATTTCGGTAAAACTTTTCACTTATTCATGATAATTCTCATTCATTCATCGACAAATCAGCAATATTATGCTTATATAAAGATAATACAAAATGTATACTTACTTGAGGGGTCTCCAAATCGTTCAAGAGATTAATATGGTTGGCATCAACATTGGGAGCATCATTACCTTCATTCGGTCCTGGTTCTTGAGGATTCTCTCTCACCACCGTTCGAAGACGAATGAACAACATGGCCATGTTGGTTTTCCACGATAATATCATCCTTTATATATCGGCAACAATCATTATTATTTTACTCAAGAAGTGTCATGATTGATTATACGAAGAAATACTTACATCGACATCATCTTTATCACTGGACTCTGGCTCGATTGAAGCAAGACAGAGATCGTCAATACTTGATGGAGTGAAATTATGGAACATGCAACAAATATTGGTTTCATTATCCTAATTATGCGTACAAGGAAAAAGTCACGGTAGAAGGAATATCAACAACTCACCAAAGAAATGACTGGGGACTTCACATTATTTGGTATCATCCTATAATTCTTCCTACTTCTGCCTTCTCTACCCTGGGGACTGTCTTGCGCTTCCGAGAAGTCTACATGAATTCGAGATCTCAATACACGACCATCCTACAACAAAATTAATAAAATAATTAAGATGTGATTATCATGCATTTACCAAAATCATAAGAAGAATACTTACCTATGAACATTCCGAAGGCGTTTTTCTTTTATCACCACTAGAAAGATGTTTCAATCTTGGTTGATCAGTGATCATGCCAGCGGAAGGGAACTCTCGTACCAGAGACTTAACATCCATCGTAAACTTATGCAAGCGCCCAAGTTGTTGATGCCATAAGTCTATATAACCCAGAGTTACGTAGGTACCTCCGTCGGAGCAAGGAAACAAGTAATATTTTCCTTCCACATGTGTGCAATCTAAATAATCCTTCAGATACTCAACTGATGTCTTATTCATTCGATGACCTGGAGTACACTGATCGAGACCCATCTGTTGAGCCGCTCTTTCGATGTTATATTCTTCCACCTGGAACTTTCCTTGCATTACTGACACTAAATAACCAGGAGTGCAACTCAGTATGAAATATTTCTCTCCATCACTCAGGCTGATGCCAGACTTCAACGTGACATTTTCTTCGGCAATATTGAAAGTGATCAATTGTGAGAATATATGAGGAACCGACACCCAGGGGAGAAAATTAAACTCGGACTCGGTGTCTAAAACACCGGAGAGGCGTTTCTTATGTTGTGGCTGCTTTGTGGACCAACGCATAATCCTGGCATTATTTTTCTCAAGGAAAACGTGACAAGTGTCAACATTTTCCCCTTAGAAAACGCTACAAGAAATCGGGGCATAATTCTCGAAGTGCTCCCACACCAAAGCTTGGAGAAACATTGTATTAGCATATGTTTCAACTTTCATGAAGTCGTTTGAAACACTGGAATCTATGATTAAGGAATCTAAATTGGAAAACAGTGAAACCAAGAACAAACTTCCGATAGGAAGTTTCTCACCTTTAGCCATCTTATGGCAAAAGGAATCACAAATGGCTTAAACAAATGTCCAATATCCTCAAGAACGTCTCTGGAGAGCCACAAGCATAAGAAAGCAGCAATGGTTAATGTACCATCAATAGGTTCTTTAGGAACTCTATCTCTCGGCCACCAGTGCTTTAACCATCGAGCATAGAAAAATTTGGGTGACTTGTTGAAATCATGCATCGTAGCTTTCAATACGTCAGACATTGCAGTCTCCTCTGCCAAGAGCTCTTCAGGTAAATTACCAGTAATCGGGAGATGCAATAAAGCAAATACATCTTCCAAAGTAATGTTGAATTCTCCCCTATATGCATATGAAAGTATGAGTAGGAATGCACCAATGGGGGAGCAAAGCCACCATGCCTCGTATATCATGATGAATGATTAAATCCCTAGCTGCTTGAATAGCTCATGTCACCTGTGCACGATCCAGCATGGTCCTTACATGGATGTAACCCAACATATGTCTTGCCCATCCAGAAAAATCCGTCAAAGGTTTTCGGGAAAGCTTGAATTCTACATGCGAAGCCGAATAGTGTTTCCCTTGCAGACAAAATCGAGTTATCGCTTGAGGAGATACCAATTTGTTTTGAGTAGTAATTCTGGGATTTATGAGCATCCGAAATGAGGAACCAGAAGGATGTTTTTCGGGTTTATACTGAAACACAAAAAATTCATCATCAGTATTCGGAATATTCTTAATTCTAGGAGTTTGTTCTTCTTCTCTGGAAGTCCCGGAATTATCATTTCTGGAAGACGTATCTGTAGAAACATCCTCTCCAGAAGTTTATTTTCTAGAAATATCATCTCCGGAAGTGTCATCACGGGAGTCAGTCATCTTTGCAAAGTTGATGTGACATCCATATACAAATTTTATCAACACAATGGAATTAAAGCACGATAGAATAATTAGAATGCTCACATCAGCGTCTATAAAAATGGTAATTCTCAACTCTTACCTATTTACGGTTTCACTAGTTGCAGTGATAATAGCGTAAAACTTCGAAAACTTACTCGTTCCTTCAAACCTGCAAATACGAAATATTATTATGTTAGGTAACAGAATTATTAACGAAAAGATGCATCTATGTTGTCAGGTAAAAAAAAAATGTTGATGTGAAAGTGCTCATATGGCTAACCATTGGTTAACTATTGGTGAACCAACTAAGTATACATGTTTAGGTACAGTTACTCAAACCTAAATGAAATACATTTCATTTGTGTGTGTGACAAGCTAAGTTTCGATCTAACGGTTGAAAGATATTATCTTGGATAAATCAGGTTTTTCATCTAACGATGAATATTGAATGCTTTGTTACCAAGGTAACTTAGATTGCAAACAATGATTTGAAAACTATATAAAGGGATTTTAAGCAGCACCCGACTTTTCACGAAATTGTCAGGTGCATAATTATTTAAAGTCAACACCCTACTTTTCACGAAATTGTGAATAATTCACATAATCTCTTCGTGTGAACATTCATTGATTTTCCACCGTGTGTACACACACTACAAAATCACAAAATTTATACAGACAATTTTTCATCACTTATAGTTGTTTGCTTCTAACAATTGCTTATGAATCACAATTTGATTTTAAAAAAAGATTTTTTTATTTTTTTTACTCATGTACATCTTAAAAAAATAAAATTGAAGTGAGTAAATAACTCACGCAACTTTCAAAAAATAATAATAATATACGTGAGTTGTAATTTTTTTTTTTTGCTCAAATGAGCGTTCGTCTATGAAACGAGGGTCTTTTCTATCTTTGTAAAGGTCCACATATTCCAAATAAATTTTGAAAGTTCACAAATAAAATTTTATCATGAGACACTGGTCTATTTCAAAAAAATTCTCTAATATTAGGGACTATTGTTTATTACTTTAACTACGAACGAACGTTCCTAAAAGGTATTTGTGAGAAAGTTCACACTTTGAAAATAAAATTTTGATTTTCATGAAAGATCATAAACAAAATTTTCTCTATTGCAACTAGACCATGTCTATTCAAGAATATATATGTATCTCTTTCATATTAGGGATTATTGCTCGTTTCTTAAACTAACGAACGGACGGGCGTATGTTTTCTAAAACAATTTCTCATAAAACTTATGCATGCATATACATATATGAAGTTTTGTTCTGTGAACAACTCATGAATAACACATAACAAAAAAAAAATAATAAAAAATCACGAACCTTTGTCAGCGTCGGAGTTCGCCGGAAATCGGCCGGCGACAGTCGGTGATGGTGGAGCTCCAGCGTACACAATTTTTTTCCACTGCTCGAGCATGAGAGAGAGAGAGGAGATGTTTGATCGGTCAAGGTGAAAAAGTAAATAATTTTTTTAGGGTCTCTTCCCTTTTATAACAATTTTATTTCCAAAACCTAATAAAACAAGGATTTCCTTTTTTGGGCTCGGGCCCGTAAACGTTAAACCGACCAAAACTGGACCTCCAATCGTCCAAAGCAGCAGTGCTTCATCTCTCCGTGATCCCGAGATAACAGTCTATCATACTGTAAGGGCCTTACCTGGGCATTTGCTCGTACATGACATCGTTAGAGCAAATCGAGGATTATGAAAATACCTTTGTACGACTGAGTTCAACTGCTTGTCTCGTCAACTGGAAAATTACCATGTAGTGCTTACTGCGGAACATGATTGTCCCTCACTAAGCATGGGACTTAATGTTGATGGTGGATTTTCGACAAAGGATAAAATTATAAAATCATGATATTGCATGTTTCTGACCTGGCTTCGGGAACGCATGTGACGATTCATATTTTACGATCCGTGAACCATTTCACGATCTCTGACTGAGTGAGCATTCCTCTCAGATATCCATGATGAATGTGTTTCTCGAAAGTCCTCCCCAGCTGAGCATTCGATACCTCGCATATTTTATTATCACCTCTATGTAGAATCTTAATGTTTGGGCGGTTCTCTAAACATAATTGTTTGTTAGAGAGATTAACGCCTTCAGGATGTCACGCCATTCGTTTTTCCCTAAATACATAGAGAGACCCACCTCTACATAAAATATTAACGATTGGGCGGTTCTCTAGACAAAATTGTTTGTTAGAGAGCTAAACGCCTTCAGGATGTCACGCTGCAAGTTGTTCCCTGATTATGTAATGAGACCATGTATATAATCTTGATGATTGGGCGGTTCTCTAGACATAATTGTTTGTTAGAGAGATGAACGCCTTCAGGACGTCACGATGTTCGTTGTTTCCTAACTATACACGCCTTCGAACGAATATGATGCTTCAACTATATCATATCTCTATTCTTCACATAGATTAACTCTAGTGTCATTCGCTAACTGAATTCCGAGAAAATAATCTATTATATCTCATTACTCCGTTCCATGTCTATCCCCGGCTAGATTCCATGGATTCGTAATGGATAACCACTTTATCTCATTACTCCGTCCATGAATTCCCCTACAGAGTTCCATGGACTAGTAATAGACACTCAATTAATTTTATTACTCTGTTTCATGAATCATTCTCAGTTGAATTTAATGAATTAGTAATAAATATCCAATAATCGGGTGTCTGGACTATCACCGAGTAAGCCCTAGGAAAATAGTGCAGTGTACTCAATGATGATGCATGAACGAGCACCCAAATGCACAAACGAGCATTAAAAAATATGAACAAGCGAGGAAACCCACGCAAAATAGGAGAGAGAAAATAATAATAAAATAAAAGAGGCGCCTAGGGACCGGGCTCACCATTCGGCCGGTCCCCCACGCCTCTTCTTTTATTTTTTTCTTCTTTTATTTTTTTCATGATCTCATGAAAACTCCTTCATTCGAGCAACTTTCCTTGTTTGAGCAAAAATCACGGTTTCTCCATATTTTCCCTCAAAGATGAAAAATAATAAAAATCGGGGAAGGTGTCACGGGACCTGGCTACCTAGACGGCTGGCCAATGCCCTAGCCATGGTCGGTCCCACAACTTGCAATCCCTTGTTTTCATAATTATTATTTTCCTCATCTCATGAAACTCCTCCCTTTGAGCAAAAACCCTGGTTTCTTCATATTTTCTCAAATATTGCTCAACTGATAAAAAACCAAAAAGTTAAATGGTCAGATGACCGACCAGGATACTCACTAAAAATATTAAATATTATTATTTTAAGATTTTTGTTAGAGGGAGAGCAACAAGAGATCCGAGGAGATTAAAAATCGCGATCGACTCGTTAACTAGGTCTAGTTTTATAAGTTTACATGAATCGGACAAAGTTACCCTTCATGACACAAACTTTTCCCACGATTTACATAAAATGAATCATCCTAACCTCCTCTCGTCTTCTTCCCATCACTTGCAACACCCCTCATTCCCTAATACTAACCCTACAAAATATCAATTTGAAGTTTCGTAAAATAAAAAAAAAAATTGGCTAGTTTTGTTCGCCGGTTAAAAAATGATTCATGGGATTTTGAATAAATCAGCTAAAACTACTAACCACGTATGAGTACGAATGCAGTTGCTGGATCAATAACTACATTGGCTAAGATATCAACACAAGAACAAAATAGAGAGAGAGAGAGTGTGTATTTGCTGAGGAAGATTGTGGGAATAAGACAATTCTTCTACTTGAGCTTTTGGCAAATCAATCGTGTTTTTCATTCTCTGATCAAGTTGATTTTTTTAAGCATTCTCTGATCAAGTTGATATTTATTATGGATACAAACCTTTATTGTTTATTATTAATTTAAAATTTTTTGATTAGCCGTAAATCTTCCTCGGATTTTCCTTTGTGCGTTTGGTGAACCTTAGTATAGTTGTAACAAATTAAAATTGATTCAATGATAGTTAGGATGAGGACTGTGGACAAAAAAAGGCATTTACAAAGAAGAAGATAAGAACAAGACAAGTGAATTAGGTAAATTTTGGCTGATGTCGAGTGTACGTGGATAGTACGTGCGATTCGTAAGGGTAACTATGTCCGACTCGCATGAAAATATTAAATTGGACCTAGTTAACGAGTTGATCACGATTTTTGCGCTCCTCACATCTCTTTTTGCTCTCCCCTTAACAAAAATATATTTTAATATTCTTAAAATATTGATCAAAGGAGCAAAGTTCTACTTGCTCAATCCAGCAAAATCAAGAATTTCAGTCAAAGATCAAACTCTTCTGAAAATCCAAAATATTGCTCAAACGTGCATCAGAAAATATCAAAACTCCCAGGACTGAGACACGAACATTATGATGACACATGCATGCTTCATTGACTGACCAAGGTCGGCCCTAAGCCATGCAAAGAGCCTGTCCCACACATCTTTATAATTTTGACCCAATTTGCTCAATTTCTCATATTGGGTCTAAACTCTTTCCAACCAACCTGTAATTTGCTCAAATGACCATTAGATGGTCCCACGACCACCAAGGGCCGGTCTCATACCCTCTTGGTTGGTCCCTCACTTATCCATCATTAGGTTTGTTACCTAATGCTCAGACGAGCACTATTCTAATAAGTGATTAAACCAATATTTAATCATCCTTTCACCAATTAGTCAACAAAGGACTTTTGGTGCATGCTCACACGAACACCTGGGCACCGCATGGTCATCCATCGTCCTACGTAGCCAGTCCCTCCTTCACTCGGTTGATTTTCAATAAATCACCAACTGATCAGCAATCAATCAAAATTAGGGTTTTGAACCGAGTGCCATGCAAATTATAATTTTGAGCAAGTTTGAACACTAATAATTTTATGTTGATTCAGCAATCAACATCGTAATTAATTATATAATATTCGGTCTAGCTACCAATATTTTAATTAATATTTTATTGGTCATGCTACCAATAATTCATCAAACGAGCAATATTCGCTCAGACGAACAATATTTGCTCAAACGATGAACATTGATTTAACTATCAATATTCAATAATTTTATTCAGGCGCGAGTAACGTGGCTCGGATTAGTACTATTGATTCAACTATCAATATTCAACGACTTATCATACAAGCAATATTTTCTCAGACGAGAAATATTTTCTCAAACTGTCATCATGTTGATTCAAGAACTATACGTCTCAACATACATGTTTAATCCACGAATCACCGAGCATTCGTAAATCATGCTCAATTAAATGAAACTTAGACTTACTATCTAATCAAGTCATTAATAAAATACATGTCTGCTTTGCAGACTCCATATTCATGAGACATCAATCACGTCACATGAGGGATATCAATTAGGGTTTTGGTCTGACGGCCTACAACACGTGTGTTCATCCACGATGACAAATGTGAGTAAGTTGTGTAAGCAGTTGAGGGAGTTAGCAAAATAGTGGGTGGACAATCAACCAAGTCTCCGCATGACCTAGAACTGGTTAACACGCGATTTCCCACTTTTCCACTCTTTCACTCAAGCAACCGTCACACTTATTGGAGATCAATGTGTCTACTATTCTGGAAATATAAATAAGTCTCTAAATCCACGATTGAGAGATACATAATTTTTCAAGTAATCACTCTCAAGAATTCCATCAATCGACCAGAACTTATTCAAACTCAATAGTTCACATAAAACTTGCAGAACCCACAACACATTCACAATACTTGATGTCACACAATTCTCAGCTTCCCTCCTTCAGATCAACCCTCTTCCTTCTTTGTGACTGAATTGACTATGGAACTGTCATTTTCTTGGTTTAGGCCGGAGACCTACAGATTGATCTCTCGAACTCAAAGCACTCCCGTGCAGTACATCTGTTTGAGGTTAAGAAGTTTGCTCGGTTGAGGAGTTTCGTCCGCATGGTCGTCTCTTCACTTTCCTAAAAAACCAGCGAATCATTTTTCCCCATCAACAACTTGAATAATCGAAACCGGTTTTGATAAGCCTAAACTAATATCATAATTAACTTAGTTTTTCTTATCGGGAATCAATTGAACTAAATCAATTGAACCTTATTTATCTAAGCAAAAAATAATAATCAAACCTGACTTAGTTTTTGATAAATAGAACCAATTGAAACATAACAACTGTACCATAATTTTCGTTAAAAAAAGGAAGAGTATGAATTTAAATCATCTTTTCTTAATAGGAAAACGATTAACAAACATAAATAAATTGTTACCTTACTCTTCGATATGACAAACTAAGATCCGAACTAATCAACTTTTTATATCAGGAAAGATTACCAAAATAATTCTTCCCACGGTTTCCACAACCACTCTC
This sequence comes from Papaver bracteatum, assembly GCA_023529315.1. Classification (NCBI taxonomy): domain Eukaryota; kingdom Viridiplantae; phylum Streptophyta; class Magnoliopsida; order Ranunculales; family Papaveraceae; genus Papaver; species Papaver bracteatum. The sequence continues at coordinate 1,173,328 of JAJJWX010004549.1, forward strand.
CCCACAAACGTATGACGTTTAATCACCACTTCAATATAAAACTCTCCCCCTATGAGTTGTTATTTTATATTATTATTAAAATATTACTACCATTGAAAGGCCGACAAAATCTTATCTATTACATGCCAATGTAAAAAGCTATAACCGAAACTCATATGTGTTAGATCATTGCTCGATCGAACTCGCATGCGTTGATATCTCAAGCATGTTTGTCAATGTTAGTGATCAAAACTATAAGTCTTGATTTCTGTCTACTATAGCTAAGGTCTCAGACTAGGATAGAAAGTATAGTTGAGCTCAAGAAATCCATGGAAATCATCATACAAGACGAAGGACTACTCAAGGAACTGGTGGATCTTCATCGACTAAAAGGTATGTGGAGACTTGAACTTATCTATCACTCAAAAGTCTATTTATCTCATATCTTGAGACAAAAGTCGTTTTTCTATATAGACTTAGATTATACATATTTGGTATTTCTAGCCGAGTATATCTTGCCTATCTATTTCTCGAAATATGTGTTGGTAAAGCTTTCGTTTTAGCCATGTTCATCTTTACCTAGTGACGAAAGTCATGTTAAGTTTCAATCACTTTGAAAATTGCTCAGACGAAAAATGGTTTGTGAATAACAACTATATAATGTCCTCTGAGAATGTTTCAATGATTGAAATAAGAGTTTAGACTATATAACCATTAGAGGATATAAGCATTATTGTGGAAACACATATATGTATAAGTCCTTATTGCTTGAACCAAAGTTTGCGAACCTTGTTGATCAAGTGAAACCGGAGAAGTGCGTAAGCTAAGTCTGCGAACACAGTCCACGAACTGGCGAAGTTCTCAAACCCGAGAATTTCTGCTGGAGTTTGTGAAATCCATCCGGGAAATGAAGTCCACGAACCCAGTCCGCGAACTTGAGTAGGTTATGTCTAAAAACAATTTGTGAACTTATCTTTATAAACTAAGGAATGCTATTGCAAACCGTGGCTATATAGTTCATGAACTGATTCTAGTGAATCAAATTGTTTTTGCTTCAATTGTGTCTTATGTAGTACATGAGATTTCCTTGCAATTTAACAACTCTCTAACTAGTTCATTTGAGTCATTTGAACTAGTTACGGTGAAGAAGAATATGGTTTATATGAAAGTTATCATATGGCTAACCATTTGGTTAACTATTGTTGAACCAACTAATGTACAAGTTTGGGTACGGTTACACAAGCCTACAAACATGCATTTCATATGTGTATAACAAGCTATGTTTTCGATCTAACGGTTGATAAATGTTAGCTTGAATATAATCAGGTTTTCATCTAACGGTGAATATTGAATGCTTTCTTACCAAGCTAACATTGATTGCAAACCCTGATTTGAAAGATTATATAAGGGAGAACTCTAGCAACTCGGAAACCTAATCCCCACATATTCTGTGTGATACTAGTTGTGCTAAGCTAGAGTATATTCTCCTTTAACCTTTTGTTTCTTCTTCTAAACCAGGTTAACGACTTAAAGACTTCATTGGGATTGTGAAGCCAGACCGATACTACTTTCTTGTAGTTGTGTGATCTGATCTTACTGTTTTTATCATACGAGTACAATTGTAATAATTGGCTTGAGATTTCTATCTCTGATAGGCAAGATAAAAAGTAGTCACAAACATCTTCGTCTCATCGTTTGTGATTCCACAATATCTTTTTTCGCTGCGTCGATTAAGACTATTGTGAGGTGATTGATAATACTAGGTTATTCTTCTGGAATATAAGTCGGGTTTATCAATTGGTTCCTGTTCACCTTGATTTATCAAAAGACAGAACAAAACTCGTAGGTATATCGTGGGAGATGAATTTATCTATTACCATAGACTTTTCTGTGTGATACAGATTTGTTTATTAAAGTCTTCGACTTTGGGTCGTAGCAACTCTTAGTTGTGGGTGAGATCAGCTAAGGGAATCAAGTACGTAGTATCCTGCTGGGATCAGAGATATAGGAACATAATTGTACCTTAGATCAGTGTGAGATTGGTTGGGGTTCAACTACAGTCCAGACCGAAGTTAGTTTGGAGTAGGCTAGTGTCTGTAGAGGCTTAATACAGTGTATGTTCAATCTGGACTAGGTCCCGGGGTTTTTATGCATTTGCAGTTTCCTCGTTAACAAAATTTTTGTGTCTGTGTTATTTCTTTTCCGCATTATATTTGTTATATAATTAAAATAATACAGGTTGTGCGTTGTTCAATCAATTAGAATATCCGACCTTTTGGTTGTTGATTTAAATTGATTGACACTTGGATATTTGTCTTTGGTACCATCCAAGTTATCTCTCGTGTATTTAATCGAGACTCACAGTTTGCTTGAGTAAGATTTAAATCGATAGATAGAGATATAAACTCTTTGATATACTTTTCTATTGATTGAGTCTGACTGTCTAGTTTATTCTCATAAAAGTATATTGGAGTTTGTCCATACAAATTCCTAAGCGAAATATTGAGTGTGGTTGTTAGACCCCCGCTTTTTCAATATGTGTACTAAATACACAACTTATGAAACATAAATTTATAATAGTGTAATCGTGACTTCACACATGATTTTTATCAATATCTACTTATGATCATTTGATAAAGCATCCCAAGTGGTTAGATGTGAAGCCTGTTTATATCAAAGAGTCACATACATTATAATAGATATCATCAACATTATGAGATCGAATATATTAGATTTTGTGAAAACCGAAATAGTATCTCATAAAATGAAAGAAAAAGAGACATAAAAGAATCACAAAATGCACAAGCTATCAATCGTAACACAAGATCTATAAAATAAAACTTTAACCTGAAACCTGCTTATACCTGTTGAGAGGATGTCGTATGAGTTCTAATAGATTTACAAAGAAGAAGTTTTGAGTCAAGCTTGTCCTGTTAAAAATCTCTAAATATGAATCATAACAAATACAAGAAGGTTGGCGAACCGGTTCGCAAACCGTGAGTTCACTTGGGGACAGTTCACGAACCTATGTGAACTAAATTTTGAAAGTTGGTAGTATAGGCTAGAAGTTGGCAAACCCGGTTCACGAACCATGGTCAACTAAGTTGGGTAGTCTTGTAGGGTTAGTGAATCCATCTCATAAACCGTTGCATCTTGACTCGTGAATAAGCCTAACGGTACACGAATCATTGTACCAACCATCCTAGTAGATTTTAGCAGATGCTCAAAGACTTATTTTTCAAATATGTTTAGCATTGATAGAACTCTCTCAAACACTTCTAAGGCTTCATTGATCACTGAAATACTTATGTGTATGCATTATGATTAAATTCTTAGGTGTTTAAATAAACATCAAATTTCTTGTAGTTCTTTGGCATATTTTCCAAACTGAATAGTCATTATACACGGTTCAGATTCGGTTCCTAGTGTATATTCTTCTATTATATTTTCAATACCTAATTGCTTGATTCTCAAGTTATCTTAGCATGAATTATAAGAAACCCATGGTCTTTGGAAACTATAAATAGAGATTTTGTTTCAACTGATAAATTCAATCCCTGACACTTTGTGTCCAAGTTGATTCAAGAGTCGTCCTCTATAGACCTAGGTTTCCTCTAAGAAACATAATTAGGTCCACGACTTAAATACTTTTCTTTGGGATTCGTGAAGCTAGGTCCGACTATCTTTACCTTGATAGTTCGTGAATCCTAATATTTCTTTTCTGTTATCGAGGTTTTGATAATATCTTTTAGGCAAGATGAATAGTAATCACAAAGTTCCATTCATCTCAAACTTTGTAATTCCTCAAGATAGATATCTGAAAACTGATCTTAATTGATCTTTTGTAGATTGTTCTTGAGAGGTGGTTAAGAATCTAGGATGTTCTTTGGGAGTCATAAGTTTCGGATTTATGAGGTTTGCTAGCTTTGTCTATTGTAAATAGATTTCCTCACCTTGATCTTTGATCTAAACATAAATAAAATAGACTTATCTATTAGAGCAAGATTGGTATCAAAAGTCTTCACTTAGATTGAAGGAAATCTTAATCTATAAAGGATGTCAGCTGTGTCTACTAATTTTACCATAGTCTACGTAATGTATACAGCTCAGAGAATCCGACACTAAGTAGTATTGATATCTCAGTTGAACTGATAATTCTAAGTAATAAAAGATACTCAAGATCACGATAATAACGAAGAACACAAATGTAAGGTAAATTCTACTAAATTATCATGAGACTCAATAGATTACGTGGTTCAACTTTTGTCTACGTCCACGGGATAATGAGTGATTATTTGTATTAAGTTGTGGTGGTTACAAAGATCTTAAATGCTTCCCCAAGTAATAGAGAAAACTCAAGTTCGAGTAAATACTTAAGTTTTAAACATTAAAGAGGTATAAGCTTAAGACTATATCTTCTTCTCGTGGATCTTGAATGCCCTTGTTTGTTAGTGAAGCTTGGTATTTATAGGCCCTTATGCTCCAGATATTTCTTTGCTATCTTTGGATCCATCGTTCCCTGATACATCTTCCATACAAATGGTACCTTCGTTCACTGTGTGCTTTCTCCATTCAGACTCTGCCACCTCAGCTGACCCACGTTCCTTCGGGAACTTCCCATCCTTAGTATAGATTGTACCTTCATTCACCGCAAGCCTTTGCCAGACAGACTCTGCCATCTCATCTCTCTCAACGTGCCTTGGTCACACAAATGTATAACTAGGCCAGACAAACATACACACATGTTCGAGCAGACACAACTGTACTTATCAATAGTTTCTTATAATTAATACAAGATATCACTTACAGTCTCATACAATCATCGAACATAAAGATTCAAAGGAAACTGCATGCAGCAGAAGTACAAACGTAATTCTCATTAGAAACTTTCAAACCTCTTCCTTATTATATAATGTGTTTGTACCATAAGTAAAGACGCCACTTAATGGGCCGAATTGATACTTGAATCATCTTTGGGTCCTCATCTAAGCCCGCTACCCAGTCAACCAAAGAAGTCCACTCGCCTGCACAAACCGGTCAATGGTCAAAGCCAGTCAATGGTCAAAGTCGATCAACCGTCAAAGTCAACATCCAGTCAAGGTCAATGGTCAAAGTCAACGACTAGTCAATGGTCAAAGTCAACCGTCGGTCAAACATCGAAGTTAGACACACCCCTAGCTAATTTTCAGTCTCCACTCATATCGCCAGCAAGCCAATTATGCTACCGACCAGTCTCCACTCATATCGCCAGCAAGACAATTATGCTGCCAGCCAGTCCATCCAGTCAGCCAGCCAACTATGAAGTCAGCCAACCCATTACGATGCCAGCCATCATCCACCTATCCTGCCATCCAGCATCCACCTGTCCGTCCATCCAGTCTCCACCAATCTCGAGACATTAATCGTGCGGTTTCATACGAAATTATGGTGAAAACATAAAGGAGCGATTTTTATGCGAGAATTCAATATAGGACCATAAATGGACAGTTTCATACATAAATTATGGTGGAGGCATTAAGACAAGATTACATGCCAGAATTCATGAAAGAGGCATAAAGAGGGCAGTTTCATATGAATTGATGATAAAAGCATAAATGAGCTGTTTAATGTAATTTATGTTGATAATTAAAATTAGATGGAAAAATGTATAAAAGGGAGATGGGCATAAATCAGTGGGGGGTAGTCAATAGGGGAGAAAAAGAATGTAACACAAACACATGAAATTATTCTCCCCAAGGGGATTCACCCGTGGACGTAGGCAACTATGCCGAACCACGTTAAAACTCTGTGTTTCTTTCCATTCTTCGAATCAACCTCTAACCCTAAATCCATAGAAAATAATCAATTCATTGTGTTTCGTGCCCAAAAGTGATTTTGGGTACAAACATTGGCGCCGACTAAGGGGACTACGAGAAAAGGAATCGTGTCCTCCCACTGAGAAAGTTGTACAAAACACTTCAAAGTCGCTTTCGGGTTTTTCGAAAATCGAAATTTGAAAAAAGTCGCCGGTTTTTTGAACGAATCAATAAATTTCGGTCGTATTTGAAAAATTTTATTCTATTTCATATCCAACGTGTAATTTTCACCATAAATATAATATTAATGTAAAATTTGAAATTACACCGAAATTTGATCACAATGGTCACGGTGTCAGGTGATCGCGAAATTTACCTTGGTTTTGAACCATAAAATTGCACATATTGATCAGTCCAGTTGACCGCAATTTGATCACAATGGTCAATCAAGATGATCGCGATTCTTCAGACCATATAATTGCACATATTGCTATCACGATTACGGATCTGCAATCAATCGCGTTCAGACTGAAGCTATCGAAATCTGAAAATAGTATTGCGAAATCTGAAAATAGTATTGCTGGGACGCTCGGTCCGCGGAAAAAGGTGTAGTGAAACATCATCAAAGTTGTTGTTGGATGTTCGATCCGCAACATGTGGCTGAGTCCAGTTTAAATGTCAGTCGCTGCAGTCCAGCAGCTGTTGCATACCAATTAATCGCAGTCCAGTTGATCGCAACTGCTGCAATCCAGATTTGTGGATCGAGATCTGCAAAAACAATTACCGTCGGAAACTGCTAAAATTACATCACTACGAATTTTGATGAAAATGTTGCCAAAATGTTCGGTCCGCTGTAAAAAGTTGGAGTGGAATACCATCAAAACCGTTGGCAGTATATTCAATTTGGTGCACGTTACATGGCGAAAAATCACTATTAAGACTGGTGAAAACCCCGCAAGAACGTTCGATCCACGGTGAAAGATGTCGAAAAAGCATCATCAAAACTGTTGCTGGATGTTCGATCTGCAACTTGGCTTGGTCCAGTTTTGTTTCCAATCACTGCAGTCCAGCTGGTCGCAGCTGCTGCAGACTAGTTAAATACAGATATTGTAGTCAAGTTGAACACCACTGCTGCAGTCCAGCATCGCAGTCGGAAGCCACCAAAGCTCACTTACTGCATAAATCACCAAGATTGTTGTTAGGATGTTCGATCCGCATCACGTTTCAGGAAAAAAAAAAAAAAATGGCCGGCGGCCAAGTTAAAAATAAAATAAAAATGGCCGGCGGCCAAGTTCGAAATTAAAAAAAAAAAAAAAAAAAAATGCCGGCGGCCTCGGCGGAAACTCAACTCAAGATCCGTTCACCCACGTCAGCGTTTATTCACCCACATCAGAAATTGTTAACCCAGGTTAACAACCCTCACCCACCTCTGAAAGTTCGTTTAACCTTCTTCAACATGGGTGTTGTTTACCCGCTTCAATCAGTTACACGGGAAAACATTTGATGCTTATGGGTGTATCAATGTTCGATGATCTTCGCATTAGAACCATTGATGCTATTGGGTTCATCAAACTTCGATGACCCAAGACACATCAAAGTTCCACTCTCAGCAACAGATCGATGCAACATGGAACATCAACTTTCGATGTTCTGGATACAAAGACCGTTAATGGTCAACGGGACATCAAATTTCGATGCTCCGCCTTAAATCGAAATTTCAGTTCAAAAAAAAAGCCGGAGACCATAGCCGGCGGCCAAAGCCGGCAACCAATGCCGGCGGCAAAATCCGAGCGGCAATCAGCGCGTTTTTTCCGATCAATCGGAGAGTAGTCGGTCAGGGCGATTAGGTGGAGGCGATTATTTGGTGTTGCTGATTCAGCGTAGCGCGATTCAAGATAATCCTGTGGCCCCGATTCAGCGAAAAGCGATGCAACTTAATTATGTAGCCCTGATTCAGTGTATCCGATTGCAACGCTAACGCGTAGTCCCGATTCGTTGTTACGCGATGTAACTTAATAACGTATACCCGGATATTTCATCCCCACGCCGCTAGCCTGAAGGATTAATACGCCCAACTTGGGCTTGGTAAAAAAGTTTCTTTCGTTGATATCTTCTTCGCCTCGCGTCCGAATTGGGTGATTTTTGGCTCGTTGCGATCGCATTTCAATACCCAACGACATAAGGGTAAAATTTTACAATTGGAGAAAAATATTTTTTTTGGGTGAAATCACGATATCAACATATTTGGAGCAAGGCCCTAACCAACCATTTCTTCGACAACTTCTTCTTTGTGCATCCAAACTGGGTGATTTTCGGCCAGTTCAGATCGTATGTCAATTCCCAGCATCGCGAAGGAGAAATTTCAATTTTCGGAGACAATTAAATTTTTAGAAATTTGAAACGACAGCACCAGAAACGGTCACATTCAATAACCACTGAAAATACTGCAGTCCAGTTGATCGAACTGCTGCAGTCCTTTTCTACATAAATATTACAGTCAGTTGATCGAACCACTGTAATCCAGTTTCATAATCAGCAATTCTTGGCATGTTGATCGAATCGCCCACAGTCCCTTTTAATTCCTACAATCCAGTTGATCGAACTGTTGTAGTCCGAATTTACCCAACACTGTTTCAGTACAGTTTTCCTCACCACTGCTTCAGTCTAGTTTTATGCATAACTGTTACAATACATCTAATCGAAGTTGCTAAAATACAGTTCCGTGGCAACTGTCTTCTTTCAAGTTTGGACATAACTGGTGCATTCCAGTCTCACAGATAAATCAATTATTAAGTCGAGACGAAACGCTAAGGAAAATATATTAATCATCGTCGTTGGAAAACAACGTCATAGCCAGTGGGCATCCAAATCACTTCATAAACGAAGTCGCAGTAACATTTTCAATATGGTAAGTATATGGTAAGTATACAATTTACATATTTTTTCTTTTCATATATATATTCATGCATACTTTTGTTTAATAAGACACCTTTAATGTGGCAAGCATTTTCTCAACGAGGGGATGCACACATTTCAATTCTGCGCAAATCTGGAATAGAGGGATTGGCCCCCCGCGCGAATTCTGGATAGCAGACATCTTCAAAATTCAAAAGTCCATGCGCGAGCAAAATGCAGCAAGGAAGTGCACCCTTGTGCAAGCATTGAGCAACATGGAAATCACTAGCTACTTGAGGGCGATTTGCATATCACTTCAACGTGACTGTCTATCACTTGGGGGCGAGATATGTGACTCCTCATAGTCTGAAATGACTCCTTTGGGGAAGGCTGCGTAAACACTCTATATGATTAGGGGCAAGTTACATAGCACCTAAATGCAATGCGGAGTTCAGCTTCCGAAAATCGGAACTTCAGGTAACACGAACTTCTCAATCCTCCAATGAATTGCAGGATTAAGAGGGGGCGAGCATACACCATAATATTTTTACGCATAATATTTTTTCAGTAATGTTAAAATGCCATAGTCATATTGATTGAATTATTGTACTCCAGTTCAAAGGCAATCACGCACTCGGTTGGACGCAACCGATGCGATCGATTACTTCTGAATCTGTACTCGATTGGACGCATGGCCCGATGCGATCTGGTGACACTCAGTTGGACGCAACTGGTGTTGTCTAGTTTTATTAATAACTTTTACACCTATGTTTATCGAACTTTTTAAGTCCAGTCCCTCAGCAGCTGCTGCAGTCCATCTAATTGTTGCTGCTGCAGTCTAGCTAATCTTTGCTGCTGCAGTCCAGCCAATTGTTGCTGCTGCAGTCCAGCTAACCGTTGCTGCTGCAGTCCAGCTAATCACAACTGATACATTCCAGATATGCTCTAATCTCCTGCAGTCCAGCTAAACCCAACTGCTGCAGAAGAACTTTTTTCGCCGCTGATGTATTCCAGCTGACCGCAGCTGATGCAGTCCAGCCTTGCTCGCAGTTCCTGCAGTCCAGATGAACGCAGCTGCTGCTGCGGAACTTTGTTCGTCGCTGCTGCATTCCAGCTGACCGCGGCCGATGCAGTCCAGCCTTGCTCGCAGTTCCTGCAGTCCAGCTGAACGCAGCTGCTGCAGCGGAACTATGTTCGCCTCTGTTGCATTCCAGCTGACCGCAGATGATGCAGTCCAGCCTTGCTCGCAGTTCCTGCAGTCCATCTGAACGCAGCAGCTGCAGTGGAACTATATTCATTGTTGTTGTATTCCAGCTGACCGCAGCTGATGTAGTCCAGCCTTTCTTCATTCCGCAGGTCAAGATGAACGCAGTTGCTCACTGAACTTTGTTCGCTGCCACTGCATTCCAGATGGTCGCAGCTGATGCGTCGGCCTTGCTCGCAGTTCCTGCAGTCCAGCTGAACGCAACTGCTGCAGTGGAACTTTGTTCGTCATTTCTTTGCATTCAGTGATCATAGCTGATGCATACAAGATATGATCATTGTTTCCGCAGTCCAGCTGATTATAGCTGCTGCAGACCAGCTTCACTAAATAATGTTATCACTCACAGTACCACTCCACTCAACTGTTTCCCGCCAATCTCCCAATCACAATAGCCTCACTTGGGGGCTTCTCGATTATGATTTCCGCAAACACAAGGGAAGTTCGCCAATCGCCTCAACGTCAGTAATCCACACCTAGGGGCGAGTTTTATCATTGACTAAGGAAAACGGAATTTTCTTAACCCCCAACAAGTTGGAGGTTAAGAGGGGGCGATGTTTGTACCATAAGTAAAGACGCCACTTAATGGGCCGAATTGATACTTGAATCATCTTTGGGTCCTCATCCAAGCCCGCTACCTAGTCAACCAAAGCAGTCCACTCGCCTGCACAGACCGGTCAATGGTCAAAGACAGTCAATGGTCAAAATCGATCAACCGTAAAAGTCAACATCCAGTCAAGGTCAATGGTCAAAGTCAACGACTAGTCAATGGTCAAAGTCAACCGTCGGTCAAACATCGAAGTTAGACACACCCCTAGCTAATTTTCAGTCTCCACTCATATCGCCAGCAAGCCAATTATCTTTGCCATGACAAGTCTCCACTCATATCGCCAAAGAAGACAATTATGTTGCCGACCGATCCATCGATCCACCAACTATGAAGTCAGCCAACCCATTACGATGCCAGCCAGCATCCACCTATCCTGCCATCCAGCATCCACCTGTCCAGCCAGCCAGTCTCCACCAATCCTGTCAGACATTAATCAGGCAGTTTCATACAGAAATTATGGTGAAAACATAAAGGAGAAGTTTTTATGCAGAATTCAATATAGGACCATAAATGGACAGTTTCATACATAAATTATGGTGGAGGCATTAAGACAGCAGTTACATGCAGAATTCATGAAAGAGGCATAAAGAGGGCAGTTTCATATGAATTGATTATAAAAGCATAAATGAGCTGTTTAATGTAATTTATGTTGATAATTAAAATTAGATGGAAAAATGTATAAAAGGGAGATGGGCAGAAATCAGTGGGGGGTAGTCAATAGGGGAGAAAAAGAATGTAACACAAACACATGAAATTATTCTCCCCAAGGGGATTCACCCGTGGATGTAGGCAACTATGCCGAACCACGTTAAAACTCTGTGTTTCTTTCCATTCTTCGAATCAACCTCTAACCCTAAATCCATAGAAAATAATCAATTCATTGTGTTTCGTGCCCAAAAGTGATTTTGGGTACAAACATAATGGTCGCATGCATTTGAAACAAAAACATACTTAACATGTTCACCGTACGCAACCATAAAAATCTATTCTTAAGATTATTGGAAAACTTAGGCTATGGATGTTATAAGCGCGAGCAAGACTTGATCGAGGCGTGATACAATCACTGTCCTTAAGAATAGATTTCGCCCCTCAAGGTGCAAACGATTTAATGGCATCTATTCTCCAGGACTCAACGATCTCAATCCGGTAAGAGTGCACTCTCAATACTGGATTCCTACGAACAATAAAAAATCAGATTAAGGTAAAACACAACGTTTATGTACAATAAGCATAAACATAAGATACTGCACTATTGGCAGAGAAGAATAAGAGAAATAGATTCCATATTCAGGGAAATCATTTCCTCTATGCATATATAGAGTCTGAACAGACTCTTGACCACTAAGGTCGCGATGCTTCGTATAGATGTGCTTCATGAAATGAAACCCAATAAACCATCTCTTCATGGCTATATGTCTTTTGACAAACCAACACAATTCTTCACTAATTCTACATATTTGATATGCCTGTTGGGATTTGGTAACTGTGTAACCACTTGAAGTTGGTTCCTGTAACTAACTTAATAGGTACAATACATTATATACTGATGTATTTTGAAACACATAAATATAAAGTCCAACAATCCCCCGCATTTCAAAATACATTCATAATTGTATGAATTTTCCAGTAAATAATATAAACTTTGTGCATTCGAATTGGTGCCTTTTGGGCTATGAACCAATTCTAGGAAGATAAATCATGGTTTACCAGAAAAAACATGGTGAAACATAGTTTCTATGAACCGGTACTCTTTTATGTAAACTGATGTAGTTTTGAAGTGGTAAGTATAAGATTCGTTGCTCGGACTCTTTTGAAGATTTGGTTTAAGATTAACTAAAGAAAAACTAATTAAATTGATTTTTGTTACCAAGGAGAGATGATTCTAGGGTTTTGGATTCCACTACTTCCAATATTTGTAAATTCAATAATTAAAAACTTTGACATAATACTCCTATTTTACTCAAAACAATTCGAATTCAATTTCAAACCCTAATTCTGCCATAGCTTTTCCCGACAAAATTTGAAATTCAAACGGAGAAGATGACCTCCCCTTATCCAACAGAGGTGTCCCTTTAGCAATTTGGGGTATAAATAACAACTCTTGGGGGTGCGAATAGCGATTTGTGGGCTACAAGAAGTAATTTTGGGCTGTAAATAGCAAAAACTCCTTTGGGTGTCTTTAACACATTTCTCCGGAGGTTCAAACACCACTTTTCGAATTCTTCCACCAACAGCAGTTGTCTCTTACCTCTCAGATCCACTTCTTTTCTTCAATTTCTTTTCATCACTAAAGCTGCCATGCTTTTCAAACATAACTCGCATCACTAAAGCCAACATGCTTTTCAGATAGAGATGAAGAAATAAAAGTAAATAATGAGAAATAATTCTTCTCCAACAGTAGTTGCACATGAAATGACACTTTAGCTCTTTTTAAGCGACGTTTCTTCTTCTTTTGCTCCAAAGTACCTAAACACAAAATTAAACATAAAATACATAATTTACAAGAAAACTTCGCAAAGAAAGCATAAACAATAGATAAATATCAATGTGTTTTAGACACCTATCAAATTCCCCCACACTTAGACTTTGCTAGTCCTCGAGAAAATCAAACAAAACTAATTTTAAAACATACAACTCCTTGTCGTTGAGGATACGGTCACACTTACCATGTATAACAAGCCTTTAAACCCCTAGGTGTCCCTAATGGCCGAGTTATAGTCTCGGTAGGGTTTACAAGAGGTTGTACCCATAAAACCTTTTACTCCAGATCCTAGCTACCTGTGACGAATTTAGGAACGACACTAAAGAATCTCCTTTGTTGGCATACTTTCATTGGTTACAAAAGGAAGTATCCGGATGCGAATCATATTCATCTATTTATAAGTGACAGAGTTCTATTCAGATAGTCGCACTATGGACATCAATAATCGGAATCACACAAATGAATAGATTAAGAAGATGGATTATAGAGATAGATAGTTCAAAATAATGTTATCTAAGGCCAACGGTGTTTCCCATATCTTTCTAAAGGCCTCCGCTAAACCTATGAATCCTAATGGATTGAGATACTGGTCTGGACTAATATCAACACAGCGTGACATATACAAGGGAACCAGCGGTCGATAAACTTAATTCTAGATCAACTCAACTGGCATATACAAGGGAACCAACGGTCGATTTTATTGCACAATAATAAACTTTTCAATTTATTTTTATTTTTATTTTTATTTTTATTTTTTAACTGCATGATTTGATTTTTGGATCCAAGCACATGCTTCTTGTCAGCAGATTACATGATAGTTCCCATGGATCATGCGTTCAACTCTTGTTTAGGCGGCGGAGACAGGGAAAACACACACATATTGTTATCCAAGTGTTAATCAATTTTATTTTATTTATTTTATTCCGTTTGGTCTGGTCTAATTATTATTTAGTAAATCAATCACTCTATTTCATCCCGGTAGTGGTAACAATTCGATGTTTTGTGCCCCACCAAATCACTTAGAGAAACATATAATTTTCAAATAAAATAAAATAAAAACTGAAGGTAGTGTGATGATTCCATTCTAACACCTAAACTCCACCCCCAAGCAAAATGGTACCGCCATTACTTTTTTTTTTTTTTTTTTTTGGTAAACAAGGGTGCATAATTCTACTCTACAGTTCTTTCTAAATCTGTCGGTTCAATAGGCTTTGTTGCAAAATAAGGTAAAGAATAAAATCAGTCTTCAGATGCCCAAACTTTAATCGGTTGCTTCTTGAGCAGTTGCAAGGCACTTTAAGCTAACCAAGAAATAAGAACACTATTCACATGGCCAATTTGGTCTATATAGAAACTGCTTGAGCTCTTTATAGGTTGCTTCAAACACAAAATTGGAATCTAAGAGGTACTTGCTTTTGACAAGTTAGTTCTCCTTCACAAAAGATCTCTGCTTATTTATCTATGGTGTTCTTTCTTTCAAGTAATGATGGGGCTTCCTTCCAAGCTGCTTTGCTTATTATCTGTACAAACAACGGCAATCCTGTCAATACACGATCATCACAGACTAGTTGTTAGCCAACTACACATTCAGGATTGTAAATGGTCTGATACCGATGAGACTTCCATTTTTCTACATATGCTGGAAAAAATTTCGGTTGTTCCAAGGATGGAAAGTTGCTTCCTTTGTCTTAGGTAACTAATTTCACCGATAAAGAACAATAAAAATTTCTCTTAAATCTATATATATATATATATACCAGTAACTTGATGTAACATATCTATTCGTAACAGTGTGTTTGTTTTCTAACAGGTTTAGTATTTTCTCAGAGTCTGTCTCATATCGTAGCCATCTCCAACTTGATGCCCTACCTTATAAATCTGTTGGAAGAGAAGCTCCCACTAGCTGCAGCAACTGCAAACTTAAGAACATGAATCACAGCCATAATGGCGATCTTTGGAGCCTATCTTTCTGACGCTTATACTGGGTTCTACCGATTGATATTTTACTCGACAATAATATATATAACAGTAAGTTCCCGATCTCAGAAATAACTCAACCTTATCTACAACCAAACTTTGAATTCTCCAGTGTGGTCTCTGACACATGTATTGTTCCCTTTGAATGCCTTTGCATAAAGGGATTGTTGCTATTAACAATTTCAGCTTTTAAACTACATTCCGAAGCCTATCTTTCTGACGCTTATACTGGGTTCTACCGATTGATATTTTACTCGACAATAATATATATAACAGTAAGTTCCCGATCTCAGAAATAACTCAACCTTATCTACAACCAAACTTTGAGTTCTCCAGTGTGGTCTCTGACACATGTATTGTTCCCTTTGAATGCCTTTGCATAAAGGGATTGTTGCTATTAACAATTTCAGCTTTTAAACTACATTCGGAAGCCACAAGTGCATATGGAAGCTCGGATAGGCTCTGGGTTTTCCGAATGGCATTGTTACTAGTAGCACTTGGCAAAGCTGGCCATACACCAATGTTAAAAGCCTTTGGAGCTTGTCAGCTGAAGTCTAGAGGAGCAGAATATGATGAGAGTGATGATAAAGTTCATGCTAGGTTAAACTGTTGGTGGTGCATAGGTGTGAATGTTGGTGCTTTTTGTGGCATTCTGCTACTTGCCATTGTTGAAGGTAGGCAGTACTGGGTAGCTGGTTATGGTGTATTGACACTGACAATGTTCATCGCCTTCTGTATATTTGTTCTTGGCAAACCGTTATACAAATGTGTTGAACCACGTGGGAGTCTTCTCACACGTGCATCACGTGTTTTGGTGGCTGCATTCTTCAAAAGACATCTTGATGTTCCTGCAGATACCAGTCAGCTGTACCATGGAGACAGTAATCAGTTACTTCACACAGATAGCTTAAGGTATGTGTAAGGGTTTTTGTTTCCATGTCTGTGTGTGTCACTATATGAGCCTCTACTGTAAAACCCTAAGTTTACATGTACTGCAGGTTCTTGGACAAGGCTGCCATTGTAGAATCACAGAGTTCTGAACTCAACGAAGACAGAACCAAAAGGAGACTTTGCACAGTTATGGAAGTAGAAGAAACTAAGCTTCTCTTAAGGATGTTTCCAATATGGACTACCTTCCTTAACTATGGCCTAGTTAAATCATTGGTGAGCACTTTCTTTCTTCAGCAAGGAAGCAACATGGACCGAAAATACAGCCTAGGAAACGTTCCACTTCCATTCCTCTTAATATTTACCAGATATGTAAGTGGACAAATAATTTGGCTAAATAAGAGACCATCAAAAGCATACCCAGGATTAGAACAAGTGATCACACCGCTGGTAAGAATAGGAATAGGGTTGATCTTTGGCATACTTTGTTGCAGTATCGCCTCATCAGTGGAGGCTAAAAGGTTGGATATCGTTAAGAGACATAATTTTCAAGACAGACCTAAAGAGACTCTACCCATCAATGTCTTTTGGCTAACTCCTCAGTTCATGTTATTAGGTGCTATGGATGGATTCACTTATCCCGGTATCAAAGATTTCTATTACAACCAAGTTCCTAAATCAATGTGGTCGTTTGGACCTTCGTTTACCTTAAGTGTGATTGGATTTGGAAGTCTACTCGGTGTAATAGACATAGCTGCAACAGATAAAGCAAGTAAACAAGGAGGACGAACAAGTTGGTTTGCAGACTCCATCAATAAGAGTCGTCTAGATATTTTCTATCTATCACTAGTGATACTAAGCTGTATCAACCTCGTTTTCTACGGTTTTCTAGCACGTAAATATACCTACAAGAAAGCTGTTTCTGAAGATGACCCAGATTCAGGCGTCATCGATACAATGAGTTTTTAACATCCAAATCATATAAAGAAGCCGTTTCTCAATTCATTCTTCCTTCTATAATGTCGCCTAAATTATAAAATTCATAAATTATCCTGTATCATTCTATTGTAACAATTCAGTTAACCAAAATCAATACAGAAAATGTGTTAAAATTCAAAACCAACAAGAAACCTCAGATTTCAAAATATAGAAATGAACGAGAATTATCTGAATTTTCAGTCTAACAACAAAATAAAAGCATCAAAAGCTGACAAATTTCCACTATTTCCTGTCAGATTTAGCGACCTTTTTCTTAGAAACTAAGATCTCAGGTTTAGGGTTTTTCTCAAATTCAATTGGATCCAACCATTTCAAAGGATGGCGATTATAAAAACCCCAGTTAGGAACTGAAATCAAAGTAGTAATAACAACACCAGCAGCATAAACAAGAAGCATCATTTGATAAGAACCTGTTGAATAACCAGCAATGAACCCCAAAATTGAGAAACCTAATAACATGATCATCATCCATTGCTCGCACAGTTTTTGCCCTTGCCAATCCATCTACACAAACAAACAAACAAAACCAATAAAATTCAAGTAATCGGACAAAACCAACTGAACCTCAAATACTCTAATTCCGGTGAAGATTTTACTTACGCTGTTGAAATTCGATGTCCGAAAGAGAAAGTGAGAGCTGTGAGAGGTGTAAAAACGGAAAGTAATAAAAATCGAAATCTCTTTGCCAACTAATAAGAACATGCCACCTGTATCTAAAAAGTCATCGCAGTTAAGTGGGACCCGTTTAGTGGGAGTATGCTAGGATTCATATGTACGTGTTGTGTAGAATCATCCTGCTTAAGTGCGGGTTCTTGTTCTTCTGTTGAGTGTGTTTCCTATCTTCTTCTGGAGTTTAACTGAGAAGTGAATTGGAGGCGTAGAGAAAAAAGAGATGCCGAAGAGAACAACACACACGTACTCAAGTGAAGATGCAGCACCAGATGGTCCAGAATCTGATCTCTTTGTTTATTATTGTAAACATTGTGGTTCTCATGTTCTAATCACTGGTGATCTCTCACTCTCTCTCTGTTTATTATTAGGGTTTTGTTTATTTTCTTCTCTTTGTTATAACTGTAAATTCGATTTGTTATCAACTGTTATTGTGAAATAAATTTGCTTCCTTTTATCAATTTGATGTTTCAGATTAATCAGATAAATTGGGGATTTTAGTTTGTTATATTGTTTTCGATTGGGATGGGTGGTTTTGGTTTATCATTTTTTTTTTAAAGTGAGTAAAACCCCCTTTGTTAAGGTTTATAGATTGTTCAAGTTGTAGTCTTGTTGTTCAGGTTCTTGACTAATTCTCCATGTGGTCTTGGATGGTCTTGAGTTCTATCTGGCTAAGCTAACTAAGACCGTAATTCTGGATTTTCTTACAAACATAAAGAATTGAAATCTTAGTGCATGGTTTTGGATATTAAAACCCTAAACCTTCCTTTCACAAGAACCACAATATATCTGAAAACACGTCATGAACATCATCTCCATTAGGTAGGCCACTGACCTACACGGGGATTAGAAAAATGTTACCCCTAAGCCAAATTAAGGTTGTTCTCAATCTTTACATGCATTGGATGTACTTTAAGCTCCATCTGCTAGTATTCAAGCTTTTTCTCAAACCATAGGTGCTCCACAACTTATGAATGGATGTGCTGATTGGATGATATGATTCAGTTGTTTGAGTTGGGATAAGTGTTTGGATCATAATGGGAAACCTAAAATAATCATTATTTGTGGGATAATCATATGTCTGGTGCTTCAGCTAGAGAGCTTTTGGATCTTGTTGCTTAGATGGATGATTATGAGAATACACCCAACATTTCATCTTTTAATATTCTGCTAAATTTGGTGTGCTTTTTAAGTCCAAGCTGATTCCTTTATTGGTTGTTTCTTTGATCTCTAGCTTATAGAGATTTGTTGGTGGCACAACCTTGAGATGGTTGCCTAACTGGAATCACACAAATTAATAGTTTCATTGATCCCTCATTGATGTTTGAAAGAGTACTGTTTCTTTTAATAATGTCTTCATTTTGAAAGAGTTATCTGCTATTTAGTCGTGGTTCTTCGTACTGAAATGTGTTTGCTCTAAGATACGCAGTTACAGAAGATGCCAAGGCGGAAGACGGACAGATCATCTGTGTTGGATAAACAGAAATATCTCGCTAGGCTCAACATTAGTGAGGCAGGAAAAGTTCTTTTAAAGCGGTAAGGCTATTCACTTTTATACACTTTATCATAGCTCTTCCCTGATACAACCAGTGTAGTTAAATTTTATAGAATGTCACTTTAACCAAATTACAGTTGTTTTCAAACTCATGTGTAAATACTGTATCTTATCTTGTCCAGTGGCGAAGGAAAATTGGAAAAGCAATTCCGTATGGCTTGTATTGGTTGCGGACTTTTTGTTTGCTATCGCTCAGAAGAAGATTTGGAAACAGCTACTTTCATTTATGTGGTCGATGCTGCACTTAGTTCAGTTGCAGCTGAAACCAATCCTCAGGTATTTTGTATTTTTCTTTATTCATGTATCTTTCTTTTACTGCGAAGTGATTGGAAATTCATTATCTTAAACTGACGTATGATGTAGGATGCTCCTGTTCCACCTTGCATATCACAATTAGAAGGTGGTCTTGTTCAAGTGGCAATAGAAGTAGAAGACCGTGCTCAACGTTCTGCCATTACAAGTAAATCGTTTAACTGTTTATTAAATTTACAAAATCAACTCTTACTTCAGTTATGTATACTAGGCTTACTAGCTAGTTGCACACGTTGCTCGCCTGATCAAAGCATTTCAAGAATTCCAACCTTAATTTGATACAATAATTCCATCCACATAATGTTTTGAGACCCATGGAGAAACTTGTGTTATTTCCGGTTACCTTCTTTTCTAGCTCCTCCTTTTACTTCTGCGGTTTGGTCCAATAGATGCTGATGCCACAGATGAGTAACCTCTAGAGCTGTTTAAGAACATAAAAGTATGATGCTAAGATCACGTAGTAGAGATTGAGATGTTGACCCTGTTAAATGCTAACTTCAATGGGTTCTTCAAAACCGTTATGGATATTGAGATGTTGACCCTGTTAAATGCTAGCGTAGTAGAGATTGAGATGTTGACCTTGGACATCCTGGTTATCAAAATAAGTTAAATAGTGATCATTATGGATATCGTCCGTTAATTTTTTTATTAGCTTTATTCCCCATTATTGTCTAAATTGAATTGAATTGAATATACAATTGTAGGATTTGAATTTTTCTTGAACAATGCAACTTAATGGTTGTAATTCGTATCTCAGGGGTAAATGCTGATGATGTTCGGGTAGCTGTTGCTGCACCAGCTGCTCGTGGAGAAGCAAACAACGAGTTGTTAGAATTTATGGGCAAGGTACATTACAGTCTGTCACTGTGTGGTTTTAATGTTGAAATCTTTTGTCATTTATTGTTGAAAAGCTTCTAACTTAATTGGGATCCTCATGCGCTATAATGGAACAGGTGCTAAGTCTTAGGTTAAGCCAGATGACTCTTCAGAGAGGATGGAATAGTAAATCCAAACTTCTTGTGGTGAGTTTGCCTTCATAAACTCTTTGAGTTTTTTTAGCTGTTTCTTTGTTTTTACCACTTAGACACATAGAGTCAACATTATACCTGTACCATGTCATTGATTATCGAGTTTCGAGCAAACTAAGTGTCTATTTACAGTCTTTAATTCATAGTACCTAAATGACTGGTTTCAGACTTTCAGTTGTGAACCACATGTGGATTCCTAAGTGCCTGTTTTAACTTTTAAGATAGTGTCTAATTCATGAAATTTGTCCGAGTATTATGGCCAAGTAGAGTTAATACTTGATGCTTGAATCAGGTGGAGGACTTGTCTGCCAGAGAGGTATATGAGAAGCTTCTCGAGGCTGTGCAACCTTGAAGCTTTTCTCCACATAATCATTACAGCATCCGCCCTTGCTTTTGGAATATGACGGGTATCAGCCTTCTACATTATTCCCTACTCTACTACTACTTGTGGTCATACCGTCAACTTGGTTCTACAACACCAATTTATCGTGTGCAACTAACTGTAGCATGCGGTTTTATCAGAGCTCTGCTGAAATTGTATTTTGATGATGACCCTAATTTGTAACTAACAGACATGATAATTCATTCGATCTGGAGCACTTTGTATACAATATTTACTTTTTTAAGGTTTAA
The DNA here is from genome assembly GCA_023529315.1 of Papaver bracteatum. Lineage (NCBI taxonomy): Eukaryota > Viridiplantae > Streptophyta > Magnoliopsida > Ranunculales > Papaveraceae > Papaver > Papaver bracteatum. Next base: position 1,194,411 of record JAJJWX010004549.1, read on the forward strand.
AGACTGGTAACAATTACTCGAATGAGGCGAATCACCTAATTTTTTGTAGGTACCTGAGAAGTTGCTTTCCGTTACAATGGCAGGGAGTAGTGTGGAAGTCTTCCATGAATGGCGTAAATCCCTGAGAAGTAAGTAGTACGATGGCAAAAAAACACCTGTCTAGAGAACATTTCCATGAATTTCCAGCTTATTTTCCTGGAATGACCATAGAGCTTGGCTTCTAGAGATATCCAAATTTGCCGAGGGATTTCCATGCTGATCTTTGGTAGTAGGTATGTCGTATCTATAAGTTGCCGTATCTATATGCCGTATGCAATTGGATACTAGCAGGCAAGAAACATTATGTCATGAAAATCTTCATGGATGGGGTGAAAATCTCTAAAGCAACTTTCAGGAAAAAATAAAAATAAAAAGACCTTTGAAATAAACCAGAACCTCAAAAGCAAACTTGAGGTTATACTACAAAACACAAATTTGTCAAAAAGTTGATACGTTAACAACACTTAGCACGCAGTTTTGAAATTCTTAACTATAGAATAGAACCCTTAATTAGAGAGTCTTAAAGCAAACCGTGCCATGGAAAATGAAAAAGGATTATATACAGATGTACCCCCATTGTTAGACCCGATAGACAAATGTACCCCCGTTTTTTTGCCATTTACAGATGTACTCCTATTGGATGGAAAACATCCAAAAGAGTTAGAAAAGTCAATTTCTCGGACAAAAGGTCAATTTCTCCTTGACCGAGATGAGAAATTGATGCCACGTATGTATTTTCGAGATGAGATAATGATGCCACGTATTTGAACCCGTGGATGAATCAAGGCCACAGATCTGTGTGCGGATGGATCTCAATGAATATGGACGGTATCTGATGGAAAAGTGGATTATACATGGGAAAAGAAGAAACAAACTCGTCCTTATCTTCTTCTTCCCTCTTTCCCCATTTTTCCTCTCGGTTCTCTCGGTTCTCTTTGAAATCAAATCTAAAGGAACCCTTAAATCGGTTTCTTAAGACGAAGATAAGTGAAGATGGTGAAGTTAAGACGTGGAAAGAAGAAGGAGAAGAAGAAGAAACCAGAAATAAAAAGGTTAGTTTATCTGGGTTTTGTGTTTTAGGGTTACGATTGATTTTTTTTTTTCGTTGATGTATTTGTACGATTATTTTGTTATAGGATTGATTTCGGTAACTAAACATTGGGTTTATGTATATTTTTTTTTAGGGTTTTCTGTTTTTAGGGTTCTTGGGTATTATTGTGATTGATTTTAGGTTTGTGAAATAATGCATAGTAATACGAAATTGATGCTTGGGTCTGTTTTTATTCATTGATTTGTAGGGTTCTATATATTTTCTGATACTGTAATTGATTGATTTGTAAATTGATGGAATAAATAGATGATATTGGATGATTAGCATTTTTGCTTGAACTGTGTGATGAGTAGGTTAATTTTAAGTAGTCAATTGACTCAATTCTATGTATGAGTGTTGTTCATTTGGTGTGGACATGAACTAATACTATGTATTATGTGTTGATGTAGACATGAAGTTGAAGACAAATATCCTAAGAGAGACATAAAGGTGAAGGTTATGGATACTGTGATGAGTTTTGAATTCAAAGGGTTGGCTAGAGAAGATATGGGTCTTGTTCAATTGAAGGAAAAGATCAAGACCCTACTTACATTGCAACCTAATGAGGAAGTGGACTTGGTATGGCTAAGTGACCCATGTTTACCAGAATCATTGTTTACTGAAGAAGAATTCTGGAGGTTTTGGGACAATGCAGAAGTACATGAGAATTGGGCTACACTTCATATGCAAGTTATTATTCCCCGTGAGCATTCTGAATTAACCATTGTTGCTCCTCCACACAAGTATTTGACACCAAAAAAGTCTTCTTCAACACCAAAGAAACCAGTGAGCAAAACCAAGAAAGCTCCTACAAGAAAAAGTCATAGAGTATCTAAGAAGAAGAACCAAAGTCAGTCAGCAAGCAAGAAGTTATTCATTGGCTTGGATGAAGAAGAAGTATATGTTCCTCAAAATACACAACAAACACAGTCTAGTGTAATGGTAACATACCGAAGAACATTTTGAATCATTTAATCGACTTTTGGATTGAAGCAACACAGATGCTAGTGTTATTGAGGATGACCAAGTATGTTCTACAACTTCCAAATGAAGAACCCGATGAGTGTCACCCGAGCAGATTTAAACAACTTCAACTCGGGTATGAGAGTGAAGAACAACATGAGAAGGACTATGAGGAATTTTTGAGAAAGGATGAGTCTGGTGGCTTGGCAGATAAGTCTGATGATCCCAACTTTGGTGAGGTGGAGGTTGATAATGACAATGAAGGTAATGTTTTATTTTCTTGGGTATTGATTGTTTGTTTTGTTTTATTTTTTTGTTTGTTATAGTATCTGAAAAATGAATGAATGTATGGTTGTGTTGTATGTTGTTTCAGAGGACCATTATGGAGATGTAGTGAGTTGTGATGGAGAAGATGAAGGTAATGATATGCTTTTTTAATTTGTTCCAGTCCATTATTGTTAGTTATTGTAATTTCAAAACAAGTTAAGATGAAGGTACTGACTAGTATGATTTGTTTGTTTGTTAGGTGGACAACAAAAAGCTAACCCAATTTGGAGCCGATCGTAATGCACCTCACCAATTTAATGGACCTCAACCTAATGAGCCATGTCCCACAACGGAGTTTGAGAAAGAATATGCAGAGCACTTTAGGAAAGAACAAGAAGAAGACTTGTTCCAAGAGGAGATAGGTGAGGAATTTGATCCTACTAAACTTGTAGTTGGTACTAAATATGTAGATAAAAATGAATTTAAGAAACATGTTAGGCATTTCTGTGTAATGAATGGACATGAATTTGTATGGAATAAATGTGATAACAAAAAACAAAGGGCAATATGTGTTCATGCTGAGAAGACAGAATGTAAGTTCTTTATATATGGCATCAATCGAAAAGGTGAAGGAAACACCTTTACACCCAGAGGGTTTCATATAGAACACAACCATCAAGGTCGTGGAGATGGGTACAACAAGAGTGCAACTCCTCCTTATGTAGCTGATTGGTACATGGAAAAAAGAAGGGATACAGGTTGTGATGCAGCAATACCTTGTCCACATGACTTAGCAGCGCAATTTAAAAAGGACACAAAGGTCACAATTCCATACCATACTGCATGGAGGGCAAGGGTTATGGTGTTGTAGAAGCTATATGGGAGTTATGAGAAGAGTTACCAACAAGTTCCTAACTTCTGTGAAATGGTTAAGGTAATGTTACTCTTGTGTGATATTTTTTTTTCTTGTTAGTTGTTTTTGAAAATAATATTCATTTTGTCCTTCTTGTTATTAATTCTACAATGTTGTATGCAGAGGAGAAACCCAGGAAGCCATTGTTCTTTCTCATATGGCACTGTAGACAATACATTTCTTTCTTTAACTATATCATTTTCTCCCGCAATAAAGGGGTGGAAGGCTGCATTGTGTAGAAGGGTCATTGGCTTGGATGCTTGTCACTTGACATGAAAGTTTGGTGGTGTGATGCTATGTGCAACAGGTAAAGTGTTCTTCTTCTTCACTTATACATTCTGTGTAATTTATATGTCATTTTGGATTATAATTCTCTTGTACTGTGAAATCAGGTTTGGATGGTCAGAATGGCTTAGTTATGTTAGGTATAATGGTGTGTAGGAATGAAACAATTGAAAATTGGAAGATTTTCCTTGGAGATTTGAAGCCTCTGGTAGATGAAGATGGTGTGCGTATATGTTTCATCTCAGACAAGCAAAAGGGAATCTTGGAGGGTGTTGACTATCACTTTCCTTTAGATGAACACAGATATTGTTTTAGGTATAATGTTTATGAATTCAGATTAATATTCCCTTATTTCTTTCTAGATCACCAAATAATCCTATAATGTATTTGAATTTACATGTGACAGGCACTTGCTTGCAAACTTCAAGAAGTACTACAAGGGTTTTAGTTTGCAGAATCATCTTTGGAATCTTTGCTAAATGTTACAAGAAAAGGCATTTTGAGGTAATTCATAAGCACATTTCACTTGTTTAAATATATTTCCTCAAATTTATTAGGTTTTTATGTAACCATAAACATTGTTTTTATGTTAGGAACATATGGCCAAGATGAAGGTGAGAATGAAGATCTTGCTTGGTATCTCTTGAAAGAAGAAAAACCACAAACCTGGTCCAGGTCCCATTTTGAAAAAGACTGACAAATGTGAGCACCTTAATAATAACTTTTCTGAGTCCTTCAAAAATATGTCAAAGAAGATGAGGGATAAGCCAATCTGCAAGTTAGGCACGATGTATGGAGAGTGGTGATGAATACTTGGTATAAGAGAAGAAATGAGTCTCGCAAAATGGAGGGATGGTGACATAGTTCCTAAAGCAATGAAGTTGATTGAAAAGATGACAACTTTGAATCATAACTTTAAGTTGGTACCAGTTTGTGAAGTACAAAGTCTATGAAGTGATTAGTGTGCATGAAGCAGTTTTTTATTGTGGATCTTGAGAAGAAAACATGTAGCTATTTGCAATGGGAGTTAAGGGGATTTCCATGCCAAAGATGTTGTATGTGCTTTGGCTCCAATGAGACCTAACTGGGCTGAGTTAGTTTCCTAAACTTGAACCACTTTATATATTTTGGTTTGTATTATATGTTTTCTAGAAGTACAATGTATAACCAAGCCCATTTTGTGTTATTTGTTATGTCTTTGTAGTTATTGTAGCCATTACTACACAGTGGACTATTATAAGAAGACATATGCTCCTGAATTCAATCCACTAGAGGGTCTAGCTGACTGGATAGAGGTACATTTACTTTTAAATATTTTTAGTGTAAAAATAATATTTGTTGTCTTTATTGTGTGTTGTGCAATATATCAGGGTAATAAAGTAGATTCCTTTAGGGTTTCATTGTACTAGTATAACAGCCTCCACAAGTTTTCTAACTCTTATCTTCTTCTTATTTCTTTGCAACGGAAAAACCAGAAATGATAAAGCCACCAAAAGTAGACATTAGAAAGACAGGCGAGGCCAAGGAAGAAGAGGATATTGTCATATGATGAACCAAGAGGTCAGAAGAAAGCTAGAAGATGTGGTAGGTGTGGAAATGAAGGTCACTACTCAACAACTTGTGCTGGTGGTCCAGTTGGAGGAAATCCTAAGGGATTCAAGCCTAGAACATGTGTTGATGGCACAAAGCAAACAACAGTTGAAGCTCCACCAAAGAGAAAGTTCAAAGCTAAAGCTGCTGCAAATTCTGGAGGTGCATCTGCTGCAAATTCTCAACCTTGTGCTAGCAGATCTAAGACAATAACAAGTGTTGCTCAATCTTCCCAACCAACTGCAACATATCCTACAAAACCCAAAGGTATCAGGAGAAAAGCAGGTGATGCATCTTGTTCTCAGCCCAGTTTTAGTCAGCAGAACACCCATGTTGGATCTGTTTGCAACAACATAACATATGAAGCTCCAAACCCAAAAGGAAAGAAGAAAGCAAAGAAGTATATGAAGCTTTAGATGTACCTCCATTATGTGGTTTGTGTT